>OY987328.1:60095691-60844664 GCA_963920685.1 Polydrusus tereticollis
TTTTTCAAACAAGAAAATTCCGATATTATTTGCGAAATAGCCTCCGCTCCTATCCCTAGCCCCCACATGTATGCAACCAATGTCTTGTACTGATCCCGAAACTGTTTGCCAAATTGTCATGATTACTATTCCTAGCACTAGCACTTCTGGCACTACAAGGCAACTAACCTGAACAAGAAAATTCTTATGCTGTGACTGTTTGATCTAGCAATCTTGGATTTCATTTGGGGAAAACTCTCAGTGATCAAGATAATAAGACTATTGTCAACCTTGCGTCCAACCGACCTAAAGGTTCATCTCTCAAGGGCTCGGAATAAAACAATCGATGTTTTAGTGAAAGTTATTATTTCTTTTCTACAAAATATGGCCCTGTTAACCGTTCTTTTCTTTGCTATTCCACTATCTTAGATGCAGCCTACGGTGATTCTTATTGGTTTTTTTCCAAAATATTAAGCAAATGGAGAACCGGTGTCAGAGATTGGAAAAGAAGAAAAAGGTTATACTCGTTGGGAAACACGGCCTCAGGAAGGTCATTTCAGTATGATGACGTTCTCCAGATAAAATAATTTCTAAACAGTGTCGTTCAAGGGACACTAAGTTGAACCACATACGGATGGGCTGCAGTTGCTCGTCGTGTGTTTCTACCATGCACTGCTCTCGGTGGAATCAAGCAGGAAACCTTAGTTGAGCACTTGCCATGAAAATATCTGTAAAATAGACTCAAGTCGCCAACCTGCCTTCGATTTCAAGGCTTTCCAGGTTGTTTGTCAGATCATGGTCACCGATCAAGCGAATGGCTCTTCTTTGAATAGAATATAGCAATCTCATGGTATATTTAGGAGCACAGCCCCAAATATGCGAACAGTACTCCAGCGATTGTCAGCTTTATAAAAAAGTATTCCAAGCTTCTGCGAGGCTGCTTTAGCAATGGCCGTGACATGACATAATGACTATCCAAATTGACGCTCAATAAATGAATTGATGAAGCCAAGGGAATCAAGTGTCCCGCCATGACTGTATCCGGTTCTTCAACATTGACTTGTTAAAAAAAAACTGAGTTTTTTAGCGTTAAATTCTACTTGGTTACTGTCACCCCAAGACAGAATTTTTCCAGGTCTTTGTTAAGATGTAAGACATCTTGCTGCCTATAGAGATGTGCATTGGCAGTCGATGTTCGAGCATTCAAAGTAAAAGATGAAACAAGTGTGCTGTCATCAGCGAAGCTATATATAGGACTTTTAGTTTTTTCCAAACGATCGTTAATGTATAATAAAAAGAGCCTGTTACAACTGAGTGACTCAAAAAACTGCTTTTTATATGTGTCTTAGAGCAAAGCCGCATCAGTATCAGAAATACCAGATTGACAAAACAGAGTCAATTCACGATGGAATACCTTACATACCGTAATTTGGGGTTAAGTTGATTTCCGGGGGCGATATTGATTAAAACATTCTCTAATGATTTTTTTAAATATCGCGCCAAACCCAGCCGGTTGAACGGGGAATAGCGTGAACTACATTTTGTTAGCGAAGCTTCAATCTCGACATATGGTGATGCCCGCAACTTTTGTCCACTAAAAACATAATTTAAATTTAGTGTAAGATATTGTGATATATTGTAAGCTGTATACTATCACTACTGGTACGTACAAAATATTTACAATTTTGTTTTATTCGCCACAATCTACTGATTTATTGATATCTTCTTGGCAGCCATTGAAGGGTATATCGAAAGCAGGTATAACAGGTTGGCGGGAAGTTTAAAATTTATAAGTTTGGGTCAAATTGATTGGATACTTGGGGTGAAATTGATCAGATTAAAAACCTATCAATTTCGCCCCAGCTTCTTTTATTACAATTTGCGGTAAGTTTGGCATTTTTTTAGGTTAACGATGGTACGAGTATACAAGAGAAAGTTGGGGAGTCGAAAATATAAAGACTACAACGCAGAGACTATTGAAGAATTTAAAAAAAGTTACCGAAGAAGGGTGGAGCCTACAACAAGCCGCTCGAGGATACCGAATACCATATGGAACACTGAACAATAAATACCATGGCCGACATATAAGACACAATGGCGGACAAACTATTTTCTCAAATAATAAAGAAAACGCTTTTCTTGAGGCAACAAGTGCGTGTGGAAATTGGGAATTTTCTTTGGGTACAATGGATTTAAGACAGTTCGCTAAAAATTATTTAGACAGTCAAGGTGGCAATGTTGCTATTTTTCAAACCAATCTGCCAGGAAATGACTGGGTATACTCCTTGCTTAACAGACATAATAAAGACATTGTGAAAAAGGTGGCGGCTAACATAAAACGCACTCGAGCGTCAGTTTCGAGGGAAACTGTAACTGCCTACTTCGATAACCTACGTCAGATTCTGCAAGATGTCCCACTATCAAATATATTTCATTACGACGAAACAAACCTACAGGATGACCCTGGAACCCAAAAAGTGTTATTTTGTCGAGGTACGAAATACCCAGAGAGAGATGTGCAATTTTAGAAAAAGTGCCACGTCCATAATGATGTGTGGTTCAGCATCAGGTATTCTGTTATCCCCCTATGTAATCTATAAATCTGAAAGGATGTGGCTGCAGCGGACAGAAAGTTGGCCCAAGAGTTATCCTTGCTGTAGCAAAAGATGTTGCGCATTAGGCTCAAGGTATAATCGAACAAGCCATGGCTGGATGGACGCACAGACTTTTACTGAGTGGTTCACATCAAGTTTTTTACCAAATGCGAAAGAAGAGCGCAAAGTTCTGCTCGGTGACAACTTGTAACATTTTACGAACGATGTGCTAAGGTTATGTTAAGAAAATGACATAACCTTTGCCTGTCTGCCCGAAAACTCGACGCATCTAACTCAACCATTAAATGTGGGGTCTATTAAAGCATTTAAGATTTCCTAGCGGTCAACTTTATCCAAATGGAAGCAGTCACATATGTCTGCTTCATCCCTGGATAAAAAGGATTTTCTTCACTTACTTCCTGTTACCCTGACTGAAATGGATAAAAAAAAACGGAAAATGGGGCTAACGCGATTGAATAAAATTTAATATCATCTTTTAGGGCAACTGGAACTGTACCACTGGACCCAGAAAGAGAGTCGTACAGAAAATTTCTGGAAACGAAAACATTGACGGCAACGTTGTCCATAATGTATTAGTAAATTATCTTGAAAATAAAAGGTTTACTGCATTGCCTTCCAGGCGCAATGTTAAAAGAAAAATGCTTGACGTAGAAGCCCGTAAAAGTGTGGCTACTCCAAAAGAAACGTCAAGCTCAGATGAAGAAACTGAATATCTATTAGAAGACAACTCTGAAGATGAAGCGACAGAAGAGATGGAAGAAGAGACAGAATATTTTTAAGGAAATAAGGAAGATTTAACAAAGGTCACATATTTGCTAGTAACAGTACCAGGAGGAAGCAGAAAAAAAAACACAGTATAGATATGTAACAGTAGTTCAAGAAATAAGCGAGGACGAAATAGACGTACTGGGTATGAAATCTCTCAATTTTACTAGAAATATAGTTAAAGCAGTGGAGGAAGATCAATTTGCTGTAAATGAGGGTGAAATTATAGCGATTCTTCCAAACCCTGAGGTGACAAGGTCAGACAGCGTTATTTAGACATTTAAAAAAAATGTGGGCATAAAAGAGATCTAATATTAATTAACCGTCCTTTAAGAGTATTTTTCATTTTAAATGCAATAATAAGAATATTTTTTGTTTTACTTTTAGCATTAAATTTGCAAGTTTGCTTAATTGTTAATTTTTTTAGGGTTATTTTCAAAATTGACATATTTTGAAGCTTAATCCTTAATTCAATTATTTCTAAACAATCTGAAATATTCTTCTCAGGGTGAAATTGGTTACTTGATTTGCTTAGAACAGTACACAGATGCATTTTAAACTGTGTGATCAAAATCGCCCCAAAGCAAGTGTGAAATCGACCAACCATGTTAGTTTTCAGCAATTTTTTGTAAACGAAAGTAATGTATAATATACATATCAATCCCACGGTGTGATTTTTTTTTGGAAAAATTTCCGTTATTAACATTTTTCCATTAAAAAATAAAATATAGATTATCAATTTAGCCGCAAATTACGGTAATAATAATTAAAATTTTAATGAAGTAGATGGGAATCAACTACCTGTCAGTTTCGGTATTCCGTCCGGTAAAGTGGCAGATAATATAAGTATATTACGGTACAAGACCGCAATATACTATTTTATAGGACGATGCGGGTAATTCCTAGGGCGAGCTGCAAAGCGAGTCCGGGAAGCCTGCGAGTCCTCTTAACGCACTCTCCGGATGTGTAAAGTCCAATATTTTTGTTCCAATCGACACAAGGGCAGTGGCGTACGTGAAAATGTTGACAATGGCATACTATATTAGTATAGTTTTAGACAATCTGAAAACTCTATAGTTAGCAAAATATTTAGTAAACTGAAATATTTAGACTAAATAAGAAAAAAAATTTAAATGAAAAATTGAATGGTAATGGATAAAGTACTTTATCTACGACTATTTAATAATAGAAGCATAATGTGTTTGTTAGTACATATATAATGTGGTTCATATTACCATAGTTACTCATATTCCACAGCCGTGGAATATGAGATTTCATATTCCACGGTCCCAACAAAACAAAGTTACCTGAATTACGATAAAAACGCACCAGATCTAGTTTAAGCAGGCGTGAATGGTATTAATACCATAGCAACCGATTGACAAGTAAACGAATCATTTTTTTCCTCAGTCATTTAAGTTTCGCTGTGACATTTTGTTGTTGATTTCAAAGTAAAATATCATGATTTCGGATGACGAAAACGAAATCCAAAGTACCCCTCCAGAAATTCGGGCTGCAATTGTATTTTGTTTAATTATGGTTAACATCGTTGAATTGTATTTTTTAGTTAAGAAATACCATTAATAATAATCCTATTGTAATAAAATGTGTTGCTCTGAATCCATTTTCAAACTACTTGAATACTGAATAGTCGTAGATAAAGTATAGTATTTGACTCGCGTATAATGGCTATATTACACTCGAATCCTTAAAACACTCGCCTTCGGCTCGTGTTTTAAAATCTCGTGTAATATAGCCTTCATTATACGCTCGTTAAATAATGTACTATTATCGGTCCCTCTTTCATTTTAGTTTGCGGCCTAGACCGGTAAAGAGATATTTTCCGATTCAAAAATGATCATGTCATATTATGATTACCACTTGCCAAGTAGTACTTTTTTGCTATTTATTGTGTTAAAAATTATCTAGAAAGTGCTTGCTTTCCGGTCGAGTAAAAAAATATATTTTCGTACTTAATGACAGAAAACAGCTGCTTTCGGAATGAAAAATTACACAGAAAACAGCTATTCTCAGGAATAAAATATGTTTGTAATACAAGACGGACACGAAAATACAAATTTTATTTTATTATTAAAAGATGCCTTAATTTTTACCGCTCATTTATTTATTTACATTCTGCTTATTAATGCTAAGCCAATATCTGAAAATTTCAAATTAATTTTTTACAAAAAAACAACAATGGGTGTTCCCAAACAAAAGACCAAATTAATGAAGTATTTTCAAAAAATTCACGTGTATTGTTTACTTGTACTTAAAAGTAATTTAAACCCGTACTTTTACCATTTGTTCATTCGAAAAAAGCATTTGCAGCAAAACCAACAGTGTGTTTATTTTCCGGCCAATTGTTTTCAACATAAAGCGTTAAAAATAAAAGTTTTTCACCGGTGGACGAAGTTTATTTGTGTTGCTATTTTATTTTATTTATTTATTGAAACGATGTACCTTAATTTTGCGGCAACGATATAAAATATAATTTATTTTTCAAACAATAGGACTGAAAACGAAAGAATTATTGTACAATTATTGGAGAAAGATCATAAAAATCACAACACAAGATAGGGTCGTTTTGTATGTCGAAATATATTCATTAAATAGTCTTGGTTCATTAAAACGACTGGTGCTTTATTCAAGTATTCTGATAAAACATTTTTATAATGCGTTAAACAAAACATGTAGTTCAATATATTTATGTGTTGTATTATTTGCTTAATTGTAAACTAAATAACCCAGCTGCTGTGAAAGTTAGGTTTGCCTAACAAACATATTTACCGGTTGTGTTGGAATACACATTTCTGCCAGAACTTCAAGAACATCGCCGATCATATTTAAGCTGCGAGGCAATAGTATTACTAAATCGGTTCAGATTGGTTAAGTTAGGACTGAAACTCTACTAACAATACTGAATTGATTTATTGATTCGTCATCTACCGGACAATTGATTGCCTTCAAGAACTTTCAGAGTGCTCTTGCATAGATTATTATTATTGATATAGAGTGGATAGGTCTAAATCTCATATTAATGCCACAAAATGTTCATTCTATTGATATTGATCATAATGCTACCACATGTTTCTCTTTAACCTTAGTACCCGCGTTTTGAAGGTAAGCTAGAAGGCTACCTTAGTTTTATGTCTAATTGTGCGACCTACATTCAATGGCGCCCAAGGCAAACCGACGACGAAGGAAAGGTATAAGTATTTGTCTTTGGACCACGAGTGTCGCCGCAATAAGAGCGAAAATGACAATTTTGCAATATTCTGTATCCAGCATATTACGAATTGCCAATATTGTCATTGTCATTGTAAAAGATTTATTCCTAATCTGCAATATTGTGTGTTTGTTTAAAAAGTCTTCCCCTTTCTCACTAAGAATGTCCTAAAATATATCGCGGTCCTACAAAACGTCTATTTATTTTTACTAATCATAGATTGTGGTACTTTATCCACAGGTTAGGGTTACACTTAGGTTTAGGTAGTTTAGTAACCAGCAGTAAAATGGATGCAATTTGAAATAATCCAGAGTTTACATTAAAAAAGCCGTCCTTGGGGCTTAACTTAGCTTATATATTGTCTAGCTTTTAGTTACTAAGTCTAATTTTATCAATGTCTTGTAAACACCAACTACGAGATAATTTCCAAAGATAGCATTGTTGGAACAATTGTTAACAAGGAAGTTATGTATTTTTTATCGCTAACAGCACACAGTTGTTTGAAAGGCGGGGTCAGGTTAACCTGATCTTCCTTGCACTGCAACCTTACGGCTTATTGTGCTCCCGTGTCTTGTTAGAAAAGTCCGGTCTCTTTGGTTAGGTCCAGTAGCTTCCTTCCAATGTCTTCATGTGGGAGCGTAGCCTCATGTCGAATTGCTCCAAATATATTCAGTCTTCTGCGAGCCATCGCAACGCAGTTGTAAATGATGTGCTGTAACAATCATTTTGATTGTTCCACTTGATTTCTAGCTAGCGATCAGGTTACACTAAATAATATCTGCAGATTTGCAGAAGTCGAAATAACGAATATCCCATTTATGAATGAGTGATGATATGTCCCTATGCATGGACAGCGCATTAAGATGAGAGACGACCCGCCGAATGTACGTTCAAGTAGCGGAAATGTATGCGAGTTTGCTGTTTTGACGCCGCCTTGCCGATCTGAACCAAGGAACGGTTTTCGTCTCGGGAAGGTTCTCTCTTTTTAAGGTGAAACTCCTATATTGGGCACATGTGATATTTGTGATAGTAAAAATTTGGTCCTAAATGGCATAAGTTCCAAATTAATTTGGTTTAGTTAGGCCATTCTACCTAAACGAACCCTTCATGGGGATGTAATTCGTGCCCAAACTGATAAAGAAGCCAGCCCAACAGGTACTAAATTTCAAATACGACATAATATTCAGGCTTCTATTTTATTCTATATTTTATAATTTCACTTTATTTTATTTTACTCTACTTTATTCTCTTTTATTCTACTCAAATTTTCACCTTACGTTCATGCAATTTTATTTCATCTTACGATCACTTCAGTTTCCAGTCCGCTTGTAATTTTGTTTAATATTCACGTTCACTGAACGTCAAGCTAAATTTCCTTAATACGGAACTATAGTAATTTTCAAACGATTTTATCGTCAATTCACTAAAGCCTTGGTTTTTAAGAACAGTCCGTCGCGAAAAGCACCGACGAAGTCCGTCGACGGAATGCGCCCGCGCAGTGCGCCGTAATTAAAAATGTACTTCTGAATCCCTTCGTTTTTTAAGATCTGTTTAGCATATGGTTTTAGCGGAATGCGCCGGCGTTGTTCGTTCTAAAGCAGGGTTTTCCTAGCAGCGCATATTTTACGCGGCGTAGAACGTAATTCGGTCGGCGTAAAACGCTGAGGACATGTGCAATGAAAATTAAATGGAAGCGTTTTCCTACACTGCGCAAAAACGACTTGCGCCAGCGTACTACCGTCGACGCAACGGGACGACTGCTCGGAGAGCAGTCTATTCAGTTGTACGCTGCGTGTTGCGAAGGAAACTGCTGGTGTTGTAAAATGAGTGCACAAAAACAACAAATCCGTTTTAGTGCTAATGAGGACGAACAATTAATAGAAATAGTAAGTGGTTACCCTATTCTTTGGGACATGAAACTGAAGGAGTTTAAAAATGTAGGGAAAAAGGACACAATCTGGTATGAAATGGACAAAATGTTAAACAAACCAGGTAATTTTTGTTTTTTAACGATTTATGTCACAAATATGTTTAGAGCACAATGTTATTTTAATACAGCGCTGCGGCGCCTATTCATTTCTGCGTCTGTTTCTGAAGTAGTCTTTGAACTGGGTTCTTACTTCAAATCCTTCAGAATTAGCAAATCCTCCTACTCCGGGCAATGGTATCATATTCTCCGTCGGCAGTTCATATGTATCTTCTGCTTGACTAAACGGGGCGCAACGATCAAGGGACTCTTCTCTCAAGTAGTTGTGTAAACAACAACATACCCAAATAATTAGGTCAACTGTCTCAGCTTTTACATTAATAGGTGTAAAAAATATTCTAAATATAGAACACATTATGCCGAAAGCGTTTTCAGTCACCCTTCTTGCTCGACAAAGGTGATAGTTGAACCTCTTTTTGTCACCATCTTGTACTGCTTGTTTCCGACAATAAGGTTTCTTGACATGTTTATCTAATCGGAAAGCCATATCACCTACTATTACATGAGGCAACAGAATATTCGAACCTGGTAAGAATCTCGGAGGAGGAAAAAAATTCCCGTTTGTAATCTGCTTTCCCATTTCTGTTTTGTTAAAGATTCCAGCGTCCCCTTCCTTGCCATAAGACCCCACATCAATACCAACGAATTTGTACTTTGCATCCACCATAGCAAGAAGAACAATTGAAAAGTAATTTTTGTAGTTATGGAATAAGGAACCTGTGTTGTCTGGCGCTACAATCCTAACGTGTTTGCCATCTAATCCTGCTAAACAATTTGGAAAATTACATCGGTTCCAGAATTCTTCTGCTTTTTCTTTCCAATTTATTTGAGAGACAGGTGGCAAAAACGCAGATTGCAGGTTTGTTTTAAGTGCTTCTAAAACTATTGGAATGAATTTCGATATGGCTGACGGTGATATGCGATAGAAAAATGCCATCGAACGAAACGACTCCCCTGTAGCAAGGAATCTGCAAAAAAAATTGACATCATTTTTAAAGAGAAAATACTCTGCATATTCTACATTATAATCACAATCAGAATTATTTATTTATCTAACTGAAGAGAAATTTATTTTCAGATGGACAATGCAAATCTCGATGGAAGAGTGTTCAAGATCATTTTAAAAGGCAAAGGAAGTTAGAAAAAAATACGCCTACTGGGTCTGCAGGTACGAAAAAACGGGCTGTGTAATTAAATAAAATAAATAAATTAAAAAAGCCGTCCTTGGGGCTTAACTTAGCTTATATATTGTCTAGCTTTTAGTTACTAAGTCTAATTTTATCAATGTCTTGTAAACACCAACTACGAGATAATTTCCAAAGATAGCATTGTTGGAACAATTGTTAACAAGGAAGTTATGTATTTTTTATCGCTAACAGCACACAGTTGTTTGAAAGGCGGGGTCAGGTTAACCTGATCTTCCTTGCACTGCAACCTTACGGCTTATTGTGCTCCCGTGTCTTGTTAGAAAAGTCCGGTCTCTTTGGTTAGGTCCAGTAGCTTCCTTCCAATGTCTTCATGTGGGAGCGTAGCCTCATGTCGAATTGCTCCAAATATATTCAGTCTTCTGCGAGCCATCGCAACGCAGTTGTAAATGATGTGCTGTAACAATCATTTTGATTGTTCCACTTGATTTCTAGCTAGCGATCAGGTTACACTAAATAATATCTGCAGATTTGCAGAAGTCGAAATAACGAATATCCCATTTATGAATGAGTGATGATATGTCCCTATGCATGGACAGCGCATTAAGATGAGAGACGACCCGCCGAATGTACGTTCAAGTAGCGGAAATGTATGCGAGTTTGCTGTTTTGACGCCGCCTTGCCGATCTGAACCAAGGAACGGTTTTCGTCTCGGGAAGGTTCTCTCTTTTTAAGGTGAAACTCCTATATTGGGCACATGTGATATTTGTGATAGTAAAAATTTGGTCCTAAATGGCATAAGTTCCAAATTAATTTGGTTTAGTTAGGCCATTCTACCTAAACGAACCCTTCATGGGGATGTAATTCGTGCCCAAACTGATAAAGAAGCCAGCCCAACAGGTACTAAATTTCAAATACGACATAATATTCAGGCTTCTATTTTATTCTATATTTTATAATTTCACTTTATTTTATTTTACTCTACTTTATTCTCTTTTATTCTACTCAAATTTTCACCTTACGTTCATGCAATTTTATTTCATCTTACGATCACTTCAGTTTCCAGTCCGCTTGTAATTTTGTTTAATATTCACGTTCACTGAACGTCAAGCTAAATTTCCTTAATACGGAACTATAGTAATTTTCAAACGATTTTATCGTCAATTCACTAAAGCCTTGGTTTTTAAGAACAGTCCGTCGCGAAAAGCACCGACGAAGTCCGTCGACGGAATGCGCCCGCGCAGTGCGCCGTAATTAAAAATGTACTTCTGAATCCCTTCGTTTTTTAAGATCTGTTTAGCATATGGTTTTAGCGGAATGCGCCGGCGTTGTTCGTTCTAAAGCAGGGTTTTCCTAGCAGCGCATATTTTACGCGGCGTAGAACGTAATTCGGTCGGCGTAAAACGCTGAGGACATGTGCAATGAAAATTAAATGGAAGCGTTTTCCTACACTGCGCAAAAACGACTTGCGCCAGCGTACTACCGTCGACGCAACGGGACGACTGCTCGGAGAGCAGTCTATTCAGTTGTACGCTGCGTGTTGCGAAGGAAACTGCTGGTGTTGTAAAATGAGTGCACAAAAACAACAAATCCGTTTTAGTGCTAATGAGGACGAACAATTAATAGAAATAGTAAGTGGTTACCCTATTCTTTGGGACATGAAACTGAAGGAGTTTAAAAATGTAGGGAAAAAGGACACAATCTGGAATGAAATGGACAAAATGTTAAACAAACCAGGTAATTTTTGTTTTTTAACGATTTATGTCACAAATATGTTTAGAGCACAATGTTATTTTAATACAGCGCTGCGGCGCCTATTCATTTCTGCGTCTGTTTCTGAAGTAGTCTTTGAACTGGGTTCTTACTTCAAATCCTTCAGAATTAGCAAATCCTCCTACTCCGGGCAATGGTATCATATTCTCCGTCGGCAGTTCATATGTATCTTCTGCTTGACTAAACGGGGCGCAACGATCAAGGGACTCTTCTCTCAAGTAGTTGTGTAAACAACAACATACCCAAATAATTAGGTCAACTGTCTCAGCTTTTACATTAATAGGTGTAAAAAATATTCTAAATATAGAACACATTATGCCGAAAGCGTTTTCAGTCACCCTTCTTGCTCGACAAAGGTGATAGTTGAACCTCTTTTTGTCACCATCTTGTACTGCTTGTTTCCGACAATAAGGTTTCTTGACATGTTTATCTAATCGGAAAGCCATATCACCTACTATTACATGAGGCAACAGAATATTCGAACCTGGTAAGAATCTCGGAGGAGGAAAAAAATTCCCGTTTGTAATCTGCTTTCCCATTTCTGTTTTGTTAAAGATTCCAGCGTCCCCTTCCTTGCCATAAGACCCCACATCAATACCAACGAATTTGTACTTTGCATCCACCATAGCAAGAAGAACAATTGAAAAGTAATTTTTGTAGTTATGGAATAAGGAACCTGTGTTGTCTGGCGCTACAATCCTAACGTGTTTGCCATCTAATCCTGCTAAACAATTTGGAAAATTACATCGGTTCCAGAATTCTTCTGCTTTTTCTTTCCAATTTATTTGAGAGACAGGTGGCAAAAACGCAGATTGCAGGTTTGTTTTAAGTGCTTCTAAAACTATTGGAATGAATTTCGATATGGCTGACGGTGATATGCGATAGAAAAATGCCATCGAACGAAACGACTCCCCTGTAGCAAGGAATCTGCAAAAAAAATTGACATCATTTTTAAAGAGAAAATACTCTGCATATTCTACATTATAATCACAATCAGAATTATTTATTTATCTAACTGAAGAGAAATTTATTTTCAGATGGACAATGCAAATCTCGATGGAAGAGTGTTCAAGATCATTTTAAAAGGCAAAGGAAGTTAGAAAAAAATACGCCTACTGGGTCTGCAGGTACGAAAAAACGGGCTGTGTACTGGGACAGATTGAGGTTCTTGGATGGTGTGGAAGATGAGCGAGAGTAAGTAGAATATAAAGGTGCGGCACATACAGGGTAACACAGGGAAAACCTTTTCCATTCTTATTCTTACGAAGCGAATTTTCAATAATATTTTTTTTTGTTTCAGAAGTCAGTCAACTTTCCAATCGGCCGAAATTGACATAACTGATGAAGATCAGGGTGAACCGAATAATAGTAGTCAATGTACAGCTGGCGAAGAACAAGATACAACTGGAACTAATGATACTGCCGAAGAACAACTCAATGAAAATAAATTTAAAAGAAAAAGAGAAATGTCCAGGTCTAGAAAATCGGATAAAGATAAGCCTGAAGTTGCAAATTTGGTAAGTCCATCGACAAAGAGAAATAGACCAAATGACACACTGTTACAGTTACTTAAAAACAAGGAGCAGGAGAGGCAACAACTCGGGAAATATGTTGACCAATTAATGGGGTCCAGTGAAGAAAACGAAATTGATCTTTTTTTCAAAAGCCTTGCTGCTACTGTCAAAAAAATGAAGATGTAATCGAGCCTAAAATGAAAATTTTTAATGTGGTAACCGAAATTGAAATCAGAAATCAGAGGGCAATAAGAAGCAGAATGTCTACCTTTAATGAAAGTTGCACCCGACCTAGCTCAGCATTATCTTCTCACTCGTCCTCTCACACATATGTGGAACAATCATCTGTTTCCAATATGTCCATGGCTTCACTCCCACCGAATATTAACGTATCTGAAAATGCACCGTATGCAAATCCATAGTCACCCTTCCAAGTAGAAAATGCTCATCCACCGTCCATGATGTCAGCCCAATTCAATACGGATTTATCTGAGGCACCGCTTGTAAATCCAGCGTTACCTCTCCAATTCCAAAACGCGCATTCATCTTCCAAGGCGTTACCTTGGTCCAATATATTATTGGGTAACATATCGTCTGAAGATCCATCGTCACCCTTTCCAAGTCAAAAATACTCTAATCCTAACTTTCCTCAGACAAGTGGACACAATTATAAGTAATGAACACAATAATTATGAACATTATAAATAAAAAGTGTTGTGTAAAATGGGTTTGAAAAATATAGGTTTGATTATTTGGAAAAAAAATGTATTATATTTATTTATCTCAATGTTAGGCCAAGTGTTTCAGCTGCGGAAATGGGATGTCGCACACGATTACATGGTTGCAAATTTAAATCTTCTTTCACAAGATCGAGGAGAAACGAGAATTGCTGCCTTGTAACTCTTAAATACGCTTTAAATTTTACTTCGTCGTCGAGCAGGTGTCTATGGATAAGTAATTTAAATGCTCCTTCGCTGCTTCTATTTTCAAATAATTGACTAGCAGAATTTCTAGTGCTATTATGAATCGTGGTTAATATGTCAATCTCTTCTTGCAAAATAACATTTTGTAATATTAAAAAAGCCATTCCTAATTTCTTTTTACTTTTATTTGATACACTCATCGCGACGGTCGGGACGCAACTGACAATCCTAGGAAAACACTTTTACGCAGCGCATTGGATGTTGCGTTGCGTCGGCCGTATTACGTTCTATGCCGCGTAAAATGTGCGCTGCTAGGAGAACCCTGCTTAATCAAAATATATTTGGTTTCAGCGCAATTCTGCTGTTATTTTTCGTAGTCACTTTTGACATTTGTGAGGTTTGGACAGTTTTAAGGTTAGTTTTAAAAACATGCCCAATAATAAAAGCTATCAACAACTGCAATTTTCCAATGAAGATGAGGAGAAATTAATAGATCTGGTGAAAGAAAACCCCCCTTTCTATGGTGTTAAAAACAAAAGTTACAAGGACAGAGAATTAAAAGAAAATATATGGAAAATAATTGCACATGAAATAAACAAAAGTGGTAAGTAATAGTAATAATATTTTAATAAACAAAACACAAAACAAGTATTATATGTACATAATTTATTAGTACTACTCTGTGCGATTAATATGTTTTTGTTGCCAGGAAACAAATCCCATTCGACTATTAAAATAATCTTTCAATGTTTCTCGTACCTGATACCTAAAAATGTTGGTCGTCTTTCAACCGTTGGGGTTAATGGAATTAAGTTGTTTGTTGGCAGTACAGGTTTACCATTATCCTTGTTTTCATCTGGATAAGGTATTTTGGAATGTCTTAACATATTATGCAAAATGCATGCGGATAATATTAACATATCAGTGGTATCAGGGTGAATGGCAATTCGATTAAAAAATATTCGGAAATATTGACTCATTATCCCAAATGTATTTTCAGTTGTACGTCTGGCTCTGCTATGTCGATAATTGTATATGGCCTTTGTGCAATCAACATTAGACTGATTTTTAGGGTAGGGCTTCATGATAGTTTGAGTAAGAGCAAATGCTTCATCTCCTACAATAACATAGGGCTGGACAAGATTAGTATGAGGTATGGGAGATTCGGGAGGTATGTGAAAATCACAATTAGTGATTTGTTGTCCCATGTTAGATTTGCTAAAAATCCCAGCATCTCCTTCTCGACCATATGAACCAATATCAACAGCAACATATTTGTACTGAGCATCAACAATGGCCAAAAGTACAACGGAATAAAATGTAGAAATAAAGGTCTGTCTTTACCACCAAATAACTTTATTTGCCCCTCTAGGGTAGAAAACAGGGGTTATAGAAATACATAAAATGACGATGAATTAAATTAAATTTCTTAATGCATGTGTTGTACTAGTTTCGACTTTAGAGAAAGTCATCCTCAGCAACTAACCATTTAAGAGATTTTAATATGAAAAGAATAAAATGTCTTATAATTAAAAAAAAGAGATCCTGAATTACTTGGACACTTTATGCGAATGTGTTTGCCATCGATAGCCCCACAGCAGTTGGGATAATTCCAGCGATTGTAGTATTCTTTTGCAATATCTTTTAATTGTTCTTCTGTAGGTTGAGGCAAATAAACATTTACCATGTTGCGGCAAATGCTCTGAAGTACTTCCTTAACAATCACACTTATCCAGCTATGGTTAATTCTGAACTGAAAAGCGAGAGTAATAAAGAGAAATAAAAAGTGATATTTTCGTGTGTTTTTTTTTCTATCTGAACAAATTAAGATAAATAAAGATTTTTCTAATTTTCTCGAAAATGAATCGACCTATTTTAAAAAATCAAACGTCAAAATAAAGCACTTTGAAAGACCTTTCAAACAAGCTATTACTTGATACCCCTTGTCATTTAAAATTTTTAAGGGGATGACCCCGGGGGGCAGAGGGTAAAAGGGGGTGAAGTAGTTTTTAGTTAAAAAGTTGTCCCCTTTGGCAAATCTTTTGACGTGGCTCGGCGTTTTTTCTTTTAACCAGTGGTTTTCGATAAATCCGTGGTGGGAAGTTTTCAAATGAACACCCTGTATATAAAGCTAAATATTTCACGATCACTCACTTGAATAATGAAAAAATCTCTAAGGAAATTATCGTCGGCAACATCCAATTAAAGAGAAAGTCAAAGTAAAATTATTTATTTAATATTTATTATTATTTTTTTCATTATTACAGTGCATGGCGGTTTCCTCCTCTTCACCACATAGTCTGCATTCTATGAGTCCGGCGTGAATACCAATCCTCTGCAGGCATTTTCTCAAGGGACAGTGGCCTGTTAGTAAACCTCTGACTTGTGTTATCTGTGTGCGTGTTAGACGCAGCATATCAGTTGTTAATCTCTTTGAGGGGTTTCCTATTATAGCCCTTGCGTGCCTCTGGCCAGGTATAGTGGTCCATTGGTTCAAATGTTGTTGTAAGGACCATCTATTTATTGCCGATTCTACCACTTGTTTGGATATGCCTAGGGCGGGTTCAGGACTCCTGGGATTCTGAGTAGCTCCAGTCCTGGCTAGTCTGTCTTTTTCATTGCCAACTATCCCCGAGTCATCAGGAACCCATATAAGTTCGATTTTATTGTTGCTTGATGATAGGTCTGATAGGTATTTTAGGTTATGCGGGCACTCAATAGTGATTTTAAATGTGAATTGATTGGAGTTTAGACCCTTTAGGGCCGCTTATAAAAAACATATACAGTGTCACCATTAAACCCCGCACCATATGGAACTTTTTATTATTAATGAGGTTAGTTCAAATTAAATAACGGCAATCGTTTTTGTTTCAAATTAGACTAAAAATTATATATTCAATTGTCACCATCTGTCATTTGGTATCTGTCAAAAATGACATTTTGGTCAAAAAATGCTGAAAAATGGCATTGTTTAACCGAATTTCAAAAAATGTTATAAGAAAAAGTTGTTTCTAGTATAATTTTAGGCCTATGTTCAAAGTTTCAGATGTCTAGCGCAAAGTTGAATTTTTTGCCATTTTTTCGAATTAACGTGTTTTTTTTATAATGTAACTTGACTTAATGTTTATTAAACTATTTGCGTATACCATACTCAATATTTTATTCAAAAAAATTTGCCACGGGTGGTGCAAAGTTATCATAATTTAACAATTTTGACAGATAGACGTCACATGTTTCATTTTTTCTGTTAGTTAGTAAATACACGTACAAAGTTAAAAAAACTTTTTAAACGCATCTTCTTGTTATCCACAATAAAATATCAAGGCAATTTTGAATTTTATAAGTAGGCTATGAAAAAAAGGAATTAGAGTGCCGAATAAATAAAAGAAATGTTATAAGTTGAAATATTTTTGCAAGTTATAGTTCTCACTGTTATCACCAATGTTGTCCATTCAAGAAAAAATAGAAGTTGTCTTAATTTGTGGAGAAAATATGCCTCACCGGCAAGTATCTGACATTTTTAATGAGAGGGATCCAGAAAGAAATTTTCAGCATAGCACCGTTTCAAGAATAATGTCAAAGTTTAGAGAAACTGGATCTGTTCAAAAAAATTTTAAAAAACCTCACGCAGCAACTAAATACGATGAAGAAGCACAATTTGATGTTTGTTTAAGTGTTATTGACCACGGTCAAACCAGTATAACGAAGATAAGTGATTTAACAGGGTACAAGTGGGAAAGTGTTAGAAAAATTTTTCAGAAAAATCGATTTCGGCAATATAAACCCAAGTTGATAAACACATTGAAAGAACGCGATTTTGATGTCCGTCTAGATTTTTCGTTTTGGTATCAGGGTTAATACGAGGAGAATATTATTTTTCCCTACAAGATCTTATGGACAGATGAAGTCACTTTCTCTTTGAATGGTACCGTGAGCTCACAAAATTGCCGATGGTGGTCCCAAGAAAATCCCAACTTCACAATTGAATGTCGCGACCAATATCATTTTAAAACCAATGTATGGTGTAGGATTCTGAAAGATCAGCTTATTGGACCATACTTCTTTAGAGTAAACTTAACTGCTGTAAGGTACCTGACTTTTCTTGATAATGAGATTGCCGACGTTTTGGATAACATGCCCTTACACAACAGACATAACTTATGGTATCAGCTTGATAGTGCACCCATACATCAAACTGAAGCAGTGAAAGAACGCATAAACCAATTATTTCAAAACAGAGTTACAGGGCGTGATACAGAATGTTACTGGCCACCCAGATCGCCTGACAAAACACCACTAGACTTTTTCCTGTGGGGTTATCTTGAACAGAAAGTTTATAAGAATCGACCGTTTAGAAATATCGAGCATTTAGAACAAACGATCAGACAGTGTTGTGCCGATATAAAACCAAGTTTTTTACAAAATGCTGGCAAAGACGTTTATAGACGGACGACTGTTTGTATAGAGCGAGAAGAACGTCACACTGAAATGGGAAATTTTTTGTTCTTTTGAATAATAATGTTAGTTATATTACATTATATTTAGTATAAAATAAAATATTTATCAAATATTTAGATGTATTTGTCATTTGAAAAATGGAATATCTGTCGTATATCTGTTAAAACTGTTAAATTACGATAACTTTGCACCACCCGTGTCAAATTTATTTCATATTTCGAAAAAAAAATAAGTATACAAACTGAATAAAATATTGAGTATGGTATAAGCAAACAGTTTAATAAACATTAAGTCAACTTACATTATAAAGAAATAATGTTAATTCGAAAAAATGGCAAAAAATTCAACTTTGCGCTAGACATCTGAAACTTTGTACATATGCCTTAAATTATACTAGAAACAACTTTTTTTAATACCATTTTTTGAAATTCGGTTAAACAATGCCATTTTTCAGCATTTTTTGACAAAAATATTATTTTGACACATACCGAATGACAGACGGTGACAATTGAATATATAATTTTTAGGATAATTTGAGGTAAAAACGATTGCCGTTATTTAATTTAAACTAACCTCAATAATAATAAAAAGTTTCATATGGTGCGGAGTTTAATGGTGGTACTGTATAGGCTGATAGAATATGTATGTTTTGGCTATCCTGTTTACAGTTGGACACATGCTTGTATTACATGAATTTCGGCCTTATATACTGTGGCGTGGATTCCTAGGCGGATACTGATGTTTTTTCTTGGTCTTTTCATAAACATTCCAGCACCCACTCCGTCTGCCGTTTTTGACCCATCCTCTTTTACCACCATACTAGGCCCTCAGACAGTTGGGGAAGCATTTCATCCTTCTAAAGATCAAGGTCGCAGAGGATGCTGAATGCTTTTTCGAAATTATACGCCGTTTTCGGGTGGTCTGTACGCATTGCCAAGATATTATCGTTGATAATGTCCGCTGGTTTTCTCTGACCTAGTTTCGTAGCGGGTTATTTCCATTCCCCAGTGGTTTTAATCCGATAAGCGCTGTTGCAGGCCCCTGCTTCGATGTGTTTGTCTATGGGTTTGAGTCCCAGTATAATTTCCATAGCTGCGGTTGGAGTGCTTGTCATTGCTCCGGTAATGCATAGGCATGCCAGCCTTTGTAAGCTGTTAAATCTGGTGGCTGTGGTGATTTGGTGCGTCTTCGTCCACCATACCACAGCGCTATATGTTATTAAGGGTTATTAATGACTGTGACGTATGACAGCCAGAGTACCATCTTGGGTCTCAGTCCCCAGGTTTTCCCAAACCAGCTTCTGCATCTCATGAAGCACATTTTGGCTTTGTTTAAGGTTTAACATGAGCAAACGACCGGAGGCAGATTAGAAGACTAGATATGAAACACACGGAAGTACCAAACTCAATTCGGAAAATGTTTGTTTTCTTTAGGCCGTTTGATAAACGTCGTCCTAGAAAACTAGGCCTACCTATATACCCAAGGGACGAAGGAGAACATTTTAGCTAGCGTAGCAAATTCTAGCCGCCTACTGTGTAATTTATTCCACGAAATTTGGAACAAACGACTCATATTTCCCATAATAAGAAAGCCGGTAAAAAATCTTGTGAAAGAAACTCTGCCTGGAGAGTTTTTGTTCATTTCAGATTGGGGTAAG
Organism: Polydrusus tereticollis; assembly: GCA_963920685.1. Taxonomy (NCBI): domain Eukaryota; kingdom Metazoa; phylum Arthropoda; class Insecta; order Coleoptera; family Curculionidae; genus Polydrusus; species Polydrusus tereticollis. The sequence continues at coordinate 60,115,737 of OY987328.1, forward strand.
ATAATTGAAGCCCTGAAATATTGGAAAAAGTAGGAAAGTACATAAGACGGAGTAATGCCGCCTAACATCTTTTCACAAAACTTGAAAAGCAATAACATCTAGTCCTACAGTTTTGTCTAGGATTGAAATACATTTCATTAAAGTACCACCTGATTACCAAATGGTCCGTTCGGATATACATTATCCATTGGTGAAACTGGCTTAATGGTCATATCCATTAAGGAGCTTTTTAGTAAAAGAGAGGTGGTAAAATGCCAGTCGAGCTCTGGTTACTTTGGTTATTCATATTTTTGGCGGATAAGGCTAACGCCAATAAAATATTGATACTTAATCTCAAAAATCTAAATTAATATAATATCATATCACGCTTCAAAATAGAGGATCACAGAATTGCTCTTAAATTACTAAACCCGGGGATATTTTTAGCGACTGTGGATTTGAAGGATGCGTATTTTTCCATAACTGTTCATTAAGACCACCGTAAATATCTCGTGTTTAAATTTAAAAAGTGTGTATGAAATTACGTGCATTTTATTTGGACTCTCTTCATCACCATTTTGTTTCCCAAAATTAATGAAACCAATAGTTTCATTCCTCTGTGAAAAAGGCATACTGTGTGTTAACTATTTAGATGATTTTCTCATTCTCATTCTAGTGATGTGAGCCGTCGCTTCAGAGTTTTTAATGTAGGCACGCGTTGATCTTCGTACGTGGTGTAGACTTTCCGCCTTATCAAGTCCTTGTCGACTTCGTCGAAACATTTATTGGAACCGGCATCGTTACGCTCCTTTCTTGATTTGATGAGATTTGACACGATTATTTTTACTGTACTCAGAGGTATCTTAGGCAAATTACTAGTTTTACTCGCAGCAGCACTAGCGTTAAGTCCCCTGTTAAGTAAAGAACTATAAACAGTTTTTACAATGTTCCTAGCATCCAGAGATAAATGCTTTTTCTTCAACGGAACATTTGAAGAAGCTCTGTCAATGTTTTTCCACGGACTGCTGTTTTATACGTATAATATTATAATACTTGGTAAAACGATATTGCAGTACAACTGAACATTTCCCGTGAGAAATAAAGACTGATTCAATCTCTCAAAATACCTCCTATAGGGGGATTTCTAAACATTTCAAATTATCTTATTTTAATTTAACTTCACCTAGAAATCATTATAATCCGGCTCCGAAAGTACATACTGGGAATTTACGGGTAATGACGACCGCACTCGACACCCATTTTACTGCAGTCATTAAATCAAAACCATTATTCGTGAAAAGAACTTTACCTATAAGTAACGTGTCTAGGGTGGCAAAAAACCTAGATCCGGTATATGACACTTATACCAGTTTGCCATATTGGTGTATATTCTCCAAGAATCATTTTATGTTTACTTTAATTATTAATATACTTCTAGAGCTCAACTAGACTATAGGTAAAACGACGCAAATAATCTGTTTCAAACTAACCTGAACTCATAATTTGTTTTTCCCTACACATTCGTTCATCGAAACGAAATTTACAGTGCAGTCAAATTTAGGTCATCCTAAGTGATAGCTTCATAGTTTCAGGGATTTATTAAGTTTAAAAGCACGATAAGAACGAACGCCGCCACGTATAGCGACACTGCGGAATGATTTTCAGTCCATTTAGTCCCAAATTAGATGCGTCTCTTTTAACTCTTATCCTAAAACAAGAAAACAAAATAAATTTCTTCGTTTTCGTGGCAACTTTTAAATTGCGTTGTTAAATTAAAACTGGATTTTATACACATGGTAATATGAAGCTAAATAGAAGAAAAGCTTACCGTAGAAAACATATTACACTAATTTTAAGACAGTATGATGATAATTTCTGTTTTAAATTACATGACGGGTCTCATAGCCAAGCTGTTAAGGCGACGGTATCAGATACACAGCGACTAGTGTAGCACGGGTTCAATCCCCCGGCTCGGCAAAACGATTCAACTCCCTTTGGATTTTAGTAGTTCGACATGGCGTTGCAGTCTGACGTCGTGCAAAATAAGGGAAGAGTGAAAAATGTATCGCCATCCAAAATCCCCCATTGACGCCGGTTACGGGCCGGATGAGATCGGATATCTCGTGGGGGGATGGTGAAGTTACGCACGTCGATAGGTCACAACGGACAATTTAAGGCCGCAGGAAACCAGGAGTTGATAGCCGTTGTAGGGTGCTGGCTGGGATGGCTGTCGTGACTGATGACTGTGGTTCGGAATCCACGTTAAGCGGTAGGTCTCCTCAGGAATGGCCCTAGCAGCGAACGAAGACACGAAAATAAAAATAGATTAAAAAAAAATAGCATACTCTATCAAGGAGTTAAGTCAGATATTCCCTTTTACCAAATTGTTAATATGACAATCTAATATTATAATAACAAAGTTACTAATACTGTCGACTTCATTTTGAATAACCCGAATATTTTGTAATAATGAGTATTATCCTTACTGACGCTAAACATAGCAATACAAAAATACGGATGCTATTGTATTGGAGCTGCAATAAACGATAGAAGCCGCGATACTATCGTCGATGCATCTAATTAAATAAGTTAGACTACTAATTTTATTACATGCATTGACGCTAGTGTCCAACATAAACCCTAACGATGAAAGGTGGAAAGAGCTATGCAAACGAATTATTCTTAAAACATTGTACAGGGACGACATATTTTTATTTTAGCGCCGACAACCTAAGGTATTTGTAACGAGGGGCTTATGGGATATATTTTTTTTTCGATAGCGATGATGTATGCCACCGAGGTGGCGCGCAACCCTATGTGTTCCTGTATCGCGAGTTTACGCACACGTTTGGAGTAGAATAGCTACATTTTTTGAAGGCATTATTGGAGCTCGACATTGTCATAATATCACACAGCCCATTTCTAAATCAAATGCTGAATAAGGCCTCCTCCAACCGTCATCAGTTCCCCCTTTCTTAGTAATTGTGATTCAGTTTGTTGAAATTCCCTTTGGATCATTATTCCATTCAGTGATAGGTCTACCAAGGACATGTTTGTCAGATCTTGTTCTCCACTCAAGAAGTTTCTTGGTTCATTTGCCATTGACCATCCTGGCAATGTGTCAAAGCCATTACCAGTTTTGTTCATCTGCAGATTTCTTAATTTCTTATGCGATCTCTTAAGGTCATCATCGTGCATCGACGGTTCCATTCTCCATTGCGTTATTATGTGAATATGTTGGGGCTGCGATAAACGATAAAAGCGACGATATTATCGTTAATGTATAATATAAAGAGAGCAAAACACGCCGCCCTTTGCACTTTTTCTTACTTGCATTAAATCTGGTATCGTCGCTTTTATCTTATATCGCAGCTTCAACATCAACGTACCCTTTTTCTAAGTTTTTCGGCTGTTGTTCTAGTTGGAGTTGTAGCTGCTGTGACATAGGTTAACACTTTAGTGCGCGAACGGGGGCACTAAGTGCTCCGTTCTCAGTAAATCAGTACTCAACTTAGTAATTGGCCACAAATTTGACCGTCCGCTCACCCAACCTACCGCTGGGGTGTCGACACTCTGCACTAGCATTTCTGGTTAGTTTGAATAAGTTTGCTATGAAATATTGACGTAAATGCAGAAAGCTGTTCTAAAGGTGCACAAAGTGCTCCGGCGCGACCACTTATCTAAGTTAAATATTTTTGTTTTCGATTATTATTTTTTAATATAATTTTGTTACAAATTTGTTTATAAGCAATATTATAGTTTTTAACCGCTTTGGTTTGGTTTGTAAAAGTTATTTTATAGTAATAATAATGATATTAATACTTCCATTATTTTCAGGGTGCCAAAAAATCCAAGAAAACTGACAGATGCAGAACTCGCTTATTATTTGGAAAATAAAGAAGATGATATGGACATTCTTTCCACAAGAGAGAGTGATACCTATTGTACTGAATCTGAGGACTCGGAAGGAGAAATTATTCATGACGATAATCATGACAGTGAGTCGGAACAAAGTGGAGAGGCATATGACGACGAAAATATGGACGACAAAGACTTTTATGTTGGGAAAGACAAACAAACTAAATGGTATAAAAATCCAATTATTTCTAAATTTAGTAAAACTGCAACTCGAAACATTCTCAAAATTTTACCTGGGCCAACACGCCTTGTAAGAGATATTTCTGATGAATTCATAGCCTTGCAAAAATGTATAGATGTTCAAATGATTGATGAAATTCTACTGTATACTAACTTATACATTCAAAATCACCAAACTCCCAAATATGGAAGAGAAAGAGATGCCAAATAAGTTACAAGAACTGAACTTCTGGCAGTTTTGGGCTTACTTTATCTCTCTGAGGTTAAAAAGGCAAATCATACTAACTTTCTAGAGTTATGGACGGATGATGGAACTGGCATCGAAATTTTTCGAGGTTGTATGAGTTACAAAAGATTTTTATTTATCTTGGGTAGTCTTAGATTCGATGATAAGGAGACAAGATCTGACAGGCGAAAAGTAGACAAATTAGCACCAATACGGTCTATTTTAGATATTTTTGTAGCTAACTGCAAGAAAAACTGTTGTGTTGGGGAATTTGTAACAATTGATGAGAAATTAGAACCATTTCAAGGCCGTTGTAGCTTTATTAAATGCATACCTAATAAACCGGCAAAATACGATATTAAGATTTTTGAAATGTGTGACTCAAAAACATTTTATACTAAAAATATAGAAATTTACTGCGACAAACAACCCGATGGACCTTATGTTGGTCAATATACTCCATCGTGCTTAGGTTGTTAGAACCAGTGAAAGGAAAAAATCGCAACTTAACCCGCGATAATTGGTATACTAGCATACCACTTGCTGAAGCTCTTTTGAATGATAAAATAACACTTGTAGGCAGTTTAAAGAAGAACAAAAGAGAAATTCCCCCGGAATTTTTGCCAAATAAAAATAAGACCGTCAAGAGCTCGGTGTTTGGATTTCAAAAAAATATTACAATGGTATCTCAGGCCACAAAAAAAAATAAAGGAGTTATTCTAATTTCTACAATGCATAGCGACTCTTCAATAGATCTAGAATCAAATAAACCGGAAATAATAACTTTCTACAACTCAACAAAGGGGGGGGGGGATTGATACAGTCGATTAAATGTGCAACTCATATTCTGTTTCAAGAACAACTAGAAGGTAGCCGTTGGCTATATTTTTTTCACTGCTAAATATAGCAGGAATCAATGCCCTAATTATTTAAAATGCCGCTCATCCCGATTCTCTACAAATAAGGAGAGTGTTTTTGAAAAATTCGTTCGCTGCCAACGAACATAAAATCCATTCTTGCAAAATATGCGGTCGAAGAAGACGTTCAAGAAGCCCCCTCAGAAGAAAAAAAGTAGAGGGCGCTATTGTTTTTGCCCGAAAGCAAAAAGCAATACCACTACAATAACATGTAGTACTTGTAAAAAATTTGCTTGTAAAAAACATATTGCCATCCAGTATACATGCCAAAACTGTTCAATAATAATTGAAGAAGATTAGAATAGTTATTTCTTTAATTTCTCGAGATTTTATTTTTTTTTAGGGTGGTTTTATTTGTTTCACTGCATTTGTTTTGTTTCTTACTTGGTTTTTGTAATAATGTTTGCACTTTTTGTAAGAAATAAAATTACTTAAGTTTTCTCTTGTTTGTGCATCTTGTATCTCAACATAAGTATATTTTGATTTTTTTTTCCTGTATTGTACATTATTTGTATATTTTAGACATATACTAAATAAATAAAAATATAACATTTATTACTTTTACATTTTGAATAGTTTTACAGCATTTTAAATGTATGTAAAAAAAAAGCTGGCGCGCCTAGTTAAGGCAGAAAGCATTGGTTAACTGCTTTCCACATTAATGCCATTGGGATACGATCATTGAAAGTGTCTCTCATTTTCCAATATTTCGCCTATTCTGGCCCTTGGTTACCATGTTTAACCTTATTAAGCTTACAACAAATATTTTAACCCGAGTGACATTTGAATCGGTCGTTTGAGAAACAGCACATGTCAATGTTCTGGCCATTTTTATTTTATTGCGGAAATATATTCTTTAAAGGTAAACGCATCGTTCCATACAGAAACATCACTTGTCCGATGACGCTTCGCGGAATTATGGGATTCTAAAATATAGCGATGCATTGAGAAACGACACAAGTCGCTGACATGTGCTCTTTCTAAATGCAATATGCGAAAGACCCATTTTCAATCATGGCGTCTAGTAGTGAAAGTGAAACTGATATTGCTCATAATGTTTTGGTAAAAAGAAAGGAAAAAATAAGCTTTATAAAAATGAAATAATTAAAAAGGCGAGATTATTGGGAGACGAATATGTTAATTATAAAGGTGCAGTAGTTGAAGCTAAAGAGCAGGGAGAAAATTGCGGGTAAGTTATTGAAATTATTGTTAGGTTAGGTTAGACTGCCTTACTTTTCGCGCAATAAATTGCCTTTCTTGAATTTAAATTTTTACTATTATTTTATAATACATTATCCTTTACATTTGAAAAATCCGTGAATATATTTTAATACAGGGTAAAAAAAACTATAAAACAAATAAATTTGCGAGGACAGTGCCGTACAATGATATTTGCCAATTTTCTTTAAATATTGGTTTTATTCGTAGGTGTAAATTTAAATGTTATGAAAGATGTTCCGAAGGTGATCGGCAGGAAATTCTTAACAAATTTAGATTCATGACAACAAAAAATGAACAGGATGTGTATTTACAAGCACTAATGGGATGTTACAATGTTAAAACGAAAAGGCCAAGAAATTTGGGGCGACCTAAGCCGAAATCTACCTCTTTTAAATACTTTTTAACATCTTCTTCTGGGCGCCTTACTGTTTGTAAAAAAGCTTTTATTAACATCCATGCAATTACACTGGCAAGGGTTAGACGTTTAACTCGACTTCTTGTTGAGGGTAAACAACCTGATGACAAAAGAGGCAAGTGCATTTCTGGAAATGCCATTCCAGGAAATATAATTGACGAAATTGCAGATCACATTAGGAGCTTCCCCACCAAAATTTCACATTACTCTAGCACAGAAAAAAAATATTTAGATGAGAAGCTTAACGTCAAAATTATGTACGAGTTGTTTCAAATAAAATACCCTTACACCAAAGTAAAATACAAGTTTTACTTAAAAATTTTTAAGGAACGGTTTTCGCTTGGCTTTGGACGACCACAAGTAGATACTTGTTGCAAATGTGAAGAATTAAATATTAAAATTAAAAGTCCTTCACTTAATGATACCGCGAAACGGGTAGCTGTTGCAGAATTGATGGTGCACAAACGAAGATCTCAAAAGTTTTACAATAAACTAAAACTATTAACCGAAGCATCGCAAAATTCTACTAATAATGATACTGTTGTAATTACATTTGATTATATGCAAAATCTCCAGTTGCCTCTTATTCCAGTACAAGAAACTTTTTACTTGAGGCAGTTAACTGTTAACGTATTTGGAATAAATTCAGTTGGAAAGCAACAAGCCAAGTTCTATGTTTACCATGAAGGTATAGCAAAAAAAGGACCAAACGAAGTTGCGTCATTTGTTTTGGACTTCATAAAGCAGGAAATTCCAGCTAATACTAAACATCTGCATATTTTTTCCGACAGCTGCGGTGGCCAAAATCGCAACCATACAATAACAAGGTTTCTTATGGCGTTGGTTCAGACGAACAGATTCGAGACTATAAATCAGTATTTTCCTCAAAGAGGGCATTCCTTTTTACCAAACGATCGTAATTTTGCTGCTATTAAAAGAGTGATCAGAAAACATGATAGAATCTACTCGATAATGGAGTATGTTCAAATGATCGTAAACTCATCAAAGAAATCAAAATTTTTCGTGAAACTCGTTAAAAGTGAAGATATTGCCGACTTTAAATCTTGGTGGCCTAGATTTTACAAAAAAAACAGCTTATCGATTGAGTCTCTTGGTAGAGGTGTGCCAAGGGAGAAAAAACATACATTTCAAATTATGAACTTCACACATTTTAGATTCTCCTCCAACGAACCGGGAATTGTTGAAGCTTTTGAATTTATAGACGGCATTACCAGCCATAAATTTAGACTTGCCTCATCTGATTTGGTACAAGTACCTGAACCTGCGCAGAAACCTGCTTACCCACATGGACGAGTTCCGATAAATTCTAAGAAACTGGAAAATATCAAACAACTTGTTACATACATTCCCGAAGAACACAATGATTTTTATGATGAATTGTTAAGTTGGCCAACTGAAAATAATGTAGACGATGCTTAAATATTTATATTAACCTACGTTCTGTTCTCTGTTTATGTATTTAATAAAAACTTTTAATATAGATACACGTTTTTTATTGTTCATTTCAGAAACATCACATGTCCCGAGTTTTTAAACTACTGTATTTTTTTTTTCTAAGTTTTTTTTTCCTAACTATATATTCTAAAACCTTCCAAATGGACAACATTTTGAAATCGCACTGTTAAAAAATGAAATTTCTTAGCAACATTTGTTATTTCTAGTTTTTTTCATTTCCTATAAAATATTGAAAAATTGACATGTGCTGTTTCACAAATGATCGATTCATTTGGTATCAACCAAAGTCATAAATCACACAAATAAAAAAACAACAGAGAAAGTGAGAGTGAAAAATGGAGAACAGAGAAGACAGAAAGAGATGCTGGGTGGTTCCTAAAAGAGCAATAGCGGTTTTCTTATAGCGAGGCAGCTGATATTGCCGGCGAGTGGTGAACTAACCTGAACTAACCCATTTTGGGGCCCCTATCGAGACAACAACTCTAATGTTAACTCAAAGAAACAAAACAGAAAACGTCACGAATCAAAAGAAAAGAGCATAATTTATACTTTACAATTTATTAAGTAAAATTATGTCCCCCACCCCCCCCCCCCAAAAAAAGGAAAAAAAAGAATTCGTTAAGCGAAAAAGCATTAATTAATTTTAGGTTACAATATAATTTGTTAAAAGGAAATATAATAATTATTATTACACCTTACAACAAGAACAACAGAAAACTGTCGAATCCAAGAAATATTATAAATATAGTGAAATATAAATTATCGTACCGCATTAAACAGCTGACTTAAAAATTAAAAGTTAATAAGAGCAAATAAAAATGTAAAGTTAAACGAAATATAGAATGAGAACATTGTGATTATGATAAAGCGGTTTCATAAAATAGTGAATAGTAATCCCAATAATGTGTTAGATCCGTATCCAAGGTGCGGATTGCCAGAATACATAACCATGGTATAGACACGTTTTGGGAGTGATTTAAAGATGGTGAAACAGTACAGATGAATAAAAACTACTGGCACTGCTACCGGAAAGCCTGGCTGGAGTTAGAATTTGTTCCATCGACAGGCCTTCTAAGACTCCTCGACGATAAAGGGGGCACAAAGCTCGGATACTCAGCGAAGTGGCCGCAGTTATGCTCCATTCCACAATAATTCGTTGATTTTCCGACCGCAATAAAATTTAAACCCATCCATAAATAAGTGCCTTTTGAAAGGGTACAGATATATACATTACCTACTAATTTCAATAGTTTAGGTTAGCTATTTTCAACAAAACAACAAATATAAAATAATAGGTAAGTATTTTTATTTTAATTATGTAATTAAATAGCTATTAATACTTATACAAAAATACTAATCTACAATATTATAATATCATCTATGCCTAAACTAATTATTAAGGGCCTTACGTTACTATTAATTATGTTATTATATTGGTATATTAGGTAGGTTAATGGCAAATTGCAGGTGTTCAATATAAAGCAGAGTCTTTCCATCTTAGTTCATCAGTCGTTTGATGTTTGCCAAGCTGTGCGTTAAAGGTATTTTCGTGTGTATTATCGAGCATCCCAAATATGTCAGATCTGTGTGAAACTTCAGATAATATTGCTTCCGAAAGTTATGGTGTAACGAAGAAAAAACATTTATCACTTGATGCCAAAAACATCATAAAGAACGTTTACTGTACCCTTTTAGAAAAAGGGTATGACCGGAGTGCAAGTTTTAGTGAAACGAGTATTTTGACCAAAGTTGCATTAACGACAGTAAAAGATATAGTGACCAAACCCATCCAGCCAAGGAAAAAACGGTGTGACAGCGGAAAATTGAGAGGCATCGAAGAAGCTGATAAAGACTTGATTCGGAGGAAAATTTATGACATGTACAGTAAACAAATAGTCCCAACAATAGATACGCTAAAAAAGGTACTTACAGCAGACGAAACCGACATTTCATGTGGCAGGACAAGCCCTTGGAGAATAGTAAAAGCAATGGGTTTTAAATATCGTACCATTGACAAACGATAAGTACTAATGGAATCGCAGCGTTTACAAGTATGGCGTAGAGATTATTTGAATGTTATCAAGACAATATAGGGAAGAAAATCGTTCAATTATATACTTGGACGAAACTTCGTTTGATACCCACGACACTCCTAAAAAAGGTTGGAGCGATTCAACAATTAAATGTCAAACTAAAGCTCCCTCAAACAAAGGACCAAGAATTACGATATTACATGCAAGTTCAGAAAATGGATTTATTCTGAACGCTCTATTATTATCTGCGAAGAAAATTGCCAATTCATCTTTAGATTACCATCAAGACCCGGATGCTACATTGTTTGAAGATTGGTTTCAGAATCGTCTGCTTCCGAATGTTCCCAAAAATAGTGGTATTGTGATAGACAACGCTAGTTACCACAGTCGCCAACTAAGTTATTTTTTTTATTTACTATTTTTTACGGTCGTCGGCGTATCAGAGGCCATCTTGAACCAGTCATCGACCGTACGGTTTTTAATCGTGCGGTCTACCGACTGGGGAGTGTGAAACGGCACCTTCATCCTACGAGATATCCGATCTCATCCGGCCTGTCCGGCGTGAATAGGATGGTTTTGATGTCGATTCATTTTACACTCTTCCCTAAGACAAGAGCACGCGGTGTTTCCCAAGCGGTCACCCATCCAAGTACTAGCCGCGCTCGACACCGCTTAACTTCGGTGATCTAACGGGAACCGGTGCTTTAAGTGTCGCTATGCCCTTGCCTGCCAACTAAGTAAAGTGCCGAATTCAAATAATACAAAAGTGGAAATTCAACACATATGATGGAAAATAATATATATTTCAAGGAAAACTATACAAAAAAGGACCTTTTAAATGTTTTAAAAACATTCAATATTGAAAAAGAATATATCTCTGACAATCTCGCTCCGTATGGGGATAAGTTTATGGTTTTTGAGGACGTCCCCTTCCATTTAACGCGAAATACAGTTCAATCAGATATACAGGTCACGCAAGCCAAAAAATCTCCAAAAAACTCAAAAACCCTTAACTTATCCCCATACAAGTCAATAAAAATAACGTAGATAAATACATAGCTAATTCAAAAATTGAAAATGAAGACAAATTAACACATAGGGGGGTCTACCAAATACAATGTGATGACTGCGATGCAAGGTCAAACAGGTAGAAACTTTAAAACTAGGCTTATAGAACATAAAACACCCATTTAAAAAAAAAACAAAATAAAACAGGAATAGCGGACCACTGTATAATAAATAACCACTCAATATCCAACAAAATAAAACCGATATATACTCAACACAAGGGTAGAAAACTCAACCTATTAGAAACATTAGCAATTAAAAAAGCCTTAAAAAATCGATGTAATAGGGAAGTGGCAGTTGAACGACAGGATTGGGTAAAATCGATCCGACGTTGGAGATTCGATACAAATTGGCTCATGAATTACGGCCAGGGAAGAAAAGTTATACTAAAATACAAACAAAGTGCAGATAAACGAGGCACATCAACTACGTCTCATTAAATAATAACTCATAATATAGCCCTAAACAGGACTTGAAAATCGGAATCGACTCTCAGACGAAAAACATCGATTAAGTTGCACCGGTCCATATAGTTCCACCTGAGAGCGTTAGAGGCGCTGCGTTACGCAGGATCGCGGACAGACAACTGACGTATTTTGACGTTTTAACGTCAAAGTTATTTAAAGAAATTTTCTTTATTAGAAACTATTAAACATCCCCAAATACACTAGAAATTGTTGAGGTACAAAAACTAAAATGCAGCCTTAACATGGAAATTGGAGTCTACACTAACCAACAAACATTATTTCGTAGGAATGGTACGATAATATTCAAGGTAAGCCAGCTGCAAGAACACTATGTAAACAATAACAAAACCATGTCCCATTACGAGAGACTTAGACTGGAAATAGGTGTAATGCAGCTAAAATAGGCCTACACTGCTTTATGAAAAGATTCAACAGCTCTTCCCCGTGATATCAAGAAGAAATAGGTAACTTTTAAACGTGTGTGTTCACCGAGATAAAGACAGTGTCAATAGGTACTTAATCTATTCTTTAAACATTTAGGACTAGTCCAGTTGAAGCTTGGCCTCCTGGGCTCAAGTCTCCAGGAAGTAGGTTGGCATTGATAGTAGTAGAATGCAGAGGAAAACCAAATAAGGTTAAATAAATCACTGAACATTCACAATTCAGCCCATCGTGTTATAAACTGGCTTACAAGGTAACACGAGCAGCCCTATGAGGTAAGAATGAATAAATAATAAACTCCTGAGTACCACATAGCTTCCTAAGGTTAACTAATAAAATTATCCAACCAAACTGTTGACACAAACTAGCTTGAAGTTAATTGGTCATCAATATTAGGTTTATTTACCCTCTAAAATAAGTAACAAATCTCTCCACGTATATAAAAACTGCAACTAATAGATTTACAACTGTATAAACATAATATAGGGGTCAGAATATCGCGGTATTTTTCTAAAATAAACGTTTCACTGGAGGTGAAACCTAATTACATTCTTAATAGCAAAAATCAACTGTTACATTGTTAACAATCAAATTGAAATATCTTCAGGTGCCAATCTAATACTTAATAGCCTAATAACTTAATATAAATATGCAAACCCATAATTATACACACAATATCATTTTCTTAATTTTATTACTTAGATGTAAATACCTCTATTATCACACCTGTAATTTAGTTGTACCTTTGGCCAATACCTGTAAATTAAGGACTAAAATAACCCATCATCTGTCGTCAATTTTTATTTTAATGACATGAACTGTCTTACAATGCCTTTGATAATGACCCGCAAGGGTTGAAACACGTGTCAGGACATTAAAATGTATTGTGAAACATAACAAGTACTACTTTAATTTCCTCTACTATGGTATCTTTTTATTTGAAGACTTCTTACTTAGAGACTCTACCTGCTAAACTTAAAACTATTCTTATTTTGCTCCACAGGGAAAGAGTTAATTAAGGAACCAAACTTATAGTATAAAATACAGGCCGAAATTTTTTGGTAACATTAGTTCCAGTTCACTTTACTGGTGATTGATTTTACTATTTTAGCTTTTGCCATGAAGTATCAAATCATTGCAAGTACAAAAGGTGGTAATATTTTATTCGAATTTGGCTACCAATACTACTTTAAAAGGGAGAACAAACATTCGACGGTTTTTTGGATCTGCAAGAATAAAAAATGGCACCCCTTAGGTATGCTGGATTGAAGATTGTTAGTAGTCTTCCTGCATTTTTCAGTGTTAAATCTTTGCTATATACTGCAAGAAATAAGGCACTGGATGCTATGATATTCAAAAAACGTGAAGATGTTTCTGTTCCTGCAAAGCTATCGAAAGCATTTTTGCTTATAGACGACGGCCGCATGGACAAAATTTTGGTATTCGCCTCCCCCACTGCCCAACAAACGATGATGGACTGTTAAGATCTCTTTGGAGATAGTACTTTTAAAAGTCGCAGCCCACAATTCCATCAAGTTTACACAATTCATGCAGATATCGGCAGCACATCTCTAAAAAGCAATATCATTCCTGTTGCTTTTGCATTGCTTTCAGATAAAAGTCAGAAAACCTACCAACGGTTGTTTCAATTAATCCAACAAAAAATTCCAAAGTGGGTACCGAAAAATTTTAAAATCGACTTTGAATTAGCAACAATTCAGGCACTCTGATCATGCTTTTCCAATGCGAAGATACAGGCTGTAACTTTGACTTCAACCAGTGTTTATTGCGAAAAGTGCAAGAAATAGGGCTTAGCAATGAGTACAGGGAAAATAAAGAAATTCGCTTACATATAAGAATGTGTGCTGCTTTGTCATATACCGCACGAAAAATTAGGTGATGGTTGGTTACATATCATGGAAAATGAATTTATCGTATATTGTAAAAATGCAATTCTTGTGTCACTATTTGTAAATGATATCACCTTGTAAATAAATACAATTTTAAATTATTTTTTCCTATTTTCATTTCTAATGTTAAGTAAGCTTATCATTTTTTTTACCTGACAAAAGGAAAGTCCCCAACTAAGAAGGGGCCAAATACAAATATATCCCAAGAGTGCCAACTAAGAATTATTTTACCTAAAAATGGGCGCGTCCCAAACTAAGAAGGGGCCAAGTAAAATTAATTCATATTTGTCATAATTTTAGTTTTCCCAAATTAATGCGGATTTGTAGGACATACATATTAAATAATAAATAGTAAAAGAAGTAGAAGAATACATATAGTAAACTATACAGTTGACTTTTTCAAGCTTGCCTTTGGCATCTCCTGTATTACATGATCTAATATAATGACAATGTCGTCTGTAAAACGCAGATGATTAAGTATCTCCCCTCATTGTTGCTATTATAACATTTTGAAGCCCTACTAAAGAACTGTCGTGAATAGTTTTAGCGGTATAGTATCACCTTGCCTCACTTTACTTCCAATTTTTATCTTGTTAGTTGTAGATTGTAGGTTTAGGGTTGCGGTGGCCTGGATATATAAGCACTGTATAAGTTTCATTTCGATCTGTCGTAATGTACTTTTGTAAATGTTTATATTTCCCAATCACTTTAATTAAACATACCATCGCAGCATCGGCATCGCATGGATTTTGGCCGGTATGTAATGTGTTTTATGTTCGCCCACGACTGTGAATTATTTATTCACTTTTTTTACTATAAAGGTTTCCACTATTAGATTAAAAGCAATCGATGAATCACATGGCCTGTCGAATAAACCTTTAGCAGTTCAAAAAGTTATTTACGTATTTACTTAGGGAACTGATATTTGACAGGAAGAGTCCTGTGAAGTGGAGTGAAAATTATACTCAGAGTTTGTTGCGACCATTCTTTATTTGAATTTGCTTACCTATTTTGTAATAGATAGTAATTTTATAGAAGTGGGTACCTTCAAAATTTGATGTCCGAGTGAAAGATTATTTTTGATATGAGAAAAATAAACGACTTTTTATTATATACTCTGCTTGTCAACAAGACAGCGTCACACAGCTTTTTTTTGTAATTTGCGTGTCTGTGATGCCCAAAGGCATTATTTTTTTGTCATAACGTCTCTAACGCTAAGTACGTTTTTAGAATAAAGACTTTTTAAAACACATAGATAAAAAAATCTAAAATGGCCACAAGGAGTCGTACTCCAAAAAATTGAAAGAGAAATGATTGTCAAAAATGCAGACCAAAATCCTTAGTATCTTGCTAAAAAATAAAAAAAAACAATTGTACATAGTTAACACATCGGTCGCTCAAAACCTACCTCCGCACACTGGGGTATTAACAATATAAAGCTGATCGAAAATGAAAATATCAAGTGTGCGCTGGATTTTAACAATACTCATAAATGACAAGTCAATACAACATTTATTTATTCTGCGCTGTCAAGTATTTGGTTATCTTAACTATTTGGCTGTTTTGTTTGGTCAAAGATACGACTTAGTGCAAATCTCAAATCAATTCTAAATTTGTATGTGTAAATACATCATTTAATATTCGATACGGTGTCCTTTTTACATAAAAACTGGGTCCCGGTTTAAGATGGATGAGGAACCTGCAGGTATGTATTTTAAAATATTATATTATTTTTCAAGAAGCGACCTTATTACGTAATAGTTTTTAAATTTAATATTGGAGGGTTCAAAAATCATGTAGAAAACATAAAGTCTAACTTTAACAGATAGGTTTAGTTAACTATTTTCCTGAATTCAGCTAACTTTCTATATACTTATTACTCAGTAAACATCCAGTTTTTTTATGGTGAAAAAACTGGCTGCTACTTTTTGTTCCTTTTTGGCAAAATAGGAGAAAACTGGTCCAGAGTCCAGTATTACAGATGTCAAAATAAAAAAAAAATTCTCTCTTTCTTTCTTTCTTTTTCTACATGTGGGCTGTTCTTTCACAGAAACGCATCAAGATGTTTTGAAAATCAAAGTGGAGGATTTATTTTATCGCATAACTCAAATTAGCCGGGATCAGGAATTTAAAGACCTTCAGGCATACATTCAAAAGGAAACCGATCACCCAGCAGAGGCTTTACCATTTCTTAGTTCAAAATTGAACATGTTTAAATTTAAACTGCGGAAGAAATGGGCCGAATCTTGCAGGATTAAATCAAGATTTTTGAGAAAGAATAGAGAGTGGCTGGAAAGCTAAATGGAATTTAAAATATATCCTCGTGAAATTAATGAAAATATTGCTTGTAAACGTAATCGTCCTACTGTGAGTTTTCAAGAAAGTTTAGATTGCGTCAAAAGAAGAAAAAATATTTCATTGAGGGAACACCCTGTTGATATGTTGGCCTACTCGACTGGAATGAAGCTTCGCCTAGTAGGTAATAGTAAAGCATCCAACATCCTTAAAGCCCTCTTCAATAACACCGACAAAGCAAAATTATATAGTGAAGCAATTAAAGAATATAAAACAAGAATCCATCAAAAATGACTAAAGAGGAGGCTCTCTCTTTAATGACCGAAGCAAAGCTCACCAGGCATCAGTATAATTTAGTTCAACGGAATGCGAAAAGTAGGTTCCCATGCTACTCACATGTCCAGAAAGCTAAAAGAGACTGCTACCCAGAGAAACAATGCATTTCAGTAACTGACATTTGTGCCAAAATTACACTACAGGGTCTTTTAAACCATACCACCTTAAGATTATTGGAATCAATTAAAGATGTTTTGAACAGTAAGCCTGATACTAATGGTTTTAATCTTCATTTAGTTTCGAAGTGGGGTCTAGATGGCACAAATGCCAGTGAATATAAGCAATGTTTTGAAACTCCCGATAGCAGTGATAAAAGCATACTTTTTACATCTCTTGTGCCTATACAATTGTATTGTGATAAAAATAAAGATTGCATTCTGTGGCAAAATCCTAGACCAAGCTCTACTAGGTACTGTCGACCTATTCGATTTTGTTTTGAACGCGAAACGGTCGACAGTACTAAAGCTGAAAAAGTAAGAGTTGATAGAGAAATTCAATCCCTGATCCCTTCAACATTTTCTTGCAATGGCCAACAATTTACCATCCGTCATAATTTACTTTTTACAATGATAGATGGCAAAATTTGTAATGTCATTACGGACAATAAATCGACACAGCGTTGCTATATATGTGACTTAACTTGTAAGGATTTCAATAACATTGAAAAGTGCTTGCAAGTTAATGTTAAAAAAGAAACGTTTGAGTTCGGTTTAAGTATCTTGCACGCGTGGATCAGGTTCATGGAATGCTTACTACATCTAGCGTATAAAATTGATTTACAAAAGTATCAAGCTCGTGAGCAACAAGAAAAAGAGCTTGTTGCAAGACGCAAGCAAGAAATTCAAACCGAATTCAGACATGCGCTGAGTCTTTTGGTAGATAAGCCCAAACAAGGATTTGGGAACACTAACGACGGTAATACGGCCAGACGTTTCTTTGAGAATGAAGACGAGTCTACCCGTATTACCGGTATTGATAAAACCTTAATACAGAAGTTTCACGTGATTTTACAAACACTTTCGTCTGGTTTTGATATTGTTGCAGAAAAATTTGAGGAATTCTGCCTTGAAACTGCAAAATTATATGTGAAAAAATACTCTTGGTATATGATGCCGCCAACCGTGCATAAAATTCTTATACATGGCCCTCAAATTGTTGCGAATGCCTTACTACCAATTGGCCAACTAAGCGAAGAAGCTCAAGAGGCTCGTAATAAAGATATTAAGCAATATAGACAGGGCTATTCTAGAAAGTGTTCTCGAGTAGATACAAACAATGACATTTTAAATCATTTATTAATCTCGTCAGACCCTCTAATTACGAGTCTTAGACAGCTGCCTTCAAAAAAATTCAAGAAACTTTCTATAGAAGTTCAAAATTTACTAAAAGCTCCGAAGGAACCAGCAAATTTATGTAATTTAAACAATCTTAGCAATTCAGAATCAGACGCATCTACCACAGACTCTGACTAAATTATAATTCACAAAAAAAATTTTCATTTAACTAAAACTGTAATTTGTATGTTATTATTGCTGATGTTTAGTTTAATAATATTTTTCTTTCATAGTTTACTGTAGCATTTACCATATAGTTTTTATTATTCATGTTATAACATAGTTTATAAATATTTTGTTACATTTAAAATAAAAGCTTTGTTTGCACGTTAAAAGTCCCGTAGCAGCCTAATATCTCAGAAACTATTGCGTGAAAAAATTTGAAATTTAATATGGGCGATGTTGCCAAGTCTATAGTTGTTTTCTTAGATGTCCGAACCTTCTATTTTAAATGAAAAGATTATGTTTTTATTTAGTTTTAGAAATCCAGGCAATTTAGAACTTAAATAAAAACGTACTATTTTTACTTCAAATAAGGAAGTTTGGACCTCTAGGAGGAAGACTATAAACTTGGATTATTGTCCATATAATTACAAGATTAGGCATACTTAAAAACTTTGGTGTGCCAAATTTAAAAAAAAATACACGCAATACTCTCTGAAATATTTTGCTGTTGCGGGATTTTTGACTAACCCTGTATATGCTCATCCTTCAAAACATTAAATTTTGACTGAATGTATTCTCCGCTTTTAATTTCAATCGTTTTTAAGACATATCTAATTAAAAAACAATTTCGATCAGAAATTAATATGAAATACCCCACTGTGCTCCGGTTTGAAAATCAGTTTATTAGTTTTTAAGTTACGAAGTATCAAACACAGTTCTAATTATTTCGGTGATTGTGTAACACCGATTTATTTTAAATATACATTAAGTTAAACAGTACAAAATTATTTTGAAGTGGAATTTTTATAATCGGTATTATTGAAATCGGTCAAACCAAATATTCCAATTATTTTTACCAATATTCCCAGAAAAGCTTCTATACGTACATTGTGTATTGTGTATTTATTAGCCCATACATTTTATATCATAAGACTTCTAATGTTTTATTTATATAACTTAGCTATAATCTAACTTACATCCAAACATCTTTTGTGCCTCTAACAACGTTATTATCTTTTATTCTCTGGGGGATCTGTGCCACAAAGGTCCTTTTCTAGTGCCAACTTATCAACTGCCGACGCATTGAAACCTACATAATCCTTTAAATTACCTTGCGATTGTATCCCTATTAAATCCCTTTATTGTAAAGCGGTGAGAGTGAAAGCTGCGAATTATAATACTAATGCCCCAAAAACAATGGAAGTTCTTTAAAGCACCGGCTGGCTCTAAAAGGTAATGATAACAGTTTTGTTTCGTAATTTTGAAAACATTTCTTTTAGGGGAAAGTGTAGCAATAAGATGTTTTTAGAACTGTAACTAGTAAAGAAACATTTATTGTTTAAAGACAAAAGAACCCTTTCCTGCCCAATAATGCCATATACAGTTTTATGGTTATCTAAGACAGATTTCTAGTTTTATTTTAGGCAAGTTTTGTGACCCAGTGTTACGGCATAATAATAGAGTGCGTTATTAGCTTAAAAGCAGCAATTAGCAATTAACCTGTGTTGACATCGGTGACAAATGAATAAGTTTTAAAGTACATGGATTTTATTGATCTATTTGAATTAATACCGAGGTAAGCTCTGATCTTTAAAAATTTAAATAAATATAGGTTAACTCTAAATGCATTTAAGAATGTTATTTTTAGTCACCCGTGTGGAGAAAGAATATTAGGCTTTAAGTAATTTTGTCCTTCCTCGGAACACACAATTACATATTATTAAATTGAACAAATCTTAATACTTTAGTGGTAAAATCCTTTTGTGCCTTATAAGGTACACCTTTTACTGTCATATAAAAATGCGCGCGCCGACCCAGCTCTATTATGAACCCATCTCTTATTTTTGACCGTTGATCGCTGCGGCACGCATAAACAGATTGTTGGGTGCCTGCATACAAAGTGAACTGTTTAAAATCGTGCTGTGATAGAAATAGTGTTCTGTGGTACAATTCGGTATGTATGAATGTTATTCTTTACTGTGGTATTGCATGTGTCTCAATCAACGGTGTTCTGCACAGATACAGACAGGGTGGGTATTTTTTCATGTCCCTAGGTAGGGACAAAAGTACTTCACGTGTATAAATATAAAAACATATCTGTATCTGGATTGAATTTTTGGGGCCTTCAAAATTATTGAACTTTGAAAAACGTTTTGTTACTTTCTCACAGTATAAAGTTCTTATAATCTTATAATCTCGAAAATGAAGTAAATTATTTTGAAATATAGATTCTATAAAACGGCGTTTTTATTTTTCCAGATTATGTCAAAAAACAGGAAAAAAAGCCCTCACAGAGTAGGAACGTCTATACTACTTAGAGCCGGTTGTACAACTTAACGTTGAACCGCAGTTTTCCTAAACTGTAGTTAATTAGTGAACCGAGATCAGACGTCCTGCCGTTGTTGAAACTTAAAAAACAGGCAGATTCTGCTGAACGCTCATTTTCTGTGGTTGGTTATACTTTTTTTAGGGAGTTCAGGCGCACCTTATGATGAACGTCAATGTTTGAACTACTGTCAGTTGTTATTTGTCAAGTAAACGTTTTATTTATTTAAATAATAATAATGAGTAGTGAGAAGCGAACATCGAATTTTACTAGCAAAGAAGAGACTATTCTCATTGCTCTTGTGCAACAATATCGGGCCACTATTGAGTGCCGGAAAACTGATGCAGTGAGCAACCACAAAAATATGGAAACGTGGTCAACAATTGCAAGGGAATTTAATAGAGATTCAGGTGTAACGTATAGAGACGAAAAAATGTTAAAAAATAAATATGACAATATTAAGAAAAGAACTAAAAAAAAGCTGCTAAAGAAAAGTCCGTAATATTTAACACCGGAGGGCCCCCCCCTAAAAATATTGTCTTTACTCCTGTAGAGGAGCAAGTGAAAAGCATTCTGGGAGTACGAGTTGATGGACTTAGTTCAGAGTTCGATGACGATACATGTAAGTTTATGCAGATGAACCTAAAAAATTACTTATTAATATTGTGTTTATTCTTAAGTAACTAATATAGAAGGCATAAATGTCCCAGCAACTAGTGATGACGTTGTAAACCAAGATGTGCAATATGACTTATTCGATTTGGAGGTTGAGGGCAGTGCACAAAATGAAAATTTAAATGAGTTTGCAGATGATAAGGAACCGATAGAAAGTAAGTGCCTACATATATTTATTTAAGAAAGTTGCCATTTTACCGATTCTACTTAGACATTGAACCCAAGGCTAAACGTGAAAGAGGAGACTGGAGTAAAGGGACACCGAAACTGTTGAAAACTTTAAAATCTGCGGCTTTGCAAACACCTACAGGTAGGAAAATATTTTAGAAATAGTACTGTGTCTAACATCCTAAACAATTCCAGGAGGTTATGTAAAAAAGAGGGAAATGGGGCAAAAAATGGAACAATGGGTTACATCAAAAAGTGAAACCGAACAGGCAAAAGCAAGGTGTACAATTGAGAAAAGCATGTTAAGAAGAGAGCTCATGAAAAAAGAACATGAAAAAAAAATGGAAGTTGGAATATCAAGCAAGGGAGAAAAGAGAAGCTGATAAGCATAAACTCAGAATGGATCTGTTGAGATCCAAAAATAAAAATAATTAGAAATTTTGCTTTTTGTTTTCTTCTGTTAAAAATAAATATTTTAATGTTAATATTAGCCATAAAATATAATATCATGAAAATATGTCGAGTCTTTTTTTAAAATATAAATAATCATGGACACTATTATTTAACAAAAGTGTAAAAAAACTACGGAACATAAGTTAAATTCAAACAATTTTATTTATTATTAAAAAACTCAGTCCTATAAAACAAAATAGACTAATGACATTGTTGCAGCGTGAAACCTTTTCACTTCCACGCCACTGTGTATGTCGGTGACAACACGCGCCATCTATTTAGCTTAGCCGCATCCAACATTCGATCGGCGCCAGTTACCAAGGTTACCAGTAAATTTTGAATAGAGTGCGCATGCCAATATTTCGAATGTATGACTGACGTGCGCATAAGAAATGTAATGCAGCGTTTTTTAGTTGATCAGTCACGCAATTTTTAATGTTTAATCTTTTTAGTTACTTTTAAGCCGTAATGTGGCAAGACCAAGTATTATTTGTAATTGTGAGTTTTTATTATAATAATTAAAGTAATTGTTTTCCAAGAAAGTCAAGAAATTTCATTTGTTGAAGAAAGTTATCCATTGTGCAGGGATACAGTCCACTAAAGAAAACAAATTGAAGGACCCTAACAGACATTACACACCAATTTAAACCATTTTAAAGTAAATCTCTATAATATCTTATTAGAGCAGTCCTGCTTATGTTGTTTAAAGCCTCTTGGCGTGGGATAATATTATGTTCGTCATTATTAACGTTGTTGACCAACTTAATATCAGCTTCGATTTCTGCTTCAACTAAGGGCTGGGGATCTCTCATTGTAATTGCAATGTTATGCAACGCTGCTGTTGCAACTACTATACTTTCCACTTTAGGTTTTGCCAGTCTTATGCCCAGGGCTAGTATTGGGAACGGCGTTTCCAAACACCAAAAGATCTTTCGATTGGGTTTCTTGTTCTTATTTGAGATTCATTAAACAATTGCTCAGCGGGATTTTCAGGATTCAGGAGAGAAGTTATTAAATATGGTTTAACTCCATAACCACTGTCTCCTACTAAGACACTGTCTTCATAATGACCATTTTCAAAAAGAGCTTTGACCCTTGAATTTGCAAAAGTAGTGGAATCATGGGCCCCACCTGGCCAGCGACAAACAATATTTTGAATTTTTAGGTCTGCTGCACAGATGGCCTGGACATTAAAGGAGAAGAAACCCTTTCGGTTTCTATAATTTTCAGGATCTTCGCCACCTGGAGATATAATTTTTATACCGGGTGTTGCATCGTCGAGCGGGACATAGGAAATCCCATGTAATTTTAAATGGGGTCAATTATTGGCTTCCCTAATTATTTTAGAGAAAAATTCTATTTAGGTTTATTAAAGAGCACTAAAACCCACATTCAAAAGAATAACTTTAGATATTTTTGTTGAGCCCGTTTACGGGTTATCGCCGATTTCTTTGTAACTATTTCTCCTTTTTATGGCCCCGTATTTGCGGGCACCAGTCAAGGTAAAAGATGACTGTCAAATAAAGTTGTCATTTTGAGGAATATTTGAACATCTTCTTAAATCCTAAAGTTCTAACAATTTAATAGTACCTACCTATTAATTAGTAAAATATTGAAACATGTAAAATGTCATAATTAACCTTGTAATTGGATACTTTATTTTAGTTTTGTTCAGATTAATTTGTACTCATAAATACACCTTTAATATTTTCGATGTACGAGTTTTTATAACAATAAAGCACACATTTCAAAATGACAACTTTATTTGACAGTCATCTTTTACCTTGACTGGTGCCCGCAAATACGGGGCCATAAAAAGGAGAAATAGTTACAAAGAAATCGGCGATAACCCGTAAACGGGCTCAACGAAAATATCTAAAGTTATTCTTTTGAATGTGGATTTTAGTGCTCTTTAATAAACCTAAATAGAATTTTTCTCTAAAATAATTAGGGAAGCCAATAATTGACCCCATTTAAAATTACAAGGGATTTCCTATGTCCCGCTCGACGATGCAACACCCGGTATGTGTGCAGTCAAGAGCACCCATACAATTTGAAAATCTAGCAATGTTGTAGATAGCCTGCTGAATTGCTCTTTTCTCTTCCTGGTTTTCGGGTAAACTTATCAGATGCCTAAAATGAATAGCAATGCATCTTATAACTTTTGTTACAACTCTGCTTGCAGTACTTTTGTCTACATCTTGTAGGTCCCCAACGATTTGCAAGAATGATCCACTGGCCAGAAAACGGAGTGTAACAAATACCATATCTTGGCTTCTAAAACACAAAAAAATATTTACATAGAAAATGTTAATTTGCAGTAGGTATGGGTTCAGAAGAAAGACGTGTACTGTTGTGTTTTATTTTTTATGTCCTCTCGAATCTCTCTAATTATCATGTAAACACTCTGTTTTGATTAACGAAAATGTTGTACGAATTGCACGTCATTCCAGAATAAAAAGTTGTTTGGTCTCTCTTTATAAGTTCTCGGTAGACGCAGGTTTACCACAAGGTTAAAAAGTTCCAGGAAATCCTCGTCGTCGGTCAAATCTTCAGGAATATTCATGTTTTTAATTTAAAACAGAAGAAGGCAAATAAACACAAAGCACAAATTATTATATTAATCTAAAAAGTGCCAATGTATTGTCATTTTACGGCATTGCAACTGAATGCAGTTTAACCGCCAAACATCGGTGGGTTAACTTGACCAGCCCGTGAACTTGGTTCAATTGTTAACTTCAAGTTGAACAACTTTCAGATACGCCTTAACCTTAGATCAACGCTGAACTTAGTTTAAACTTTAGTTGTACAACCGGCCCTCAGTGACTCAAATATATCTTTTATATCCGACTAAGAAGATATTGCGTTGGACGAAGATCGCAATGATATTGCCGAAAACGATACTTTTGAAATTTTAAATTCGCAAGATGAAGAAGAAAATAATGATTCAGACGACGAAGGGATTTCTGATAATCTGATGGATGCAAATTTAGTGAAATCAGTGATGCAAGAAAAACCGGCTGATAATTTATTAAAAGAAAGAATAAAAGAATTTGAAAGGATGCATGGGTTGACTGAAAAAATAAAATAACATGGATAAACAACGTCATTTTTGAAAATAGAAGTGTTAATTGGTATAAACCTCCTATTCCTGCTAAACCTGTTGTAAAAATCCCACCACTAATTGATTTTTTTATGCGGTACGTCCCAGAAGAAGTTTTTCAACAGATGGCAGATATGACTAACTTGTATGCAGTTTAGAAAAATGTTGCTCGGTTCTCCGCAACAAACACTAAAGAAATAAAAAAAAATGTTGGTACCCACATTACCATTCCCTCGAGCGCGCTTATATTGGTGCTCAAAATGCGGAATTCCACTAGTCAAAGATTCTTTGATTATAAACAGGTTTTTTAAACTTCGTCAAGTGCTCCATTTGGTAGACATTAATGCCAGGCCTGAAGGTAACAATGACAGACTATGGAAAGTGCGTGATATGTATGATTGTATACCGTTGGCAACATTATATATATAAATTATTATTAAACAGTATATCCAAAATAAACCAACTAAATGGGGTATAAAAATTTTTGTACTAGCTGGTCAAAGCGGGATCATTTATGATTTTGTGATCTACCAAGGGGCGACTACAGAATTGAACCCCGTTTACGCAAATTTTGGCAAACTGGAACAATTATTCAGCTATCAGAAAGAATGACTGACAAAAATCACGGACTTTACTTTGATAACTATTTTAGTTCATACCATCTTTTTCAATTTCTGCAGTCAAAGTCGGTCTTCGCTATTGGAACAATTAGAGTAAGCCGATTTTTTAAAATCCCAAATTACCCAATGATAAGGATCTCAAAAAGAAAGGTCGTGGATCTTCTGCTATC
Organism: Polydrusus tereticollis; assembly: GCA_963920685.1. NCBI lineage: Eukaryota > Metazoa > Arthropoda > Insecta > Coleoptera > Curculionidae > Polydrusus > Polydrusus tereticollis. Next base: position 60,141,633 of record OY987328.1, read on the forward strand.
ACTCTCAGTAAGGATAGTATTGTGCTTACCAAATGGTATGAGAATAAGGCTGTTGTACCAGCGTCAAATTTCGTTGGTGTTGGACAAGAAGATCAGTGCACTAGATGGGACAAAACTAAAAAAAAACCCATACACAGGTCCCAAGACCCGAAGCAACAAAATTGTACAACCAAAACATGGGAGAAGTCGATAAATTAGATTTTTTACTAAGCATTTACCGCTGTTACATAACAACCCGAAAGTGGCCAATCCGAATGATATGTCATGCCTTTGATATAGCGTTAGTAAATTCTTGGTTGGAGTATCAACAACAAGCCATTGCTCTAGGTGTACAGAATAAGAAGATTTTAGATTTACTTGCATTCCGAGAATGTGTTGCGGAGCATCTTATTCTGTTTAGAGTCGCTCCTAAAAGGGGGAAGCCAAGTGATCAAAATAGTGAAGTTCCGGCAAAAAAGACGTGTTATGAATCTAGACCATTTACAGAGATGAGGCATGATGGCTACGATCATATGCCAAATGTAGACGAGAAAAAGGATAACACCCGATGCAAACTTGAAGGGTGCAAAAACAAGAGTCGCATTTATTGTTCAAAATTTGAAGTGCATTCATGTCTTATAAAAAGGCGAAATTGTTTTGCCAAATTTCATTGAAAATAAATTTTAGTCGTTTATTTAACTATATTTTCCAGCCTGTTTACATATTTCAATAAATGTAATGTTTTCTCATGAATATTTTTAGTTTTGTTTTTCTGATTTTTATACCACTAAGTCATTTTGTATTTGTTAAGGAACATTGTCCAAAAATCAAACTAATAATATTTCTCAAATTGTAGTATTCAAAAAGAAAAAAGGTTATTGTTTAAATTATAGCACAAAAACATTTTTTTTTGCTAATAATAATAAAGTGGTACTTCAAGATACCCAAAAGCCTTGTCCCTTGGTAGAGGCAAATAGACTGAAAGGGTTATGCAAAAGTTTTAAAAGTATAATATTTTTTGAACTTGATTTTGCGGTCAAACCACTTGACTTCATTGGGTGTCAGTGATCTTTTATTTGGCATTTACACCTATCTCTGGAAATCAATATTTTCTGGGTACCATCATGCATATGTCTTTCCCAAAAACTATCCCCTAAGAAAAAAAGCTATATACACCCTTGAAAATTGAGAAACTTAGTTATATTGACATAAACCTTTTTTCTGTATTATTTACACTACATTTTGTTGTCTGTCCAGATGACTAGACCGAGGTTGACAGAACAAGAAGAAAAGCATCTACTTGTCCTATTAGAGGGTTATATATCCGATTTAAAAATTAGTGACGATAAAAATGCTGATAATAAAGAGCAGTTAATTAAGATAACCAGAACTAACCGAACCCCGAAGAAAATTAGACGAATATTTCAAATACGCAAATAGAGGAAGAAATATCCAGAAGAGAATATGGAAGAAGGTGAAAATATCTCAGATGGTATACCGCTAGCTGAAATAATTAGAATATAAACCATACTAACCGTTTCAAGCGCTTGTCGACTTTTATGGAAAAAAAGGGCATTGATTAAGCAGATCAAACTTGTAATGTAGAAATGGTCTCCAGACAATGAAGTTTTGACTCCTCTAAGTTATTTTAAAATTATTTTCAATGATGTTACAACATAGTTTTGCAAACTAGTTTGTATGCTTGCCAAAAGAATGGTTATACAATAAGCACCACCTACTATGAAATTTTTTAGTTTCTTGGAATAAACATACTATCTGGTATAATAAGAATGCCAAGTAATTGGATGTACTGGCCAGAAGACACAAGGTTTTCACCAATTTCTGACGTAATGTCAAGAAATAGATTTGATAAACTGCAAAATTATATAAAACTAAATGATAATACCACACTGAAGAAGCATTTTGGAAAGAGATCGTTCATTGACTCGCTGGCCCAACCATATTCAGAGAATAGCTCCAAATTGGATAAGTGCTACCAGTGATATTAGACGGTAACATGTATTAAAGGATGCATAAGTTTAGCAGTGCTCGGGATTGGCTACTTTTTGATTAAAATATAAACTGCGATAACAACAAAGACTCGTATTATTGCAAAACAAATCGGTAAAGTGTTAATTTCTTTGATAAACTACTTTCAGGTAGCAATAATCGCTCAAAGTACAGGGTGTCCAGTTTTCGATGGTTTCACGGGGTACCTCCATTATTAATAAAGACAGAAGGATACGGTTGTCGCAGCACGGTGCTACCTTTTTGTGAAACAAAAGATGCCGCAATCCGAGTTTTTCTTATCCTACTTGTTTCTGATATAAGGAATGTTTTTGAAATTTTACATTTTGGGACAACCCCCATGATTAGGTTACCCTGTAGCTTATCAAAGAGAAAACAAATGTTCTTTTGTAGTTTTTTACGTAGAATCCAGTGACGTACTCAGATTTTTTCTACGTTCAATAACTTCCGAGAAAAAGAAAACAAACTTGCTTTTTTTTTAATTTGCCACCCTATATATTTTTTAATAATATAATTTAGTTTATAACAAGCTTCTCAGAAATATATAATACCATATTTTTATTTTTAATATTAAGCACGAAATTTACGTTTTATTAAAAAATTTTCATTTTTTGTTAGTAGGCCATGACGGATATTTAAAAAGAAAAGAACACGGTCATTTATGTCATATTAAAGACTTCTTAGCTTCTGTCAGAGTACTCAGGTTCTCTAAGTTGTTTTAAAATATCTAATTAACAGTAAAACATCAGTTTGTCCTAATTATGGCAGAAAATGTTAACTTTAAAAATAATGAAAAATACGACATGTTCGTTTGTTATGTTCATTGTAATGAAAATGCAGATGAAGCATTAGAAGTGTATTTCAATAGGTAAATAGACGCCTTTTTGCAGTATCTCTATGAAGATTTATTAAATTTCTTGAATTACTTGTAGATATCCCGAAAGACGACAGTCGAATAAAAGAATTTTTCTAAGGATAAAATCAAATTTAATTGAACACGATTCATTTTCTAAACCTCGGCCTAAAATCACCAACAAGGAATACCACGAAACTGATGAAATAAATGTTTTAGCTTCAATTGAAACAAATCCAACTAGTTCTTGCAGAACGGTTGAAGGTTCGGTCGGAGTAGTTAAATCAAGAGTTCAAAATATCCTAAAAAAACACCATTTTAAGCCATATAAATTTCACCTAGTACAAAACTTACATCCTGGTGATGCACAGCGCCGTATAGACTTCTGTAATTGGTATTTACAAAATATTAACAGGGAAAATAATTTTGAAAGAACCGTTATAATATGGTCTGATGAGGCTCATTTTACCAGTGCTGATATATTTAATCGGCACAATACGAGATCTTGGTCTCAGGAAAATCAGCATGTAATATTTTCACTCGAACGGCAAGGCAGGTTTGGCTTTAACGCTTTTATACTAGGAAGCAATATAATTTATAATATATTTGAAGGCAGCCCTAATGCAAATATATATTTGAAAATTTTGGAAAACGTTGTGCCGGAAATAATAGAAGGCGTGCCCTTAGCGGGTCTCAATATCTTGCATCTGCAACAAGATGGAGCACCCGCTCACAATGTGCTAATTTTCAAGGCCTACTTAAACAATAATTTCCCAGGTCACTGAATTGAAACTAATGGGACCTGAAAGATGGCCACCAAGGTCACCCGACTTCTCGATTTTGGATTTCTTCTTGTGGGATAACCTTGAAAATAACATTTATTCTATTCAATACTAAACGATTGCAGATTTAAGAAATGTCACTGAAAGAGCGTTTAGGGAGTTGCGCGGCCTTTATTTCTAATGTTTTACATAGTAAACCACAACTCGATTTATGCATTGTTATAATTTTTACTGAAATATAACTGCTAATTAGATTAAGGAGTCCAAAATATATTTCTTCTGCAGTAATTATCATACCAGTAACAGTGTTGGTCATGGCCTACTAACAAAAAATGTATATTTTTTATTAAAATGTAAATTTCGTGTTTAATATCAAAAATAAAATTGAGGTATTATATATTTCTGAGAAGCTAAAGAATAAACTAAATTATAATATTAAAAAATATATAGGGTGACTCATTTAAAAAAAAAAACTTCTTTTTTCTTGGAAACTATTGAACGTAGCAAAAGTCTGAGTACGTCACTGGATTTTACGTAAAAAACTACAAAAAGAATATTTGTATTCTTTTTGATAAGCTACAGGGTAACCTAAATTTGGGGGGGTGTCCCAAAATATATCAAAAACATCTCGTATATCAAGAACAAGAAGGACTAGAAAAAATCTGATTGCGGCATCTTTTGTTTCACAAAAAAATAGCACAGTGCTGCGAAAACCGTATCCTTCTATCTTTAGTAATAATGGAGATACCCCATAAAACCATCAAAAACTACACATCCTGTACAAGAAAAAAAAATTGGGAAATTTAAATCCAAACTAGAAAGTGGAATTTATGGTATCTCTCCAGTGATTTCACACCGTTTAGAATTGACCTTCAATGTTGCCAACGGTATATTTATCAAATCAATTTCCCATCATTCTTCTACAACGCATCCATAACAAAAATATTCAATCCGAACTTATAACTTTTTATTTATATGTATTAAAAAAATTTCAAAATAATATTTCCTAACTTTTAAATGCCTTACAAATACACACGTTGTGCTTCGAAACTTTCTACTTCGGTTAATTTGATATAAATTTATAAAGGGCTTTTATTATACGAGCCTATTAACTCACAAAGCCTTTAAACTTGTTAAATCCTTTATAATACTTCGCGATTATATCCATATTTAAGACTTATACTGTAAAGTAGAAATTAATATTATATTAAAAACAATTAATTTACTCAGGATCATGGAAACAACAAAATTGAAAACTGAAACAAAATAATTATAAAATCCAGCGGATAATAACAACCAGGTGAGGGCGTGTTGTGGGCGGTGAACTGGCGAAAAATATTACATATATATTTTAAAGTTTTGTTTGATATAATTCTGGGATATATGAGGTTAGTTTGGGATAAAGTTAAATGAACTACGCTCTTTTGGACACTGCTCTTTATCTGGCAACTGAACTATACAGTTTCAAGTATGACATAATATGTAGTGGTGCGTTCTCATGTTTAATAATAAATAATATAACAGTGAACAATCAAATAAAACATACTCAAAAATCTCAACCCAAATACTTCGGAATTAGGTAACTACCAATATTAAAAAAAAAAAACTTTTAATTACTCTACAAAAACAATTGACTACATTCTCTGGAACCAGTGCTGGTTCTTCAGTGTTATTTGCTTAAGCACCCACATTCAAATTTATACAATTCTCTATTGATTCGTCATTGGTACCGTCATTACTCATAAAAGCGCCACTAATACCACTGTCTCTATACACATCAGTATTGCTACAATTATCATTAAAATCGTCATTTTTTTACTGTTATTGTACACATCAGAAGAAATGAAAAAAGGGTGATATCAAGTAAGTTTGCCATGGATAGAGCGTCATTCGTCATTAGCTATAATTTAGTAACAAACGTCAAGATAGTTTAACCCTTTAACGCTTTCTGGTATTACTGTCATACCAGCCAGAAGGAGGAATGTGCTAAACTAATATTGTTTCCGGTAGAGCAAATAAGTGCAAGATAGTGTGCCGTGAACGCATCCGAACTGTGCTTAAGGTCGTAAACATACCCTAGTTGAATACCACGCTGTCTTTACGTTTGGCGGTATAACAGTTATACCGACACTGCGTTACTGTCTGAAATTTTGATAATTTTGTTGGCGGTCAAATATTTGTGTAAATAAAGTGGTGTTTGGTGCCAATCTATGCAAAAATATTATGTAAGTATTTTAGTAGACGATAGCGCGAGTTCATAGGAGTAGTTATTATTTTATATTACAGGTTATTTGTAAAAAAAAATATTAAAAAACAAAACCGGATATATTTTGAGGTAAAAATAAGACAAATATTTAACATGCTACACCTGGTTAATATTTTACTTTTTCGACGCATTGTTACAGTTTGAAAATTGCATTTCATAAGTTTGATTATCTTTGATTATCTATGTTAAGTTTTCGCTTTTAAATTGGTTAAATATATATGTATACTCTCACCTTAAACATTAATTACTAATTAAGTTACCTGTAATAGCCAAAATTTTCATTACGTTTAGTTTCAAACCTTTGTTGATGTTTATATTCCAGGAATGTTTTGTATCTTGCAAGACATAGCCAAGTGGATTGATTTCTTCTGTTCCTTGTTTGATACTACTTGCAGACAGGTTTGATTTCAAATCTTTGTTCTAATTGATTGGTAATTGATAAACTTTTCAAGTCATAATCAATAAAAATAACTTCTTCTATTTGAGATGTAGGTTAAATGTCTCGAATGTTGTAAATCAGCTGTGTTTTAAGAAAATCGATAATAGGTCAGTGTCAGACTGACAGTTTCTGGGCATTTTCACAGCACATTTGGTTAATTTTTGCTTGGTCGCCGTTAGTTTTCTATGTTATTATAAGAGGTTAGTTTCCGTAGATAGGGTTGACTAATTTTTGTAATTGTTTTGTTTTGGTAACTATGTACGTTGGAGAAAAATAAGAATCGTCCCTTTCGACCATGGACACTGGAAGTTAAAGCACGTTTGTGGAAATAGCTCCCCAAGTTTAGTTTTTTTTGGGCCGTGCAGGCTAATGTAGTGCCGATAAAGCATCCACAAATGTTTTAAAAAGGGTATGGCTTTGTAGTTTGCCTATTCCTTTGGGCGGAATGCCGATTTAAAATGCTTTAATGAACTTCAACAACGGCCATAGACGCCTTTTGGTATAGTGGAACCCTCGTTAGTTATTTAAGGTAGGTTTAAACTTTAGTATCTAATTACCCTCGTTGGGTGTTATGAAAGATTTCTCTTTCATGTTGTATATCTAAAATTCGATTTTAGGTTTTTTTTTGGTAGGGGCTAAAAGTCCGAGTACAAACTAGAGTACTAGTTTTCTTTTGTTGGAACTGCCTAGAGGCGGGACGTGCCAGTTACCGTGTACTATTGGAATTCTTGGAGACTAGCTGTGTAGCAGTATCCACGTTAGCTGTTTCAGGGACCATGTGTGTGTGTGAAGATTGAGTTTTCATGAACCATGGGTAGCACGTAAAGTTTCAGCTAAGTATCATTACCCTGTGTTCATTTTTCTTTAAAAAGTAGTCAATTTAAAATCTTAATATTTTGCATTTGCGTATTGTTTAATATACAATGTTTTGATAAAGTTTTGCGCCCATGTTATGTACAGAGCTTGTGCAATGTAAACGTGTAGCGTATATTGACATAGCGTTAAGACGTCACAAGAGTCTCTAGTAGGTCAGAACGTTAGGTAGTCTGTTACAGCTACTTTTGTTGTAATTATAGTTACAATTTATTATTATAAAGTAAATATTTTTTGTTTCCCGGCTAAAGGACATTTGTTTCTTCTAAATTTAATACTTGTAACTTTAAGATTTTAACTTATCTATGGCCGAGTGGCTAGCATGCTTATTGAGTAACCACAGGTACTCGTAAGATATTGTATTATACTCTAACAGAGATTTTATGGAAAATTTAATTAGTTTTGAGAGGTTCTTGCACAGATCTTGCGGAAATTCCTAGCCTGAGGCAATGTCCTGGATGTAGGTCTATGTAGCTGCCAGATCAGACTGAAAAGTATTTTTTACAGTGTAGGTCTGACAGTTGCCGTCTTGTGCAAGACCCTGTCAAACAGGGTTTGACTTTTTGCTTTCTTTTATCGATAACTTTATAAATTTATACCTTACGAAATTTTATTGTCAAACCTAGTACTATCACTTTAATATTTCATTTCACTTATTTATCTTTTAACCTTAAGTATCTATTGTCCGCCAAAGTAAGAGGAGCTTGCATTTATAAAACCAAGTAACCAAGGGCTTAACACCACCTTAAGAATAAATATTTGTATTGGCCTCTGCGAAAATTTATTTTATTTTAAATAGAGTGACTTTGAGGGCTTGAGGGAATGAGAGCTTATAAGAAGCTAGTGTATACCGATGGTGACATAAGTGTTTTTTTTTTCCTAGTTTGTTTTTTTCCTGAGGCCAAACACTAGAACCTTTAAAGGCTTTTAAGTAAAATAAAACTAAGGTGGCGCCTTCAGGATTTGACTTTAACTTACTTATAATAGTGCTAAACCTCTCAACCTAGAAACAATATAGCGAACCTACCCTGAGTCGAGCTAGCTAAGGGGTGTCTGAAGAACATCCTCCAGAGCCTAGGGTTGCCAGAGTAAGGGTGGATAGGTTGCCTTGTCGCAGTTTATTTTAGGTTATCCTAAGGTGAATACTGGCACCCGATTATTGTTTAGGGCGTAATTTGGTTTTTTATAACACTTAATTAATTGAGGGTTGTATTTTTTTATATATAACAGCATTTCTAATGAAAACCTGTAGTTTGAACACTTATCTTTAAGTATTACTACCTTTTATACCTATAGTACAGTGCGCCCGGAAATTTTACAAGGGCAACATGGTGATGCTGTTAAAAATGTGTTATGTACTGTGTATACTATGTTTCCAAATAAAACCACTGTCATCATATTTCATTTTTCATTTCAAAATATTTGTAATTTAGTTCTTTTATAAAATACTACATTTTACTAGAATTAGATATGCATAAATCAAGCCGATAAAATATACAGGGTCGCACAAAAGTAAAAATAATTGATTAATATCGTCTCCTTCGTCTACAGTATTTCAATAACTGTGTACATGTGGTCGAGTTTTGTAAATAATATTACAATTGCTTCAAAAGCTATTCTCAAATAATTTTTTTATTTAGAGGAGAGATGTAGAGAAATGAAAGCTACTGGAAAAAGCCTCTTACTGATGCCGAATTGGCTTTAGAGGCAGAGCTGACAGTTGTGGAAATTACAGAAGACCAAGCAGAAAACTCTGATATTAATGGTGACTCAAATGCAGAAGATCAACTGCTTGATGATGCCGCAACTCCAAGCACAACAAGGTCAACTTTTGGGTCCACAAGAAGTTCAGAAATAGTTACACCGTCCTCATCTGGAATGTCAACACCTGTTCTTCGTGAAAACAGGCAAAAATTGTTTGATTTTCCAACTGCATCAGAAGAGGAATTTTAGGATTATGACTCAGTTGCCGATAAAACATATGAACCTGATCAACCACGAGTACTTCAAGTTACACTTACTAATAGCGATTGTGAAGAAGAGTATCAAGTTGATGAGGCTAACATTAAAGATTTTACCTGGGAAAGAATAGCCGTCGCTCCACGAAGATATATAGATTTTAACTTTGCTAGTGAAATGGGACCTAATATTCAGGTAAATACATATATTACATAGATGTGATGTGTGTTTTACATCCCTTTTTTTTTAGGTTGATTCCGTGGAGCCCATAGACTTTTTTGAAGTTTTTTTCTCGACAGAATTCCTGGAGTCTATAGTTCAACAATCTAATTTGTATGCCACACAAAATCACGAAATTCTTGAAGTTTCACTAGAAGAACTAAAAGCCTTTTTGGGAGTTTTAGTAATAATGGGATTTAATTGCTTGCCTCAAATGCGAAAGTATTGGTCAAAAAGTGCAAATTTTCATAACACGCGTATTGTCGCGTATTTCAAATATTTTTCCGGTGAAACGTTATCTATAAATACTAAAATTTTTACACGTAAATGACAATTCAACAATGCCTTCTCGGGGGGCGCCCGACTACGATAAACTTTATAAAATTCGACCAATGCTTACTCATTTGAACGAAGTTTTTTCTGCCACATTCACACCTGACAGAAGTGTAGCAATAGACGAAAGTATGATAGCTTTTAAAGGGAGAACATCACTAAAACAATATATGCCAATGAAGCCCATAAAAAAGGGCTTCAAAGTATGGGCATTGTATATCAATTGATGTATATCAAAGAAAAGAGGGTCCTAGCGAGGATACACTTGGTGAACGTGTAATTTTAAAATTGTATAACCAGCTGCAAGGTAAAGGTTTTAGCATATATTTTGATAACTTTTTTGCCACTATTCCATCAATGCAAAAGTTGTCAGACAAAGGTTTATTTGGCTGTGGTACGATACGTCAAACAAGAAAACATTTTCCAAAAAATAAGTTAATGGAAGATAAAAAAAAATGGTAGTTGGACAGTACGATTTTGCCACCTGTAAAGAAATTTCCATTAATAAATGGAAAGATCGTGGGACGAAAGCAGTTACAGTTTGCAGTAAAAGGGAAGCTGTATCATTTCCACAGGCAATTGTGGACTACAATCAGTTTATGGGTGGAGTTGATAGGTTTGATTAGAGAATGACAGCGTACTGCATTGGTTGTAAAGCAGAAGATGGTGCATGAAATTATTGTACTATTTTTTGGATGCTGGTATTGTCAATTCGTACATACTTTATAAGGAACATTTAAAATCTACCAATTCACGTCAGAAACCGATGAGTCACCTACAGTTTGGAAGCAAACTAGCAGATAACCTTATTGCCAACTTTACTGCAAGAAAAAAACTCGGCCCTCCTTGCAATGTTGGCTACTTCGACAACATTGGACATTTGCCTCAAAAAAAAAACCATGCGGCGTTGTCAAGAATGCACCAAGCGTGGAGATCAAAAGAGAAGCAACATCATGTGCATTGGGTGCCAGGTGGCATTATGTATAGAATGCTTTGTCCCCTACCATACAAATTAATTTCTTGTAGTTTTTAAAAAAAATGTTGTTAATAAATGTATTCACGGGTCACTAAATAATCTTGCTCGTTAAAGGGTTAATGAAGTTAGAAAATTATGCATACTACCAAGGTTAGATGAAGATGTAATCGTAGAGATTATGAAGGAGGAAGAAGGAAATTGTGTGCATTATTTACCACATTACCACGTTGTAATGCTAAGCAGCTACAACAAAATTGTGGCATGCCTCGATGCATCTACTTAAGAGAAAAGTCATCAGCCTTATCTGGGCCAATATCTCGAAAAATGTAATAATTGTATAGAACTGAGTACACCTATTTTAAACAGGTTTAGAATATCTAGGTTTGGAATCATGCTGATATTGCGAAGGCTTCTTTACAAATAAACTTGAAAGAGCTCGAGAGAGAGTATTTGCGTTTTCTATGGTATGAAAAAGATTCAAGTCTTTAGATATATCGACATGTTAGAGTGGTTTTTGGGATTATCTATAGTCTTTTCTTGTTAGAAGCTGACATCGAGCTTTTTTTATTACAAGTTCTTCCTAAAATTATTGTGGAAAAATCACAGTGGCCTTTGTCACTTATTAACAAGCTTTTAAAGAGCTACTATGTAGATAACTGCGTTAACAGCGTAGATAAATAATAAGTTAAAACTAGATAAATTTATTTTAAAATCACGAGCAGGGGCTAAGTTTGATTTGCGAGATTGGCACTACACTGAAGTAGATAAGGATTGTGAAGAACTTTGCATTTCATCTGTATTGGGCCTCAACTAAAATCATGCTATAGATACTCTATAGCTTTTGCTTGATGAGTTTAAGAGATTTAACGCTGAACAAATTACGAAACGGGTCAGAAGCTAACAGTGTATTTAATACTATCGGATTTGCTTTACCAAGTCTTCTATGCCCTAAGTTACGTCTTCAAGAAACGTGGATATTAAATTTGGGATGGAATGCAGAAGTGCCCGAGGATAGAAAGCAGCGTTTTCTAATGTTGATGGAATGAAATTAGAATAAACTACCCATTTCAAAATAACTAGATGAATAATGAATATACCGTTAAGACAAGTGAACGACCGGTTTGTACAAATGTTTTCTTATGCTAGCCAGTGTTCATATGCAGCCGTAATTTTTTGGAGAATACAGTCATGTGAAGGAATTTATGTGCAATGAATACAAGCTAAGAGTAGAATTGTATCAATTAAAAAATGACCATTCCACGATTATAATTGATGGCAGCAAATATTGGTGTAAGACTGTTACATTCTGTAACTAAAAATAATTTTGAAGGGCATGAAATTTCAGTATTTTATTGGGCAGATTCTACTACAGTCCTAGCATGGATCAAAAGAGTGGAGAATTGGAAACTATTTGTGTGGAATAAAAATCAAGAATTTAGGAAAACTACTACGGTATATTCCTAGAAGCATTTGCCTGGACCACAGAACCCGGGGTGTGACAGAACGTGGGAAAAATAAAATATCTTTCAACGTTGGGTAAGGATCCCCAACTGCAAGACTATAATATATTTTTTCCGAAATTAAAAGTCGGACAATTCTTTCTTACCAACTGTAGGGAGGAAATGGGGACAGTAAGTCGGTCGAAAATCTTTTATCGTTACAAACGTTTTCTTCAATCTGAAGCAGAACACTTTTAACTTGGCTTCTCTACCAACTTGACAGTTCCATTTTTCATTGGCCTTCAGTGCAAAGAGTGATAATTCAAGACATACGTGATTAATTCTATGGCATACTTTGAGAACTTTTTTTCTATCTTACGTTATATTTACTAAGGGTTTAATAAAACATCCCGACAATTCATTAACTAGTGCGGCTATTTTCAATATCTGCATTCATATTTTTAAGGAATGAATGTTCTAAAAATAAGGTTTTAAAGGACCTAAATTATTCTAAACAAAAAGTTATGTAACACACTACGTGGCAAACGACGCGTTCAAACACTCGTCAACTAAGAGTTTATTTTCAAAAAACTTTCCGCCTTGGCGGACAAGACGGTTACTTCTTACTTAATAGGTGGTTTTCCGTTTCTTGAAAAGTATGTTAGAAACTTCATCGAGGCCAACTGCTTTCTATATAGATATCCGTCATACGCGATTTCCCAGACTAAAGTTGTTGTGCACAAAGCAGCGTGTCTCCTACTTAAAACTTTATGTGACTAAATTTATTTACAAAAACAGCAACCAGCGAAGCTTAAACTTAGTGTTAAACTTTTAATAGTTACATTCTCGCTTACTTATGACAAATATAGGTCGACACTCAAATTAAATTATAAAGTAAACTGCTGGAAGGTAACAAAGTTATACTTGTTGGGTCTAATGATGAAACTTTTTTCATAGCACATTCCATCATTAATATGTATTATACAGGGTGAGTCGGGAGGAATGGGGCTGACTCTAAGGGTGTAATATATGCATCAAAATAATAAAAAAAAAACTCAAATGGTATTATCCAATATTCATTTGTTTTCAAGTTATAAGGCAAAAACAAAATATTGCATTAATTTAGCTGTCCTTTAATAAATGTAATTATTGTTTGCTTTTGATTGTTGTGCTGTCACTATCCTATTAGTGTTAGTATAAAATGTTACATTGATTCACCGTTAACTTTCGGATTTGTATCATTTTAATTTTATAAAATGCCACACATTTCGTCCCTAGCAAGTCGAAGGGGCGTATCTCAATAAATATGGGTTTTGAGATAAGCCCTCCAATCATATTGAATTTAAGTGTATTATCATATGACTTACGGGCGTATCTCATTATCCCCAAATAGAGAAAATATCTGTTGGCGTAACTCATAATAATGTACCTTAAAATATGGCGAACCGGCGGATGTCGAATTACGCCCATTAGTCTTGTACTGCTATTGTATCGTGCATTGGAAACGCATGAGTTGCGCCCAGTCGATAACCGAACAACTTTTAAATCGCAGCATGCTTTGCCAATAACCTAACCTCAAATAATTAGTAAACTAACGGTCGAAGATACCTGTCATATCTTAATGTTTTTTTGTGTTTTTAACCACTAAATTGATTGAAAGTAGTGTCTGTGTTCCAGTGATTGTTACGGTAAATTTTAATTATCAAAAGGTATGCTTTAAAATTAATAATAATTGGTTATAGGTTCAAAGTTTGGCTTTTAATATGGATGTGGTGGTAAGATGGAAGGATGATACTGAAAATGTGGTTTTGTTAAGTCAGATACAATGTGTAAACAAGTCGGAGGATGTAAAAAAAGGTTCAGAGATAAAAATGTACTGGAAACCACACAAAAAATGGTATTTTAAGACTGTTATGGAAATGGAAGATACGATTTTATCTAGAAGTGATAGTGAATATAACATTCCGTTCGTGGAGACAATGATGGGAAATATTAAATAGAAAAATTAGAACATGTTTGGAATTGGATGTTGGACACGTCTCTCATTCGGTCTTATAACTTTTAGGTTCTTTGTTGTATATGTTTTTACCTAAATTCTGTAGTATGGAATGACAATGACAATAATGTAATTTGCTTAAAAATAAAAACTTCAGAACTTGACAGTTCCATTTTTCATTGGCCTTCAGTGCAAAGAGTGATAATTCAAGACATACGTGATTAATTCTATGGCATACTTTAAGAACTTTTTTTCTATCTTACGTTATATTTACTAAGGGTTTAATAAAACATCCCGACAATTCATTAACTAGTGCGGCTATTCTCAATATCTGCATTCATATTTTTAAGGAATGAATGTTCTAAAAATAAGGTTTTAAAGGACCTAAATTATTCTAAACAAAAAGTTATATAACACACTACATGGCAAACGACGCGTTCAAACACTTGTCAACTAAGAGTTTATTTTCAAAAAACTTTCTGCCTTGGCGGACAAGACGGTTACTTCTTACTTAATAGGTGGTTTTCCGTTTCTTGAAAAGTATGTTAGAAACTTCATCGAGACCAACTGCTTTCTATATAGATATCCGTCATACGCGATTTCCCAGACTAAAGTTGTTGTGCACAAAACAGCGTGTCTCCTACTTAAAACTTTATGTGACTAAATTTATTTACAAAAACAGCAACCAGCGAAGCTTAAACTTAGTGTTAAACTTTTAATAGTTACATTCTCGCTTACTTATGACAAATATAGGTTGACACTCAAATTAAATTATAAAGTAAACTGCTGGAAGGTAACAAAGTTATACTTGTTGGGTCTAATGATGAAACTTTTTTCATAGCACATTTCATCATTAATATGTATTATACAGGGTGAGTCGGGAGGAATGGGGCTAACTTTAAGGGTGTAATCTATGCAACAAAATAATTTAAAAAAACTCAAATGGTATTATCCAATATTCATTTGTTTTCAAGTTATAAGGCAAACACAAAATATTGCATTAATTTAGCTGTCCTTTAATAAATGTAATTATTGTTTGCTTTTGATTGTTGTGCTGTCACTATCCTATTAGTGTTAGTATAAAATGTTACATTGATTCACCGTTAACTTTCGGATTTGTATCATTTTAATTTTATAAAATGCCACACATTAATTTATTCACATCTCGAATACGCCAATATGGTTTTTATTTATGGTTTTTATTTATGGTTTGTGTAATGAGAATTCTACAGCGGCTGCTGAAGAATATTGTGAACGATTTCCACATGAAAGAACACCGAACAGAAAAGCCTTTATCAGAGTTTTCAACAAACTCTACGAGACCGGAACGCTTCCAAGTGCTAATGTAACATCCGAGCGAGCCATTCAACAGGATTTAGAAGAAATAGAAAGTGTTCTAGCTTTAGTAGAAGAAGATGCGACGACAAGCTCACGAAGAATTGGAATTCAGTTGGGGATTCCCCAAAAAATAGTGATCAATACGCTTCACGAGCAAGGCTTATACCCGTACCATGTTCAGCGTGTACAGAATCTTCAACCTGGAGACTACGCCAAGCGTATGCAATTTTGTGAGTGGATAATAAATATTCGTCATCTTTTACCGCACATACTTTTTACTGACGAAGCTAGATTCACCTGTGACGGCATCAATAATAATCGAAACTCCCATGTATGGTCGGACTAAAATCCCTACGAAAGTAATTTTCAACACAGGTTTTCAGTAAACGTGTGGTGCGGCGTGATCGGTAATAATTTAATTGGCCCTTTTCGTTTGGAAAATCGCCTTATAGGGGATCACTACTTAAGTTTTTTACAAAATGAATTGCAAGGACTACTGGAGCAGATTCCTTTAAACATCAAAATTGAAATGTATTATCAACACGACGGCGACGGAGCGCCTGCCCATTTCGATCGCCGGGTCAAGCAATATTTAGACCAAAGGTTTCCAGGGGTTTGGATTGGTCGCGGTGGTCCTATTAGTTAGCCTCCTAGATCGCCAGGCCTCACGCCGTTGGACTACAATTTATGGGGTTGGTTAAAAACTGAGGTTTACAAAGTAAAAGTAGCTACTAGGGATGCATTAATTAGACGCATTAGAAATGTTGTACTCAATATTAAAGAAAGGCACGAATCAATTAGAAGATCCACGCGCGCCCTTCGTAAACGAAGCAGGAAATGTTTGGAAGTCAATGGCGGTATTTCTGAAAATTTACTAAACCAATGATTTGTTTAAAACAATGTTAATGTTGGATATTTTGGTTTAACAACATTATTATTTTATTTACCGCTGTACCTTGAAAACAAATTAATATTGGATAACAACATTTCAGATTTTTCTTATTATTTTGATGCATAGATTACACCCTTAAGAGTTAGGCCCATTCCTCCCAACTCACCCTGTATAAGACAAATTTTGGTTATTTATATTTATTAAAAATTGTTTTTTGTCAGATGTAAGTATATTAAATTGGTTTTTCTATAAAGTTCCTTTATTAAATAGATATTATTAGTATATTTGCAATAGTGCACCGGCACTGATGTCTTAACACAAACAATTTTGAAAAAATCAAGTTAAGACTTTTTACATCGTAAAAATGTGTCTATTTTATTGTAAAAAACTGTTTAAAAACATAATTTATTAATGTGCTACTAATCTAAACACTAACCTCGACCGGCCAAGGGCCCCTTAAATATATTATAGCCCCGTATATAATGCAAAAATCTACGTGTCGAGAATTAAGAAACATGTAATCGGATTTATGTTTCTGCGGAAACAGACTTGAACATTACTTGCTGCTTTTTACTTTATGAACAGTTTCCCATTCTGGAAAAGTGTACTTCAAAGTTCATTAATGCCAACTGTTTCCCCCATATTCGTCATAAACGATTTCCTGGACCAAAGTTGTTATGTTGAAAACATGTTTTCTTTTTGCTGGAACTTTTGTGGCCAAATTTATTTACGAATGCAGAAGCAGACGAGGGCTTTACACGCTGTAAACTTTTACTGGCCATATTTTCGTCTGCTAATGGCGTTCCAAAGTCGGCCAGGCTACACAAGGTTTCAAAATAAAGCGAGATATTTAATACGTACAACGGAAATGATAATATGTGGTTTGAAAGTACTATTAATATACAAAGTAATATTTATTATTTTACAACCATTCCTCTCTCGGGATCTTCTTCGGCTTCTAAGTCAGGCAGTGCATTTACCTTCTTTTAATCTTTGATACTTGTGTCGGCCAATCTTCATATCATTATTTGGTTTGGGCAGTGCCCCAAGTTGCTTATGGTGTCATGTGTTATTCTGGAAAGCTGGGCTTGACGAGGCCACTAGCATTAGTACCTCTCTACAATAGCTGAGGGCAGCCAATTCTTTGGAAACTTGTAGGTGGAGCCTGGCGGGGATTGTACGTGAATTTGTCTAATTAGTGGGTTTGTAGCGACGTCCATCCGTCTGTAGTAATCCGTTATAATTTTGTCACAAAATTAAGCCAATGTTCGTATGTCCAAGTCCCTGTGAAGTACCCTAGTTACCGCATACCCTGGGGCATCCGCAATGATTTTTAAGGCCCTATTCTGCAGTACCTGAATTTTGTTCTGATCTGTCCCGCTTATTGTGCACCATGTTGGTACACCATAAGTCAAGATCGGCATGACCAAGGCTTTGTACAAGTCAACTTTGGTTCTATAACCAATTTTACTTTTCTTCTGAAGCAAGCAGTAAATTGAAGTTAGCTGTTTGGTAGCCTTCTTTCTTTTAAGTTCGGAGTTTTTCCTCCACTTTAATCTTGTGTGTGTTTTTAGACACTCTTGCCATAGTTTTCTCAACCAAATTTGATAACTTACCTCAGAAAAAAAACAAGTAAATATTACATAATTTAAAATTTGGCTTTTCAAGAGAATCTAAATAAGAATAGGGAATTTAAAAAATAATGTAAACAACTTTCTACCTTACTTTTGAACTAAATATTATAAAACAAATAGTAATAAACAATGGCTATACGACTAACATAATAGTCCAAATTTTACGGAAAAAAACATATAAAAAAAATTGCAATGGTTTACCCAAATATTAAAGATTAATCGAAAAATTGTAAATTAATCTCATACATCGGAGAACCCAGTGATCAGGTACTTTTTTTAAATAACTTACACATATATTGGACAAGCAGGTGGACATTTTGGAAAACGGACAGAAGAACACCACTGCAGCTTTCTTAAAGGAAAACCCAATTCAAATTATGCCAATCATTAAATAGAATATAATTACAAATTTAATGATAATTTCAAAACATTACATACAGAAAAGAAAGGTACAGAACTAAATTTGCTTGAGTCTTTAGAAATGAACAAACTTAAAAATTACAAACATTTACTTAATGAACAAATGGAAAATAATAATTCGCCATAGACCTTAAATTCAGTATGTGCTTAGGAAAACCCATCATTGTTTTTACTAGTGTTAACATTGCACATAAATACTTTAACAAGTTTCTGTTAATTCACAATCATTTGAAAAAGCTACAATGTAGCGCAACATGTAACGTTAATATTAAAAATATTAATATACTGGAGAAAAGTGTGTAAAAAGTAGTTTACACTACTTCCTGAACTCTCAATTATTATGGATCTCCAGCAAGTACTGGCTAATTGAATAAAATCTAAATAAGTTTATTTATAAACATTTTTTTATTATATTTCAAAAAATAACAAAATGATTTGAAAAAGTTTACTACAGAACTTTTTATAGATCAAAACATCAACAGTACAAAGGTAGGGAATACACCAAAACAATGGCAATGATACTGATATGAATGATACAATAATAATGATAACCATACAAATAAATGGCAGGGCTGCATGAACACCAATGAAACTAAAAAGACCAGTGTCTAAAGCTCTCGCAGGGTTATATGAAAAAAAAGAAGATATAGTGCAACATAAATCTTTTTAACTGATATTAGAAAATAACAAGCAAATAAATATCATTATAAGTTTTTGAACCTGCGTTAGCAATATCAATTATTCAACATTTAATTTTATTTTAACAGGCAAAAAAACCTACACAAAGAAGAAACAGAATAACAGAATATTGTAGATTGAAAATAAATAGTGTCTCGGGAGCTAGATTGTCTAGGCATGTCTTACAGAAGATCAAAAATGGAAAGTCAAGGAGTTCACATTAAAAATTGCTCAAATGAAGGAATAACATTTATATGTGATTGAAAAAAAAAATTAGAACTAGAAATATTAAAAAAACAACTTCAAATGAACTAATTAGGTACTCAGGTTTATTATTTATCAATAATTTTAATCGCGAATAAAATAGAATTAAATGTAATGAATATAACTTGCTTATTTTCATTAAAACATTACAAAGCAAGTGTACAAATAATAATATAATAAAAATATTAAAACAATAATTAAAATATAAATCTATGATACATTTATAATTTAGTATGCACCATTTAACTCCGTCGAGGAAACAACAAAAAAATTCATATAATACTTTATGCAAATAAATTGACAATCCAACTCCAGCTACAATCACTTTTAATTGAGCAAATTTCTAAAATAATTATTTAATTTATTTTTATTTAAATCTTGTCTAATTAGAATGCCATATCCTTGTAGCTATTTTTCAACATTTTAATTAATGTTCTCCCCCCCCCCTCCCCCGGTAAAATTATCCTCTTGCGGTTCGGGGTCATTTCGGTCAAGAGCTATATTGTGAAGTACTCCTATAGCTACTATAATAGTTAAAGTAGTTTCCAATAGCTCTAATTTTAAAACTTGATATTTTATTTTCCGAACACCGTACTGCCTCTCTACAACAACGACTCCTTATTTGGGATTCGTTATATTAATGCGCAGCTGGTGTAATTGGGTTTGCCGCAGGAATCATAGAATCGTAATATGGTTAAACCATAGTATACTCTGAGTCACCTAAAATAAAGTTGTTTCCATACGTGCCATCATTAAGCTGGGCCTTTAATCGGCTGTTGCCATAAATTACTCAATCATTAGTGAAGCCTGGCCATCTAGTTACTATATTTGTTATATACAAATTTGCGTCGAATACGGATCGCATATTAATTGAAAAGTGACCTTTTCTGTTTCGAAAATTTTCAGCATTTGGTTCACATGGAAAATATATTGCTACAATTAATTGTTAGTTTAAAATTTAGATTATTTCATCTATTTATTTTTATTCTCTTTTATTTGCTAATTTATTTATATTGCTACGCGCTTAAGGCCTATTACATAAAATATGTAAATTGTATTTTTCACCTGGAGATTGTATTCCAATATGTGTACAATCTACAGCTCCAATTGCGTTAGGAAAATTGGGTACGTTTCGGAAATAATTTCTGGTTTGCTGGAGTGCTTGATTAGTTCTAGGCATCTTTATATATACGTGCTAAACTTGCTATCTCCCTTAAGACATCACGAACAACAAGTGATGTACTGCTGGTAACAATCAAAGTCGGCAGCTACATTAAGTATATTTTCTATATGGAACAAATATATTTATGCATTAATGACGGCGACTGTGTCGATGGGGAGGTGCTGCTGCGAAAGCTTCAACATTATGGGACCCGTGGAGTGGCCCACAAATGATTTTCTACTTATCTTACAGGGAAAGTGCAGACAGTGACGGTGGATGGTGAATTTTCTGGGCCCTTGAGTGTTAGTTGTGGCGTTCCTCAGGGGTCTGTATTTGGTCCCATTTTATTTATTTTATATTTGAATGACATAACGCATTTAAACATACAGGAAGACTTTACTCTGTTTGACAAAGACTCTACCCTTTTGTGGCGTTCAACTAGTGTCGAACTTCTGGAAAGGACGATGAATGATGATCTGTGCAGGGTTAAGAAATGGTGTGACTCAAATTATCTCTGCCTCAATATTAATAAAACCAAAATACTAACTTTTGGTTTTAACAACCACAGCCTTCATATAGAAAATGATGAAATTGAAAACACAACGGTAGTTAACTTCTTGGGTATCTCTATCGATAATAGGTTGAGGTTTGAGGAGCACAGTATTGGGCTGAGTAGCAAGTTATCATCTGGATGTTTTGCAATTAGGGTGGTGTCCGCTGAACTGGACACTTATACGGCAATAATGGTATATTTTTCTTTATTTGAATCATATATTCGATATAGTATAGTATTTTGGGGCTTTTGTAAACTTTTTAGCAGCATATTTGTATTGCAAAAAAGAGCTATTAGGTATACAGGGTGTAATTTAATTGAGTGCCGATACTTAAGGGTGATAATCTATGAATGATTCTAAGATGAAAAGTTCATATGGACATATGTCCTAAACCTCTTCATTTTTGAGCTACAGGGTGTTAACATTTTAAGAAAAATATAACCTTTTTATATAAATCACTCTTAGATATTTGTATGAAATTTTGTACATACCTTTTAATCAATAAGGAGCATTTTTTGACCTAACAGATTTATAAAAATTTTTACCAGTGACGTCCGTACGGGGTTTGAACTGAATATTTTTAAAGAAAAAATGGATACGCCACTGCTTTTTCTAAAAACGAAACTTACTTTTGAAATTCTCATTTATTTTAAAGCAAATTTCGTTTATAGACTTACTTTTGTACGACGCACCGTTTTCGCGTAAAAAATAAAAACAAAAAAAAATAAAAAAATTTATTTCAAAAATCGCGATTAATTTAAAAGGAAAAATTCCAAACCTTAAATCGAAAGCGAAATGACAAGAGAAGATAAACAGAATAAAGAACCCACATTATTTACAGTAGTTATTCGAAGTGTCGTCCACCCACACGTATGCAAGCATGGACTCTTCTTCCCATAGACTGACGCACATTTTCGAAGATTTCCGGGGTGTTTCTTATGGTTTGGCAGCATACTAATATACGATTTCGTAACTCTTCTTCGGCATGAATCGGCACTTGGTACACTAAGCTTTTCAGATGCCCCCAGAAAAAATAGTCTAAACTGTTAAGGTCCGGAGATCTAGGTGGCCATGGCTGCGTTCCTCCGCGACCTATCCACCGATTGCGATAGGTGTGATTTAAAAATTCACGCACTCGTAAGCTAAAATGTGGAGGCGCACCATCGTGCATTAGCCACATCTGGTTTCTTAATAATAATGGAAGGTCTTCAAGCATTGGCGGCAGATCTTCTTCAAGAAAGTGTAAATATGATTGTCCATCAAGTCTTCTTGGGAGAAAAAATGGGCCTATCAAATAATCATCAATAATGCCAGCCCAAACATTTATTGAGAACTGTTCTTGATGATTTGATTCTACAATTGCATAAGGGTTTCATCCGCCCATAAATGGTTATTATGGAAATTTCTTATTGAGTTTCGAGAAAAATTAGCTTCGTCGGTAAAAAGAATGTGCCTGTCAAATAACGGATTTTCCATCAGGTTTTGAAGAAACCACACACAGAAATTAATGCGCATCGGGAAATCTCTAGGGAGTAATGCCTGGACTCTTTGAATGTGATATGGGTATAATAAATTTTCGATGAGAATTTTCCAAACAAGAAAATGTGAAACATTAAATGTTGCCGCGATTTTCCTCGTGCTACTTTCGGGGTTCTCCTCAATTTCGTGTAAAATTCCTTCTTCAAGTTCCGGTGTTCTTACTGTTTGATGGACTCCTTTAGCACTGTGGTCTACTTTTAAAGTTCCGGTCTCGTGGAGACGTCTATGAATCCTAGAAAATGTTCTCGGATCGGGTAGTACGCGATTTGGATACCGCTCTTGGTATATCCGCCTGGCTTCGTATGCATTACCGTCTGCAAGCCCATAAATAAAATGCATGTCAGTTAATTCACTGTTTGTAAAATTTACCATTCTTATATTATAATTTAACGTCTTACTGTAATAATAATTATTTAATAATGCAAAATCAATGCCAGGCCTTTTGTCTTTATGAAAAGAAACGTCAAAATTGATGTAGCTTTACCCAGCCTACTGATTTTTATTTGATTTGCTTTAAGAGGGCATTTAATATGGTTACCGTTTTTTTCTTTTCAAACGTTCAGTTGAATGTCACTGGTGAGTAGAAAATAAATTGTTGTCCCAAAAAAAGTGTTTCCACTCATGGTGGGTGCCAACCAAATTCAACAAAATAAATAAAAGCAGTCTCAATGAACCGAAGAAAAAAATGTTTTTTTTGTTTTTATTTTTTTACGCGAAAACGGTGCGTCGTACAAAAGTAAGTCCATAAACGAAATTTGCTTTAAAATAAATGGGAATTTCAAAAGTAAGTTTCGTTTTTAGAAAAAGCAGTGGCGTATCCATTTTTTCTTTAAAAATATTCAGTTCAAACCCCGTACGGACGTCACTGGTAAAAATTTTTATAAATCTGTTAGGTCAAAAAATGCTCCTTATTGATTAAAAGGTATGTACAAAATTTCATAAAAATATCTAAGAGTGATTTATATAAAAAGGTTATATTTTTCTTAAAATGTTAACACCCTGTAGCTCAAAAATGAAGAGGTTTAGGACATATGTCCATATGAACTTTTTATCTTAGAATCATTCATAGATTATCACCCTTAAGTATCGGCACTCAATTAAATTACACCCTGTATGTGCAAAATGAGAAGTAGAGACCACTATAGACCATTATTTGTCAGACATGGCATTTTAACATTAACATGTTAACTTATCTTAGAAACAGTTTCTCTGCTTCATAAAAAAAATACTTTCATCAACTTGAAAACGCATCAAAATCACACAAATATAACACGCGACAAAACCAATATACGCCTTCCTATACCTAGGCTCACTTTGATCAAACGGTCAATATTCTATGAAAGTCTTAAGATCTGCAACCACTAGAGTATCGAGTGTAGACAATTGCCATATATCCAGTTCCGCAGGAGGATGAAGAGTGTCTTACTCCGGAATGCATACTGCAACTTGGACGAATTTTACAATGAAGACTTTTAAAAATGTTTTTTAATCAAATACCTATCTAAATTACATATCTGTTTTCGTATTTTAATTTTTACAATTTTGTTTTCATTTATTTAATTTGTATGCTGTTTTACATTTTTGACTTTGTTTTTTGTATTTGTATTTTTATGTACTTACACATTGTCAAGTATTCTTATTTTATTAATTGCTTGCCCCATTGGGTTGTAGTGTTTTAAAAATACATTTTTTCGATTAGGTAGGCATATTCTTATATATTGTCATGCCCAGCATAATTATAATTATAATTACCAAATTATTATATTATTGTTACAATAAAATCGCTTCGTCGATGAATTCTTAGGATTTCTGACAATAAAGCATATGTAAAATAAAGTAAAGTAAGAATCAACCGTAACGTAAATGCAATAAAAGAAAGAAATGGTAGCACAGGACATGTCTACGAAACTGGAAAGATCATGCTAAAAATACAAAAATTATAAATTAAATTAGGTACAAAATTCCAATTTACATTTTCTTGTTTTTAAAGTCATCCAAACGAAACTTTTGAAAATTTCACTTTGCAAATTTTAATTTAATAAAGTAGGTACTTACTGCATTGTGTTCCGATATTATTGCATGCCAATTTGTTGTAGTAGTACTATTGATGCTTTTGAGATTCGAAACCTATTAATAAACTCTTGATCTATCCAAATTTTCATGGTGTCGACCGACTCGTTGTCGAAAACCTTTGAGTCTCCTTGAGTTTTCAACGATGTTTATAAGATCGTCTTCAGCATCAGATAATATATCTTCAAAGATTCCGAAGACACCCATTGCAAAAATTTATAAAAATTGCAACACAAAAATATGTAGGTTATGTTTCCAAATGAGAAATCAAAATATTCAATTTTCGCATGTGTTTAACCAAGTAGGGAGTTTTACTGGTACTTAATCGGCCAGTTGACAGTTGAACTTCGGGTGGCTGTTACAGTCACCTATACAAGAAACACTACTGCATAAACTCAAGTTTAACTGTCACTTGCAGTTTAAACTGAACCTGGACAAGTGGCCCTAAGCTCTTTTATTTTGAGGGCTCAAGAATGTTTTGACTCAAAAAGGTTTAATTTTGCAAGTCTATATTTTTGCACACAATAGTAAAGTCAGTTTCTTAAGGCGAATCGTATTTGCATAACAAGCACAAAAAGTCACTCGCGTATATATCCCACACCTATTCGGTGCCAACTGCGCAAGTCCCTTGCTTTTTTCAGTCAGCTGATGTTTATTTTTATTAAATTCGGGTATTCTTAGTACGTTTTTATAGATTTTTTGATTTTTAGTAATTAAATGGAAGTAATATGAGTTCCAAAGGTGTTTGTTAATTCTGTTGATATATCCTGAATTCTAGAGCCCTTGTTCATAAACCTAAGGTTATTCGAAGAATTCGTCCATTTTTCCCAAAGAGACCTGTTATTAAATATATTTTTTTTTTAACAAAGGACACAAAGTCTCGGCCTCAAAAAAGTAAATTTTTGTTTTTATTGTTACATGTTTCGCCTTAAACAGGCATCATCAGACCTAAAGGAGTAAAATTAGTTGCAAATTGCACGAAAATAACAAAAACCGAAAAGAACCTACCTTACAAACAGTCAATAAATTACATATAAAATAAACATAAAATAATATAAAAATATAAGCACATCACGGTAACATATTATTTAGACTAACATTAAAACAGAGGACGAA
This sequence comes from Polydrusus tereticollis, assembly GCA_963920685.1. NCBI lineage: Eukaryota > Metazoa > Arthropoda > Insecta > Coleoptera > Curculionidae > Polydrusus > Polydrusus tereticollis. Next base: position 60,167,442 of record OY987328.1, read on the forward strand.
ACAAGTTGGTTGCCTATTTAATCAAATTAAGAACCCAAGGTCAGATCTGCATTAAAAACGAAAGCAGTAAATAAATAAAACTGTGAACAAACTAATATCTTTTAAGGTTATTAAAAACCAATTGGGGCTCGAAATTAAAAACATCATTTACGCAGGTAAGTACTGGGCTCTTTTTTGCCTTGGTGATCTCCATTTTTTCGAGTAAATCAAGTTTTTTACTTTTCTTACATTGATGTAACAGTGTGACGTTTTCAGGTGCAGAAAAAGTGTGTCCCGACGTTTACAAATGGATGGCAAAAGCTGATTTGGTCTCGGTTATGTCCGAATTTCTATATTTATTTACGAGGCTCAGGTGTTCACGCACTCTGGTAGATATCCTTCTGCCCGACTGGCCGATATACACAGCGGGGCAATTGTCACAACGCAACGAATACACTCCTGAATTAGACAACTGATCAGTCCTATCCTTTGTTTTTACTAAGTGTTTGCTAAGTGTGTTAACGGTTTTAAAAGCTATTGAGACATTTAGATTCTTAAAAAATTTTGCAAGTTGTAGGGAGATATTGCCAAAAAACAACAATTCCATAGAATTTGAAATATTTAGAAAACCGTCATCAACAGATAATATCATTCAATATTCGTCAAACTCACCATATTCTCATAGATTTGCTGCTTTCAATTCGTTCTTTTATAGATTATTCAAACTTCCCCTGTCGAGGAATGCTTTTAACACCGAACTGAATATTATCAAACAGTTGGCCTTAAATAATGGGTTTCCATTAAATACTATCAACAAAATTTATTTCAAGTTTTTAAATAAAATAAAATTTTCTTACAATATAATTCATGCTGAACCTACAACGAAACACAATCAATTTAGATGCATCACTTTTTTTGGCAATATCTCCCTACAACTTGCAAAATTTTTTAAGAATCTAAATGTCTCAATAGCTTTTAAAACCGTTAACACACTTAGCAAACACTTAGTAAAAACAAAGGATAGGACTGATCAGTTGTCTAATTCAGGAGTGTATTCGTTGCGTTGTGACAATTGCCCCGCTGTGTATATCGGCCAGTCGGGCAGAAGGATATTTACCAGAGTGCGTGAACATCTGAGCCTCGTAAATAAATATAGAAATTCGGACATAACCGAGACCAAATCAGCTTTTGCCACCCATTTGCTAACGTCGGGACACACTTTTTCTGCACCTGAAAACGTCACACTGTTACATCAATGTAAGAAAAGTAAAAAACTTGATTTACTCGAAAAAATGGAGATCACCAAGGCAAAAAAGAGCCTAGTACTTACCTGCGTAAATGATGTTTTTAATTTCGAGCCCCAATTGGTTTTTAATAACCTTAAAAGAGATTAGTTTGTTCACAGTTTTATTTATTTACTGCTTTCGTTTTTAATGCAGATCTGACCTTGGGTTCTTAATTTGATTAAATAGGCAACCAACTTGTTTCGTCCTCTGTTTTAATGTTAGTCTAAATAATATGTTACCGTGATGTGCTTATATTTTTATATTATTTTATGTTTATTTTATATGTAATTTATTGACTGTTTGTAAGGTAGGTTCTTTTCGTTTTTTGTTATTTTCGTGCAATTTGCAACTAATTTTACTCCTTTAGGTCTGATGATGCCTGTTTAAGGCGAAACATGTAACAATAAAAACAAAAATTTACTTATTTGAGGCCGAGACTTTGTGTCCTTTGTTAAAAAATATAAACCTAAGGTTATATTATTTGTATGATAAAAATGGAGGGGCAGAGTAATACTTAGTAAATCATTGTTATCCTAAAGGTTGTAAAGAGAAAATCTAACTTTTATATTTTATTTTCTATTTTAGAAAGATTTTTGTGTGCACAGAATGTGGGTCAAAATATAGTACAAAAACTGAATATTAATATTCACATGAAAAGCAAACACAAAGACTTCATACAACCATCAACTTTGAAGACAATTAAATGCCCTTTATGCAGCAATTTGTTTTCATCCTTTGCTGAACTAGATAATCATATTCCCCACGACCATAATTTAACATTAGAGCAAGAAAATCTGCAATTTAATTCCCTTCAAGAATTCAGTGAATGGAAGCTCAGAATAGAGGCAAATAATCAGTCATTATATATTGTTTTAAGGACAAAAACTCTGGCTGATCAAAAATGATATACTATGTTTTTCACCGATCAGGAAAGTCCATTCCAAATTTGAAAAAACAAAAAAACAAAAGCAGCGGAAACCAAAAGTAAAGGGTTCGATTAAAATTCATTGCAATTGCCCTTCAAGGATTACTACAAAAATTAGCTACAAAGATGACATTAAGGTCAGTTATACCTCTACCCATATAGGGCATTAGCTGGAAGTGGGAATGTTGAGAATGACTTCGTTTGAACGACAAGAAATAGGAAAAATGTTGCAGGGAATTCTCAATCACAAAATTCTGAAGGATATGGGTGAACATTTTAACCCGTTGAGTAGAACTAGCTATACAACCAATCATGATCTATACAATATAAAAAACGCATTTAAAATAGAGTCAGATGTGATTTTTGATCAAGACGACACCAAAAGTGAATCTATTCTTATTAAAAAATTAAAACAAAATTCTGGTTCGGATAAACCAATATTGTTATATAAACCTTATGGAGAAGAAAACAATACTATACGAAAAGATAATTTTTTTCTTATTTTCATAAATACGCTCAGAAAGAAATGCTTGCCAAATATGGAAATAATATCCTTATGATTGATTCAACCCACGTAACCAATCCATACAAAATACAACTTACAACACTCATGTTAGTTGATGACGAATATGAGGGTTTTCCAGGAGCTTCTGTATGGGTAACTACCCAAACAGAAGCTATATATCAGACATTTTGTTTTTGTATAAGAGAAAAGTTACCAGAACTGAAACCCAGAATTTTTATATCAGATGATTGCAATACATTTTATAACGCATTTGTTAAAGTGTACGAACGTTTATCAAACAACATTTTATGTGACTGGCACGTGAAAAGAAATCCATTTGATAATCTGACTAAAATAAGCTTGGTCGAAAAACGCAAAGAAGTTAGGAAAAAAATAAAACTAATGGTTAATGAGCTTGATGAACAAACTTTCCAGAAAATGATGACGTATTCAAATATCAATCTAACCAGTGATGAAAATACAAGAAAATATGGAGAGTACTTTGCCTCATACTATGCAAATAGACCAGAACAATTGGCTCATTGTTTTCGAAAAGAGTTTCCCAAAAACACTAATATGTGTCTAGAGAAATGGCATCAGGAATTGAAACAAAATCCTCAAATGGGAGGAAAATCTCAAAGAAGACTGGATGTTAGTATCAACAATGTCTTAGAGTGCCCTCGTATGAAATTTTTAAAAAGATTAGTGTCCATATCACGGAACAGAGTTCCTTATAAACTTGCTGAGTTGAGAAAACGTCACAAAGTTGCCCAACAGTGTGCTCACATAGTTGAAATTTTCGAAGAAACTCCTAGAAAGAAATGGTTTGTAGCTTCATCTTAAAACAGAAATAATGCTGTAGCCTTAGAATATTATACAGTGGAACGACTTAGAGACACTCAGGATGAATGTCAATGCAATTTCAATTGTAATGAATGTAAATGTTATACTATACAGTTTAACATATGTAAACACAGAGTGGGTCATTTTTGTATGGAGAAAAAAAAACCTTGCTCATTTAATTTCTAATAGTAAAATTATATTGCCTTTACCTAAAAAGAGTAGAGTTGTAGAATTTGAAATAAATAGCACCTCATCTTCAGGTTGCGACTTGTCTTAGAAGTTTAAAGGAATCTGTGGAAAATACGAAAAACTTGGATATATACTAGTAGCCATAAAACATAAATATCTTAAGAAAAACAGGGTTTTTAGAATGAAAAAATCGTTTATTAATAGCTAACAAAAGAATAAAACAGAACAAAGAGTGCAAGTAATTAAATATTGAAGTCTTTCTTACTATCGAATTTAGGCATTTTCTTGCGAGATTCCAGTTTTAATTTTATCGAACCCTCTCTTGCCCTCTTAGTATACAATATTGTTGACGACTCTGTTACGGTTTTGACGGCTCGTTCAACGGCCTGAGTGTGACTAGGTAGCCTCAAAAATAAAAACTCTTCCGCTCCTTTATTCTCAATCGCTAGGTTAAGTTGTTCGTTTGAAATTGTCTTTAATATTGGTGGTACATGCAAGTTTTCTTGCCAATCGATCAGGTCGTAATAGCATTGTGCCATAAAATTTAACTTTGGTAGGTGATAAGGTCGAATAACATTAGATTTAGCCATATTATTACGTGCTTTTAAAATACGTCGAGCTCCGAGTTCTCGAATTTTTTTCTCGTCATCGGTTAGCATTGCTAGTAAAATATTTTCGGGGTGAGCAAAGTAGCTGTTACGCTGAGTCACTGGGTCAACAATTTTTATTAGATCATCTGACAGGTAGCGTGAGTCTTTAATTAACTGGTATAGGTGTCGAGCTCCATCTTTACATGAAGGATGTAGTTTTACTCTAAACCACATTGGTGCGTAAACTTTCATGACGTAAGTTGCCAAGTTTACCAGAGTGTCAGTAGGGTTCTCGGTTCAAACGTATAAACGCAGGATTCTATTTGCTCGTGTTATCCACCTAGCATGTGAAAGTTTTCCCGGTGATTTATTTACTAAATCTTCTGAAAATGTTCCTGAGTTGACAGCACAACAAATTTTATACAGATAGGATTGATCGGTACTTAAGTCGGTTATATTTATATCGGGTATTTTTGAAGCTATTTTTTGGTATGACACAATTGGTCTTTTCTCACAAGTCTCGAGTAATTTTCCTATATGGCCCGAGAATGTTTTCGGTCCTGATGTAGTTCCGTCAAGATATTGGAATAAATGGCGAAGAGGCAATTCATTCATATGTAGAAGACATATTATCCACTGAAGTGGCCTTTGTAAATATATTTCAAGTAATCTTATCACTGCACCATATTTTCCTGTGTTTGTGTTTGTCCCATCGCATCCAATCGCACAAAGATCTGATGTGGATAAACCTTTTTCAAGAAAAAAACTTATAATTGACCTTTTAATGCCTTTGGCAGTCCCACAATCTGGCACAGTGTAACCCAAATAGTGAGATTCTGGCTCTCTTATTAAAGATATATGTTCTTCAATGACTATTTCATTGTAATACTTGTTGCCTTTTCTTGTTCTCTTTGCTGTCTTGTCTTTTCGCCCGTCAAAATATAAAGCCTGCACTTCAGCTATTTTGGTTTGTGCTTTAATCTTTGTCCGCGCTTCAAACCTTTCTCTTCTGATTTTGCTTTTATCGACTATTATTCCAGGTTTTATTCCTTGCATTACACTTGAGACAATTGCAGCTCCAGCTCTGTCTGAAACACCAAACCTATCACAGGTCATGGATAAAGAAGAATAGTCTATTTCGTCCTTTTTTCTGTGCTTTGACCTGTCTTGATAAACTGTCTCCTTTTGGACCTCCTCGCCTTCAGAGTCGCTCTCAGAGCTAGATATTAATTCAATGATTTGTTTACTGGTACTGGGAATTGGTGATTTTTGTTTTCTTTCGCTTCTTTCTTGACTATTTAACCGTGTTTCTAGCTTCTTACTTACTTCTTTGTCAATACCACCTATAATCATTTTTCGACTGGATCGTTAATCTTTCAGAAAGGCTCTTTCTAACATCGGAACCTTCTTTTCTCATGGACAAACACAACAATCAAACTCCGGGCACTTGCAATACGAAATATCAAATAGTTTTTGACTTTGTATCTGAAATTCCTTTACCTTATCAGCAAAACATGGTTTACTGTGAGATTTGTTTATTTTTTTACATTTCTCACGAGTGCATTTTATAAGTTGAATTATTCTTGTATGCGACACGACCGGAATCGAAGCCAAAACCCAGATTTCTTCTAATTTTGATGTAATAATTGTAGCAACATCTGAAAATGACGGGTCTTTCCCATTTTTTTCGATTTTTAATTGCTGTCTTGTCCACTCATAAAACTTTATTACATCTTCTTGAGTTGGCAAAACATTTGTTTTTAATTCACAACTATTTCCAAAGATAGCACACTTGAAAGCTTTTCGTGTTACGCTCGTGACGAAATATTATAAAATTGAACAATTAACCACAAAGAACCAACCTATATCGTCAAGTGCGAGGTCGCGACTAACGGGAGAATACCTGTGACTCCTGTGAGAGACTTGTCACTGCAACAACACACGCTTCCTCCCCCCTGAAACATTAGTGCGATATTGTACGGTATAAACGCTATTTGTGTGTTTAACTTGTTTTAGGGATTAAAATGAGTTATTAATGTTAATATTATTAAAAATAGTAAATTTCCGTAAAACATTATGATATGATTTTTTTAATAAGATTTTAAAAAAATCAATCATAAGGCGCACCCTGTAAGTAACAATTAAATTCAAAAATATTTCGTAGATGTCATAACATCACTTAAAGACAACATAATTTTGCTATTAGGAAAACTTATCTGAAAGTTCGGTTATTTGACCCACCCTAAACACATGGTGTACTTAAGATACTCACCATACTCACAAAAAAATATTTGCTTTAATGAAGAAAATAAGAACAATGGAGAAGATTCTTCATTACATTTTGACGACAATAATAACAATAATAATGAACATCAATTTATATTCAGTCAACTTTATTGTCACAACACCAGAAGTACAATTAAATCAGAAAAAAAAGCATTCTAGAAAATCTAAAAGTTCTTGCAGGTTTGATAACTAACAGCAATAAAATGGAACAAATTTCTTACACATCCAAAAATGTTAAAACTATAATTTTTAGCTTTAATGCAATAGAAACAACGAGTACCAGGAGTCCCTTGATTTCTACTACTAACTATTACCCCCATAATAAAAAGTAAGCATTACAAAATCGTAGACTGTCAACGCCGGTAATGAAATCTTTAAATTCTGTAAAACGAAAAAAAAACAAAAAGTTCATGGTGAAGTGTTTAATAATGATGACAATTTGGAACTAAACTTAGTTTTAAAATTATTGTTAATTGTTTGCCCCAAATATATTAATTTGATCTTAGTATTAAAAAATAAAGTTTATTATTTGCTTAAATATATTGTTTTATTACACACTGCAATATTTTGTTACCAGTGTGGAATAGTCAAATGGAAAAAATTCAGTAGCTGAGATTATTACGCATATTTTTAAAAAATCCCGAGACGTCAATTTTAGATTCTAAAATGACATCTTGCTACATAAATTCAACTCCCTTTGAGTGACAGCTGCAACCCCCAACCGACTTTTCAAATGATGAGATATCCCAAACCCCTACTTCCAATTTAAAATTGAATCTCGGGATTTTTTAAAAATATGCATAATAACTAATAACTCTGACACTGAATTTATTCCGCTTGGCTATTCCACACTATATATTATATCAACACATTTGAAATTCCCGGTCGCATCAGCTGACTGAACAAGGCCAGAGATTTGCGCAGTGGCGCCGAATAGGTGTGGGATATATACGAGAGTCAAAAAGTATGTCACATTTGCATGCACGCACTGCCTCGTCGTGCAACAGTTACAGTTTTGCTCACCGTGCATGGGCCGGTATTAATGTGGACTGGGATCGAACTTATTCGAGAAAGAACCTGCGGAGGACCATATTCTATCCAAACAGCGTATGTTTAGGGCTTTTGGATCCCAGGAGCTACGCCATAACCTGAACACGCCGTCAGTTTTCGCGCACACGGGATTTTCTTGCACAAGCCAAAAGTCGCAAGCAAATTTGAAACAAAACTGCTTTTTAGCGTTGTGATATAGAAACGTGCCACGATATCAATAAATCAATTGCATCTCCTTATATTATATTTCGGCTCCGTACATCAACTGCAATGTTAATTGTTGTAAATTTCAGTGACTTTAAAAACTTAATCTAATAAAGTTTGACTTTAACATTTAATAAGCGTAAATTTATACCGTTTGTAAAAATATTTTAACATTGCTAAAAAGTATAGTTAAAAGGTTTTATAATTCTGTTCTATTAAAAAAGCGTTTGTATATGCGGGCCTTGTTAAATTATTTCGCTGTATTGAACAGCAGAAATTGAATTATTTATGATAAAGGTTTTCTTGATTCAAAAAGGGCAAATTACAGAAGGGGATATTTTCTGTTCTTTAATATTATTGTTGGTAATGGTCGGAATGTCGTAGGCGAAGAAACTTTGTACCTAAAAGTGTATCAAAAAATTCAAGAAATAGTAATAATTTCCAAATCTAAAGAGGTTTGTCCCTTTCCGGATAAGTACGTGTGATTACCACGAGATGTGCTACATGACTACATTTCACATTGTTATGAATTCTGAGCAGGTTAGTTCAAGTTAATGCGGCAAGTTGAAGATAATAGGCGTTCGGTAGTTCATGAGTTATTTTCGAATATAAAGCCAAGATAATGGTTAACAATTTTATTAAAATAATTTTTAACTATTCAATGAGGAGCCAATAGCTATCACACGAATCCCCATTATTAACTATTATTTATTATAAGTTGCTTGATGACCCTCCTCAGAAGAGAACGGACCAGGGAACAAAGCAGATATTAATTGTTTTATTACTTTGTATTTAATCTGATTCACATACATTTATACCGAAAAAGTGTTAAATTTCAACAATATTGTTCTCCATTGAGTACTACCTGTTAATGATTTAAGCCGATGCTGAACTACCCGCTTTCATTAACCCACTTTTCCGGTTCAGAGGTTCCTACATAGAACTTGACGGACTTTGTGTAAAACATAAAGAAAAGAAATGCATCGCTGGTAGAATGGACCTTAAAAAAAGAACGACTGTTTGTTTAACAACGTATAATAATAACAAAAAACATACACTACAGCCGCATTCAAGGTCTGGGGGTTAAATTAGATTGAATAAATAAAAAACTAAACAATGAACTTTTTCCGGCGCGGCGCGACGTAAAGCTTACTTTGAAACCCAATTGTATCTTAAAACGTACTGAAAAACAGTCCATCCCTAAACTCTCTTGAGATTTTAACCTGACTCCCCTCTCTCCCTTCCGGGTTGGTGCCTTATTTACTGTTCCATCTTCATCGACACAATGATATTTGCATTACAGGGAGGTATGACCAATTTTGCGTTGTTGACACTGTTGCCTGCACGCTTTAAGGCTAAATGAATTTTTAAATGGACATTTGAAATGAAAAATGCCTTAACACTACCTACTTAATGTGGCGCAATAGGACTTTTCGATAGTTACCTGCCACAATATTCATCCAAATTCCTATCTTTAATTATGACAAACTTACACCAGCTTTTATTAATAACTACAATCATTTTAAAACAAAGCATCACGAATTTAACAGTGAATATTTTCGTTCAACGAATAGCATATGTTAATTAATTAATTAATTTACACAATACCTGAAATTGAAAGACCAGAAATAATTAGTACTACATGATTACAAAAGCAGCGAGGTTTCGCTTTGTATATTGGATGCTTCGGTGCATTGTCGACCACGAAATCCGACCTGATAAATATGCTAGAGACAATGTGGCCAAATAATTTATTATAAAAAAGTTGATGGTATAAAAATTATATTTTTCCGGATGTCTTTAATTATCAGAAAATATTCCAGTTTTTTTTTAAATATACAGATTCTTTACAAAGTGAACTAACCGAAGTTAGATAGTATTTAAGTTAGCATTCTACTAAATAATATAAGCATTAAAATGACTATTCTTAGCGATAATCTTGTATCTTGTTTCCATTATGTTACCACAATTATTTTATTTAAAACGTATGAATTATGAGTGGAAGATATTGAGTGATCGCGAATTGGAGAAAGCTGTTTATGAGGACGATAATGATTTGCGTAGGGATAACATAGAACCAGACTTGCAAAGCTCAGATGAAGAGTTGGATGTTGATCAAGTTGAATAGCAGGGTCCCTTGTTTCAGGAAGTAGAAAATAAATCATCTAGGAAGTAACATATTGAAAGTAAACAAATACATAGCTGGTTTCAAAACAACGAAAATATTTATTTTTTAATTTTTTAGGTTTTACGGTTTGGACGCGCAGAAAATACTTTCTTGAGTATATCGTTTTATTACTACTATTTTTCTTTAGTATTTTGTTTCATTTACAAAAAATATTGATAAAAATAATATTAAAGTATACTACAGCGGCATGGCAATATTTGACCAGGGTTGGATTCTATAATTTTCGGTGTTATTTCAGCTTTAAATGCTTAGGCAACGAGTTGTGCCAAATTAACATGAGTAAGCGTTCAATGTAGTGCTCGGAATTTTTGAAATTTAAGTATGCGAATACTCACTTTATTTGTTACTATTCAATATCGAATAATTTTGTGTTAAATATTCTATTACCGATTTTATTAAAATTTGCTTCATTAGCCATAACTATATTACATTTATTAAGTCCAGTGGCGTCCCGGGGAACACTTTAACGAATACTATTGACAAAAAAATGTGCGCCACTGACTTTTCTTTAATTTTAATATTCTTTTCAGATTTACCAACTAATAATACAACTTTTTTGTTCCTTGAGTTATTTTCGTATCTTGCTTCGTTTTCGAGAGAAAAAATAAAAACCACTTTATTGCATGTACAAAAAAAATGCCTATGTATTTTAAAGCTAATTAAAACATTTAAGTTAAAAATAAAATTATTTTTCTAAATAATGAAACAACAAAAAAATGCAAAACTTACTCAAAGAAAATGAGGTCAGTTTTCAGCAAAAAACACAGATGTCACTGACTAATGGTGTTCTTGCGGAAAATTTTATCGCGCAGCTGTCAGTTAGTATTTATAGGTTAAGTTTTAAGTAATGTCTATTTGTGTGATTTTAAGAGCAGAGTTAACGCTATAAACTATTTAAAATGAGTAATATAATAAATACTACAAATAACAGTGATTTCGAACGGCAAGACCCAAGTGAAAATGTGCCACTGAAAAAGAAGAGGAAGGTGTTGAAGCGTACAGAGATAAAACAGGCAAAAGTAAAGGGACAAAGATATGTAAACTACAAGGGCCTAGAAAAAGCCAAAAAAAAAGCCAAATTGGAAGTAGGTTACACAGGTTAACTTAATAATTATTATTTGTATAAAATATATTTTATTCTTTTTAGTTGTTCACGTTTCAAATGTAGTTTCATAATAACGGATGAAGAGAAATCTCATATTTCTGACCACTTTTAGAGTTTGGAAAGTAAAAATGAGCAAGACAGTTATTTGGCAGGTAAGATTGAATGTTTTAGATAAACTGTTAAAATATTGAACGCATAAATTTCATTTTAGGGCTAATACCGTTTTACATTCCAAAACAAAGAAGAAGCCGAAAAACAGTCCACGCAGAGATGTTTCACTGACCGAACCAGAAGGTGAACGATCAAGCCAAGAAGATATGCCACAAGCACTCGAACATTAAAATATTGCTTCCTACTCTTATAAAATAAGGGTGGGAAAAAGAGAACAGCGAGTATGTGTAAAGGCTTTCTGCGGTTTCCATGGAATCACACGGTATTAAGTCTTCCTATAAAGTGTATTGGAAAATATTTTATACTGATTTTAATCTTAAGTTTGCCTTACCTAGAAGTGACACATGTGGTACGTGCGACCAGTATCAAAGCAAATCAACCGGTTGTGACGATCCAGAAGAAGTGATAAGATTAATCATAGAAAAATAACTTCATTTAATAAAAGCTGAAAAATTTTATGCAATAAAAAGAGAGTACAAACTAAAAGCACGTGCTGATCCAGAAAATTTTCCTTGCGTGTCATTTGATTATATGCAAAACTTTCTGATGCCACATATACGTACTAGTACAATGTTCTATGCTAGGAAGCTATGGTTACGCGTATTTGGTGTACATAATTATGGAGAGAGTACTGCAACCATGTTCATTTACGATAAAACTGTTGGAAGGAAAGGACAAAATGAAGTAGCTTCATTATTGTTCCAGTATTTGCGATCTAATGATGTGACAACAACAAACCTTATCTTAATAAGCGATGGATGTGCCGGACAAAATAAGAAGTACGTTCTTTAGAAATTTTTGTACCTGCTTGTACATGATTTACACACATTACAATTTCTTCTTAAATCAGCTCGCCAACCAATGAAAGTCAAAACAGCACTTATGTAAAGATACTCAGTTAATGAACCAGGGGTTGTTTTGGTTAGGCAGATTTGTACAAGTAACTGGGGAAATCCCTGATAAGAAATGAGTGTGATATACCCAAAGAATTTCAATTTAAACCCTTATATAATGCCCGTTTAGATATTGCTCAGTGGAAAAAAGAATACCTAAAAGATATACTCCAAAATTTAAAAAAAAAACAGAGGCCAAAAATTTTTATAATAGACTATTCGCAAAAGCTAGTCAACGGCCTGACCAAATTAGGGATGAGACGAAGATGATAACAGCAGTGGTAAATATTATTTGTACCTTTTGGAATAAACGTTTTTTATTTTTTTATGAAAAGTCTTATCAGTAGCAGTGAAAATATCCCTCTTTCTAGAAAATAATGAAAAAATTCTGAAAAAAACACATATTTTATGTCAAATTCAAAAATGGTCCCTGCAGAAAAACCGCGAAACAAAATATTATTATTTACATTGTAAAAGGTGTCCAGTTATCAATTAGATAAATCACTAATATAAAAATTTTCGTAAGTAACCTATTGTTCAATTAAATAACTTTTTTTTACTTTTCTCGAAACTTGTAATTATTGACAAATGGGGTATTTGCAAAAAACGCCTCAAATGAAAATGGCGACCTTCTGATAAAACGCACCGATTCTTTTTAAAAAACTTTAACACCCTGTATATCAAAAACGGGGCAACTCCGGACACATGTTCATATGACGTTTTTCTTTTAGAATATCATAAGGAACCCCCTTAAGTTACGTACCGTACTTCTAAAACATCCTGTATATAATATATGTGGAATATTATATGTATAATAAAATTTTTAAAAGACTGGTGAACGTAACACTAAATAATTTCAAAGTAAAAATATTTGATAATTGAATACTCGAATATTGAAACATTTAAACATGCAATTAATCGAATATTTAAATATTTAAATACTCGAATAATCAAACACATGAATAATTTTAAATTATTCGAGCTTGAATTAGAGGGGACCTCAAAATAAACATATTGCTGATTTCAAAATTTTTGGGTTCGAATCTCAACAGGACATCCCCATGACAAGAGGTTTTGTGACAACTGGAATAGCGACTCGGTCCCCTGTGCAAAAGATTCCCAAAAAATACAGATGTTTTGTTTGACCGAGGTCAGCTGATTGAAAAAATTGTGAAAATTTAATCCATCTTAAGATTTGTTGTCATTCTTGATAAGTCGAAATGAATTTTTCCCGTAGATGGCTGAAAAATTAAAATTTTTGCTCTAAAATTTAGACTACATTTGAAATATGCTTCCTTTACGCTGGCTGCAGACAAATCTCATACGGATTTGCTGCGAACATAAATCTACAATATCGCTGTTTTATTATACCCCGTGCCCTTAAAAGTGATACATTATTAATATTTTCGTTAGAACTGAAAGAGCAATCTTTCCTTCCTCAAGTAAGTTAAATTTTAATATAAACAACCACTTACAGCACAGCCAGGGTAGGATTCGACTTAAAATACTGTTTTTACCCTTCATGCCTGAATTAAGATTAGAAAATATTTATAAGTTGTCTAGGTGAAATACAAGGGTTAAGTAGCATTTAAACAGCTGATACGTGTACGGCAGGGTCTTGCTCCACAAATGTGCAAAGAGAAATAGTAACGATAGCGGCAGGTAAAGAAAGACGTTGTTCTTCGATTTTAGCGAAATTGATGCTTTCTTTCGATATGTCCTTTGTCTGCAAAACTCATTATTTCAGCGGCCTGTGTAAAATCTGTTTGTCTAACGTCCTTACTTTTTTTTACTCTAATATAAAAACCCATTACTATATACTATATACAGGGTCGTTGGTATGTATGGAAAAGGTCGATTATTTTTTAAAGTAAAACAGCAAAAAGTATTTTAGGCCAAAGTTCCAGGGTTTCTTAAGGTCTATTAGAATTAAAAAAAAATAAGTATACAGGATGAGTCAGAAAACCGTACAAAAGAAACAAAGTTACATTTTTTTAAATGGAACACCCTATATTTTAGACTATTTTTGGATTTCACATAAAATAACAATTATTTTTTAATATGTGCATTAAATTAAATTAATAAGTCTAAACGTAATAGTTTCCGCGATATCGACTTTTGAAAAATGACATTTTTGAAATTTGACAGCTTCTAGCTTTCTAACGGTACGTCTTAGAGTAAAACGGCTCACATATCCCTATCTTAGTTTCTTATTATCTTCCTAAAAGTGTCAACTTCCGGCTAAACCGGATGTAACTTAAGAGCCGGAAATACAACTCCCTTCAATTTTTTTTTCAAAACACAAGATTTACTTCTTTGCTGATTTAAAATTAAAACAGAAACACAGTCGTAAATCTCTTATAGAGCCTCATTTATTTTTGTATGTGCATTTCAAGAAAATATTTTCGGATATACTGGGTGACCCTAAAAACTGTGATAACATTGTTGGATTTCTTTTTAATGGCACTATTAGGGTCGTATTGGTGTCCGTTATAATTGCTGTCAAAATTTTTATTTAATTTTAAGGTTGTTTAAGAGCAATCATTTAAAAACGAAAAAAAGGTTTTGCAGTCTGGAAAAATAAAAAAAAAAATCTAAAATCATCTTTTAACCCCGCGTAGGGCGAAATTTATGGCAAGGGGTTTAGAGATACTATGAATTAAATAGTATTTATTTATTTTATAAAAAGTGTGGAGATTTGACAAATTACTTAGATTAAACTGATTTTTCTCAAGTTTTTCTAACTAGACAACCTGTATATTATGTGCCTATTTTATGTAGAGTTTGAAAGCAACTAATTTTCATAAATACAAATTATCTTTTATAAATTCAAATTATTTATAGTTCTAAACCGTTTTAAAAATATTTACCAAATACTATAAATGTCGCTATAGATATTAAAGTTTTATAGCCGAACCACTAGGCGCTAATTGGAAACAAACATGTTTTTTAATTAAATATATTTGGACATATATTACTGGGCCCAAAAACTGTAATGTAATGTAATGCGACTTGGTTTGCCGAAAGCTAACTTCCAGAAGCGTTAAGTTTTAGCAGATCTTGCGGGCGCTTTGTTGTAACAAGAAGAGTAGACTACAAAAAGAAAGAAAGAAAAGAGACGGCAACAAATGAGGAAAGCCAGTTTAAATTTTATATAGTTATTGAAAATTTAAATATTAGTCAAGCAGTAAGGCCAGTTCAACTGCACCAGGTTCTAGGTGAAAATTACTTTTAGTGAACGGCAAACGTCTTTTCTTTTTGGACGCTGTCACAATGTGCTTCAACGGGCATAATTTTTATTATTATTCGGTCGAAAATCCAAGCATATTTCGGAAAATATATCACAACGCTGGTCAATAAATGTTAGGGGAGGAATTGTGGAAGGACATGTCGTGCATGTATCAAACCACTTATCAAGATTGGTTCAAAATTTACATCTAAACGTAAGTGGTTACAAACAGGATGGAGCCCCAGCCTATTTCTCGCAACAAGTCAGAGCCCTGTTAAATAACGTGTTCGAAAATCGGTAGATTGAAGGAGGGATACCAGCCCGATAGCCTGCAAGATCGCCCGACCCAACAAAAATTGATGAAAATTCTCGTTTATAGGGATCCTTCAACTACCGAAGGAAATATGCGACAGAAAATTATCGCCACGTTTGCCACAATTAGGGTAGAGATATTATCAGGGAGATCTAAAATGACGAAAAACTTAAAAAGTATCATAGATATCTTTAACCCATTTCGTCCCAGTGCAGTGGTGCATAAACGCAATTTTTTTTACCGTCAGTTATGCATAAAACAAGTATTTGACTTGCCACTGTAAAATAAAAAAAAAAATAAAAAACAGCTTTATGGCTTTTATAAACTGGTTTAATATATATTCAAATATTATAAAAAATTGTTGGTAATTCTTAATTTTTCTGATCGCTAAAAAAATATTTAAAATATTAAAAAGTAAACTATTTTACATTTATCATAATTTATTTGAGTGTAGATTTTGATAAACGCAATTGTAATCAGTAATCGAAAATAAATCGGAGTTTTCTATGCTGAGAAAAACCATTGGTGCGAAAACGCACCACTGCACTGGTGTTATATGGAAGTAAAATGTGACAAATATTTGCAAGCTTTAACGTGTTTTATTATATTTTGCTGACGGGCCAGGCTAACAGGCGGACAGTCTTCTTTCGCTATTTATGCTAGTTAGATATATGTTTTAAGTTTGATGGTTAAGCAATATTAAGCATGCTTTCTAAAAAGTTTTTAACTCAACAGCAGTTAGAAGCTGAGCTGGAAAAAGTTGTGGATGAACTTGAAAATGACGAAAACGGTAAGTAAAAATTATACAGTATGGTCATTAAAATATATATTAGGTTATATAATATTATATATAATATATTTATGTTTATTTTAAAATTTCAGGGGTAATAGATGCGGCGTATATACCTCCTAATGTCGACACATTAACGGATGGAGAAGATATAGATGAGGAAACTAGTTTTCCAGAGATGTCCAATCCCACGGATATTGTGGGAAGTTTTGAAATGCGGATACATACATCGCCTGATAGAAATAAAAATGAAAGAGAGTATCACTGGGACTCATGAGATGAACAAACCCTAGCTGCTAAAAAAAGCCGATTGATGACCCCGTCATCATCTTGTGATGTTTTACCCACACCTAAATGGATTCAAGGACAGATCGAATATACACATTTCGCTGTTTCAAATGAGTTACACGATAAGGAAAAAATAAAAAATGAGCTTTTTGGTAAGACGTCATTAGAAATATTTTTACTCTTTTTTGATGATGAGGTCGTCAATCTCGTCTTAGGTTTCACAATAAAATACGCCGCGGATAACAACCGACACGATTTTCAATTATCAAAAGAAGATCTCTTAAATTTTATTGGCATACTTTTATTTTCTGGTTATCACACGTTAACAAACATTCCATGTTATTGGTCAACTGATGAAGACAAAGGTATAGATTGCATAAAAAAGTGCATGAGTAGAAATCAATTTCAAGCTATAAAACAAAATATACATTTATCGGACAATGACAAATTGGATAAAGATAATAAATTTTCAAAAGTAATACCTTTTTTTGATATTATCAACAAAAAAAATCCACAGTGGGGTATTTTTTCTTTCAATTTATCTATAGATAAACAAATGGTGCCGTATTTTGGTCGACATTCATGCAAAATGTTTATCAAAGGAAAACCGGTACGTTTTGGCTTTTGGTACCTTTGTTCATCGGATGGCTATTTATTTTCTTTTGCTCCCTATGCAGGCGCGTAAGGCAAAAAAGATTACGATTTAGGACTTGGTGGTGATAACGTCATCGATTTTTTGTCTGTGATAGAAAGCCCATTTTCTCATCAAGTCTTTTTTGATAATTATTATTCATCGTATAAGCTTTTTGTTCATTTCAAAAGGAAAGGGTTTTTTGCCACAGGGACCATACGTGAAAACAGAACTAATAAGTGTCCACTAGAAAGTTCAAAATTATTTATGAAAAAAGAACGAGGCTTGTTTGTCTCTGCATATGATAATGAATCAAAAATTTCTGTTGTACGTTGGAATGACAATGCAACAATTACGATTTACAGCAATTCTCATAACGTTGCGCCAGTAAGTAAAGTAAGGAGGTATGACAGAAAACAAAAAAAAGAGACATATGTACCTCAACCAAACGCCATCGCTCAATATAATAAATTTATGGGGGCGTAGATCTTCATGACAACGGGATTGCCAACTATAGAAGTCGAGTTTTGGGGAAAAAATGGTGGTGGCCTTTATTTTGTAATTCTCTAGATAGTATGGTAGTGAATTCCTGGAAACTGTATAACATTGCTAATGACACAAAAATGTCTCAGTTTGAGTTTAAATCATTTATAGCCTTGCGTCTAATTAAAACTGAAAGAGTACAAATTATTAGAAATGTTCCAATGACTTTGGAAGAAATAAGGCTTGATCATCAGCCACACATCATTATTTCCCATGAAGCTAGGGCACGAAGGAGATGCAGGGTATGCCACAGTCATACTATTTTTATGTGTGAACGATGTAATGTACATTTTGCATGTCTCGTGTTTTGCAATGTACCACCAGTAGTAAAAATATTTATAGTGGTTCTCACCAGTGGTTCGTTAGCGCACCAAAAAAAATTGGTTATATTTAAAATCTTTGAATGTAATAATATTTGTATAGGCTTATTCTTTAGTATGTACCATATAACTCTTTTTTTTTTGTAGTTTTTTTCGAGTGAAATATGTATGTGAAATATGTATGTTAAAAAAAATATTTTTTTATATCTTTCATACCAGTGGTTCGTTAGCGCACCACCAATTTTTTTTGTTATGTAAGGACTTTAATTTTTAAATTTAGCAAAAATGTATTTGTTGGGTCTAAAAATAAATATTATTGACAAAAAAAGATCCTTTTTTTCATTATATCTACCCTTGGGATTAAATGGGTTAATAAACACTATGCTTCAGTTTGAGAAAAAATGACAAGTTATATTAAAAGAAATAGTTTAGTAAACAGAAACCACCAAGGCGGAGCAAATAACTCAAATTCTATTTATCTAAACCAGGTAGACTGAAATAAAATAAAATCAATTATTAGGTCTGTAATTCCAAATTCGACACCAGGATTCGATAAAATAACAAAGTTCCAAAATAAACCGCAAAATACATTAACATGTCCTTGTGCAACATGGTGACTTTGACCTTTTCTACAGGAATATGTTCAGAATACTTTAGGATAGCGAGAATTAAGCCAATTTTTAAAAAGGACGATAAAAAACTAGTAGAGAACTATCGTCTAATAACTTTAATATCGAACATCGCGAAAATATTTGAAAATGCATTAAATGCTATATTAATTATCCTTTCAACCAGTAATAAAATTATATCTCCCTCACAATACACTGTCTCGTGGATAGGGTATATAAATGTATGGATGTAATGAAAGTAACCCCTGTGCAGGCGTTTTTATCGATCTGGCAAGGCTTTGACATGGTATGCGACAGACCGTTGATTGTTGTCAAGGCTACATGCAATTGGTAACGAGTGATTATTAATTATTTTGCTCAAGGGCGGCTGTGACCCAGTATACATAGTGTAGCAGTAGCGCGTAGATTAAATCATAGGGCGAATTTGCAAGAAAGCAGCGTTGTCACGTTGAAAACCTAAAATAATGTTTTTTGACGGTATGTAATATAAAATCCTGAGCTATCTTACTTTGAAAGCCTACTTTATATGGCCGCCTCCTACTTCTAGACACCTTCTGATGTTTCTTCTTACCCTCAGAGACACATTAACCAATACGTTTGGAGAATTATTAATTTCGGCAATTTTTTCTGAAATCCTTCGTTTAAGATCATTTATATCCTCAATTGGTGTTCGATAAATGGAGTTTTTTATAAAAGGCCACAAGAAGAAATCGCAGGGTGTTAAATCGCAGAAACGAGGTGGCCATATTTGTTGCGTATTTCGGCTTATAACTCTGTTTTCAAAAAATTCACTTAAAAAATTTAAATTTTCTCTGGTTACATGAGGTGTAGCGCCATCTTGTTGGAAGTAACCTTCCCGCAATTCATCATCGTGAAGCTCATTAATAAATGTTGTCAGAATTTCGATCCGATATCTCTCGGCTGTAATTGTGCCATCAAAGTAAATTGGGCCTACTATTCTTCTAGAACTAATTGCTGCCCACACACCAACTTTTTGAGGATGAAGAGGTCTTTCTACAAAAACATGCGGATTTTGCGTATTCCACAGTCGCATATTTTGTGAATTAACATAGCCTGATAAATAAAAATAAGCCTCATCGGTAAAAAATGTTTTTTCAAAAGCACCACTATTTTCTTCTTGAAAATTGTTTAAAAACCATTCACAAAAATTAAGTCTTTGGGGAACGTCATTGGGAAGGAGTTCATGAATAGCCGTAACACGATAAGGGTATAGATGCAGATCCTTTTTCAAAAGTGTTTGACATGTACTGTAGCATAAATCCGTTTGCTGAATTTGTTGAGATAAATGCCTAATAGAAGTTGAAGGATTATTTTCCATAATTTGTCGCGCTTCTTCAATAACCTCATTCGATCGTTTCGTTGGTCTTCCAGCCCCTTTTTTATGTTGAACAGAACCAGTCTGACGAAATTTATCAATTAGGTATTGTGACCCAGTACGAAAATTATGAAAGGTCACCGCAACATCAGGAAACTCGGTTCGAAATTCATCAAAGCAGTCATGCATAGAGTAATTCCACACACCGCCTATTTTGTTTCCATTTCTAAAAAAACTTTCAACAATAAAAATTTTTTGTGCTTCACTAAACATTTTTACTGTAGAACTTTCAATCCGGCAACAAAGCTTCACCAAAACTTGATACGCTGAAAAATTAAAAAAAAAATAAAAAATAAAATCATATCCTGCAAATAGCACTTCATAATAGTCAAAAGACGACTCCCCGGAGAAATATTAGTTAAAGCAATAGTAACCTACCTTCAAATAACTGCAAAAATTATAAAATTTCTCCAATTTTTAAACTTTACAAATACACAAATTCAAATAAGACGTAAATGTCATAAAACAATCATGTCATCTTATCTACGCAGTACGGCCATGATGCTTTTAAAATGCATGGCCTCCCTTGAGCAAAATAATTAAAAATCACTCGTTATATGCGGACAAGCATATTCTTATTTTAAAAGCTATTTAAAGGACAGGACACAGAGAGTAGATATACTAGGCATTTTAACTGAACAACAAGGCACAGATATAGGTTACATTATCTTCATAATTTACTTAAACCCACTACTGAACATGGAGCTATCAGGTAATGTAGTAACAGTTGCTGATAATACAGCATTCCTTGTGCAAAGGACATATTGGGTTGATGTTGAGCAAAAAGTTTCTAAAGGAATAACACAAATAATTGATTGGTTTGATAAATATCTTTTAACAATAAATATAAACAAGACATTCTACCTGCCCTTTTCTTCTTACAAAACAAATTTGCCCAATATTAAGTCCATAGACATTAAAATTCCGGAATCAAAATTGGATAATACAGCGCAAAAATTACGTTGATTATCTAGGAATCTGCATAGGCTCTAGCTAAAGTGAGACCAACATGCAACAAAAAATCAGATCTTTAATATACGTTTTTAAACAGCTTTCCAAAATAACTAACAACACAAACATGAGAACAGTTTATTTTAGACTTGTACAGTCCTTGCTGTCATAGGGTGTCACCGGATGGGGTGGACTGTATGAAAATACATTACGCCCATTAGAATTGGTCTACAAACAAATCATTAAATCTATATATAAACTGAATATATTATACGAGTATAACACAGAAATGCTATATTTCGATACAAAACTCCTTAGCGTCAGGCAGGTATATTACAAAAATAGTATTCGGCACCTAGTTAGAAGTTAATACTAACTTGATTAATGATAGTTAAGGCGTCATATTTTGCATATCGTATTATTTAATGCTATTGATCATACTTATGCAATAAAGAAAATGTAAAAGTTCTCTATTTTAAACAAGTCTCAAGTATCAACAAATAGGGAAAATATTACTAATAGGGTAAAACCTTATCAAACATATATGGGTAACAACTGCAGGCATAATACATTTATGGGATTGAATATCTTTATACTTCACGCTTAAATCAGGATTACCTAGAAAATGATTTTGGTTTCGCCCGTGAACAAAATGGCACCTGCGTAAATCTCCCTGCTATTCAATTTCAGAGAACTTTTGAAAAGTTATTTTGTTCAAATTTGTTAAATTCCGGTACAGAAAATTGAAAGGGCGATACAGACAAATTATTAATCAAACTTTCAGACATGATCTGTACCTCCACTGCATTTACTAGACAATAATACACTACAGAAAAAAAAGCTCTTGTCATAGGCAGAGACTACCAAAATAACGATATTTTAGATAGAAAATGTACTACGATACACTTGTGGTTATTTTAAAATATACTTAAGTATAAATATACATGTAATAAATGTATCACATATGCAAAGGCGCATAATTAATTGCAAATGATTTTCGTAAAGAATGTGTTATAAAATTGAATCTGATGTCTAAAATTATTTTACGCCCTAAAAAATAGATATAGAAAATTTACAACCGGATATAAAAACAAATTATTAACTTGGAAAAATTAATAAATATATTTTTGACTACATTTATTGTTACTACATTATTCCCTTTAACCCATCTAAAAAATACTTCAATGCCGATTAATTTTAAAAAAATATTTCTGTACTTTCTTTCTGGAACAAAAACCCACTGGTTACATTAACCTAATATACGTCTATTATTTAAAATATAAGACTTATTCGTTGGAATTTAAATTATTCCTTAGATTTTCAATTAAAAATTAAAACACAGCTCTGACTAAATCCAATAAAAACGCGTTAAATACGCCTTTTTATTCTAACCTTATTTTAAGGGCATCGCAATTTGTGAAACGTCAAGGATTTTAAGAAGAATCACAGTTCTGGTTATTTTCTATTCTTGTGATCCTACTATGATCAAATGCAAAATCACCGCTGACAATATATTTGTGACTTCTCTTAATTAAAATCCAAATGAAATAGATATGTATAATGCTACATGTTTAAAAAAATTCATCTAAGTAAGCAGAAGTAGGATTAGAAAACAATTAAATAATATAGTTTATAGCTTATTTAAGCTAGTGTTAAATTTAAAATGACATGGCAATTATTATATACTGTGCCATTTTCTAATACAGTATTAAAATAGTGTTTCAATGGCGAAAACACATATATGTTAGTTGTTTATATCAGAGTGTTTCGTAACGATAACAATGCCATCCATATGTATCAAGATTTATATCCAGAAAGAAAAATTCCTGACGTCAAGATTTTTCGAAGACTAGAAAGAAATTTACGAGAACATGGGTCTTTTAGGAATCGCAATAATCGAAATGCACTAAAAAGGGGTGCTAACGAGATGTGTTAGGTGTTTTTGGTTAACTTATACAGTTAAATTTTTTTTATATATATATTTTTTTATGATAAGGCACAGCACTGCAGGATTAATCCTTTATGGTGCTCTGCGAGCGGTGCGTGTACGCAGGAATTGATTCACGTTGATCTTGAAATGTTGGAGATTATACTCGTTGGAGAACGTGGCCTCAGGGAGGTCGTTCCACAGTGATTTCGTCCTCCAGATGAAAGAATTTTTAAATAGTGTCGTTCGTAGAACGCTAAGCTGAACCACGTATGGATGGGCTGCAGTGGCTCGTCGTGTATATCGACCATGCACAGCTCTGGGTGGAATCAAGCGGGCAACATCAGTTGAGCACTTCCCATGAAAATATTTGAAAAATAGACCCACGTCGCCAATCTGCCTTCAATGCTCAAGGCTTTTCAGGATATTTGTCAGATCATGGTCACCGATCAAGCGAACGGCACTTTTTTATATGGAATCTAGCAATCTTAGAGTATGTTTAGGAGCAGAGAGAATTTGGGCTTTATATAGCATCAAAAGTTGTTGGGGTATATAGAGGTTCTTAGTTTAAAAAAGCATTCCAAGCGTCTGTGAGCTTGCCTTAGCAATGGCCGCAGCATGACTATGCTAAGGCATTATGGCTATCCAAATTGACGCCCAATAAACATTACCTTTTTTAGAACAAACTGCCGCCTGGGTTTTTTTTGCGGTAAATTCTACTTGGTTACTGTCCCCCCAAGATAGAATCTCTTCCAGTCCTTTGTTGACATGCGAGACCTCTTGCTGCCTATAGAGATATGCACTGGCAGTCATGGTTCGAGCATCCAAGGTAAAAGATGAACTAAGTGCGCTGTCATCAGGGAAGCTATGTAATGGATTTCTAGTTTTTATTATTATACTTTACCATCCATATTTCTTTTAGGATACGCGCATTACAAAAATATTAACAATGAAGAGAAAAGGTTTCACTTCACACGTGAAGTAGAAGTAACCCCCCCGTTTTCTCGAAATTCACTAAACTAAAGTTTTAATTTAAAAGTCACTTTAGACTACGTTTAAAGTTATTACCGTGTTACATTTTATACATTTTTTTAATTCTAAGTAGTGCACTTAACAAATCGTATCTGCAACTTACTCTTGGAAAGCCTGATGGGTGGCATTACTTAATTCGTTAATGGACTAATGTTATAAATTATATCTTGCTAGTAACCCCACAAAACATGTTTAAAACTGATAAATGTGGCGACGTAGGGGGCCATCTCACAGGACCATGTGTTCCAATCCAATGTTCTGGAAAGGTGTCTTTTAAATACCAATTTGGTATATCGTCAGTTAACTCAGTCAGTTAAAACAGGTTATAAATCTTCTTAAATTGGTAAATACAGATGTCCTGTGAGACATCCTTCGTATTTACGGCATATTATCCCCCCCCCCCTCCTGAGTATATAAAAAACGTTAGACTAGAGCCAAATCATCCCTGTTGCTCACCTTCAAGTATGACATAATTATTTTCCCTCGATCAGTGTCTCGCATTTCGCCTATTAAAATTTTTAGTACTGCTTAAGTATGCTTCGTCGAACCATAACTTTCCTTCTAAATCTATCGACTGTTTGAAATTGTTCTCAGTGCCAGTAACACATTTTTATGGCTCTCCGCGTACCCAGGATATAAGTGGTGCACACTTTTCACTTCATAAAGTTTAAATTTATATTTCTATAATATCGTTTGAACTCGAGCTTTTGGAACTCCTGCAGCATTCTCAATTATTCGGCAAGATATTGAAGACGTTGATTCAACAGTTGGTAGGACATTTACCTTCTTCCGTTCACGATTTTTCTTATTATACATCTTTGGTCCGCGTTGTAAAAATAAGCCAAAGTTAGGATTTCTGGTAAAAATATTATTTATAATAACAAAAATATGAGAAACACGCTTTACCTGTATAAATATAGCTCAAAGGTCTCATCCAGATTTTCATTGAATATTAATTCATTTCAATTTTTTGAAAAACATGATCTTAACAAACCTAAATATTTGCTTACAAATTTCTTTTGTTAAATATGACCGAAAACCAACCTAACCTTATTATTATTTCTAAGAAGGAAAACGTCTACTGCAAGCGCGTCTCAGCTTCACTAGATTCACATTGAATAAATGGGCAACGAACCATATACCTACTGTAAAATTGTTATATTGACCTACCTAATATAATGGTATTTGTTTTCAGAAAATGGTACGTTCTTGCAAAACACAACTTAAAAAACATTAATGGAGAGACTATCGATATTAGGAAATCTTATTTTAAGGATTGGTTGTACCTTACTGTTAGTGGATGCACTGTAAAGCATGTTTTAAAAAGAATGACACAAAAAAAAATTGTGAATAATTTCTTTCGACAGTTTGCTGAAGATCATGGAAATAAAGCAGTTCATTCATTACAATTTCTTGAAGCAATAATAGCTTAATTTTATTTCTTTTATTGTAGAAGAATTAGTAAAATCCGTTCAATAAAATAGCCATTAAATATGTTTTTTTATTAACGACAGACCACCATATGCGATGAACCCGGATAACAATTGAAAGTATTGCATAAGACAAAACAAGCTACATTCATAAATCAACTTCTTTGATCTGGGTTAAGTCTTTTTCACGGTGTGCATACGGATCGACATCTCAACTGCAATAAACTAGATTAAACTTTTTCAATATAGGGTAGGTTTCAAGTCAAAGTCAGAATGGACTGCAATAAAATCAGTGTGCTTTAATTAAAAAGAAAAAGGAAGAGTGAAGGTAAAAGTTCTTAAATCAGGCACGCCATTTTCTTTTTCCTGGTTTACCTTTATTGTAGTTTTAATTATTCATGTCGATAACTGTTTTGCTATCAGTATTAAACTTCATTAGGCATACTAATACTGTTTCTAACATAGGTCCGGATTTTTACAACACACGTTAATATGAAGTGTTTTTTGTAATGAATCACACGGTGTCAGTCATCACCTGTTAGCAATTTTTAAAATTGCCACCCGAAATTTGGTGGAGAATATTCTACATACATATTTTATATTTTAGCCAATGTAATTCTATAGTCCGCCTCACGAGTCTATAGCTACGACGGCTAAGGAGACAGGGGAGGTAAAGACGTAAAAAAGTCAGTTTTAACTGTAGCAGTATAGGCGCGCGCTGCTTCGTTTCATATTAATATTTTATAACCTATTAAATTCGTAACAACATAATAATAGACAAAAATGTGTCTAAATTTACATAATGCGTTTTAAGTAGTGCGATTTGATTTTGACAAGCACAGCTAGATACGTTTAAATATATTTATTAATTATGAATTAAATAATATAATTCTAAACTCCGCCAATGGTCGTAAAATTTCTGACGATGTCATGATGACCAGCACCACATATTTATTATGACTCAAAATGCAATTCTGCAATCCATTTTTGGACTATTCAAACTTTAAAAAACTTACCCTGTATATTTTCGGTGGCCAGGTACAAGTTAGATATCTGACCTTGTAGAAGGACGCACCAGAACATAGCTGAATATCTTGTTCGTATTCTGTTTTTACATTAACCTTTTTAATTTTTGTACGTATCGATCCAATGAAATGAACGTGGCATAGCTCTACTGCTGCACCGATTTGCTTTAAGTACTGCAGCGAGAGGTTTTAATATCAAGAAGCGAAACTTCTTACTTTTAATGTTTTAATTTCATTAACTACGGTGTCGTATTGGCCAGCACCCAAAGAACCACATATCAGAAAAAAAGCAAGCAGAGCGTTAAGATGTAATTTGATTGATTAATATTTTATTGCATTGAACAACGTAATGAAAATATCAAAGTTGCAACTTTTTAACTTGCTTAAGTGCCAGTAAAGCTTTATTGATTTTCTCAATTACTTTTGAAACTAATAAAGTTTCTTAAGATATAAAGAAAATACTGAAACAGTATAAAATTCGTTCGTATCCATACAGGCAGCCCAAATTTATTTCGATCAGTTGGCAACTTCAAATAACGATTTCCATATCGCAAATAAATACTAGCATATAGTTTAGCTACGGCAGCTAATTCGATAGAATGTCGTTCTTTATTTTACCCTAATTATTTTTTTTATTGCCTCTTCCGTTGTTCTTAATATTTTGCACAAATTGTTAGTTCAATAATTTTAGTTAATCATTTTAAGTAACATAGCATCTAACGTTAGAAGAAGAAACCAAATTCATTGTATTTTCCGGTCAGTCTCCAACAATAAATATAATTCGCGAGTATACGGTCTACATTTATTCAAATTTCCCATACTTTATATACATATGACATACATTTTTATGGATATTTTCGCAATTTTTGACATTATGCTTGACTTTTATTAAGAGCACTAATCAGAAAACAATAGTTCTACTTACATTTAAAAAGATCAGTACATTTTTTGCAAAGTTGCTAAGCATGATACGAACATTGACTTTTTTAAAACTTATCTTAACATTTTTGTATTGTTATCATAACAAATTTTAATATTTTCTTCGGGAACATTAACTTCGTAAAATGCTGGAATTTTTGACCTTCGAGATACCTCCACGAAGAATAAAATTAAGTAAGGAGTAATGCCTGAAGACCTTTTACTCTATAGGTAATACTAGTAGTAATATAAGGTAATAATAAGTGTCGCATTTTAAACAGAACACTTTCCCACAAAATTGATTTGCCAAAAACGTTTTAATAATTCAAACCAAATTACGTTGTTAGCTTTTTTGTGTTTTATAGGAATGACTACATACTAAACGAAATATTACACTTCGCTTTTTTTTTTAATACATATTCCATTTAAATATTAAAAAGAACTGTTTCTTTCAATTAGCATTTATAAAACCCGGCATCTCTTTCAATTTTGCCTAAGTGGAGATTCGTCGACATAATATGTATGTATCTCTTTAAAATTTAAAGCAAAATGTTTACTTTAATGAAGAGCTTATGCCGGCATAGGTTTTCGAGCATTTCAAAAACGCTTTTAGGTGTAATTAAATATGCAAACCAAGCTTGGGCATTTAATAAATCAGTTATGATATACGGTGACTCACGGTCGGTGGTACATAAGGAGTTTCTTGCGAATTAGAGAATTTGATAGTTTACATAAATGGGGACGCTCTATTTAAATTCAAATTTGAATTCAAGAACGTCTTTATTAATATTATATACGTAAAAGGCGAAGTCTAGCTTCTACAGGAGTGCCAATATAGTTAATATAAGTATCTACTATAATTTGAATGAATATTTTAGGCATGGCGAGTATTCTATACAGGGTGGCCACCGAGGTATGCGTGCTACTTCGTATATGAATTCTATGACTAATTTTAAACAAAAATGATTATATTCACTTTTCCCGAATATGTAACGGTTCTTGGTGGATCCCATTGCTTGGTCACCGCGATATTCGGATCTAAACCCACTAAACGTTTTCACGTAGGGACATGTGAAGACACTTACCTATTTAATGTGAAAGCCTAACAACAGGGGCTAACTTATTCAGAATATCAATGCAGCGTTTTATGAGGTGAATCACAATATGGAGAACTTTAATTGGGAACGAAAAATCCGACGGAGGATGAGTTATAGATTGCACAAGGCGGTGCTCATATTGAGCATATCTAATAACTGCAATGTCATTACGCTTTTATAAAAATAAACCGCATTTTTTCCTAAGTAATCTAGTAATTTAGTTCAACTTCAAACCCCGATATTCCAAGAACCGTTGGGAATTCGGTAAAAGTGAACAGAATCATTTTTGCTTAAAATGAATCATAAAATGCATATACGAAGTATCTCGCATACCTCGGCGTTCACCTTGTATATTTTGAACTCAAAAGGTGTTGCTATAAATAATTACATGCTTTAAAACACATGATAGGAAAAAAGTATATAAAATATATTATACCCTTTGAAGTATAGCGTTAGCAAGAAAGAAGGACGCGAGGAACCCCCAAGATTCCATGGAGTTTTCGAGATACAATTTCTTAACTATTCTTGTCTAATGCAGCACAGGACCTAAACCCGAGTTAGTACTGTAATAGCGCCTAGCTGCTGTATATAAGAAAGAATGATTTAAAAGTGCTGTTCTGTGGGCGGGATCATCATGGTGTATTGATGCCTTTCTCTGATATTGACATTGTGAAGCGATGCACGCCGCGAGATTCGAGCACGAAGGTATTTTGGTTTGGTTTGCCAGTTTGCTTACAGCATATGATTTATAAAGTTTAAATTGTGTGTTTACCAAACTTTGGGCATAGGTAGCCATTGAAGTATTTTGAGGTGCTTGGCAATTTTGCCAAACTTCCTTAAACAGAACACAGATCTACAAGAAGTGCTCTGCGCAATGTGATCTAATCAAAATAAGAACCATACATTAAGTTCGAATACTTAAGTAGTCACACATCCTTAAAGTTTAGTTAGATATCTATTATGAGACATAGATTTCGAATACTTTGAGATTATTTTTAGATCTTCATTTAGATTAGTGGTATGCACCACCTGCGCTTAATCCCGATCAGTCTTTAAACTAGTTTAAAGGTTCATACTTGCTATGCTCAGCTCAAAAAACAAGACGTAATCCAAATTAACTTAATCGGTCTATTTTGTGCAATTTAAGCTTAAGTTGTTATTTTTAATCAAACTTTTGAGCGCTTACAGTAAATTTTCGTTTGCGAATAAAAATTAAATATTCATTATGAAGCTGCAAGTTGGGATGCGCACGATGTATCGATGTTTTGAAAACATCGCTTTTTGTGTTTCGATTTTCGATGTTTATATCGATGTTTTTTTATTCGATAATATTCGTAAACATCGATATTTTTTGCGGTGTTCTTTCCGACGTTTTTTTCAATTAAAACTTGACATTTTATTTCAAAAAGTATTACAAATAAAATTGACCTATCCACAGTTATCAAATTAGTAAATTGAATATTAAAAAGAAATTTTAATCTACATACATCTAGTTGTCCAAACTTATTGTTTACTAATATCAAATAACCATGTATATTTTTGACTTTTCACTTATTGTAACCCTCCAGCCTAAAAAACTTACTTTAATTGGCACAAGTGCGGCACGCGGTATCAGTGTAAAGCAAACTGCGGAGACCTTATAATAATATATTCCGAGAACTTCCGAGGCCAACGGCGAAAAAATTCGGGTAATGCTATCGGCAGAAATACCTACAAAGCTTTAGTTTCACAGTTTAAAACTATAAAATAGAGATATATATTTTTTGTTAAAATAATACGCTTTAATTGGCTAAATTTTCTAGAAAATAATTTTACGTTCCATCAGCTATACAAGGTGTTTTAGAAGTACGGTACGTAACTTAAGGGAGTGATTTTATATAATATTCTAAAAAAAAAAGTTCATTTAAACATGTATCCGGACTTGCCCCGTTTTCAATGTATATATACAGGGTCGTTGGTATGTATGGAAACGGTCGATTATTTCTTAAGGTAAAACAGCTAGCAAAAAACATTTAAGACAAAAGTTTTATGGTTTCGTAGAGCCTATTAGAATTAAAAAAAGATAAGTATACAGGATGAGTTAGAAAGCCGTAGAGGAATAAAGTTACCTTTTTTTTAATAGACCATCCTATATCTTAGAATATTTTTGGATTTTACATAAAGTTACAATTATTTTTTATTAAGTGCATTATAAGTCTAAACCTAGTAGCTTCCGAGATATCGACTTTTGAAAAATGACATTTTTGAACTTTAACAGCTTCTAGCTTTCTGACAGCACGCTATAGAGCAAAACGGCTGACATGTCCCTATCTTACTTTTTTATTATCTTCCCGAAACTACCAACTTCCGGTTAAACTGAAAGTTCTATATTTCCGGTTCTTGAGCTACAACCGGTTTAACCAGAAGTTAACACTTTTAGAAAGAGACTTAAAAACTAAGATAGGGACACGTAAGCCGTTTTACTCTAAGACGTACCGTTAGACAGCTAGAAGCTGTCAAAATTCAAAAATGTCATTTTTCAAAACTCAATTTCTCGGTAACTATTACGTTTAGACTTATAATGCACTTAATAAAAAATAATTGTAATTTTATGCAAAATCCAAAAATAAAGACATAGGATATTCCATTAAAAAAAAAAGTAACTCTATTTCTCTACGGCTTTGTGACTCATCCTGAAAAAACCCTAAAACTTTTGTCTTAAATATTTTTCGCTAGCTGTTGTACTTTAAGAAATAATCGACCGTTTCCATACATACCAACGACCCTGTATAGGTGGTAAAGTTTAAAAAAAAATCGTTTTTTTATCATTCTTTTAAATATCCTTTCCCCGATTTTATTGGAATTTGGTACCGATATTTTGAATTCAGTTTTTATATAGTTTTTACGCTCTTTTTAGCATTTTGGTTTTATATACTCCACAGGTTTTTTTTTTTTGTAAGTAAAACGCCCATGGTTTATTGCAATTTTATGGATTTTATGGAAGTGGACAAATGTATTAAATGGGTATATTTTTATTTAATATAAATATATTTGCATTTATTATATAAAAATGTATAATTTATTTCAAACATATTTATCGATATTATTAAAGACATCGATGTTTATAAGTATCGATATTTTCTGTCCGATATTTTTACAACATCGATTTTTTGTATTCGATGTATCATTTGATGTCAACATCGATATTTACGATTTAAGATTTTGAAGAAATATACTGCCGAAAGGGTACTAGGAGAAATCCAAGGGCAATTGGATGTTGAAGAGCACATTAAACAGGGTGAAAGTAACTATTTAATTGAGATGAGAGGGAAATATACCTAATTATTTTCTCCCCGTCAATACACTGAACGCAATATGCTAGGTATGCCGAATCTTGCAATTAACCATAGAGAAAACTTCATAAGACAATATTTTACAACATCGTAATTGTATGTACCAAAATTGTTTCATCGGTGTTTACAACAAAAATAGTATTTTTATGTTATCCAGAACTTATAATAAAAACACAATAAATCTTCAAAAAACTAGACTTGTACTGCAACAGCCAATTTTTTTCCTACTTCTAGATCTTGCAACTTAATTTTTAGTGCCTGTTATTGCCTTTAAAGCCTACTAAAGTTTTTTTGTTTACGATAATTATTAGAACTTCATCCGTCTCATGCTTTTCATAATAAGCATTTCATCTCCTCCAGTAATATATCTCTGCTTTCTTTTCAGATAATTTCTTACACAAGTATTTTTTTCTATTTTCTTACAAATGCTTGACCAGGAGACAGGACCACTTGAATTAAATTCTACCTCTATATTCTTCCGGGCTTTATTTTTATCCTGTATTGTTGTTCTATTGGTTTTTTTTTATTTTCAAGAACCAGAGCATATTTATTAGCAATTAAGTTAACTAAATATTGTTTCTGTGACGCTGTAGGATTTTGCACTCGTGTTTTACTATCATCTTTATCCGTATTTCTTAGATAAAAAATTAAACTCTACTTCACATTAATGGCAGTGACGTATCAGTCGAAATGACGAAAACGGCCAAATTAAAAAAAAAGTAGAATTCTTCACCTTTTACGGTAATTGGCCGTTTGCGGGCAATTTTTTTAATTTTGCCAAATGTATTTAACAGTGAAGTCACATGGATGATGCATGAGACCAAGAGGCAGATTAAGTAATCCAGGTTTGTTAAACTGGATAAACCTGTAAACTTTGCATACCGTTGTTAGTACTTTCTGGTAGTTGTCTATATAAGAATCGATGAAGATTTAAGTATCATCAGCATAGCCCTGCATGTTTAAGTATTTTACTTTTGTAAATAGATATACGGTGTAAAAGTTAAATAATAATGTGGCAGCCGAAAACAAATTGCCCACATAGACCCATAAAGTCTGTTGCGCTTGCACTTTAGCCAATATATCTAAGTCTTGCTTGAAGGTGTCAAACGCCCTTGAAAAGTCCAACAACACCAGCGCCAGCGCCGCGACCTTTTTTTTTTATCATAAAATATAGTTGCTTACATTCAAAGAGGCAGTTATGATGCTGTGGGACCTTTTGAAGCCCGACTGATATACTGATATGTTATGACATCACTGGTAGGATACTAAAAGGACGCAGTTCATTACAATCTGTGGGGTTACTAACCTTAGACAGTGGCTTTATAATGGTTGTTCAGGTTAGTTATAATAATAAATTAATATTATGTAAAATTAATGGGGCGATAGTTGGAAGACATAACTTTAACATTTTTGGTAATGTTTGGTCGCTCACTGCGTTAGTTTTTATACTATGAATATATATGTCCTGCAACGTTGCCATTGAGAAGCTGACCATTAATTTTTCTCTAAAAAATTGATGCCCTTTAAATTGTTTAAGCTAGAGGATACACTTTCAATCGCGTTTTGTGCTCGGCTTTTAACATTTTACAAGCTACAGTAGATGAAACGGTTTAGTTCGCTTCAGTCTGCGGACTAGGGGAGAGGTAGTAACAGTGAGACGGTCGCAACAATGAGACACGTTCTTCAATTACGAACGTACTCCAACTACAACATTAAACGACCAGTCACAGTTGAATAAAGTATCGTCCGGGCTTGACGCAGAGTTTTAACGCAATCGGGCCATTTTTAATTTAGTTAACAGCCGATCTCCGGAGAGAGCGCATCAAAGTAAATAAAACGGCGAATTTCGTAAAGCATTTTTGGCAATAATAAGTACGTTTTTTAGGGGTAAGTATTTTTTATAAAGTAAATATGTATTTTAGAACAGTAATCTAGTATTTGTAAGCAACGGGCTTGGTGATTTTCTGTGTGCATTATTTTTTAAAATTTCACGTGTTTCAGGAACAGTGAAACAAAAGGGTGGTTAGAACACTGAGACTGTCTCACTGTTCCATCGTGATGTATAAGTAGTATTATTTTGTATTCTTACGCATTTTTCAGAATCAATGAGGGATGCTATCCAATTAGTACGAAATGGCATGAGTATTCGCGAAGCTTCTAGAGTTAAGGGCTTATCTTTTCAAACAGTTCACAGATACGTTAAAAAATATCACGATAATCCTAACATTCATCTCCGTCCTAACTATAGAGTAAGACAAATTTTCACCGACGAACAAGAAAATATTCTTTGTGAATATATTGTGACATGTGCCAAAATGTTTTATGGTTTGTCTCGAGAAGATACTCGTCGCTTAGCCTATGAAACAGCAATCCAAAATAACATAATGGATGGGAAACAAAAAAAATTGCCTCACTTGCGTGGATTAAAGCATTTCAGAGGCGCCACCCTAACTTGTCGTTACGAACTCAGGAAGGGTGTAGTTGAAATATTTTTTAAAAAAACTGGAAGAAGTTCTAAAGAGGCATCCAAGTTTCGGTGATCGAAGTCGAATTTATAACTTAGATGAGACTGCTACGGTTACCGTTCAAAAACACCACAAAGTATTTGCCGAGAAAGGGTCACGCCAAGGGAGTAAGGCTACAAGTGCGGAAAGAGGAACACTTGTCACTACATGTTGCATTGTAGCGGCTTCTGGATTTGCCGTCCCACCCATTATGATATTTCCTCGGGTCCACTTTAAGGATTTCATGGTTAATGGAGCCCCACCAGGCACACTTGGTTTAGCAACAAAAGGAGGCTGGATGAACACCGAATCTTTTGTAAAAGTTGTAAGGCATTTTATAAAGCACACCAATAGTTCGAAAGAAAATCCCTCGTTGCTCATAATGGACAATCATCAAAGTCATCTGTCAATAGAGGCTATCGATATATGTAAAGATAACGGTGTTACAATATTAACTATCCCGCCACACTGCACGAACAAGCTGCAACCTTTGGATGTTGGGTTGATGAAACCATTTCAAACATTTTACAGTTCAGCCGTGGATTCATGGATGATGAACCATCCAGGTCAGACGTTTACAATATATAATATTGCGTCTTGTGTCGGAATAGCTTATCCGCGTGCCATGACACCTGTAAATATCTCAAGTGCATTTAGAAAAAACGGTATTTTTCCGTTTGACAAGTTTATTTTTAAAGAAGATTTCATGCCAAGTGCAGTAACAGATAGAGAGAACCCTCTAGATGAAGAAAATGTATCACTCACAGAGTCCACTAGCGAACTAAATTACGGAAAATCTGAACCTGTGTCTGTGCCTATGAACATAGCCACAACTTCAGCATCTGATTATCAACCTTTGAATGTAACCACAACTTCGGCAACACCGCCTGTGAAAAAATCTGGCAAAACCTTTGTAAGTCCAAGTATTTTTAAGGGGTATCCTAAGGCCGGTCCAAGAAAGTCGACGCTAAATAAACGTAGGCGAAAGGGAAAGACGATGATAGCAACGGATACCCCTGAAAAAAATGAGCTTCCTCAGCTTAAAAACAAAACTTTGATAAAAGCACGCAAGGTAAAAAAACAACTGTTCGACAGCGACTCCGACGAAGACGACGAGAATGTTGATATTGAGCTAAAAGATTCTAGTAGCGGCGAAGAAACTTTTGAAGATAAACCCGAACCGTTTAACTTTGGTGCCGTTGATCGTAATCCCGTTCCTGGTGAATATATCCTAGTTGAGTTCAAGGGAAAACAACATGTTTATTATGTGGGAAAGGTGATTTCTCAAGTAGAAGAAAATGAGTTTGAAGTGACATTCCTAAGAAGAAGTGGAAAGTGCTTCGATCGTTTTATTGTACCTCAGGTTCAAGATATGTCCATCGTCATTAAAAATATATTAAAATTATCCTTCCTCCTCCGCTAGCACATGGAACAAGAAGGCAGCAATCATTGTTGAAATTTGACATTAATTTCTCAAGTTTAAATGTAAAATAATATCACTAAGTATATGTCTCATTGTTCCGAATAGGTTAGAACAGTGAGACAATTACAGGTTTTTTTTGTATATTTTTTTTTGAAGAGTTTGTTCTGTTTTTCGCTAAAGCGAATTTTCCGTTTTGTTTCCAAAGCTGTTTCTGAAGTCAGGTTAAAGTTTTAAAGAAAAATGTATTTGTTTAAAATAAATATTTGAATTCAAATTTTTTCGCCTCACTGTTACTACTTCTCCCCTACATGTTGATTGTTTAGCAGCTGTAGAGCTTATGCGTTGATACGTAGGTAAACTCGAGCTTCATCTTAAAAAATATGCGTTTAATTTTTGACCGTTTAATACATTTTTTGGTAGACATTTATGCGTATTTGTTCTGATTTCCGAAGACGTGAGCTCTTCATTTTTCTTTAACATTTAAAATTTGGATAGACTCTTTATGTAGTTTTCTTTTCTCTTCTGACCGTAAAATTCCGAAATTTATTATACCTTTACAATCTTTATGTAAATTTCTATGCTTGAATTTTCAAAGCTCTTAATTAAGTTCTTTTATTAATGCCTTAATTACTTTTGTAATACAGGCTGCTTTTTGTTTACTTACTTTTAATGATCATCAACGGGGCATACGGGTTAAAAATTCTAGCATTTTAAATTTTAGATGCCACTTTTATTAAATAATTATCAATACTCCCAATACCTAGTGCATTCGCCCAACTATGCCCTATTAGATAGTGGGTGCTGCAGATATATCCAATACCTCAATACCTGGTGAATGTTCGCCCACCGTACCCTAGGTAAAAGCGATTTTCTAGCATTCTTGGTAGAGTGGCCGTAGAATCATATTCACGTATCAAAGATAGTCTGATTTTTCGATCAATTTCCTAGGCTTTTTTATGCTAAACCTCCCATAAACCCAAATGGTGAGATAGTTGTGTTTTTTTCCTTATATTCCTTAATATAAGTGTTTCGTCGCCATCTAATATCGAGGTAAAATTTCTCTTATTTTTTGAAATTTTAGGACCTTTTGGTTATTTGTATAATTATTTATCGGGCTTTACGCCAGGTCTAAAGACACGGCTATATATTGACTTGGGGTTTCCCCCATAGTTTTCCTCCTCATAAAAGTTTCCGCGCCAGGTACTTCGTGTTACCAACAAGAAAAATCTACATAAACAATTAAATATAAAATAAATAGATCTAAATCAGTTTTCTTAAAATAACCTAACTTATTTGTTTGCATTATTACACTTTGAACATATTGTCCTATTTATTGTTTATTTTTGAGATTTTATTAATCACTTAAAAATATGGATTCCTTTATCAGAGATTATGAAAACAATAATGTCAATACTCATGTTTGTCTGTCAACTGACGAATTTAATAATCTAATTCAAACAAGGCCAACCACGTCTCAAACAAGTATATCTTTAATACATTCTAATATAAGAAGTATGTCCAAAAATTTTGATGAATTTTGCGCATTTTTGAGCGAGCTGCATGACTGTTTTGACTTCATTGTGCTGGGTGAAATATGGGCACTTACCGATACTAGTTTCTTAGGCATTGTTGGGTACGATTTGCTGTATAATAGAGGTGATCTGAATAAGAATGATGGCCTTGTTGTGTACATTAAGAATTGCTATAACTATACGTATAAAATTATTAAATTTGGCCCAGTGTCATTGAAAGAAATTACAGCTATTATTAATAACAAGACGATCATACTTTTGTCGATCTACCGGTCCCCTAACTCATGTCCTGAAAATTTTCTTGAAAGTCTTAGGAACTACCTTTCACAACATGCATTATTTGACTACTTCTTAATCGTGGGAGATATAAACATAGACCTTCGCTTGGATAATACTACTACTCACGAGTATGCTGATTTACTTAATGAACATGGCTTTATATCACAAATAAATAGTTTTACTAGAGAACAGGGCTATTCAAAATCTTGCTTAGATCACATATTTTTGAAAACAAAAAATAATTTACGACCATATCATAATATACCATCAATCATTAAAACCAATATCACCGATCATTATCCTATTACAATTAGTGTAAATGAAGAAAGTGAAACTCATAATTTAATCCAAACCGCCGCCAAACAAATAGAAACATTAGATAATAACAAGTTAATAGAACTACTCAAAAAAGAAAACTGGACCGATCTGTATGATACACAGAGCACGGAAATGGCTACTGATTTGTTTTTGAACAAGATTAAGGTAAGTATAAAACAATCCACTAAAATAAAAATTTTTAAAGGTAAACTAAAAGAGAGAAAACCATGGATTACTGCAGGTATTATAAACTCTATTAACAAACGAGATATACTCTATCAAAAATATCTAAAACGTCCTCATGATTTGGAACTAAAAAACAGGTATACAAATTATAGAAATAGGTTACATTCACTAATTAAAAAAACAAAAAATAATTATTCAACTAACATAATTTACAACAAACATAAAATCGAAACCAAGGGTATATGGAATGGGATTAACAAACTAACAAATAATAACCATAAACCCAAAAATGAAATAAGAGAAATTAAAAATATAAACCATGTAATTACTACAAAAAAAGAAATAACAAATACATTTAATGATTACTACATTAACCTAGGTAAAAACTACGGGGAAAAGATCGATTACCAGCCTTCTTTTTTTGAAAATATAAATATCACAGAATCCCTTTTTCTTACACCGACAAACGATATTGAACTTAAGCAAATAATAAACGATCTCAAACCAAATAAATCGCCTGGAATTGATGGCATTAGGGCTGAAACAATTAAATTGATTACTCCATATATTCTACCACCGCTGTGTTGGCTTTATAATAAAATTTTGTCAAGCGGCTATTTCCCCACACATTTTAAGGTGGCATCGTTACACCTATTTTCAAAAACGGAGACCAAAAAAATATAAAAAACTACAGGCTTATCTCCCTAATCTCTAACTTTGGAGGACTAAATAGATACTTAATTCAACACAATTTAGTTAGTATTAGACAATTCGGGTTTCAAGAAAAAAAGTCGACAGCGGACGCAATAGCAAGACTGACAGAACTTATGTATGGGGAAATTGACGGGTCAGGGCCAGCGCTGTGTATTTTTGGACCTGGCGAAGGCGTTCGATACCCTCAGTCATTCTCAGCTTTTGTCAAAGTTGGAGAGTGTTGGCGTGAAGGGAGGTGCGTTTAATTTGTTTAGATCGTATCTAGAAAACAGATCCCAATATGTAAAAATTGGAGCAGCTATTAGTGAGGTCGCGACTGTAACTTGCGGCGTACCACAGGGAACAGTCTTGGGTCCGGGTCCCCTACTCTTTATCTTATACGTTAATGACATATTGACACAAAGAACTAGTGGAGAAATTATTTCGTTCGCAGATGACACTGCAATATTCTATACTGACAAGTCTTGGGAACAACTAAAAATAAAAGCAGAAACTGACCTAAAAAATATAAAGGAATCGTTTGATAGCATAAATTCTACAAAAACATTTTTTCTTCCAATAGCATCGTATGAAAATAATCTACCTACTTATGACACTTTGAAACTAAAAAACGATGAGATTACTCGCACATCAATTGTCATTTGCGCTGGGGAGATCATGTTAATAAAGTAATGCAGAAAATAAGGGGTTTGTATTATAAATTTAGACAACGTAAAAAATTTCTCACCAGAAAACACATAATTGCCGTTTATAAAGGCTTAGTCGAATCTATATTGAGATATGCGATAATAGGGTGGGGTGGAGTGAGGGAATGTTACTTGAATAAACTCCAAACTGCCCAAAATAGAATTATAAAAATCTTATTAAATAAAAATATGAGATATCCCTCGGAAAACCTCTATATAGAAACAGGTTTTTTTACAGTAAAACAGCTATATTATCACGCCGCCGTTGTATATCAACATAGGGCCGCTAATATGGTCAATGCGACTCAATCGGTACATGCGCATGAGACCCGGTCGAGGGCTCGGGCTCAGTCTGTAGTTCCGAGAATGAGGAAGGGCGTTGGTCAACACTTTTTTGGATATATCGCAGTTAAAATATTGAATTTGATAAAGCAAGATCTCAAACCGAGCAGTAACAGTCTGAGATACAAAATTGAGAGCAAAAATTGGATATTGTCAAGGGGTTTTTATATCTCTGAATTATCAAAAAATACTAACTAGTAATAATAATATAATTGAATAGGCACCTATTGCTACTGAATCATATATTTAGGTATTAGATTTAATTAATTAATTATATAGAAAGTAGGCATATCAATGAAAGAATGTGGTATTATTTTGTTTTGTTTAGAAAAGTTAAGATTTATTTAGGTCCGCCTGTGATGTTTTGACTGTAAACGGGAGTCGCCTACTAGCTTTACCGAAAGCTTTCGCGACTTAACTTGTTTGCATCCAGTGCATCTTGCGGTCTGATACACATTTACTGTATAATTCTGATACATACACATTTATTGTATAATTCTGATACACATTTATTGTATAATTCTGTAATTGGATGTAAATAAATAAATAAATAAAAATAAATAAAAATAAGTCAGGATAATACTCATATTTAGCTTCAACGCATTTTAGCTTTAATGCATAACAATTTGAGTTATCATCAAATTAGAATACCTTGCATTTTTTAATCATACTTACTTCAATATAAAAATTTTTAAAAAATATTTAAACAAAGTATTTTAATAATATGAACCATATTTTCACCTGTTGCAAGGGCTTCTTTGTACATTTTATTGGGCAATTTAAAGCTATTTAACGATTAAAAATTAATTGAAGTATATCTCAATGTGCTACTCTTAATATGTCATTTATTTTAAACATCACTTAGAGAGCCCGATTTGTCGATTAAGGCTCTCCCACACATACTAGAAAACTGAGTGGCGCGTTATCAGAGGGCAAGCTATCCTGACCAAGGACCAACAACTATTCTCCGATGAAAAGCTGCCGTCAACAAATATGCCACCTGTTGAGAAATCTCAAGTTTTCCGAAATTGTAGTCACACGGTATTGAGCAATTTGTTATTAAAAATAGAATATTTTCATCTACGTTTTTAACATGTAACATGAAGTAGATCACGGTCCAACAGATCCACGTTCAGACCCCGGAAGCTATGCACATCAACGACTGTAGGGTTTGTAATACCTGTAATTTTTAACTCGCAGAATACCATACATTGATCTGCTATTAGGTCTGTGTTCATAATACGGGTTATTCGGGTGAGTTCTTTAATTTTACATTAGGCATTCGGATAAACTATTTTCACGCAATAAATTGATATTAACATGGCCACACCTCATTACATAATCGTACTTCGGTACAAGCTTGGAAATTATCGCGTCCAGTTTGTAAATACAGGATTACAGATATTTAACTGGAGGACGATACAGCATACCTCATGCCATAACCAGTTTGCCTGTTTCAATTTTCAATCAAGGTTTTAGAGTTTCCTTAAATGTCCAAAGGACTTACCCTAATTGTCCGTGTATTGCTTACGTAAACGGCAACCCCACCACCGCACTGCCGCTGTTTTTGCTGCGATTTATCCAAAACAATTGGTATGCAGGGTTGTCTACGAGGTCTGGGTTAGTACTTTCTATCACATAATATATCACTAATTATATGTGAAAAGTCTTAAAAATAGGGGATCAGCGAACTAACATTCAGCTCTGCAACCTCATTGAGAAACAAAAGCAACCAAAGTTGAAACCATCTGATAAATTTAAACATTTCAATATGCTCTGCCCGCATTCCCTCCGTGCTTCGCTCGGCACGACCGATCATTTATTGATTACTTTTATTTTTAGTAATACATCTGAACAGAAATATTCAGCTACGAACAGTTACGAAAATAATAAAGAAGACATTTGGAAGTGTTCATAATAATTTTTATCATCAATTCACGAAAGCGGATTTCCAATAATGACACGAAGTCTCAAGTAATGCTCTCAGTCGTAAAGAATCCTAAATATTTATTGCGTAAAAAAGCGTAGTTGACATAAAATATTGCAGGTATAAGATAAGTTACAAAAGTTGTAAAAACTAATAAATATCATTCATACTTACCACGTTGAAAGAAAGTTATTATAGTAGACGGTTTGTTTTCTGCTCTCTGATCCAAGGAGAGGACCATGTTTCTTTATCCGATGAGGCAACTATTTCTGCAACTGGAACGGTCAATTCACAAAATTGGCGGTGGTGGAATAACATGAATCCCAACTTTATGATAAGGACGCGTGACCAATTCACATTTTTAAAGAATGAATTAAGTGTTTTTTTTGGGGCGAACTACCCTTATAAGAACGCCAATGTACATGATTCGTTGGAGTTTGTTGAAGACGGTGCACTATAGTACATTAGCTGTTGGAAAATAACTTGCATATATTTTCAATGAAAAATTAATACATAAAAGAATCCACATAAACCTTATGGAAATTAGCTTTCGGTGAATTGGACTCAGATCGATGAGTCCT
The DNA here is from genome assembly GCA_963920685.1 of Polydrusus tereticollis. Classification (NCBI taxonomy): domain Eukaryota; kingdom Metazoa; phylum Arthropoda; class Insecta; order Coleoptera; family Curculionidae; genus Polydrusus; species Polydrusus tereticollis. The sequence goes on from OY987328.1 coordinate 60,209,999, forward strand.
ACATACTATATAAAAAACTTAACGTTAAACGTTAACGTAAAAAAAAATTAATATCGTCTTCAAACAATACCTGCTCTTCATATTACATCGTTTGTTTACCCCTCACTGTATAATTAAAAGTGACCAATGCGGTTATTGACCAAAAAGCAATCCATAAAGGAAATAATCTCCATTACAACCCAAAATCATCCATTATGTTGTTTTCCAGACAAAAATAAAAGAATAAAGGGTTGTCACATAAATATCGGATATGGCAAATGGCCGCCCATAAAATTTAATTTTCCTTCGAAGTCAAGCGCTATCTATGAATTTACAGGAGGTTTATTGGAAACGCTGCGGCAAACCTAGTTCTTTTGGCTTTTCGCCTTGTAGTGGCCCATCGATTGTCAACTCTATTGGACGCTTAAATAATTTTAAAATATGCTTAAGATATTCTATTATGATAAATTTAGAAAATATGTTATTGCTGCTCTTTGTTGTTGTTTATCTTTATTTAAGAGGGCGAGCAGTGACGTGTGAAATTGAATGGCATGAGTTTCAATGACTAGAAAGAAAGGCAACTTAGGGTCACATGTATTTTTAATGATTGATTTTGGCAATAAATATGTTAAATTAATTATACAGTTAGCTTTATATAGCTTGTACCGTGACAGTTTTAGTAAAGGTCCAACATTTTAGTATGGTGAGTAAAGGCCAAGGTCGCGATCTGTTTAAAAAAAGGGTAGTGGAATAAGAGGCTGAAACGAATCTATGTTACATTTATTTATTGATTACCCTAAGCACTGTTGAATTAACCGAGAAGAACCCCAACACTTACATAAAAAGTCGTCCAGATTATAAATATAGTTCAGGTCGCTTAAAAGCTTTTAATTCCTCGTTTAAACACTTTTCAATATGGTGTTTACACCATAATAAATTAATTGGGAAATAATGAAACTGCGACGGTCTGTGCATTACGATGTGAGACGATAGATACTCAATATTCCGCCAAGACAGAAATTATGCAGAATTAAACTGTGAACGAGGTGGAGGTGTCCTGATAGCAATTTTAAAGTCTTTTCAGGCTTCAGTAATTGACACTACAGCTCAAGTACAATACGAGGATATTTGGACCCAAGCGAAGATTGAAAACACTTTGATTTCCCACCTAACTGAAGTGAGCAGTGCTATAGTGCATTTCATAAAACATTTTTGAGAAATAAATACGACAACCCAGGATGCGTAATACTTGGAGACTTCAATGTTCCCCCCATTCTATGGGAATTCGAAGATGACATTCTAACGCCAATAAGTCCTTCTTCGTCATCAGCCGAAATTATGCTCGACTCAATAAACTTTTTGGAATTTCAACAAATGAATGGGGTACGGAATCATAGGAACACGATTATAAATTTCATATTTACCGAGTCATCTACTTAAACTTCAGTGTCATCCAGCTTTCTTCCTTTAATTGGTATTGGCATGTACCACTCTGCACTTGAAGCAACTTTCGATATTCAGTGTGTTCTTCCTCTTAAGAACAGAACTGAGATAAAAGTTTATCAGTTTCTTCAGGCAGATTTCAACAACTTAAATCATTACCTAATCCAAATGGACTGGTCTTTTCTAACTTTAGAAACAGATGTTAACCAGATGGTCAGCATCTTTTATGAAAAACTATTTCAGAGCAAAGACATATCTGTACCTCGGAAGACGATTACGGATCACAAGTACCCGAGATGGTTAGACGGTCCTCTACGTAAAATAATTTCGCACAAAAACAAATTGTATCAGAAATTTAAGAAATCTCGTATGAAATCAGATTATAACGTATATGTACGTAAATGTTCGTCGTGAAGTTAAACACAGAATAAATATATGTTATTTCCTATATGTAACACAAACAGAGCACCTAATTCCTGAAAATATTAAAAACTCCTGGACTTTCATAAACAATCTCAAAAGAGACTCTAGTTTGCCAAGTTTTATGAGATTTTAAAATCAAGAATAAGCAGATCCAAGTTGTATAGCTAACGCTTTTGCCAAGCACTTTCAATCGTGTTATTCCGTGCATGCCAGCGTTGATATCAGAAATTTACATCCAGTGAAACGAACTTTCTTTTCACCGCTTCACCGAAGACGAAATATTCAACAAGTTAAATAATTTGGACACATCTAAAAAGAATGGTCCTAATAGAGTTCGCCCAATTTTCTTAAAGGACTGCTGTATATCTTTGACGGCGTCCTTATATACATTGTTCCAGAAATCTCTCGACAGCGGAATTTTTCCAGATTTTTGAAAATACTGAAGCCTGGTTCCAGTTTTCGAGGCAGGAGACACAATATCTCAAATATTGAAAACTATCGTGAAATTTCTCTACTTTCCACTATCCCTAAAATATTCGAAGCAATTGTAAGCGATGAAATTTTCAGTGCATACAGACATTACATAATAGTTGAAAAATATGGATTCTACAGGAAGCGCTTAACTACTAACTTAGCAGTTTACCAAAACCATCTAGTGTCCATCTAGACTAATCTAGAGACAGGAAAACAGGTTGACGTTATCTACACCGATCTGTCAAAGACAATTGATAGTGTTTGTCACCAACTGCTTCTGAGAAAACTGTCTAATATTGGTACCTGTAGGGCATACCTCAAGTAGATAGGATCTTACTAGACTGTGCGCAGCCAGCATGTTACGGTGTGCGGCTCTATTTCTGGCAAGGTGATGGTAACATCTGGTGTACCTCAAGAGTCCCATATATGCCCCAATCTTGTTTCTTTTTTTTATAGACGATGTTCTTCGGTGCTTCAAGAACTCATCTCTCTCTCTTGTATGCGGATGATCTTAAATTTTATTCCGTCGTTTCCACATGACAATAACTAACAACTAGATCTGGTCAATTTAGTTGAGTGGTGTAACGATAACAACTTACAACTTGCGATTTTTTAAATGTACCAATCCTCATAAATAACCGTACTCGATCAATAATGTAAATTTAGAAGAGGTATATCAATTTAATGATCTAGGTGTAATTATTGATTGAAGTTTATCATTTTTCCTACCCATACACAGCATTGTTCTAAAGGGATCTAGATTATTAGGTTTTGTAAAGAGACCTAGTGGGCACATCCATAACACGAAAGCGCTAAAAGCTTTCTACCTATATATTTAAGACCGACTGTAGTTTTTTAAAGAAAAAGGACCGTAAAAAACCGCTAAAGTGCTAAATGAAGTATTTACACACCAAACTCAAAAAAAGCTATTAGATCTAGCGTAAAGATAGATCACGATTCACGTTATTATTATCAAAATTTATATTTCAATTAATTAGTTATTTATGTACCAAGGGCGTTAAGTAGACTATAATGGCGAAAGCAACTAGCCCGAGGGACAGTTTTTGCCTGATGAGAATTATAGTCTAGTAACGCCTGTGGTGTATACAATACTTTATTTTTCATTAATTTTAAAATATAAATAGTTAAACTCCTGCATTTTTTTTAACCATTTTCGCCAATTCTTAGTATTTAGTGAGCTTTGATCGGTTGTCATAGAATAAGTTTGACGGTTGCTAAGGGTTGTTTATTTTAAGAATCTCTTACGTTTTATAAACGAAAATATGGAAAATCTACAAAATATTTAAGAAAATGCTGAAAAAGCTAAGAAAAACTTATTACCAGCAAAATCTAAAGCCCTGTACGACAAGGAGTATGAAAATTTTCTACAATGGAAAGTAAAAACCAAATTAAGGTGATTACTGAAACAGTAATGATGGTTTACTTTCAGGACTTGGTATGTAACCCTTTTGCTCATTGGTAATGAACATTTTTAATTATTTTTACTTAATTTTAGTCGGAAAAATATACCCCAAATAGCCTTTGGACAAGATATTCCCAGGTGAAGTCTGAACTTATAGTAAAGGAAAATATTAATATTTCAAGATATTATCAATTAATAGCATTTTTAAAAGTTAAATCTAAGGGATATCTTCCTAAAAAGTCAAAAGTTTTGAAAGGTGAACAAGTTTTAACTATTATCAAAAATGCGCCGAATGATACCTTCCTGCTGCATAAAGTGGTACTCGTAATAGGAGTTTTTGGCGGCTTAAGACGGAATGAGATGGTAAAAATTACCATTGATAATATTGAGGCTAAGGAGCCTATTATGCTTGTAAAGGTACCAGAAACTAAAACTGCTACGCCAAAAAATTTAACTATAATCGAAGGAGACCAAACAGATGCCTTAAAATTGATTAGACAGTACCTTGCATTAAGGTCAAAATGAATTAGGGAACGCAGATTTTCCCTTACATACCGAAATGGTAAATTCATAGCTATGTCTGTGGGTAAAAATAGACTAAGACGTATCCTTCAATCATAGCAAAATTTCTTAATTTAGAAAACGCCAAGGAATATACAGGACATTGCCTACGTTGGACCTCGTCCACACATCTTATCAAGGGTGGTGCTTCCCTTGCAACCCTAAAGCTACACGGAAAGTGGAAGAGTACTAGCGTAGCGGAGGGTTAGATAAAGGAAAGCATCATGTCGAAAAATCGAATAGAATCGAATGATAGCTCTGTTACCGAAAAATAAAATATCTTAATTAATGTTGAAAATTGAATCCGCATGCACATCGAGAAGCTCAGCAATCAAGTCGCACAATTTCATAGTTGGTGCAGCTTCTTTCTCAGGAAAATTCAAAAATTGTACATGCATTTAACATAGGAAAACCAGAATCACATTAGGTTAAAAAGTTGTTAAAAATAAATACAAATTTTGTTCAATATTTTCTTGATAATAATTACCGGGCATTACGAAGACCACCGGGCATTATGAACTTTATCGCCCGCTAATATTTCCTATGATATTATGATGACGTTTATAGCAACCATTGCTAAGGTATTATAAGTAAATAATTGATAGATTAAAAATGAACATTATTGGAGTTCTGCAAAATGGAGCCAAGAATATTTGAACAAGAAGGAAGCAACCTGGTATATCGATATTTTATTTTTTAAATATCGTTATTCGATATATCGAATTTTTGACTACTCCTAGTCTGGACTAATGAAAGAAAGAGGTGCAGCTTTCCACAATCCACTGGCCAATCTAGAGAAAACTGTTCAAAATGTTAGGTGCACTTGTATTGTAATTCAAACAAAAACCTTTTTCAACTTTTCATACCATTAAGATATTAGAAGGTCTTATTAGTGATACGTACCATAATATACTTAAAATAAATTTAAAATTATACAAAAATGTTTTAGTTGCGAATTACCAAAATAAGTCATGCACATAATGTTATGGGAACAGAACAATTTTAGAAAAAATTAAAAACTTTTTGAGTTCTAACTGTTTTCTGTTTGACCATAAACACACAATTTAATATAGATTTATTTTTCTCTCAAAAAACCATAATTTTTCGAAAAATAATGCAGTAGAGGGTTTAAAAAAAAATCAAAACCCTGTGGCAAAATATGTAAGCCGTTGCGAACACATTTGTACAGAGACATTTTTTTAAGTGCCTCACCCGATTGGCGATTTTCCTGCTGACTATAATAAAAAAACAAATTGCATATTTCTCAATGACTTTCGACAACGAAGCCAAATGTAATGTCAAAAAATATATACGTTCACAAATTTGACAGATACGAGGCCATTTTAAATATTTTTAAATGGCAACCCTCATAAATAACCACACGAGTGAATTACATTTGGCGATCCGATTTCAGAAACATATAGTTGTTGATATTTATTTTCAGCCGTTTCGGAAATACGGGGATTCCCAAATTGTCTTCATCGATTTTGTCTTTTAAGTGTCTCACCCCTTCAATAAATAGACTTTCTAAGCTGAAAACTTCAATTTTTTTCACAGTAACATAATATCTCCTGACCAATAAATGGTTATTTATGAGTTGTCATTTAAAAATTTCAAAATGGCGTCGTATCTGTCACATTTTGACATCTATCGGATTAGATTACAGCGTAATAGCTTGGCCACGGGAAATATTGTTACTGTGAAAAAAATTGGGGTTTTTAGCCCAAAAAGTTTATTTATTAAACGGTTGAGACACTTAAAAGACAAAATCGATGAAGGCAAATTAGTATTTCCAAAACAGCTGAAAATAAATCTTGACAACTATAAGTTCTTAACATCGGATGGCCTAATGCAATTCACTCGTGTGGTTATTTATGAGGGTTTCCATTTAAAACAATTCAAAATGGAGTCGTATCTGTCAAATTTGTGAACCTTTATATTTTTTGTCATTAAATTTGTCTTCGTTGTCTAGAATCATTAAGAAATATGTAATTTGTTTTTTATTATAGTCAGCAGGAAAATCGCCAATCAGTTGAGACACTTAAAAAAATGTCCATAAAAATAATTCTTCATAGAATTACCTGAGGAATCAACCCTTCAACTATTAGCACGTCGTTTGGGAGTAAGGAGCACTCTGTATAAAACCCGTATCTGTAAATACGTCAGTGCATACAAAAACATCCGACCAATATCATTAAATTTCCAATCCCAAACTACCCTAACCGCTACGTCATAGAAAATTTGTTAGCAAAAATCAATATTAATATTAAGTGTGTTTTAACTATTGATTAAAGTTAGAAAAATATAAATTACTAATTTCACGAAATTATTCATTTTTATAAAAAGTAAAAATTAGTTAAAACCCGAGAATATTTTAAAATGCGCCGCAAAGTTGGAAAAATTAAAGGTCGTTATTGCACTGCAAATTGCTTTCCAGTGTTATCTACTTTATAAATTTAACCTTGCAAAAAATTTCGTAATTTACTGAAATGCATTTGTTTTATTTTAAGTTATAATTTGCTTTGGCTTAGCAAATTATAATGCAAATTATTACGAAAGAGAGGAGGCATAAAAAATAAATGAGGAAATAGCTGATGAGAAGGGAATTTAAACATAATTTCGCGGCGAATTACAATTTATTAGAGTAGGTAATTTTTATTATACGTATTTGGTATAGCGTTTCTGCGAGGTCAAAGAGAAGTGTTAACCAGATGATAGGACATACAGAGGATTAGTACGTTTATGTTAAAATATTAAGACTTTAAAATTGCACAAACGTTTTTCAAACAGAAAATTTAATGAATATTAAATAATGTACAAAAATTAATTTGTGGTGATCTCAGCAGTATTAAATAAATTCAAACCCTTTTCTGGAAAAGATGTTTTTCAGTAGTAGGGCTGGGAACATCGAAAAGAAAACATCGATGTTATTTTCTTATTTAGATCTTAGTCACATTTGTTTAAAAGAAAAAAAATCTGTACAATTACAAAAACAATCACACAATGTAAAATGCAGCGGCACACTCTATTTTGTTTCTTAATATTATTAAATTTAATGCCCTCTCTCTGAAATCATGGATGAGAAGATAAATCATATGAAATGGACATCGCTCCTATTAGGTGTAAGAAAAATTGTGACAAGTCAGTAAAGCGTGGGCTAATACGACTGTGTGTCGGAATCTGGGGAAATTTTTTAGGAAATTTTCCTAGTGGAAATTTTATACGGAAATTTTAAAAAATTGATAAGTGGAAATTGCATCCGTTTTGAAAATTACATCTGGAAATATCCCGGGGATAATTGTCATTTTTGACATTTATAGTTTCAAAACATCAAAACAGTCGACCTGTCAAAATTTTAAATCAGCATAAACTTAGTGTAGTAGGCTATTATAATTAGTTGCTATGGAGCTAAAACAAAATTGCTACAGTAAATAAAGTACCTTCTGTTTCGATTTGGTCGTCATTTTCACAGTCATTTTGAACTTTTTAAACAAAAAACAGAAATGGCCCGTTTTGGTAATGTTTCTTTAAATGATATCAACGAAATTGCGGAAAATAGTACTCCCGTCAATACTATAAAAAGCAGAAAATCGATTTGGCAACAGTTCCAGCAGTTCTGCAATCAAAAAGGATACTCCTTGGTGGAGGAAAAGTGCACAACCAATATACTAAACGACACACTAAAGGACTGGGCCTTTAACATAAAGAAAGCCAATGGGGAAGACTACAAGGAGTCAGTAATAAAAGTTATGTGGAACAACACTGCTAAGCAACTACAAGAGATCTGTCTTACGAAATTTGGTACCAAGATTGATCCTTTTAAGGATATCGAGTTTGCAAGTTCCAGAAAGACAAGAGATTCAATGAGGAGGAAGCTGCAATCGCTTCCAGAAAAACGAAAAATGAGTGCAGCCGCTCTTACCAATAAAGAATACCAGGTCATTATATTATACTGGAAGGAGGACACACCCGTTGGACTTCAAAGAAAATTCTACCATATAGCAGCGGTAGAGCTAGCGTGGAGAGGGGGCGAAGCTAGCAACCTCCTTTTGTCTCACTTTCGCAAAGAAGTCCACAATGATGGAACCTTTACAGGTTAGTTGGTTTAACTTTTTAAATTTCTATTTTTAAATCAAACTGTTTTCTGGTTATTTTTTTATGGAAATAAAACTTACATTGTGTTTTTGTTGTTTTAGGAAGAATGGAGTACAATCCAATATTCTCAAAAACAGCCCAAGGAGGATCCCAGAAGTGCGCCGAGAGTAAATGGCTTGTGCAAAATAAAAAACAATCAGAGTTTTGTCCGGTACGTTTATACGAAAGCCTCATAGACAAAAGACCTCCAAACGCAACTACTGACAGATTTTTTGTGACGCCCAATCCAAAATTTTTGCTTAACAATATCTGGTATAAAACCGTCCTAATAGGAAGAAATACGATTTCTTCTTGGACTAGGGAATCTGCTGTACGTACAGGGCTTGACACTCAGATTAAAAAAATTACAAATTACTCGAACAGGTCCACTACAGTGAGCCAATTAGCAAAATCAGGAGTCCAAGAACAGGAGCTTATCAAAATAATAGGCCATGGAAACGTTAACTCAATAAAACCGTATCTTCAACTGGATGCAGACCACCATGTGTCGTTAATTCAAGGTTTGAGAAAAAATACTACTTCGTTGTCAACTGAATCTGAAGGTTGCAACACTGGAATCGGCAGTACTTCTGATATGGAAATTCAACGTCCATCAGGGTTTTCGGAATTTCATCAACCCAAAATGACAGATATGACCAGCAAGTTTATAAATCAGAATCACAATACTCCTGTTACTTATCAAAATTGTACATTTTATACCAATTGTAGTTTTCAGAAGCAGGACTAAGTTTAAGTTTTATTTTACTATTAGCATTAGAAAAACTATTAATTGTTATTAAAGTATGGTATTATTTAAATATAAATATATCAAAATCAACTTTTTAGCAACTACCTAAATAAACTTTTATCAACTCGGGAAATTTCCGATCAAAACATAACACGTGCCTAAAATATTTCCTAATGGAAATTTTCATGCACTAGTTATATTTCTACTGGTAATTTTAGGAGTTTTTAGGTAATCAATGATGAATAATTAGTCTCAACTATATTATTCCGTATCCTATTCTTAAAAAATCTGCTGGTAAATTTAGTCGACTTGATATAGATTTTCGAAATAATATATCAAATACCAATTCCTGAGGCAAACTGTAAACCGTTATTTTTTCTCTTACTCTTGCAAAGAAAAACTTCTATGAATCCTACGACATCTTTAAATTAATTCACAATTTAAAAGAAACACAATAGGCGTAAATAAATAAAACAAGACAAAATACCTTCACTCACCATCTCACCACCATCCACTACGCCACATGCCACAAACAAACAACCCACGCCACAAAGCTACAACTTCATAAATTTATTATAATAATACATATTATTCGTATTTTATAATTCGTATGACGTTCCAAGGTTCTAAGTGTTCAACAGTTCACTGTCACTGTTTAATAGCAATCTTAAAAATAGGACAGTCGACAGGGAAAACCCCAAAAAAAAAAACAGGGGAAACCACGTATAATTACGAATAACAATACTGATATGTTTTTATCGATGTAGGTGATGAAACACCGATGTTTTTAAAACATCAATGTTTTCCCCATCCCTACTCAGTAGTGCATTCAAGGTGGAAGCTTTTCTGATAGTCCGTGGCAATGAGTTGAATAGTTTGGTGGCATTGTAGCTGAAGGAGCGCTGGAAATGTGCGGTGTCTTGGAACCCTAAACAAACTTCTATCGCGTGTTGGTTGTGCGTGTTGGTTGTGCGTGTTCGAACCCGTAGCTAATTTGTCTATTAAGGCTCTACCAACAATGTGCAAATTTATAATTAACACGGTATCGCCACTGCAGGATCCTGAAAAGGTACATAGCTTTTTTTTAAAAAAACTAAGGAAATAAGTGAAAAAGTTATAATCAAAAACACTCATTTTCAGACATTTTTTTAAGTTAATGTTGTTGCTAATAAATTTTTTTCAACAAAAGGGCTATGTATCTTAAAGTTCTCAAGTCTTATCTTAACAATCTTAAATTTCAGACATAGCAATTTCGTAATAAGCACCCTTGCAGCGCGCAAAGCATGTTTTTGTCGAAATGTTTTAAAAGCCTATCTACAGCTATATTTATTCTTAATTGACGTGAAACAATCGACACGGAGGCAAGATTATGATAATGAGAAAAATCCCAGTAAGGAAAATAAAAATTTGAACAAGAAATGGCAGGAGGTTATCGGTTATCCAGCGTTATCCATAATTAAGAACAAATTTACAATATAAGGCGGCTAAGAAGCTACTAAAATAAATTTGACACCATGACACGCAGGGTATTGTGTATCACGTGATTCTAGGATAATTCAAGGATAATCAGATCGAGATGGAGGGTGGGCCATAGAAAACACGTGTTTGTAATTTGAAAAATATTAAATAAAGAGTAAACGTCAAGTTGTCAGAAATAGAGTTTTAATTTACTATTATTGTTAATATTGAACAGTTTTGGGCCTCGAAAATGATATGTATATTTATAAAAATATATTTTCTTTCAGTTTAGACACGAATATTGAGGAAAGCCGTAGTATTTCTTTCATACGTCTCCTAATGTAATTCCCTGTCTGCGCAGTTGAATTTGACTGAATGTAAAAATATTTGCCGTTATTGGATGCATCGATTATCCGTTAGTTCACAACTTTTTTTTCATATAATTTATAATATTATTATAACTATTTTAGGACATTTTTTTTGTAGAGAAAGGCCAATTCTGTCGAAGTACAAAAATTTGCATAAAATATGCAGGATGTAGCAAAAAGGCGTTGTTTTTTAATTCATGTGGCTCAAGGCTTCGAGGTTTGAAAACTTAGTTTTTCTTACATTTCTTTTCTCTTTATAGCTCATTTGTGCGTGTTCATATTACATAGGGCTAAAAAAAATCTTGAAAATATTAACAACCTTTAACCAATCCAATTAATTGTGCATAATAATATTTTGTCGTCGTACACTGGAACGACCGTTTGTGACCAACTTTAATATATCAGGTGTCTTAAATAGTACATTACGTTACAAGACCGGAAAGTACTATTTTACAGGACGAAGCAGGCAATTTCCAGGGCGAGCCGCCAGGCGAGTCCTGGAAGCCTGCGAGTCCTGTAAACGTACTGTCCGGTTGTGTAACGTACAATATTTTTTTTTAAATCGACGCAAGACCAGTGGCGTACAAGAAAATTTAGATAATGGCTTACTACATTAATATAGTTTTAAACAGATTGAAAACTCTATAGTCAGGAATTTTTTTTATTTATAATAGTTATAATAAATATTATTTGATAATAGGTACTTAATAAATAATTAAAATTAGAATTATTCTAATAATTAATAATATCTATTTTTGAACTGTTATGTTAAAAGTACATTTTTTTTCTTTACACCAACATTTGAAAACGGCAAACGTTTTTTCATACTTGTCCCTGGACTTATGCGGCAACAAATCTTGAGTAGCTCTAGCAGCCGCTTCAGTTATTTCAAGAGGAATTTCACCTTCATCCACATTCATTTCCATAATATAATCCAACTTTTAACTTTTAAACACAATTTTTAATAAGCAGTATCAAATTTGACAGTTCGTTGCCATGAAACGCCATGAAAGAAACAATCAAGTCAAAGCCTACTTATTATGGGTTTGGTTCGTTTTCTCAAATATTGATCGGAATGTAAAAAAAGGGCCCGGTAAAGTAAAAAGAGGGACCGGTAAAGTACTTTTTTTTAAATCGACCGGAAAGCAACCACTTTCTACTCAATTTTTTAACCGGAAAATGTCATTTTATCGGTCTAGACCAGAAAGTCATAAAAGAGGGACCGGTAAAGTACTTTACCGGTCCCTCTTTTTACTTTACCGGGCCCTTTTTTTACATTCCGATCAATATTTGAGAAAACGAACCAAACCCATAATAAGTAGGCTTTGACTTGATTGTTTCTTTCATGGCGTTTCATGGCAACGAACTGTCAAATTTGATACTGCTTATTAAAAATTGTGTTTAAAAGTTAAAAGTTAGATTATATTATGGAAATGAATGTGGATGAAGGTGAAATTCCTCTTGAAATAACTGAAGCGGCTGCTAGAGCTACTCACGATTTGTTGCCGCATAAGTCCAGGGACAAGTATGAAAAAACGTTTGCCGTTTTCAAATGTTGGTGTAAAGAAAATAAATTTCTAAATAAAATAAATTGTACTTTTAACATAACAGTTCAAAAATAGATATTATTAATTATTAGAATAATTCTAATTTTAATTATTTATTAAGTACCTATTATCAAATAATATTTATTATAACTATTATAAATAAAAAAAATTCCTGACTATAGAGCTTTCAATCTGTTTAAAACTATATTAATGTAGTAAGCCATTATCTAAATTTTCTTGTACGCCACTGGTCTTGCGTCGATTTAAAAAAAAAATATTGTACGTTACACAACCGGAAAGTACGTTTACAGGACTCGCAGGCTTCCAGGACTCGCCTGGCGGCTCGCCCTGGAAATTGCCTGCTTCGTCCTGTAAAATAGTACTTTCCGGTCTTGTAACGTAATATACTATTACCGGTCCCTCTTTTATGACTTTCTGGTCTAGACCGATAAAATGACATTTTCCGGTTAAAAAATTGAGTAGAAAGTGGTTGCTTTCCGGTCGATTTAAAAAAAATATGTTTTGAGTTGAGCGAAAATCATAATATAAACCGGAAAATATTAAGATAAGGTATATTTTTTTGCATATTTATAATAATAAGGATTAATATATACAAATTTATTGGCAGAGAAAGGCCAATGTTGTTGAAATACGAAAACTTATATAATACAGGATGCCCCAAAAAAGCGTTTTTTGTAGCTGAAAGTTTCCGGGTTTGAGAAGTTTGTTTTCATTGCATCCCTTTAGTCTTTTCGTCTCATTTTGGTGTGGTGATTTTAAACAGGGTTGAAAAAAAAAATTATGTAAAAGTTAAAAATTAAGCCAATTTTTCATAATAATGAAACACTATAGCGATGTTACTTTAATATTTTGAAGGGGTTTTAAGGATTTTTAGTTTGTTTAGGCGACGTGTTCTTTACTTAATGTACCTATTTATGTATGGATACCTATAGTTTCCATATTTTTCTGGTTATTATTAGATAGTTATTAAAATTTAGGATTGTATAAAATAAGATTTGCTACATAAGAAATTATGTAATATTTTGTTGTGTAGATTTTTCATAGATTTCTTTAATATTTTTGACGCGTTGTTGATTTCGTATAGGGTGTAAAAGAAAGTTATGTAAAAATATAACACTATAGAGCGATGTTACTTAATATTTTTTAACGTTTTTGCCAGTTTATAGTGTACCGGGTGTTCCTAATTAAGGTGAGCTGAGCTAAATTACTATTAAAAATGTAAGGGTATGAATAGCTGTTTTTTTGTTAACTTCTTAAAACATAAAATTACAGAATGTCGTCAATAACTTCACGGGGCATCCCTGAAAGTATTTGATACTTTCTGCTTTGATGAGGATTTAAAAAATTATTCCTAATAAAATACAAATCCGTGGTCCCGGGGAAAAAGGAGATAAGTTCAAATTTTTCCATATTGAGATATAACGAGGTATAAGTTTTGAATAGCGAGATCTACCTTCGTGCAAAAGGAGATAAGTTAATTCTTGTAAATAAAATTATTAAAGCAATGTTCATTTGGAGGTATGTTATAAGTTGGCGCCCCAAAAGCACTTAAAGAGATAAGTACACTTATTCCATTTCGCACGTAACTGAATCCGTAAATAAAAATTGTACCCAAAGGGATAAGTTTACATACCTCGTTAAGTCCCTCAGCTTTCTATTTGTTCGCACTACGTTTTACAATTTATTCGTTATTCTGTGTTAAAAATTCTTGCAGTCAAGTTCTATTATTAATAGTGCTTCTTAAATTATTCAAATGGAGCCGAGAGGTAAAAGACTGGTGTCTATGTGTTTGAAATATCATGAACAGGATAATGGTAAGTAATTTTAACAAGGTTTCAGAAGTAAAATGTGCATTTAGAAATCATAACCTCAAATCTGAAATTAAAATTTAAAATCGTGCGTTTACAACGAGTGAACAGAGTTGAAATAATATTTAGTCTAAAATGAATAAACTGTCTGACCTGGAATAACCAAAATAGTATTATGCTATATAGTGGGTTATTTTTAATAATGAACATACGTGGAAGACCTCGTGTTACAATTCTCAAATCTCGTAGTACGTTGCTTTAAAAAAGCACTGCATATTTTAACTATAAAATACGAAAATTAAGAAAATCTTTAAAAGGAAGAACAAGAGTTGCTAAAGCAGAAAGGAAATATAAGCGAAACCATGGTGGGGAATATATGACCGAATCTGGAAAGGTTAAAAAAGCTCGAGTGTGTCAAAGTCTATCAAACTGTCGCATGAAATGCCAAGAAAACTTTAGGGATGAGGACAGGAAAAAGATTTTTGATGAATACTGGGGATGCGGTTCTCATGATAAACGTGTAAATTTCGTCAGTAGTTTGATAAGAAAACACAAGAAGTTAATAAGCAGGCAAAAGGATGTAAAAAAGAAGATCAAAAATCGAGAATTTACACACGAGTATTACTTACGAATTAATGGGATTGAAAATAAAATTTGTAAGGAATGTTTTCGCAAAACATTGGGAGAAACAAATAAGTTTTTAGAGTTATGCAGTTACAAAGTTAGTTCAAACCTTTCCGGAATTTATGAAAGTGATCGTCGGGGAAAGCAGCCTCCAAAAAATAAGTATTCTGACGATGATATTAAGAAAGTAACTGAGTTCATCGAAAAAGTTCCACTGTATGAAAGTCATTATAGTCGGCGTGATACCAATAAAAAATACTTGCCGCCACATTATACCATTACAAAACTCTACAATCAATATCTAACTGAGCCCGGCAGAATTACTATTAATCGTACAAAATTTGAGGAAATTTTTCACTCACTAAACATTGGGATAAAACGTCCAAGCAAGGATACGTGCGGGAAATGCGATAAATTAAAAATGAAAATAAATTTGGCAAGTGAAGAAGAAAAACTAAAATACCAAGAAGAGTTAAATTTACATCTGAAAGAAGCCGACGACTATTACAACCTAAAATCCCAGGATAAACTATTATCAAAAACTGACCCTACCAAGAAAACTGTAACGTTTGATCTACAGCAGTGTTTGCCGACCCCACAACTGTCAGCTAGAATAACATTTTACTTAAGACAGTTGTGGACTTTTAATTTAACTGTCCACGACTGTGATAATAATCAGGCCTATTGCTTTATGTGGCATGAGGCTATAGCTGCTAGAGGAGCAAACCAAATAGCATCATGCTTATATCGTTTTTTAATGGACATTCCTAGAAACATCGAAGAAATTACACTTTATTCAGATTCTTGTGCGGGGCAAAATAAGAATTCCCACGTTATTGCAATGTACTTCGTCCTTATGAAAGTCCACCCAACCCTTAAAGTAATTAATCATAAATTTTTAGTTCCGGGACATACCCATATGGAGTGTGACGGAGATCACGCTCTTATTGAAAAAACTAGGAAGCGCACAGAATCACCAATTCACCATCCACATGACTGGTACCAGCTGGTTCGATGCACTGGAAAAAAACATACCTTCAAGGTTATTGAAATGACCCATTTAAATTTTTTTGATTTCGCGGAACTATTGAAAAAGGAACTTCAGATTAAGAAAAAGGATGAATCAGGAAATCCATTTTATTGGCGTAACGTTCGAGAAATAAGCGTAAATAAAAACGATATAGGTATAATGTATTTTAAGACGAACATCAGCGGGAACTTTAAAAGCTTGTCATTTAATATTAATTTAGCTCCTAAATCACAATATCATGGTCCTGTACCAATTTCTAAAAAGAAAAAGGATAACCTACTGCAACTACTTCCTTACATTTCGGATATATTCTGGGATTTCTACCAAAACCTTCACACTCTGGAGGATGTTAAAGAATCCCATCCCGACTTGGTTTCATCAGATGAAGAAGACAGTTAGACAGAAGAGTACTTCTTACCTTATTTTTGTCATTACAAAATTAAAACTTTAGTTTTGAGCGTCTGTTTTTAGTTATGATTATGTTTTATTTTTGTGAATTAATTAAATATAATGTTAAAAATGAGATAAGTGTAGTTTTTGTTGGTTCGTAAAGGGATAAGTACATTTTTCTTCTAAAATATCACAAACACCATAACATGTCCTAAATAAATTTAAACATAAGGTAACAATGATTTTACTTTAAAAATATCGCTTTCCAAACTCCTTCGCCCGATTGGTAGTACTAAGCTAAACTTTAACTGAATCTACTGAAAACTTTAAGAAATGAACTTATCTCCTTTTTCCCCGACACCACGGAAATGTGTTTCTAGATGAAAAGAATGGAATATGTTCGTCTAAAATATTTCGAAACATTTTTTGTCGCTTTTACTGTACCCGCCGTACCAAACAACTGGATAATTGAGCTATTTAAAACAAAAAAAAAAGATATCCTTCATTAATATTAAATTATTTTTTTTATAATAAATGGTTTCGAGGCATTTGTTTTTCTATACAACTATTGTATACTACTCGATGATTTACTTTCACTGGCTTTTTAAATATAAAATATTTAAAGTTTTATCATATGATTTAATTGTTTCGAGATTGTTTAGGTAAAGTGATAAATTTCTGGTACCTAGCTAGAATTTATTGTTTATTCGATATCTTACCCTAAAAAAAATACGATTGAGCATAAATAGAAACATAAAACAACAGTTGCGCACGAAAATGTAGCCATAGGCCTCGCACTATCAATCAAATAGTTAAGCAAAAAATAGAATATTAATTTAATTTCAATTAATTTAAAATATTAATATTGAATATAGAATAAAATATAATAAATATAAGCAACCCAGAGAAACCATCGCGTTAGGATTATTCACGTCGCACACCGGAACATTCACTTTTTATAACTCTGAGAATAAGGCCCCTGATGTTTAAAAAAAAAAGAAGATCAGATTCATGTATTTTAGCTGGAGATAATCATTTTTAACAGTTCTTGTAGATAATGTGGCTATACTGTAATATTCATGCAATTAAATATTGTTTTTGTCTAAATGTCTCTCAGAAAATCATTAACACTTGGGCTAATTGATTGGCGTTATTCCTACCAAGAATAGTCCAAAAATAAACCAAGATAAAAAAGGACATGATAACATTTGCGTAAAAAAATTAGTGAAAATTCATTTCTAACATATTTACAAAAAAGTTTCTTTTATTCCTGGGTCATTTTCATTCAAAGGAAAACTTTGTTGTCGCATGCATATTTTGTAAAAGTAAAACATTTTGGATTTCATTTCAGGTCTGATTTAAATAAATAATAATGAATTATATCTAATTTTTGTAAAAATAATTTAAGCAAATAATATTATGCGCGTGCTTTTTCATAGTAAAAATGTAATAAGTCACCTCCGTGATCTGTCGCTTCCCCTGTTTTTAATTGCATTGTAGCTGACAAAAAATAGCTAAAATATTTCTATTAAGTTAAATTGTAGAAGAGTATATTTCCTATACTTAAATTAATAAATAAATAATAAAATAAAATTGTTGGGATTTATTTTAATTATTTTATTCGCATATTACTGTGTGTCGCTCAGAATTGCCGTCATTTCCGTTATCAAACCAGAAATTTGAAATAAATGCGATAGGTGCCGTTCGCGCTGCTTTACGAGGGGTACGACGGGTTTAAGTAGTCAAAGTTTGAGAGAACTGCGGATCCCCCCTCCACTTTTTATGACCTTGACATTGACCTAACCCGAATGACCTTGAATGACCTTGACCTAACCCGAATGACCTTGACCTTGGATGACCTTGACCTAACCCGAATGACCTTGACCTTGGATGACCTTGACCTAACCCGAATGACCTTGGATGACCTTGACCTAACCCGAATGACCTTGACCTTTTTTTTTTTTTTTTTTATAGTAGGGGTTGGAAAATGCATTCATGCACACCCAGGTCCTGATTTTCTGGTGGATCTGGGTAGTGTGGGACTCTGTACCCACTAAAAACCCTTCCCCTACTCTTCCCGGAATCCGTCTCTCGACATTTCTTCAGGGTATTTTCCTTTCTTATACAATTTCATCTCTCCCCGCCTCGCCCTTTCTTCTGTGTTCCTCCCTTTCCTTTTCCATCATAATCCGTCTCATCATACTCGTAATTGCATCCCAGCATGTCTCTGATCTTAATAGCGTCTCCGCCACATTTTCCTGGGTTACCACCACCCCGCACGCCACGAATGCCTCCGCTCTGATCCCCTCGAACTTATTACAGTTGAATATGGTGTGCATAGGCGAGTCCACCCCATCACAGTACCAACATCGGTCATTTTGCTGTTTTCCAATCTTATGCAGGTACGTCCCAAAGATCCCGTGTCCCGTAAGTACCTGAGTTACATAATGGTCTACTTCGCCATGTTTTCTAGCCGCCCATACTCTCACGTCTCTAATGAAGGTCTTTGTCCACCCCGTGTACAAAGCCCATCTCTGTTGCCAGATATTCATTACCTCCTCTCTCGCTTCTCCCTTAATTTTTCTTTCACCCCTATGTATCGCCATTCGCTCCACCACTGCTATGTCCAATGGAGGCATACAAGCCACCGCCTGCACTGCCATCGTGGACACCGTGCGGTATGCTGATGTTATACCAATCGCCATCCTTCTATTTACCCTGTCCAGCATTTTAACATACTTTTTCTTCCTGATAGCATCTCCCCATATCGGTGCGGCATAGAGCAGAGCAGAGGTCACCGCGCAGCTCATTATTTTTCTTCTGCTACTTCTGGGGCCCCCTGTGTTTGGTAATGCTCTCGTGAGGTAGTTGATCATGTTATTTGCTTTTATACATGCCTCCGTGATGTGCGCCCTCATCTTCAGGTCCTGCTCTATACGGACTCCCAAATACTTAACAACCCGCTGACTTTTAATAACAGAGTCATACAACACCATCTCCATTCTAGTCACAGTCCTTCGTCCTGCCAGTATAACGAGCTCAGTTTTTTTGGGTGCCACCGCCACTCCCATCTCCTCCAGTCTTCCAATAATCCTTGTTACTGCGTGCTGTGTCTTCTCCTCCAACTCCTCTCTGTTGCCTGCTCTGACTATTACCGCTAGGTCATCTGCGTATGCTATTTGGTCTACCCCTGTTTCTGTGTCTATGCGCAGCACTTCATCGTAAAAGAGGTTCCACAGCAGCGGTCCCAGAATAGAGCCCTGTGGCACCCCGCATGTCACCTCATAGCTTTCTTTGAAATTGGTTATTACACATCTCCCCTCCAGGTACGAGCCAATCATGGCCACCAAATACTCACTAATCTTTCCCATTTGGAGTGCTCTCATTATTCCCCCCCACGGTGCTGTATTGAAGGCATTTTGTATGTCCAGTAAGACCATCGCACCAAACTCTCTATTCTTATAGGCTTTTCTGTTTATGTTTTCGTGAAAATCCCGGACCCTATCGAGTGCATCTATCGTTGATCTGCCCTTACGGAAACCAAATTGACAGTCGCTAAGCAGTTTTTTTTTATTTGCCTCTTCCTGTAATCTGCTTCTGATCACCACCTCGAACAGTTTACCAGCCGCATCGCTAATACATATTGGTCTGTACGTGCACTTATCTTCCGTCGTCTTTTTTGGTTTTTCAATCAGTACCAGTCGGGCCCTTTTCCATATATCCGGGAATTTACAATTCAACATGCAATCATTATAGATGTTTACGAAGATTTCTGGGCACCCTCTCGCACATGCCACGACGACTTCCGGGGCAATATTGTCAGGACCCGCGGCTTTTTTGAGTTTTAACTGTCCGGTAGCTGTTTTTAACTCCTCTAATGTTATGTGCGGTATATCATTCTGTGGAACCGTAATCCTTGCCCATTTGGTCTTTACTTTTTCTGGGAACAACAGTTTCACTTGTTCGTTTGTAGTAATCTGGTCGATGGGGCGTGTCGCAAACAGTTTGAACTTTTTTGAAACAATTTGATATGCTTTTCCCCATATGTTATCATCTAACTCCCCACATAGTTCAATCTACTTCTGTTTCTTACTCTCATATATTTCTATTTTTAGTTCTTTCTTGGCTCGTTTAAACTCATTGTTGAGAGTCTCCATTATTTCGGCTTCCGTGTTTTTTCCTCTAGCCCTAGTTATTTTTCTTCTTAATTTGTTGCAGTTAGACCTTTTCTGTGCAATGCTTGGGTTCCACCAATATACCGGGGTTCTTCTTGGTTTATTAAGCTTCTTATCGAAGTACTTGTTGCATGCTTTTGTTATTTCTAGAATAAGTTTTGTTGGGTTAGCATGATTTAGTCCATCTAGTATTTTTGGAACATCCTTATTGAATTTTAGTAGGCTTTCTTCGCACAACTTCCACCCCTTTCCATTGTCGCTTGTTGTCCCAGACCTGTCCTGTATCGTGTTGTATTCGAATTTTATCGTGTTGTGGTCACTATAATTTACCTCGTCCACATATACTTTCCATCCTTGTATCTGCATTGATATATCCCTTGTAGCCACGGTGAAGTCTATAACCGATCTCCCCCGGGACCCGTCGAAAGTTTCCACGTTTCCCTCGTTTAGTACCACCAGTCCGGCAGATGTAATCCAATCTTCAAGGACCTGTCCTCTGCTATTACCCATGTCCGAACCAAAGATCATCGTCTTTGCATTTAGATCGCCTCCAATTATGACTTCCTTATTTCTTCCTCTCACCACACCATCCAACTTATTTACCAGCGTTTCGAAATCTTCCATTGTACCTATGGGGGAGAAGTAGCAGGATATATATTTCATATGCTCCGTTTCTACGCAAACAAATCCCCTCTCCATTTGGCTGCTCACCACCGGTATGCTCTTTTTTACTATGATGAAACAGTCCTTCTCCTGATCCCAGAATTCAATATTTTTATTGCTTTTGTTGGGCTCCTGGCCTAGCACGATATCAATGTCTTCCTCTTCTATAGATTTCAGTAGCAGGTCATGCGCGAGCTTGCATCTGTTTACATTTAGCTGCTTTATTTTCATTTTCATTTTTTTTTTTTTTTTTTTTTTTTTTTTTTTTTTCTTCTTTGCTTTCTTTGCTTTCTGTTTGGGGTTTGGTGTTTGTAGAGAGAAGGTTTACACTATGAGGGCCTCCCCCCTCTCTTTGTCAGTTACCTAGCCTCTCTTTTTGAGCGCCGATAACGCCCTCCTATATACTATACATTTACCCGTCCCTGCCTTGTGCCCCGTCGTCATACACATGGGACACGCTGCTTCCTCTTTGCACTGAAAGCTCTTGTGCCCCCGTCCACCGCAGTTAAAACATGTATCTCTCCTATCGGGGCCTTCGCAGTTGTCTATGCTATGGTCGAAACTCCAACATTTGATGCATCTTTTCATAGAAACCCTTTTCTCCATCCTACATCTCACCACCCCCACTCTTATCTCGTTCCCTGTATTTAGTATCTCTTCAATATATTTTTTGTCCATCCAAACTGTGGCCGCTTGCGTGTTGCCTGCATTTGGTCTCAGTTCACTGATATTTATTTCTTTGGTGTCTCTTGTATCCAATCTATGTAGTATAGCCTCCTCTACTTCCTGTTTTGTTGTTGTGGCATCTATTCCCTTGATAAGGATCGCCTCCTTATTACTGTTGTCATATCCCTTAACCATGACCTCCATCCCCTGACATGCTTCTTTCACGTCATGTGCCAATTTCATCAGGGCATCATTGTCTTTGTCCGTGGTAATAATAGTTTTACCTTCTTTTGTTTCTCGAATCTCCCGTATAACATTTCCTTCTATATGACCTATCTTGCTCTTTATGTCCGTCAACGTTTGGTTATAGTCCTTGCCTTTTCGGTCTATAATAATAGCGTATGTATCTCTATTCTTGCTTCTGTTGATTTTTTTGTTTGTCTCTCCCGATGAACTTAGTGTCTGTCTAGTTTTGGTGGTATAAATTACTACGCCTGTCGCTGTGTTTCTGAATACCAGCTCTGCCATTTTTCTTAGTTTGTAATTATCAAAATCCTTAATGTGGTGTAGGGCCACCCATTCCTCATTTTCCGTCTCTTTTCTTATCAGTTCCAACATTTCCCATATATTTTCTTCCGTGCTGTCAAGCTTAATTTTTATTACTTTTTGTCCCCTCGTTGGATTGTACATCTTACTACCCCTTATTTTTGTGGTTTGTTCAATAACCCCAAAATCCCCTATATCCTCTATGACATCCGGGAACCTCTTTTTATAGAGACACTGAATACTCTCCTCCATGCCGGGATCTGATTTCTCCACCATCACTACCTTGACCACGTTATCTTTCGTATCCAAGGGATTTCCTATCTTGATTTCAGTACTACTGTATGCCTCGCTGGACCACTCTAGATTTATGAGATACCGATGGTCTTTGTACGACTCTATCCCCTCCAGTGTGTCTACGATGTGCCCGCTGTCAGTTTTATTTCCTTCTGTCTGAGTTCCCGCCTCCTTGAATATTGTTCTATTCTCCTTGGGTTCTGTTGCCATACCCTCTTTTGTCTGGCTTTCCTTTTCTACGTTCTTTACCTTTTCTGTTTTATCAAATCTATGTTCTTCCAGCCATCTGTTTATTTTTGGTTTATTTATGTCTTCGATCCTTCTCCTTAGCTTTCTGGTGATGTCCTTGATGCTTCTTTTTGTGTTTTGTTCTATATTCTTTTCCAGCTCCTCTCCTAGTCTCGTTATTACTTTTATTGCTTCTTTTATTTCCATATATTCTGGGCTTATTCTTCTCTTATTGCTATCATCTTCTAGGTCGGATGAAATTTCAAACGCCTCTGTTATTTTTCTTTTATTCTTTCTTTCTTCTCCCTCCTGCTCTTCACCATTCTTCTTATTTCCGGGTGGAGTCCTTTTCAGCGATCTCCCACCTTCGAGGGAGAAACTTGGTAGTAGCTCTCTAAAAAACTTTCTTACTTCCAGATCCTCACTATCCTCCTTCTGCTCTGTTTTAGACTCCGTTGATTCTATAGTTCCAGACGCTAACACCTGCGCATCGGCCTGGTTCCCTACCGATGACGCTTTGCAGTAGCTGGCTGACGGTCGGCCCTGGCCTGCACTACCACCAGGAAAACCGACCGGAACTGGGATGTCCCCTCCCTGCTCCGTAAACTTTTCTTCGTCTTCTTTGTCCATCATAAAATTTTTTATTTTGTTTTGTTCGGGATCCTACCCTAGATGGGTTGCTTGTTCTACGGCTGGTGAGGCCCATCTCCCCTTGTGTGCTGGTTTTGGTCCACCCCGGCATTTCCGCCGGTACCTCCCATATCTGAGAGGCATTCCCCTATCCGCCACCTGGGGAGGCGCCCGGTATGGGACCAGCAACCCGAATGACCTTGACCTTGGATGACCTTGACCTAACCCGAATGACCTTGGATGACCTTGACCTAACCGGAATGACCTTGACCTTGGATGACCTTGACTAACCCGGATTTGACCTTGAACTTGACCTTGACTTTGTCCTTGACCTTGACCTTGACTTTGACCTTGACCTTGACTTTGACCTTGACCTTGACCTTGACTTTGACCTTGACTTTAACTTTGACCTTGAACTTGACCTTGACTTTGAACTTGCCCTTGGATTTGACCTTGACCTTGACTTTGACCTTGACTTTGACCTTGAACTTGCCCTTGACCTTGACCTTGAACTTGACCTTGACTTTCAAGAAATCACCTTGACCTTGAGCATGCGTTGTTTCTGGTAATATTCCCCCTCCTATGACTTTGAAATTGGATATTATAAATATGGAGCTCTTTCGAAAGGAAGACCATAGTCATACAGGCATTGCTTGTTGTTGCCTTGAAATAGAAGAATTGTGTTTGTGGTGTGTTTTGTGAAAGTTATTAAAGGTATTTTATTACATATTTTAATAATGAGTCTTTCACAGCAGACTTTGGCTGAAATTAATAATATGATAAACAAAGATGTTGAATTTCTTGAGCACCGAAAAATTTCTACACTAACGGTGGGAAAAATTTATGTTATAAAACAGATATCATTTGTTTCAACACGTTTTGGTAAAAGTATTCTTGTTACTTTGTATGATACAACACATAATGTAACATTTCAAACTTTCTTACCCAAGCGTGTTGCTGAAACATTATCAGAGGCAACTGTTGACATAATGAATAAATCAAATGATAAATTTACCCTAACATATTTGGGGCAAAGCTCACATGTATTTTCTGGGGGTAAAGCATTAATAAATTTTGGGTGTTTAGAGTAAACAATGTTGTGTAGAGAATATTTTAATCTATAGTTTATCATATTTTTAATTTTAATTGATAATGTAATAAAAGTGTAATACCTAGTATCATAAAACACAATCACAATCTCATTATTCTATTGTAGATGTGTGACAATGTTGTTGAAAAACAAGATACGTATATAAGTTGGTTAGCATGCAAATTAAGACGTATGGCTCAAGATATACTACAGTTTTCGATGTTTGATGGTTCCTGTTTGGATTCAACTGGCTGTCAGTACAGAAAGTATGTGCGTGATGCAATCAATTTTATGGCTGGTGCGCATCTATGTGGACAATATCTCTACGGATCCATAAACCTAAGTCAATTTTGTGCTGAAATGATTGATAATGATCTTGCCAAGTTTGTCATTCATATACCAGATCTACCAAGTGATTTGGTAACAAAATTTAATTTGGTTGATTATGTGGATCCCGACGATATTACTTATATCGTAAAAGATGGTGTAGTCATCCGCAGCGATGGCGCAAATGGTTGTGAAATTATGGAGAAAGTAGAAGATCAAGAAAAGTAAAATTAATTATTGGAACAACTTTTATTTGTAAAAACACGTTCTGAACTATATTTCCATAAACCAGTATAATATATAATATAATATATAAATGTATGTATGTATTATTATAAATAATGGTCATGTTTAAAAATAAATGTTATGGTTTAATATATAAATAAAACCAATAGGAAATAAATTGTTTGTAGTAAAAGCATTGTTTTATTTTTCCCAACATAACAAACCCTATATAAGCGTTTGTAAGATGAAAACCTTATAAAGTTATATAAGTAGAAGGTAAAATAGCAAATTAGTTTAGTTTAATTTGAGGATGAGTCGAAGTAACAGCACAGTTGATAAGTTTGGACGTAAGAAAACCAATGAAAAATATCGGTTTTTACGTGGACCACCTGGAAATGGATTCAGGCTTACTCTCGATGATCAGTATGATATGCAAGAAAAATCCCTAGAGAATGTTGCATCACCTAAAAAACCAAATGATGCTGCTACTCAAGAATATGTTCTCACTCAACATGATCTTCTGCGTATACAACTAACTGCTGTATTTGTTAAGAAATTATCAGATCTGCGCATACAATTTAATGATATTACTGATCACCGATTCATAGCATTGAATAAAGAAGTTGCTCGAAGATTCAATGAAGTTCAAAAAGAAAAAAAAGAGTATGAAAACAAAGTTGGGAAGATGATATTGGCTCTCGAACAACAAATTATTAACCTGGACAAAGTTCAAATGAAATTTGAACAACGAATTATTGACCATATTACAATTAACCTTGATAAAATTCGAGCGAAATTTGAAGATGTAAAATCTGAGTTGAAATAAAAAGTCACTCAAGAGAGAGAGGTCACACGTGAAGGTCATCTGTTATATATAAATACACGTATCCAAATTATGGTGACTTAGTTCATTTGTAGCATTGCTTTCACAATCATTTACAATATGGAAAGTAAAACAACATTAGAGTATCCGTTTTCAATCAATGGTCGTCAAATGTGTTCAAATTGTGAACATTGGGAATTTTTAAGTGGGACAATGGGATTATGTGATTGGTGTCAAAACGAGAGCAATAGAGGATCTGTACCTGCTGACCAACCTCAAAGTCCCATTATCTTAGGTGGTGGGCATCAACAACATACTGATACGTCCACATCTTCGAGTCAAGAAGATGAAATAATGGAAGAATCGCCATCACCGCAGTCGCCATCGTCAAGTCCAACGTCGTCGCTACCAAATACACTACTCGATTCTTCACGTGATTAGTATATGCGCTAAAAAAGTAGTGATGAAGAAGTATTTTTCCGTGCCATATGTATTAGTGAAAGTGAACTTAGACAATTTGGTTATAGTCCCTAAGTGTTTTTGGTCATTATGTATTATTGCTTAAATGTGAATAAAACATTTTTTAGTACTTCATATGTTTATAATTATATTATAAATTAATAAATCGTTCATGAACAATTTTATTTCTAAAATTACTTTCTAAAATCATATCCAAAGTTGTTTTGATTTTCTCTATTCGCCGTTGGAAACGGTACCTATCAAGCATTAGCTGTTGAAAGTCGCTCTTTCGAGCTTCTCGATATGCAAACGCCCAAACAAATGTTTGGTGGACAATATTTTTCTCTTCATCAAATGTTACGCTCTTCATGGTTATTAATTCAATGAAAACAATTTTTAAAATGATAGCAATATATACTGATAAATAAAATTCACATGTTTTAAATTACATGTTTATTTTATCATTCAACTGATACAATAATTGTAATAGGAAATACAAAGCTGTTTATACAATATCAGACTTATCTATCCAAGAATTAAATTGATTGGGGAAACCCAACCATTTTACAAACAATTGGTCAATGTGATTTTTCTGACGTTTTCTAAGAATTTTTTCAACCAGATAAACACCTGGACTGGTTGTCTTTTGCAGTTCAGCTTCATAGAAACTACCTTTAATCGGTTCACCTTCTAACGATTCCAGTATGTAGGTGGGTGGATTGGTAATGTTACTTTTTACAATTTTAAACAGTTCCGTTGACCATGAAGGTGTATACCCCTTTTCAAATATGGTTTTGTATTTACTGATTCGAACTATATCGCCAAGACGAAATTTATATTTTTTCGGTTTAACCTTTAAATAATCGTATGCCCTAATTTGTGTATCTTCTAGCACATTTCTGGGCTTCATGCCAATTGTGCGATGTATTGTATTATTATAGACACTTGTTACTGATACTAAAATTTCCACCAACCTGTAGGAACCTCTAATTGAAAATTGCTTATATAAATTATTTTTTAAAGTTCTTATCACACGTTCAACAATTGCCGCCTTTTTCGTGCTGAATGTAGAATAATGATTTATATTAAATTTTTTCATAAGGGCTTGAAAGCGACTATTATAGAATTCTTTTCCCTGATCACTTTGTAAATTGTCTGGTGTATACGATGCCTCTTCAATTATACTCTTCATTGCATTGGTCACTTCAGCGCCGGTCTTGTTTTTGATTGCTCTGGTGTACACAAATTTGGAGTAACAATTGATACATACAAGGATGTAGCGATAACCATCGTTTTCATCAGCATATTGTTGCATTTCAGCTAAATCTATTTGCCATAAATCCTTGTATCCTTTAATAATCGTCCGCCTTCTAATAAAGTTTTTTCTAGCAGTCCGGTGCAGTTTATTAACAATTCCAATTTTTCCCCTGCTTGCCTTCATATTTTGTAGCGAAGCGAACACGTCTCATTAGACACTGAGCAAAGGAAACAAGGTACATAATTTAATATATTATTTGTTCTTCGCGAAGTTCCTCAACAATTGACATAATCTCATTTTCATGCCCAGTATTACCAGCTAATTTTGAACTCCACAACAATCTTAAGCGATCAACCAACTCCTTTGGTTTATTCCAATAAATGTATTGAGGTGATTTGGAAGAAAGTAGTTTCTTGTTGGGTATTTTTATTTTTTTAGCGATGTTATTTTTTACAACAGCACCGCCTGATTTAGTGCTCGCCGGCATCAGTAGGGGTTTTATAATATACAAATATTTCAATAATCTGGTTTCTCGTAGACCCTTATTTTTGTCATAATTTTCATATGCTGCACTAGTTAATTCTAAAATTTCCTTGTATTTCTGTAGCACACCATCATCGGTTTTATCGTGTTGTGTTAGGAATGGTGGATTTCTTAAAAAAAGCAAATCGTAAAGTTGAGGTGTTCCATCAAATACAGCAACATTTTTTCCGTTTTTATATAAAGTAATTTTGCCATTTGGAAAACGCACTTCTAGGTTACCAATATATCTTTTAAGGTTATTCGGCTTTTTACCGAAATGTACACCATAAATGGTATCATATTGGGATGGTTTATTTTTTAATCCATTTAAGTATGCTTGAATCTTGTCGAGTGGTGGTGAACTTGTATAACTTGAAGGGGAAGGTGTCTCAAACAATGTAACATTGGTATCACGTTTCGGTGTTGTATCGATGTGAGCTTTTCGGCTTATCCGCGGTGTAGACGATTGAAATGATGATATGTGATCGGATATTTCCTCAGGCTTCTCCATTGTGCTAGTACTACGACTATATTGCTTTCCTTGGGTTTTGGGTTGCTGCTGCTGCTGCTGGCGTTGCTTTACTACATTAGATATAGATGTTAGTGGTTTAGTGATTGGTTCGTAAAATTTATCCAAGTCGAGCGCACTTTGTGTCTTCGCCGCCTTGAATTCTTTAAATTTTTTTCGAACAGCATTGGTCGTTTCCACTAGTTTTCGTTTTAAGTCAATTTCTTCATTCATGGTGTTGACAAACTACCGAACAGCAATGAAATGAATGCATTCATCATTGTTAAACAAATATATAGCTATCAAGTCCCTTGCGATATCTTCCCGAATTCACATCACTATCTTTATCGATAACCAAGAATCCATATTTATTATCCCAACATTTCGAGCACATTTCCTGAAATTGTGTAAAATTCAGGTCGGGTGATACATAATCGGAAAATACGTGTCTCATATTCATTTCATCTTGTTTAAACATAATAATAAAGTTGGCATTATCTCGCACAAGCTGTTTAGGAACTCGCGAATATGTTTGAGCCAAATAAAAGGCATCCACATTTTTGTGACGTCCCATACAGAAATATGATCGTATAACATCCTGCTTCTCACACATAACATCATCAAATATAAATATTGAATTGGGTCTTGCATCTGAGGGTTCCATGATATTCGTGGCATCGCTGAAAGCATAATAACCAAGACCTTTAATGGGTGTAAGAATTTTCTTCAAATATTCATATTTTGGTTGGTACAGTGACTTGGAGTAGATATAAACATTTTCAAAACGTAATCCCAAGGGGTGAGTAAGTAGTGAAATCATAACATTGGTTTTGCCACAATTCGAAGGTCCAATTATTATTCCACGAATGGATGATGGAAGCAAAGGACCGTGTTTCCTTAATAATCTCTCTCCATGTCCACATCCAACTTTTTCGTCGAGATTGTCGATGGAAAATTTTTGTTTCAAATGTACTATTCGCATATTGATAAAATAGGTACTACTTATAGCAAACTTTTCACTTAAATGGTCATTCAGATGCTGATCACCGGACGAAGTAGATCGTCTCGTTTACAGACTAAGACTGGAAGAGGAATTGTTAATTCCTTAATTAATAACCTGCCGGTGGAGCTGCATATCCCCGGTTATCAGTATTGCGGTCCCGGAACAAAAGTGATTAAACGTGTGAAAAGAGGTGATCAAGGAATTAATCCTTTGGACGTGGCGTGTAAGAAGCACGATTTAGCTTACTTACGTAATAGAGACGATATAAGTGAGCGACACCGAGCAGATTACGAGTTGGAACAAAGTGCTTGGAAACGAGTGAAATCTGCAGACGCTAGCGTTGGTGAAAAGAGTGCTGCGTGGTTGGTAACAAATATTATGAAAACAAAGCAGCGTTTTGGTATGGGTGTGTCATCAAGCAAAAGGAAGAGTCGCTCAAAAATTACCAAGAGGAAGCGGCGAGCTGGTAAGCGACGTGTTGGAAAGCGGGTGCGTGTGCAGAAAGTAGCTTTTGGTTCTGCTGTTCGACGTCCGATTCGAGCAGAGTTGTTAAGAGGTGGTGGAAAGAAAATGAATATTCTAAATGCATCGAAAATAGCCGTTACAGCAGCCCGTAAATCAGTAAAAGCAGCAGGTGGTAAACGAAAAGTCCGCACGCCTAGAATTATTCCGATTCCTAAAACTGGTGGAGTATTACCATTAATACCAATATTTGCTGGTCTGTCAGCCTTAGGCTCGTTAGCAGGTGGCGTAGCAGGCATTGTTCGCACCATCAAGGACGTGAAGAAGGCAAATGCAGAAAAGACAGGTGCTACTTTAAAACTACGTGGAAATGGATTATATCTGAAACCATATCGTTCAGGTATGGGATTGTTTATGAACCATAGGAATATGTCAAAAAACTAATTGAGTCTCTACCCAATAGACCGCTATCAAATGTCGATCTGGAAAAGTATGTTTTAAAACTGAAGATACCACACTTTAGGGGAGTTTATATGCGAGATTCATTACCTGCACGTGGTCCCCGACGGTATGAAGCAGCGATTATTAATTTGGATAGCGCATCGGGGGTAGGGACGCATTGGGTGGCATATCGAAAAGTCAACTCTGAAGTAACATACTATGATAGCTTTGGCGATTTGCCACCACCTACCGAATTGGTGAGATATCTGCAAACAGGTTCGAACGCGTCGAGAAACATTTACTATACATACGATCGTCAGCAAGAATTCGATTCAGTTTGGTGTGGCCATCTGTGTTTGAAGTTTCTCTCCGATATAAAATAATAATAATAATAATAATTATGTCTTTGACGTCACAAGTTGAACGTGATAACTACACAAAGATCTTGCACTCACTTAAAGTGTTTAAACATGTGGGTGGATTGTTGAAAATGACTGCCGAACAATTAGAAAACGTTCCGAAGGAAGTAATGATTTCGATGGCACCAAATGAAATTGCTCTAGTTTGGGATAAGCTGTCAAATGAACTGAAAAGTGACGAGGATATGATGAAATATCAGTTTTGCTATGAACATTACAATAGCGACAGTGACGATTCCAACAAGGATGTGGGTGATGGGCCATTGCCTCGGAAATTATTTTGTTGTTACTGCAAAATTAGTGATGTGAATATAACAGCTGAAAATTCGATTAACACGACATCAGATGAGAAGAAAAAAAAAGCGCTAGTGTATTAAACCCATTGAGCTGCTGCAAATCATAATAAAAACCATAACAGATAGCTACTTAACGTCAGTCATGTCGCATACATTCACGCTAACAGGATCCTCGAGCGTGTTAAGCGCCGACTTTTATCCACCCATTGAACTGAGTACAACAAGTAAATATGGTCTTGCACTTGTCGGATTTTACACATATAATTCAATTTTTAACATTGATGAAAACAACAACTCCTTTGGTTACATAAGGAAGGATGAAAAAATATCACATCTACTGACCATTCCACCAGGAGCATATGAAATTGATGAAATTGGTCAAGCTATGTTGACAGTTTTAAAAGAGTCAACCCGCAACGATAGTGATGAAATATTTTCGTTAACAGCCAACAATAATACGTTAAAATGTGAGATGAAATCGAAGTATGACATTGATTTGCGTGGTGACAAAAGTATTGCCAAAATGTTGGGGTTTGACGCTAAAGTGTTAAAAAAAAATGAAAAGCATCAGTCAGTGTACAATGTGGATATTATGAAAGTACGCATTATACGGGTGGATTGTAATATAATCTCTGGTGCATTCCTGAACTCGTCAAAATGCCACATCCTATTTGAATTTGATATTGACGTTGAAGCAGGTTATAAAATTACGAAAGAGCCGCAGAATATTATTTATATGCCGATTATACCAGAGGGACGTCAGTTCATAGACAACATCAGTCTGCGAATCTTGGATGACGACGGAGATCTGATTGACTTTCGAGGTGAGAAGATAATTATTAAATTGGAGTTAAAGAAAATAGCATAAGTATGGGTTACTGCTTTAACACTCAACAACGTTTGTTGCATACTGTGAAAGATTCAGTTAAACATAATAAAAGTAAACAAAGTAGGCAAACCAGGCTCATTCGTAATCCAGTCATTAGATCGAAAGCACCTTATCGGCGGCAGCAGCAGCAGCAGCAGCAACTTTCCCGTGGAGATTACAGTTTTTTACGATCAATTGGTTTGAAAATACGAAAATCTAGAAAATGACGGCTACCAGTGAAAAAATCGAGGTTTTCACCGAACCCATCTTCGAGAACTCCATAATAAGTTTACAGGAACATACTTATAAACCATATGGTTCAAAAACCTTTAAGAACTCTAATGAAATTCGTATTCCTGTGCACTTTCAAGACATAATCTTGGATGTTTCCGAAAGTTACATATACATCGAAGGAAAGTTCACACCTAAAGATGCAACAAAGAAATGTTATTTATCTAATAATGCTATAGCATTTCTTTTCGACGAAATTCGGTATGAAATGGGCGGTGAACAAGTCGCAGTTGTCCGAAAACCAGGTATTACTACAACACTGAAAACGATGGCATCCTTCGGCGCCTTACAAAACAATTCTCTAATGGTTTGTGGATGGGGTCTAAATGAAAATAATCAAGCTCTTGTTGATGCCACAAGCCATGTATTTTCCGGAAAGCTCCCGCTAAAGTATCTTATGGGTTTTGCAGAGGATTATACGAAAGGAATTTTTAATGTTAAGCAAGAGCTTATTTTAATTATCGCTCGAAATTTTACCAATTGTTATGTCGGCGAAGTGGAAGCAGACATTGGTATTGATAAAATCGAATGAAAAATTCGTCATATAATTCCAGATGATCGTCAAAAGCTAAAGATAATGTCTCGCATGAATAAAGGCGTAAATAGCGCAAATATTCCAATGGCATATCGTAAATGGGATCTTTACGAACTACCTGCTTTACGACAAACATCATCAGACGTGTGGGCTTTAAGGACTAGCACGAGTCTTGAAAAACCGAGATATTTGATTATTGGGTTTCAGAATAGTACTTATTGCGACAATAAAGCCAAAGATGCCACTCAGTTTACTGCAGCCAATATAAGTGACCTTCGAGTATACCTTAATTCTACTGTTTACCCATATGAACGGTGGAATTTAGAATTTGGAAAAAAATTATATGCGACAGCTTACTATACCTATGCGAATTTCCAAAGTAGCTACTACGGACGAGAAATGGTCGACCCAATGTTAAATTTCGTCGATTATCCTGACAACCCCATTTTCATCGTTGATTGCAGTCATCAGCCAGAAGCTATCAAATCGTCCACCGTGGATGTGAAATTGGAGTTTGAAACACGAACCAGTAAATTTCCCAAAGACACTAAAGTTTATGCGTTGGTTATTCACGACTCATTCTTAAGTTATAATATCTTAAACGGTTCAGTTACTAACAAATCTATATTTTAATCTAAGTTTTGTAGTTTCTTTTTATAACTTTATAATAATAATAATAATAATTATAATAATAAACTTAGATATTTAGTATTTCTATGGTTTTATTTTATAATACCATTGGGCAAGCACACAGACACACGCCATAACACACAAAATAGCTAGCATATTTGTAAAAGTAGGTGGGGATAATGAGATAAAAGCAGCACAACTTTCAAAGTTTATTTTATTTCTAACTCAAGCATCACGATGGCAACAAGCTCTTATGATGAAGGTTTCGCTAGTGATGAGGGGCAGAATAATAATAATATCCCATTGGAACGAAGAATAAACTTTGTTAATCGGAATGTTAATATTCCAGCCCAACATCTGGGTGAAGTTTACTGCCGCATGTTGTCCTATGTGCGTGTTGGTGGTTATCACTTGTTGTGTTTGGCGTGCTATGCCACGGCTCGTCATGGAACACCTGAGGATATCCACTACCAAACACATTCGACGCATAGGATCGGTAGGAACTTACGAAACCACGAGAAGTGCTTCGTTTGTGATGCGAGGTTGTTTTTGATAACACCTCAAAGGGTTTGTCTTATTTGTAATAGAAGGTAAATTTTATTACAAGTAGGACAAGTTGGGAGAGCTTATAACGTTTATGCAAACGATGTTCATTTCAACATGAAGTGGGGATGGTTTGCTTAAATGCTAGAGCTGGAGTACACAATGAAAGATTGGTCTTTGGCTGGTGTACACAAACAGAGGCGTTGTCATATGGGGCCTCTGTTTCTCTCAAAACTCATAGTTAGCACGACATTTACAGCGCCGATTTAACCCCCACCCTCATTCTCACTCCGAAATCTTACTATATAAACGATGACAGAACATTCAAATATTATTATCCCCCACTACAATGTTAGCATATAAATACTAGTTCAGCTTCACAATTAATTCATATACATCTTGGACATGGCCCAAGAAAGACCTGCAAGCCGTGGCTCGTCGCTGTTTAGCGATGAGACTGAATATGTTCCTCGACCCCAAGAAGGACCTGCAAGCCGTGGCTCGTCGCTGTTTAGCGATGAGACTGAAATTGTTGCTCGACTCAACATACCACCACCATCGAGGCGAGTTGCAAATGTTGAGACCACTGGACCGGCAGACTCCACATCGGATGCGGGACCGGTAGAAGTCAGCGATGACTTTAGCGGTTCAGCCGATTCCACATCTTGGTGGGATTTTGAAGATGATATGGATGCCGGTCCTGCGGACTCAACCACTCCCTAGAAGTCCTATTCTCTTTCCTATGCGACCGCCCGAACCCTGACCCACCCCAACCCCCTTCCCCAGGTCCTCTTCGGAGGGCCACATAAAGACTTGAGCGTAGTTAGTTGTTAAATGTCAATTTCGTTGATCGGAATATTAGTACACAATGAAAGATTGGTCTTTGGCTGGTGTACAGAAACTGAGGCGTTGTCATATGGTGCATCTGTTTCTCTCAAAACTTATAGTTAAGTCGTTTACAACACTGATTTTACCCCCACTACCATTCCCACTACGAAATTTTACTATAAAAACCATGACAATACTGATGTAGCTCATACTTGGTTCAATCTTTCAACCATTACGATGGCTGATGAAGGAATTGAACGCGACTTTGAAGGGCGTTGCTGGGTGTATTCCTACTATTATGGTGACAGAGACGCTGTGGCATGTGTGAAATGCTGGGATTCGTGGTATCGTGTTCGGGACTATAGCCCCGAAAGAATCATCCGCCATGTCTCGTGGAGTAATGAGGAGGCGCAGCAGCAACCGCCATCAACCATATGTAAGCTTTGCAATAAACCTGTCTTCATCATAATGGAGACGGAGAGCTGCTTGGTATGTAACAGTAGTTAAGTCTTCACTTAACCATTGTTACATATCAAGTAGTATCGATACACCCCCAACCCCCACACCTACCTCGGTTCCGAAAGGGACCAAAAAAAAGACTTTGATCGTAGTTTAGTTGTCACTTATTTGTGTGCAATATTGTGTTTAAAAAATATGATATTTACATGCTAAGTGTATAAGTTTGGTAACATGTGAAAACATAATATGTTTTATACAGACTTTTATTTTTTCGAGCAGTCTAGTTCTTTATTGAATAAATTTAGGAATTTATTATGATTTATATTTTTATATCACAATTAGGTGCAAATTAATGCTGGCTAGCTAGCTAGAGAAAGTGTATTTATTACTAACAAATAAAAAAAAAAACCAAGTAAATAATCATATATTTTTTATTAGTAGCAGTTTTTATAATTGTATAATAATTTTACGTTGGATGCAGCGCAGTGCCAGGCCTGGGCACTTTTATGGAAAAAACACTCGGGAATCTTCTTAAATGTACTTAGTTTCGGTTGTCGCTCACAGGGAATATTGATGATAATTTTTTCACTTATAAACTTTTTAAGAAAATTTGCTTTCTGTGTTCCTTTTACGTAGATCCTGGGTATTTGATACAAATCCAACACATGTTTCAATATATTATTAATTTCGCAGAGTTCCACATTTCCGGAATCCCACTTCAGTCCATGGTAATCTTCGGCATATTTGACAGTCTTAAGCTCATCAACAGACAACATATTTTTATGAAAAGGAGCTTTAAATAAATAATTTGATATTCGAACGCCATCGTAAATGGCTAATTCTTTTGGGAAAAATGCAAAAGAACATTGAAAGCCCTGTATGTCAATAAAAAGATCTGAATGATGTTCCGCCATCGCAGCTTGCAACTAACTGATGTATTTACCGCGAGAATGATGATTTTACCTATTCGATTGGATCCGTGCTTTAATCTGTTAGTAGTAAAATTCCTTATAACTTAGTTTGTTCATGTGCGCGGTCTCATAATGCGCATGTGTGAGCCCTTTTTTACTCTATAAATACGTTAGTCGCCCCAAGAGAGCACCATTCCATCACGAACTTCAACATGGAAAACATCTTGAAGTATCTGCAGGAGAGATTCCCCAATAAGGAGTTTGCGGTGGTAAAACCTACCGCAATTAAGGAGCGGCGGCAGTGTGTGAAATGCAGCAAGTGGCGCATACACATGGACCCTTCGGGATTATGTCGCAGGTGTTGTGCGACATGCAAAAGGTTGCGGTTGAGCACAAGAAGATGGTGCTCACACCACCCGAGGCCGGTTGTGCAGCAGTCAAGACGTGCTGCACCTCGACCAAGACCGGTCGCGGCAACAACTCCACGGCCAGCACAGGCCGCCGTTCCCGATCCCCCCCAGCCTTATCGAGCTGCACCCCGCTCGATCTTGGTTGCCCGTGGTGAGGTGCCTAGGAATTAGGCCCTTACAACTACCCTGCACTACCCGGCCCTTTTCAGGGCCACAGAAAGACTTATCGTAGTTTAGTTGTGACCTAGTGTGTCATATTGTGTTTAATACAAATACAATATTTCAATGCAAAGTGAACAAGTTTTTGTATTTTAACTTTAAATAATTTTTTTCGGGCACTTACAGGCATTTTACAAAAAAATGTTATAGTGCAAAATTATTTCACTTATTGAGAACAATCGATTTCAACCTTTATTTTGTGTAAATATTTTCAAAACTGTGAATTATAGCGTCTGCGCATGATTTTCAACTATAAATAATTTTTTTCGGGCACTTACAGTCATTTTACAAAAAAATTTTATGGCGCAAAATTGTTTCATTTATTGAGAAGAATCGATTCCAACCTTTATTTTGTGTAAATATTTTCAAAAC
This sequence comes from Polydrusus tereticollis, assembly GCA_963920685.1. Classification (NCBI taxonomy): domain Eukaryota; kingdom Metazoa; phylum Arthropoda; class Insecta; order Coleoptera; family Curculionidae; genus Polydrusus; species Polydrusus tereticollis. The sequence goes on from OY987328.1 coordinate 60,247,531, forward strand.
TGTGAATTATAGCGTCTGCACATGATTTTCAACTTTAAATAATTTTTTTCGGGCACTTACAGTCATTTTACAAAAAAATTTTATGGCGCAAAATTGTTTCATTTATTGAGAAGAATCGATTCCCACCTCTATTTTGTGTAAATATTTTCAAAACTGTGACTTATAGCGTCTGCACATGATTTTCAACTATAAATAATTTTTTTTCGGGCACTTACAGTCATTTTACAAAAAAATTTTATGGCGCAAAATTGTTTCATTTATTGAGAAGAATCGATTCCAACCTTTATTTTGTGTAAATATTTTCAAAACTGTGAATTATAGCGTCTGCACATGATTTTCAACTTTAAATAATTTTTTTCGGGCACTTACAGACATTTTACAAAAAAATTTTATGGCGCAAAATTGTTTCATTTATTGAGAAGAATCGATTCCCACCTTTATTTTGTGTAAATATTTTCAAAACTGTGAATTATAGCGTCTGCGCATGATTTTCAACTTTAAATAATTTTTTTCGCGCACTTACAGACATTTTACAAAAAAATTTTATGGCGCAAAATTGTTTCATTTATTCAGGAGAATCGATTTCCAATTTCATTTCTTCGATTTTTTAAAAAATTAGCGCTTTAAACCCTACTGCGCAGGCTTTGAGACTTTTCCTACAAATTGCAATTATTAATAGGGGCGGTACCATGCACCCTAAAAATAAGGGTTTATTTTCCATATGAATCCTACGAAAAATTTTTATTCTCTAAATAAAATTTAAAAAAATGGGAATTTGTACTTTAAGACAGGCCAAAAATTTTTAGTTCTATACTTCATGTCGCTAAAATGAAGGGAAATGCCTTAAAAAAATTAAAATTGTTTATAACAATGATGGTAGTACCTGGATTATTTAATGCAACAAATTAAATTTAAAAATGAGGACTTGTACATTAGAGCAACCCAGACAATTTTAGTTCTATATTTCATGTCGGTAAAATGAAGGGAAATGCCTTAAAAAAATTAAAATTGTTTATAACAATGATGGTAGTACCTGGATTATTTAATGCAACAAATTAAATTTAAAAATGAGGACTTGTACATTAGAGCAACCCAGACAATTTTAGTTCTATATTTCATGTCGATAAAATGAAGGGAAATGCCTTAAAAAAATTAAAATTGTTTATAACAATGATGGTAGTACCTGGATTATTTAATGCAACAAATTAAATTTAAAAATGAGGACTTGTACATTAGAGCAACCCAGACAATTTTAGTTCTATATTTCATGTCGGTAAAATGAAGGGAAATGCCTTAAAAAAATTAAAATTGTTTATAACAATGATGGTAGTACCTGGATTATTTAATGCAACAAATTAAATTTAAAAATGAGGACTTGTACATTAGAGCAACCCAGACAATTTTAGTTCTATATTTCATGTCGGTAAAATGAAGGGAAATGCCTTAAAAAAATTAAAATTGTTTATAACAATGATGGTAGTACCTGGATTATTTAATGCAACAAATTAAATTTAAAAATGAGGACTTGTACATTAGAGCAACCCAGACAATTTTAGTTCTATATTTCATGTCGGTAAAATGAAGGGAAATGCCTTAAAAAAATTAAAATTGTTTATAACAATGATGGTAGTACCTGGATTATTTAATGCAACAAATTAAATTTAAAAATGAGGACTTGTACATTAGAGCAACCCAGACAATTTTAGTTCTATATTTCATGTCGGTAAAATGAAGGGAAATGCCTTAAAAAAATTAAAATTGTTTATAACAATGATGGTAGTACCTGGATTATTTAATGCAACAAATTAAATTTAAAAATGAGGACTTGTACATTAGAGCAACCCAGACAATTTTAGTTCTATATTTCATGTCGGTAAAATGAAGGGAAATGCCTTAAAAAAATTAAAATTGTTTATAACAATGATGGTAGTACCTGGATTATTTAATGCAACAAATTAAATTTAAAAATGAGGACTTGTACATTAGAGCAACCCAGACAATTTTAGTTCTATATTTCATGTCGGTAAAATGAAGGGAAATGCCTTAAAAAAATTAAAATTGTTTATAACAATGATGGTAGTACCTGGATTATTTAATGCAACAAATTAAATTTAAAAATGAGGACTTGTACATTAGAGCAACCCAGACAATTTTAGTTCTATATTTCATGTCGGTAAAATGAAGGGAAATGCCTTAAAAAAATTAAAATTGTTTATAACAATGATGGTAGTACCTGGATTATTTAATGCAACAAATTAAATTTAAAAATGAGGACTTGTACATTAGAGCAACCCAGACAATTTTAGTTCTATATTTCATGTCGGTAAAATGAAGGGAAATGCCTTAAAAAAATTAAAATTGTTTTTAACAATGATGGTACTACCTGGATTATTTAATGCAACAAATTAAATTTAAAAATGAGGACTTGTACATTAGAGCAACCCAGACAATTTTAGTTCTATATTTCATGTCGGTAAAATGAAGGGAAATGCCTTAAAAAAATTAAAATTGTTTATAACAATGATGGTAGTACCTGGATTATTTAATGCAACAAATGAAATTTGAAAATGAGGACTTATACATTAGGGCGGCCCAAACAATTTTAGTTCTTATTTTCTTGCTATAAAGTTAAGCCAAATACCTAGAAAAATTAATAAGAACCCATTCCAATTAAGTAGGTGCACGTAATGCTTTCTTCCTGATAATTTAGTCTATTTATGTGTGTCTCTATGTACAGTTACATGCTGCGCATGTGGTTGACTTTTAAATTAGTTATCCTACATCCTAACTTTATTTAAATAAAACAACTTATATTTTATTATTGCAACATTTTTAATTTCCAAGTATATAGTATATACATATTTATATATTTACAATTATTACATACATACTGACTAATAATTAAAATTAAAATTCTTACAACAATACACAACATACATTACTAATATCTACTTCTAAATTCTAAACAACAAACCTAAAACTAACTGCTAAACAATATATTACATTTCGGCGGAGTAGGGAAAGTGGCTAAAGTGTTTAAGCCGCTGCTTGCACTTTGCGACTTTCTCGTGCGCCGCCTTCATCTTTTGCCTTAAAATTAAAATTTGTCTATCGCAGTCCGTCACTACACTTTCACTTTGTTCCATCTCACTCACAATAACTTATTTTATTCTTAAATTTACTTATTTTCCATAATTTCAGTTATATTACATATAAACACTTTTTTTCATCTTTCACTTACTAATGCAAACATGGCATTTTAGCTACTTTACATTTAAACTACTAAAACAGTTAATTAAAATATTATTAATATGGACTTTCCAGCGGGCAATTTTTTTTATAAAAACAATTGTATTACGCGCAATAAATTTTCTGCATTACGTTCAGGATCTGACTTAAAAAACTCTATGTCTGCATGCCCCCAAGGTAGCGTTTTTGTGCTATTTGGAATTACATAACGTTTATCGTCGTTGTGCGACAGAGCAACTTTATTTATAACCTGCGTATAAACATCATGTAATTCACTTCGAAAGGTTTTCATTTTTCGAAATATTAACCCACCTTGTTCGACGATTTTCCGGTAATCATCTTGATAAAGTTCTTTCTCGATAACACACTTTTTAATCCCTTTAGCTTTTTTCAATTCGTTGCCTACAGATTTTACATAGTAAGCTTTGGCTCCAGTGCCATAAAAAGAAATTATTGGATCACCTGGAAATTCATCCTTCATCCTACCCAATACGGATTTACTTTTAACTATATTGAACTTATTTTCTTCTGGGTAGTTTGATGTATCGAACATGTTTGGGTTTTCTGTTATTGTGCGATAAAAATTATCGGTCGACACTTTTATTATAAGCGAATCCGTGTCGGTGTAAAGTAGGGAAGCATTATTGCCAAACTTTTTCTTAATGAAGTTATAGAAAAAATCATAAATTACTGTTTTTGATATGTCCAATATGGAAAATCCTATATATATTGGTTTATTGTACATAATTTTTAATTTATCCATGTGAATCGCAACAAAGTTTTCAGAAAATATGGAGCGGCTATTGAAATTCGGGCGAGAAATTAATGCCCTAGCTCCAACTTTACCGCGACTACTTTCCCATTGAGTAATCAATTTAATGTCTTTTCGCTTTTCCACGTTTTCCATGGTCTTACCAAAAACAGCATTTATTATTAATTTAAAAAGGTCTTTACCAAATTTTGTTGTGGCTGAGTTTCGCAGTTCAGTGTTAAAGTCAATGTATTTCTTTAGCCACTTAGATTGATCGAATTTTAACACTCTATGAGTTTGCATTACCATTAGACCGTTGCAGATGGCTTGTTTTAGCGTTCTATAGTGAACAACATATCTCTTTTTGTCGTTTAAATTCGGAATTAATTTTGGTAATTTTGCTGTCTCGGTAGGAGGTATTATGTTTTCTACTAAGAACGGAAGATCAGAATGTGCATCATGTAATTCTTCAGGGTAATGAACATCCACTTCGAAAACATATCCTTGCGGGCTATCATCGTCAACAGCCAAAATATTTAAATCAAGTATTTCACCTGCTGAGAGCCATCTAAAACCGCCTAATGGTAAAGTTTGGGACATACTATGACCGTATAGGTTTGTTGCATCCAGATAGCTTATAAATGAAGAAGGTTCGTTGGGGTCAAAATTTGGTAAAAATGAATTATTGGCAATATGCATTCTATCTGTACACTGACTTATGCCACCGCGAATTCCCTTTTGGAAAAAATGAATTATATCAATATCCGTTAGCAGTTCTAACTCCACCTTGGTCATGCGCAACATACAATCAAATGATAAACTTGGAAGGGTAAAATACTGCGCAGGATCGAGTTTGTAAACTTTTAAACATGTATTGCGAAATTGCTCAAAAACATCAGTTAATAACAATACGTCAGACTTTAAATATAAATCCGAATAATCACCCAAATTCTTACATGCAAACAAGCGCCACACTTCTTTAGCCCTTACATAGCACTCATCACTGATATGCTCTTCTCGTAAATTATCATAAAATTCATTTTCTGTTGGAAGATTGCGATTATTCATTTTATCGATAGAATCAATAAAACTATAGGGAAAAACGCCTTTTTGACGCAATAAATTAAATTCATCATCGTTAACAAAATGTTTTCGAGTTTCTCTAAATTCATTAGCATTTAAACCATTACCCAAATTTTCCAGAGATGCTGATAAAAATTTAAAGCTGTCAATAAATCGCAACTTTAAATTTTTCTGCTTGGTTTGCCCGGGTTTTCGATCAATGTAGTCATGCATGTAAATACTCTTTGTGAATGATACATATTTCTCCTTACTTTGAGCTATAACTTCAATTTTGTCACCATATCGACATAATTCCTTTATAAACATGTGGCTGTCATAACCACTTAAATTGTGGAAAATAATGGGGATAAAGTTTGGTATTTGATAATTTAAATTACAAATGGAATGTGCGGCACCATATCTTTTCTTGCCAGTTATGTGGCAATGGTTTTTAACTTTACCATCATTACCCTCAAAGGATCGCTCACATATCCCACATGCCGTAGCATTTTCAAATTCTTGTTGCTCAGTGGCTGTTAAATGGTGCATTGGTTTTATATCTTTCAAATATGTATTATAAAGGAACCTTAAATCTGTCTCGATACGATCCACAAAAACTTTTGCGGCATCAGTGCCCCGATATAGCTCAAACTTGGATAAGGAATCATCAAAAGAGCATTTAATTAAATATGCAAAAGAGTATGGCTCATGTTTTAAACTTTTAACAGTATAAGAATTTTGATTATTTGGTTCTACTGTCTCGATAGGTTTTAAAACGGATTCAAAATCCGCGTAAACAACAAAGGGAACACGCATTTGTTTTTCGATACCCTCAAATTTTAAAATATTTTCAGGTACACTCTTTCCAAATTTATCTATTTTGCGATCCATTGAGGGTGTCAGCGCATAGATATGCTTACAGTCATGCTTTTGATGTAATATTAAAGCTCCTGGTGAGCCGAAGGAGATTAAACACCCATCACAAAAATATAATTGCCCATTATGTTTCGATATTTGACTGGAAACTAAACGAGACAAATCTTTTATCCAACAGTAATGACTTTTTATACAGTTTTCTTCACAAACATGCTCATCATCGGAATTTTTAATATTACAATCTTCAGTTATTAACAATAAATTTACATGTATTGGTAGCTTTTCTGTAGCATATCGTAATGGGCCGACAACCTCATAAAGTATTTTATTATTTTTAAAATAAGATTCTAGACCATACACATTAACGGAAATATTATTTAAAGCCTCAAACTTTTTTATGTCACACAATTTTACTGGAAAATCCATACCTGTAAAGTTCAATGAGGTGCTGTAGTGCGAGTAGGAACTAAGTTGTGAGGGATCTGCGACTACCGGAAATAATGCTGACATTATGGCCCAAGCAAAACAACACTGGTCCTGATTCATCACATTGATAATAGCTTTCTTGTATTCGATAAATCTTGGCAACTTTATGTAGGATGAACCACCAATGGGTGCATACTTATTAATATTCACCTCCAAGTATAGAATTTTTTCTAGGGCCCACCCTGCAAAACAAAAAAAGGATAATTAAATTATCGTATTTCACATTAAAACTAACTATAAAGGGAAACTTTTCTATTCTACCATACCTGAATCTTTCTCTTGAAATTCTGTAGACTGCACCTTCATTGCCTCTACAAATGATTTGTAAACATCCTTCAAATCGCTTCCTACCGCAACTATTTCATTGCTGGTATTAAAAGATTTCTCACTAAACAATTCCTGCGTTGGAAGAAAATATCTGCCGACAACCACCATATTTATTTTCAACGTATATTCTCTACGTAGTATCTCCATTATTAACTGCAACACTTTCGATTCAATTTCAGCAAAAAATGCTGAATAGTCCACATGTTCATTTTCACTGCTAATATGATATGATGCGATTCTATTTTTAAATGCAGAATTTATTAGCTGAACACCATCACAGAGTGGCACACAAGATTTATTTTTATGGTCTGACGTTCTTGAATGGGCTGACATCTGTCCACGTGGAACCATTACGTCACATACTGCACAATTCTGCATAGTTGATGTAGATGCACCACCATCAATTCTTCGCCGCTTATCTCCAACAACAGCATTATCAAATCTTTTTTCACAAGATTCTCTTTGATGTCGTAACATATTAGCTGAGCGAGTAAACGACATATCACACTTTTCACACTTGTAATAATTCATGATTGCTAACTATACAATTCACAAACTCGGAACTTGCACTAAGAAATGAAACAACTCCAACTCGTTTATATAGATGGCAAGCAGGTGTGCACTATAATTGTCAAGGTCACAAAATCAAGTTCAAGATCAAGGTCAAAGCCAAGGGCAAGTTCAAAGTCAAGGTCAAGTTCAAGGTCAAGGTCAAAGTCAAGGTCAAGGTCAAGGTCAAGGTCAAGGTCAAGGTCAATGTCAAATCCAAGGGTAAGTTCAAGGTCAAGGTCAAAGTCAAGGTCAAGGGCAAGGTCAAAGTCCAGGTCAAGGTCAAAGTCAAGGTCAAGGTCAAGGACAAAGTCAAGGTCAAGTTCAAGGTCAAGGTCAAATCCGGGTTAGTCAAGGTCATCCAAGGTCATTCGGGTTAGGTCAAGGTCATCCAAGGTCATTCGGGTTAGGTCAAGGTCATCCAAGGTCATTCGGGTTAGGTCAAGGTCATCCAAGGTCAAGGTCATTCAAGGTCATTCGGGTTAGGTCAAGGTCAAGGTCATAAAAAGTGGAGGGGGGATCCGCAGTTCTCTCAAACTTTGACTACTGGTTTAGGATACATTTAGAATGATTTGAGCCGGCCGGCGTTTCTTTCATTTGTTTGCCGCTGAGCACATGTTTTGTTACGTTTTACGTAGTTCGCAGAGCTTGAATACTCACGACCGTGATCAAGTTTTTGACGTAAGTACAAAATAAAAATATAAAAATCTAGCATGTTTTTAACGAATATAGTAGGTTTTTATAAGAAAAATTAAAAGGATAATTTTTTATTTCTATTTAACATTTTTACAACCTAGAATAGTTTAATTTCGTCACCTCCATTATACCACCTCCGTTATCTGCTACTGATAACGGAGGTGACTAAAGATAACGGAAGTGATATATTTTACTGATTTTATTTTTTATTTAAATAATTTAGGCTTAAATATGGCAAAAATAAAACGTTCTTCGGTAGGCGCAGATACTGAGAAGCGAAGAGAACAGGTCCGAATAAATATAAAAAAGATGAGAGAAAAACGCAAAGCTGATCTAGCAGAATATGAAGAACACAAAAGAAAAGAACGGGAGCGTTATTTTAAAAGAAAAGAAAACGGCGAAATTAAGATGATTTCTGAGATGAGTGACCGAGAAAAAAGAGTCACCCGAAAAGATTGGAAAAAGCGTTTTGAAAAATACAGATTAAGAAAAAAAGAAGCTGTCAATATGCAGGAAATGTTAAAGAGGAATACTCCACCTCCAAGCCCAAGGATTATGGAGGGCAATCTTGAAAATAATCATTTAAATGGTCCAAGCAGGCAACAAGTACGTGGAAAAAACATAGCTAGAAAAAATCGCGAAGAGTTAAAGAAAAAAAATAGAGTATTACAAGGGAATATCGAAAAGCTTAAAATAAAAGTAAAAAATATAAAAAAACGAGCAGAAAGGGAGAGCAATATGCTACAATTACAAGCAGATAGTCCAAATTTAGAAGTTAATAAACTTCTAAAAGTTACCAAAAATGTTCCAGAAGTGGTGAAGCGTAAGTTGCTTTTTGGTGAGGTTATTTCAAGGCAACTGAAACAAAATTTTAAAACTACAAAGCCACTTAAACAAAAAAGGAATCTCGTAAAATTAGTTGATGGAAAATTAATTAGAAAATATAGATTTGTTAAGACTCTGTCCTCAATATCTTCTCCAAAGTTGTTGAAATATTCTGTATTCAAAATCACTAACCAAAGAACATTCTTTTTACGGAAAGCTATACAAAATTTTTTAGAAAAAAATTAATATAGCCGTGTTCTTCCAGGCAAAAAGGACGTGATCACAAGGAAAAAAATTAAGAAACAAAGAAGACTTTTAAATGATTCGTTACTTAATTTACATAAGAAGTTCTGAGCTGAGAATCCAAGATATATGTCACTGAGTTAGACTACGTTTTGTAGCTATAGACCATTTTGGATTTTAGCACCCAGTGCACAAACTCGTGAAACTTGTTTTTGTGTTATGTATGAAAATGTATCGCTAATAGTGAGGAAGCTACGAATATTGAATATTATAAATCACAGTTTTTCGGATGAACTTTGTAAATCCTTATGCTGTGATGGGCAGTTAAAGGAATACTGTTTATCAAGAATCTGTGAAAAATGCAAAAGCTTCGAAGTTCGTGTTAACACATATGAACCAGAACAAAAAGTTACTTATAAAACTTTGAAGATTAAGAAAGAAAAAATTACAATACTGTTGTATTCTATTACCAGTCTCAGGTATCCAACGGTTTGTCTCATACAAGTTGTGTTCCAATATCAGATAGTTTGAGACATGACCCTGTTGCTATAATATACTCATTTGCAGCCTATATTTACCGAAGTACGTCGAGTAGTACCTGGTTTGAAACATGTACATTTTCAAAGCGATGGTCCCTCAACTCAGTATAGGAACAGAAAAATGTTTTATCTTTTGGCAAATAACATATCTCAAGAGTTAAAGGTTAAAGAAATCTACTGGCATTTTAGTGAGTCTGGTCATGGTAAGGGGGCGCCAGACGGTATTGGTGCAGCTGTGAAACGACTTGCAGATTCAGTAGTCGCTACAGGAAATGATATACCCAACTTCCAATCACTAGTTGAAGTCTTGAAGAATCACAAGAAAAAGGTCCAGATTTATCCGATTGCAAATGATAAAATATCCCATTATGACAAACTCTTACCTGAAGACATAAAAGCATTCAAAAGGACAATAAAAATACACGAAATAGTTTGGACAAGTCAACACCCTCTGATATTACGATGCCTTAACCTGAGCTGTTTGGAATGCTCCCCATTTTTTGCATGTTCCCACTTTCATTTAATTTTTAATTACAATTCAACACCTGCCGCAGACAGTATCCTTTGATTGTGTTTTTTGTTTATTTTGCAGAAAATACTTATAATCATATTCCATAATTTTTTTTTAAGATATTACTGCTGGTCAAAAAACACGTAAACTTCGATCCTATGACGTTTATTCATCAGACTCTGATGATGAAGTAAGCACTGTTCAGAAATTTGACCTAGCAGACGGCAAATTTGTTGTTGTAAAGTTTGCTGGTAGGAGAAGAAATACTCATTACGTTGGTAAAGTCCTCTCGGAAAATAATCCCAATGAGTATACAGTTTCATTTCTTTGAAAGAAAGGGTCAAAAAAATTCGAATTTTCAGATCAACAAGATATTGGTGTAGTAGACCAAAAGGACATTGTTTTCTTTCTATCAAAACCGCAGTTACAGCGTAACCAATATTTTTTCTCTGATGATGAAATAAACCAGTTCAAGTCAATTCAATTATCTGTTTTTAGTAAAAATAAAATGGAATGTTCCTTTAGGATTAGAGCCCTATTCATAATTTTTATTTATTTATAGGATATTATATTGTTAACTGTTGGCACACACAAGTACTTTTAGTAGTTTAATATACATATAAACTGACGTAGTTTAGCTTGTCGACAGCAGTATGTATTGTATTTTTATTAATAAATTGTTTGAAATGTAGAAAACAACTTTTTTGTCAACTCCGTTATCATGTGTGTCACCTCCGTTATGATAGGTTTTTGTTTTTTGTCAAAATTTTAAAAATTAAATAAAATTAAGCTCAGCAGGTTTCTTAAATAAACATATTATCAACTTAGTTATATATAGGCATTCAAAGATTTTAATTTAACATGTACATATTTTTTTTTAATTGCTGGTTTAAAAAGTTCCCGTATTTTGATAATGACCGTCCTACTATTTGACATAATCCATGCAAACCTCTGTGTATTTCTGAAGGATTTGTTTTTAGTGTACCTGTAATAAAAAATTATATGTATTTTAGCCAACCAACAACCTATGTTTTAACATTCTATACAGGGTGGCCCTTAAGCACGCTCAAATATGTTAAGGAAAGAAAAAAAAAGTTCCTATAAACCTCTGCTAATGCTCCAATTTTAAGATACTGGGTGTTAAATTTCTCTTAAACTCTATTTTTGTTAATATTTCAAATCAAATAATCTTTAATATTTGTCTCTAAAATTTTAGAGCTTCTGAGATTATAACAACTTAAAATATACAACACGTATCTTCTCCTTTTTTGTCAACCAAATGGCCGCCCACCATCTTTTACACTTCTAGACCACTGTGCGTCGTCGAGATTCTAACCCACTGTACGCTCACGGTCAAGTGCAACCAAACAATGGTCAGCACTTTTGGTGTATAAAAACCCGAGCGCACGGTGGGTAAGGCACCTTCGTCTTTCGACTTGGTCAACCTTCCCTATCCTGGAGCGGCAAAAGCCAATACGGTCTACGCCAACTCTCCATCCCCCTTCCTGCCTACGACCCTATCCTGGAGCGGCAAAAGCCAATACGGTCTACGCCAACTCTCCATCCTGCTAAACCCGTCGGGCGCCAAGGCCACCCGACTGACCGCGGTACCCGTCCTAGGTAAACTCCCCTAGGAGTCCCGGACGCACCCCCTCGACGGCCCATTTGACCATGCTCGGCATTCTACGGGCTACCTGGTAAATGTGAATGCTAAAAGAATAATTAATAAAGTGGTTGTTGTTTTTTACAGCTCGCCTTTTCTTTTCAACCCCCACGTACCCCTCTAGGACAAAACGCCCCCGGCGTGACATGGTGGAGGTGCCTACCCGTTCCCGGAGAGCTTGATCTACCTATCAAGTTCACACCAAACAGCCTACCAGGACCAAGACGTCGGAGAGAATTCTTCAACCCCTCCCACCCCCCAAGGAGCCAACCCCTTCAGAAAATTGTACGACTGACCTCCAAGCAACTAAAACGCCCCCAGTGACATTCAATCAACCCCTCGCAGCAAAGAACAACCCAAGAAGGACGACACAACCCCACCCCACAAGGATCCTGACAATTGGTGAATGCGCCAATTCCTGACAGTGGTGAAGGTAGAAAAATCAATCTGTGCCCGCACCGTGGAAACCGAAAGTCAATGCAAAACTACGAGCTAAGGAGCCGCACCAAGTCAAACAGCACCCCTACAGACTTCCAACCAGAACATCAGAGCACAATAGCCGGTGCAACCCCATTCCATAAAAGCCAAAAAGTCAGTCGCAGTCCTACGAACTCCCCGCTGCCAATCAAAGTGGTATTCACCGATACCCCCAGCAACACACAGCCATCTAACGACCAGACTACGTCAGCACCCACGGTAGACCCAGTCCATAGCCAAAAGGACCTACCAGGACAGACTACGCCCAAGCGACCACCAGTAAATACACCTTCAGCATCTGCCAACTCACAGATCATCGCCGACGCCCCGCCTAACGTCAGACAAAGCACACGTAACCAAGACCCGCCAGCCCAAACCATGAATACTTTAAACGTCACCATCGCAGATGCCATGGCCGCATCCCGACAAGCAGCAACGCCACAATTCGTGTGTCCACCAACGTTCCACCCTTCAAAGGGATCAGCCACGAACTTCCTGGGGACCTATGAAAGAACCGCCATAGCAAACAGCTGGGACGAGAATCTGAAAATCGCATACTTTGGTACATTCTTGGAAGGTGCAGCAAATCTATGGTTTAACGAGTACACAACGACCAATGGCAACAAAACATGGCGAGACATTTGTGCAGCATTTACACAAGAATTCGAAGATACAAATCTCCAGGCAGTCCGAAAACAAAAAATCGAACGAAGAAGACAGAATTATGAAGAAACCACAAGAGAATACTTCTACGAATTACGCATGCTATACCACGAATATAAAACGACTTTGAACATAGAAGAGTTCCGGACCTTTTTCGAAAATGGCCTGAGGGAAGATGCCCAGTACCATTACTATTGGTTAACAAACACACCAAACTCACCTCCCCAAACAGAAGCAGAATTAAAGAAAATAGCTATCACGATAGACAACGCACCAAGGACCCCCCGATCCGAACCTAGAAACACAGTAAAATTCAGCGAAAATTATCGCCACAATGAACAAGACGCCTACCACAGAGAACCATGGAGACCATCATATAGCCCACAAAGTTACAGAAGAAGCACATACACTCGACAGAACGAACAAGTCAGGGATCATCGGCAGCTCAAAACAGAAGCATATACAGGCCCGCGACAACCGATGCAACAAAACACCAGACGCAGCTCACCAGCACGATATAATTCAAGGACTTTCGACAATAGGCCGAGATGTCACAATTGCAATAGGACCGGACACTACGCCGCATCCTGCAGGAGCCACCCAAACTCCAGCGGACGACGAAACTAAATAGACCCCCCGTCGTCCTCTGCCAACAGGGGCATAGTACAAATCATCACACATCAGCCTTAAGCATTAGAATATATATTAATAATAAAGAAGTACAGGCAATAGTGGATACAGGCGCAGAAAACAGCATTGTGGGAAAAAATCTACTAACAAACAAACAGCATGTAGAAAATAGCAACACAGTCCTAATCACAGCAGGAGGACACAGAGTAAAAACACTTGGAACTGCCTCCCTCCCAATCCAAATACAATCAACAAGAGGAACACTGCACAGCTACTGCGTAGCACGAATTATCGACAACCCCCCGGTACCACTCATCTTGGGCATGGATTTCTTACGAAGAAACAAGGCAATAATCGATACAACAAAGAATACCTTAAGGCTGCAGACAAGATATATAATTCCACTACTACAAACAAAGAATAGTCAGAAAGAGACGTCATCATTAATGACACACAGAGAAGAACAGACAGAAGAAGAAAATTGGCAAGAACTGTACTCAAACTACATAAGAAGCAAACCAGGGGAAAAGCAGTTAAGAGCAACACAGAATACGCAGCCACAAAACCTAAGCGAAGTATTTTACATAACAGAAGATGGAATGGTAGATACAAACCTAAACACACGAACAAAAGACAACTTTATTAAATGGAAGGGCATCAATTTCAAGCCACAGAGAGGCAAAGCAACGGTGATAAAAGAAGAAGGGCACTCCACTTACTACCTAACTACAAAAAAAAGAGCCTACTTCAAACCCAGCTACGCATACTTCTTCAAAAGCATTCTGGAGCTGAAAAACTTAGCGCTACAAGCAGGGGAACAGCAAATCTCGCTGCCAGCAACAGCTTATAGAATGGACCAAATAAAAATCAAGCAGATTATCGATCATGTATTCAAGGAAACCAATATAAAAACAAATCTATACATACCAAGGGAACCAGCAACACAAGAAAAAACGGAAGACATGGAACTCAAAAGCCTATGTAATATCGCAGTTGACAAAGACCCAATAAAGTTCAAAGTCTCGGCAGCAGAAGATCGCAACTTGCACGCCAACAGCGAACAAATCATAAAACTAAAACTCCCAGATCTTCCAGAAGAAGAGCCGCACCAATTCCTGCTCAATACGCCGCTAATGATAAAAAATAAATGGTACCCAACATCCGACATATACTACCAGGGGGAACATCTACTCATAAACTTGAAGACAGAAACACACAACCCTCAGCCAATCAGAAAACACATGACTATAGGTCATCTGGTCAAAATAAAAGACACGAAACCAGAAGCATCACGATGTTTTTCGCTACAAGAAGACAAGGAAGACATCGTCACAATGCAAGATCATGACCTATCAAATATAACAAACATAAACACACAGCACAAAATGAAAGAATTGCTATATAAATACAGGGACGTATTCGCAAAGAATCCAAAATTTATGGGAAAAACCAACTTGGCAGAACACAAAATCGAGATAGAAGACCCCACACCCCTAAAAAGCAGACCATACAGGGTATCACAAAAAGAGCGAGAAATAATTAGCGATCAAATAAAAGAGATGCTGGATTGTAACGTGATCAGACCATGTCATTCCCCCTGGTCAAGCCCAGTAGTATTAGTAAAAAAGAAGGATGGAACTACAAGATTCTGTGTAGACTACAGGAAAATAAACAGCGTCACCAAAAAATCATCCTGGCCACTTCCCCAAATTGATGACATACTGACGTACCTAGGCAAAGCAAAATTCTTCAGTTCATTGGATATGTTATCCGGCTACTGGCAGGTCCCTATGGAAGAAGATTCAAAAAAATATACAGCATTTGTCGCGCAAGGTCACGGGTCCTACGAATTTAATGTACTAAGTTTCGGCCTTTGCAACGCCCCAGCTACATTTCAAGAATTGGCCGACAAAGTATTTTGGGACATGAAATGGAAAGAAGTTCTCGTTTACCTGGATGACATCATCATTTTTTCAGAAACCGAAGAAGAGCATTTGAAAAAACTACAAAAAGTTTTTAACCGTCTAAGACAGGCTAACCTAACGCTAAAACCAAATAAATGTAAATACCTCCAGAAAGAAACAAAAATATTGGGCTTTAAAGTAAGCGCTACAGGAATACTCCCGGACGACGACAAAATAAAATGCGTACAAAACTTCCCCACCCCAAAAAAGCTTAAAGACGTCCAAAGCTTCCTAGGGCTATGTAACTTCTACAGGAAATTTATACAGAATTTTTCAGTAATAGCAAAACCCCTGCACGAAGCAACCAAAAAAGACGGATTTAAATGGAGTAAAACACAAGAAGACGCTTTCAGTACCCTTAAAGAAAAACTAACAACGGCACCCACTCTGCAGCACTACGATCCCAACAAGGACTGTATCCTACACACCGATGCATGTATGGACGGCATCGGGGCGATTCTGCTACAGAAGGACGACAACGGGACTCCACATCCTATAGCATACATAAGCCGCAGCTTGTCAAAAGCTGAAACAAACTACGCCATAAGCGAACTGGAACTACTCGCCGTCGTATGGGCCTTAGGCTACCTACGTCACCTAATCTATGGACGACCAGTTAAAATAGTAACGGATCACCACGCTTTATGTTGGATGGACTCCATTAAGGAACACAACAAACGCTTAGCCAGATGGGCACTCAAAATCGCAGAATTTAATTATACAGTTGAATATAAAAAAGGGACAGCACATAAAGACGCAGACTGCATGTCTAGGAATCCGGTCTTACCACCAGGAAATAATATAACAGACGAACTGGAGGAAATACCAACATTTACAGTAATAGAAACCACGCTAAGGGAAAAACAGGAGAGGGATCAAGAAGCTAAAATATTAATAGACCTGTTAGAAAATCCTGAAAGCACAGATGCTCCTATAGGCACCAGAAAAAGAGCGAGGGGGTTCCGGCTAGTCAATGGAATACTACACAAAACTTTAACAACAATGTCTGGAATAAAAACAGTCCCAGTTATACCAAAAACCATGATCGAGGAAATCCTGTGGGAACTACATTCTGCCCCTACAAGCGGACACCTGGGGATTAAAAAAACAATGCAAAAAATAAAATCAAGATACTACTGGTCAAACATGGACAAAGACATTGAAAAGTACATCAAGGGGTGCCCAGACTGTCAGGCACGCAAAGGCCAACCATATCGAAAAACACCAGGACTACTACAGCCAATCGAAGTGGGGTTAATTATGGACAAAGTCGGAATAGATCTCTTGGGACCATTTAGACGAAGCAACAAAGGCAAAACCATGATCATCGTAGCCACAGACTACGCTTCAAGATACGCTATAACAGCAGCCCTACCAAACGGAAAAGCAGGACCTGTAGCACAATTTATACTAGAAAAAATTATTCTAATACATGGGGCACCAAGAACACTATTAAGCGACAGAGGCAAAACATTCCAATCGGAGTTGGTGCAAGAACTCACAAAATTAATGGGGACCCAAAGCCAATTCACAACAGCATATCATCCTAGCTGCAATGGGCTCACAGAAAGGCTAAATAAAACAATGGCTGACATGCTAGCAATGTATTGCAATACACAGCAAACGGACTGGTGCAGCTACCTGCCATTCGTAACATTTGCGTACAACACTGCAATGCAGGACACGACGAAATTTAGCCCATTTATGTTAACTTTTGCAAGAGAAGCTACGCTGCCATCAGAAGCCATGTTAAACGAAACAAGTAGCACTACAGAAACGGGGGAATTAAGAAAGAAGGCATTAATCATGAGAACTATAGCCGTCGAAAACATAAAAAAAAGACAAGGGAAGGACAAGGCTATTTTTGACTCCAACCACAGAGAACTAAACTTTGAACCGGGGGACAAAGTCAAAGTATTTACACCAATCAGAAAAGTAGGACGAAGCGAGAAACTATTATTAAGATGGTTCGGACCATATACAATTAAAGAAAAACTAGGGGAAGTAAATTATATGATAAATAAAGGAAGAGGGAAAACAGACATTGTTCACGTCAGCCGGATACTCCCTTATAATGATCCTTGGACGGCACAAGACGCCATAGAAGAAGAAGAAGAGGAGAACATGGAAGAAGAAAAAGAAAAAGATGACAAAGAAGACAAAGGAGAAGAAGAGTTCTAGAGGGGAACCCTACGGGCACAACACAACAAAAGAATTAATACTTACGTTTATGTTAGGCTAACGTCACTGCTAGCATGGACATCACAGAGCCAGCTAGTACAGATATCCGCCGGAGCCAATTGGAAGCCACTTCCAGACACCATAGCATATGAAGGATCCATCCCACTAACGTATCAAATGAAATGGACAGACGTCAGCAGGGATAGCAGGATCTATCAGCTGTTTGCTTCACGAAATAAACACAAGCGAGAGCACAGAAGATAAATAAAGGATAGCAGTAGGCACCGAGGACCAAAACCAGACAGACTTAAGGCAAGTTCAAAGAATCGCGTTTGGGTCAACAAATAATCATTTAAGTTAAGAATAAAAACATATATAATAGTATAGACATAACATATAATTATAAGAATGATAAGGGAATATACTCAATCGGGAATATAATAACCACCACATAGAATATACTAAGATACTACATTAGATCTTCTTTTGTTTCATGTACAAACCTCTACGACTCCACCAGTTGGCAAGAAGACAAGAGAGCACCCGGCAACACCTGTACCAAGCCAAGGAGGCAAACAATTTCAACATCCAAAGGCAATACAGGGCCGACTCAAAAAGTACAAACCAAGCAAACTGGTGGAACATGAGAAAAAGGGAAAACAGAAACAAAAGAAGAAATATAATATATATTTAAGTAACATTTGTATAAACCTAAAATTGTAAAGAATGCCTAGCCTAACTTAAAGCATTGGGGTCCAACGCTATTCGAAGGGGGGGCATGTCAACCAAATGGCCGCCCACCATCTTTTACACTTCTAGACCACTGTGCGTCGTCGAGATTCTAACCCACTGTACGCTCACGGTCAAGTGCAACCAAACAATGGTCAGCACTTTTGGTGTATAAAAACCCGAGCGCACGGTGGGTAAGGCACCTTCGTCTTTCGACTTGGTCAACCTTCCCTATCCTGGAGCGGCAAAAGCCAATACGGTCTACGCCAACTCTCCATCCCCCTTCCTGCCTACGACCCTATCCTGGAGCGGCAAAAGCCAATACGGTCTACGCCAACTCTCCATCCTGCTAAACCCGTCGGGCGCCAAGGCCACCCGACTGACCGCGGTACCCGTCCTAGGTAAACTCCCCTAGGAGTCCCGGACGCACCCCCTCGACGGCCCATTTGAACATGCTCGGCATTCTACGGGCTACCTGGTAAATGTGAATGCTAAAAGAATAATTAATAAAGTGGTTGTTGTTTTTTACAGCTCGCCTTTTCTTTTCAACCCCCACGTACCCCTCTAGGACAAAACGCCCCCGGCGTGACAATAGGATTGGCTGTTTTTATGAGAAAATATTAAAATTATGTTTTGTTGCATGACGGTCCACCATGTATTGTCTTTTTGATTCTTAAAAAACACCTTAAACACTTTAATAAGTTTTTATAAACTCGAAAGAAAGATTTATCACTTTTCATTAAGTAATTAGTCACGCAGTAAACAAACTTCTCTTAGTAACACTGAAGGTTTCTTTCTTTATTGGTTAAGAAGACTATAAACTTTAATACTTTAAATTGAATAAAGTTTTATTTGGTAATACGTAATTAATTTTTGACAGTTTGCGGCTGCGCTAAAGTATTTTCTACTTTTTCTAAATTAAAATTTCTAAAAAATAGCAAAACATAATTTTATTGTTCCCAATAATAAGTAGATATAGAAATAATAAGGAAATGGCAGTGCAGTGAAAGCGCGACGTATTTATTAGGGTAAATAATATCATCGATAACAAATTCCTCGTCTGAACTTTTTTAAAAATATTCATCAGTGCTTTCAAAAAACAATAATTTTCTCAAAAAGTGACGATATATCTGGGAAACAGTAAGAACTCCTGGGCTAGGAAACGCTGTTCTAAGAAAAATAGCTACATACGGAATCTTATATGTGTTTTTAAGTTAGGATAATCTTTTGACTTCCTTTCTATCGACGTTTCCTTATTCAGTTTTGTTCATAAAAATTTTCATCAATTTAGGCCCTCTGTTCTGAATTACCTGAAGCTTATTCAGCTCCGCTCTGCTTATGTTATACCACGAAGGTGCACCACAAGTCAGAGTCGACCTTACCAATAACAAAGGTCCACTTTTATCCTATTACAAATTCTACTTTTCCTGTGAAGCAGGGATTGGTTAAGCTTTATTGGCGCAATGCAAGCTTACCACTGTTCCTTAAATTAAGTCTTCAATTCAGCCTTTGGTCAAATATAAATCCCAGGTATTTAACTTCCCGGCAGCAATACACCAGTACCCCGTTGACACGAGGCCTAGTTTCCGGTCTTCGTTCGTCTAAAGACATGTAGCAGAAAAAGTTTTAATACCGTTTATGGAAATCAGCTAACGGTTTTAAGAATTTTACAAGACTATCAATTATTGCACCCATTCCACATACAGAGGGTATAAGCATTGTTATATACTTGATGATTTTATTAAACGAGTAACTTTTTGTCAAAGGCTGCTTCAGAAAGCGGCAGAATATCCTTCTTAAATCTCATTTTTTTACCGACGATGCCAACTTTTTCCGTAATGAGATTCGAAATTGTCATAGCAATCG
Source organism: Polydrusus tereticollis (assembly GCA_963920685.1). Lineage (NCBI taxonomy): Eukaryota > Metazoa > Arthropoda > Insecta > Coleoptera > Curculionidae > Polydrusus > Polydrusus tereticollis. The sequence goes on from OY987328.1 coordinate 60,267,818, forward strand.
TCTACATACCTGGTGATACATGGCTTAGTTAAACATAGGAAATCTCATATACATTTTGAGGTTGCTAAATATTGGCCCCCCCTGTACATTATGGAGAAAAATTGTATTATAATTTTTTGACGAGACTGATATAGTAAACCAATGTGCCAAGTTTGAATAAATTTTAATGAGCCAATCCTAACTTATTCAATTACGTACTGTAAAATATCAAGATCTCTATTATCACTTTCTTCAGCTCTATGGACATTCTGATTTGAACATTTACAGTTATTTATTACAGTGCCTTTGGACTCGAATTTACTAATGATAAGTTTAATTGAACGGATAGGCTTATCAGGGAATTGAACTGAAAACATTTCAGACACTGCTCTTAAACTGTTTCGTGTATAATACCACTTAATCATAGTTACTTTTTCCTTAATGGAATAGCTCATATTTAGATATAATTAAACCATATTTAATGAAAATGTTGTCACTGACGCTTCTTTTCCTTTTGCCAATGCCAAATAATAATTTTTTTTTAGTGTTTGCTATATTATCTAAACTATGAAAATTTCGTAATATTGCCATCAGATTTAATTGAATAAGTTAGAATTGGCTTATTAAAATTTATTCAAACTTGGTACATGGGTTTATTATATCAGCATCTTCAAAAAATTATAATACAATTTTTCTCTAAAATGTAAAGGGAAGCCAATATTAAGCTACCTCAAAATTTACATGGGATTTCCTATGTTCAACTCAGCCATGCAACACCCGGTATATCATATTATATATCATTCACATGTTGTAATACAAGTTCATCATCTGCATTAATTTTCATTGAACATTTGGGCTAGTATTATTTTTTTTATAGGACCCGTTTTTCTTCTTCTAAGCCTAGACAATGGTATAGTCTTCTCCCGATCAAATCACAGAAACAACAAAATGTCAATAACATCATCGTGGTCAAATTCTCAGGACAATAAAAACAACATGATAATATAAATTTTCACAACATCAATAACATGTTTCAACAGCTGTGTTTATTATAGTCTAAGAGCTAGACCATAAGCACATTTTTTATGTCTGGTGGAGTTTTTTGCGTAATTATGTAAAAATATGTAGGTCTTTATAATTCGACAACTTTATCTTTTTGATCACGCTTCAAGAAAGCGATTTTTAAATAACTTGTTTTCTTAAAGCCATAAATACATGTTACTTTTCGGATATTTTATTGGTGACCACGCTGTATGTTTTTTAAATATAAAATGTATGAGATGTATTTCAATATGTCTAGGGAAAAATAAAAAATAATCTTCAAATATAGCGAATTCCGTTTTATGTCAGTTCTACGTTTTCGTAAGGTATCTCAAGCGCCATTATTTTATATCTACCGCATATAAAAAACGATATCAGTAGTACTCTCGTTTCTCAGCCTGATATTTGGCTTTCATCTTATATTATATCCGTATGGCTGAAAAATAATATTGATAGAAACCTCACGCCAATATTTTTTTGGTTAGAAAGAACACCGAAATTAAATAAAGCATGTTACTAATAGAATAAGGCAGATTATGTAAGATTTATGAAGCCAAAATTGTGCCCGGATTCGCTTCGGTTTTTCTTTTATTTTTATCTCGTGCTTGTGTTCCAGTTCCGGATTTCGGTAATCATACATGGAATACATAATCACGTAATGTTTGACCTTATAAATATTTCATGAAGTTACTGACAGAAATAAGGGATAAAAATATTCAACTATTTGAAATAATGTAAAGGCTCTCGAAGAAATATTAAAGTTGATACGTGGAGCAGTAAATAGCTTAGGTAGATACGTAAAAACAAATTCTTTCTAGATGACGGTAGTTGGTATACGGTGTGTTAATAGAGGGTGTAGGTCGATCCGGCGCGAGGGTATAATTATTAGACAATGCATATCAAAGAAAAGGTATTCAGCAGCTTCCAATCCACCAACATTTTGAAATGTTATACAGCGTGTCCAGAAAAGTTCTAGACATATGGGAATTTTCTTTAATGTTGATTTTACGAAAAAAAGTTATGCTTTATAAAAAGTTCTGCTTGATGCGCAAATAATATTGACATATCAAAACTTAAGATATCATATACAGGGCGGCAAGAAAATAATGAAATACAGAATTACGTTAAGAGGAAGTACCCTCAATTTTTATTTTAGAGCAAATTGTTATAAGAAAACTTTACTAAAGACTATCTTTTTTTAGAACACTTTTATCATGTAATTGCTAAAATATTGTTTATTATTCACATTCACAATTTATTTTTGCTCCAAGGAAATTAAATGTTTTTAATATTCCTGATAGGTAGATAGGTTGATTTTAGAACATCAAATAATATCGTATTATCTTTTTACGTAATTGGTTTCCAACAATAGGTAATGAATGCTCAACGTGTTTTTAATGGTACCCTGTAAATTAAAATATTTCAAGGAAAAATTGTATCTGGCCACGTTTTGTAGTCCTTAGTAAAGTTTTTTTATAACAATTTGCTCTAAAATAAAAATTAAGGGTACTTCCCTCTTAACGTAATTCTGTGTTTCTATATTTTTTTGCTGCCCTGTACATGATATCTTAAGTTTTGATATGTCAATATTATTTGCGCATCATGCAGAACTTTTTATAGAGAATAACTTTTTTTCGTAATTAATTAAGAAAATTCCCATATGTCTAGAACTTTTCTGGACACGCTGTAGAATAACCTACTTTTGAGTGCCAATTTTTTGTAAAACCACATATACCTAACTATAATTATTTAGTTATAAAGTACTTTTTTTTAAAAACATAAATGAATTGCGAAAAATAACCCTCGCGCAATAACCAATAACTATGTGCTTATCCAGCTAATAAATATGGTTGCGAATAAAGGGTTTATTTTGGTGTATTTGTGGGTTATTCAGGGAAAAAATACCCAATACCGAATTTGCATAGCTTACCTTACTTTTGGGTCACAGCGTGATTTTGAAACATTTCACTTTTCGAGCACCCCTCGTATCTTAACTATGGGAAACATATCCAATTGGTCAAAATCGGTTATAATGCAGAGTTCTGTCTGGAATTGAGTGACACATAGTATGTTGCTTAATGCGAAAAAGTAATAAATCATTATTAAACTACAAAACCCAGTGGTCTTCGCCGTATTCCATCGGTGTAGTCCAGTTATTATTATTGTACCTATGATTGTTGTCAGGGGTCCCGAGATCGTGTACGTGGAGGCACAGGTAGTTTACCTACTTGTGCCTCACTGTTTCAAAGATTTCAAATGTTTAGTTACTTTCCGGCAGTTGTTGGAAAACTTCGTTCTTGAAAATAGCTAGTGTTTCTGAATTTGTTGCTGAGAAACGGACTAAAAAAACTGCGCTTCCTAAAAATGAGAAAATTATTATTCTCAATGTGTTCAATGCTCTTCGCCACCAAAATTCAACATTCGAAGTTGCAAAAATAGTTGAAATGTGTTCGAATATGACTGGAGTCGGACAGTCAACAATATACCGACTTGTGCACGAGGATAAACGCGGCCCCATCAAGTCACCAGAGAGAAGAATAGGAAGAAAATAAACTGTAACAAATGAGAATGAAAAGACTGCCATCAGAAGAATAATACACTCGTTTAACTTAAGAATTTCTCTTTTTATTAACTCTTGGGAAAAAAATACATCATTTATTGGCTTACCGGAGATTGTAAAGTTGTACGAAATTTGTTGTCGACGAAGTCGCTTCAAAACGAAATATAACGGTACTTTGCCGCAAGTAAAAATGAAAGACGTTGGAAACCTCTTGCAAGAGGGAATAAAGACAGTGGATTGTGAAAAATGGAGTAAGTGCGTCGAACATGTGATTGAAATAGAAGAAAGAATGTGGGAAGCTGATAACATGCTAGAAAACACTGTAGAGCTCCTCATTATTTCTCTGGACTCCAACGACGATAGTTCATCGGACTACTCGGAACATGATGACTGAAATATAAAAATTAAGTTTTTGTATTGTACCAGTGGCGTGCAGTGCCATTTAAAATAGGGTAGGCAACATAATCGAAAATATCAAAGAAGAAGAAAGCCCGATATTTTTATTCAGGTGCCACGCCCAAACGTTCTTTTCCAAAAAATGTAGGCGTTAGGCAAAATAACGAAACTAATTGTACTTACCAATATGGTAGGTACTTCCACGAATGTCTTACGGAAACGTAAACTAGGGCATAAATAGCTGCGAACAACTGCTCTGTTTTGCGTTGAATGTCATACTTGTAAGGGGCTTACTGTTAATAAGTTTCATCAGACAGTTTACACTGTCATCGCACTGGCACGCCATAATAAAAAACACTAAAACTATTTAAAAAAGCCTTTCTTACCAACACAACTGACTCACAAACAAAACAACAATCCCTCTGGTATAGGTAAATTACTAAAAAAGGTTACTAATAAGCTTTCAAAACAATTGTTAAAAGTGCGGCGCGTGAAATCCCGATCTCACACAAGAAGACGGCACAGAAATTTATAGGAAAACTAAAACTATTGGTACCTACCTAATTAACAGCGGGCCGGTATTGTCTTATCGGCTTTCAGTTTCTTACAAAATTGCATCGCATTATTAAATTATTAATGCACAAATATTAATAAATTTAGGGATGCCCGATGTACTGTAACTTAATTTAGAGATAAACGCTTTCTAACCAATTACTAACGGGTAAAAACGATGTCTATCAGAATATTAATTAACGAAAGCATATTTTGGCAACGGTGAATCCAGTCAAATTTACTCATCGATCCTTCGGCATCGGTGGGAGTCGTAAGTCGTCGCATGGCTTCTGGCTCGTCTCTTTTCTTTTTATGTATCGTTTCATTTAGCTGTCTTTTTTTAAGCACTGCTTTTCGCTTCCATATAAATCCAGTATTGATGGTCTAACTGCATGCCTTTGATTTGTTATGGGATGATTTTTAATGTAAGCGGATTGCGGTTGCAGGAGGCCAGGGCGGTGAATATTATTCCGTTTATTATACGTAGCGTTATATGAGTGTTAGACTGTGAGGTTTTTCTATGATATAATTAATATTTTTATTAGCGCTTAAAACAAACTTTTTAAATTTTCATTATGCTTTTAATCGAATTATCGTTTATATTATCGGAATTAAAATTAAATGGGAAAATAAAAAAAAATATCAAAACGTCAGGGTAGGAAATGCATTTGTGCTTTAATTGTATGCACGCCACTGTATTATACATGGTAGATTTTTTTTAATAAATATTAATATTTATTCCAATTTATCTATTTTCATATTATTCTTACTTCTATATAAGTTTTTATCTACTTAATATTAGAATAATTAATGTCTCAATTGTCTGCCTATCTCTATAATTATAATCAAGTATAATTATTATTATACTTATTATTCTAATAAACTACTTATAGTCACACCGCTGTTACATTACCTTTATTCACCAAACTCGTCTTTCTATTGTATGCAAATCAGGGTGACCCTAATTTAGGACCGATTCGAGGTGTGTAGGTCTAAAATATCTTAAATACGGAATATTTAAGAACTAACATTGCAATTTACCTGAAATTTACAATGCAACTTTTAAGTTGTCCACCCTGCTTAATGGGTCCTGTCATTGCAAACTTACATTTTATTACTCTCTCGCATTAAGCAACATAGTATAGTCAGGTATTTTCTATACATATATTGTTATAACTTTTGATAAGTGAAATTGTGTTTTTTAAATGGGATACACTATATATTTATACTTCTTTGCATTCCCCTCATCAAGGGCTTTTCAAAAACAATTTTATTGTTTTATATAAGCCCTTAATCACAAGTTTCACTAACACCGCCAATACAATAGACAATCTATTAAGCACCCATTTGTTTATTTAAATTAATGACTGCAACAACCTGTAATTATTGACAGGATACCGCTTTCATCTCGTTGTTCTCGGATCGGTTGAGCGATGCTCATTTTGACGGGACCTCATATACTGTAGTAAGGGGTGAGCCTATCGAATATCACCGACTTTATATCGACATTAATATAATCGATACGAAGTGCCTTTTCTTTAGAGCATATTCATGGTAAACTGTGATTCTTGAAACAATGGAAGTAAATAAAATATAGACCGACAATTTATGGCGTTTTTAAATCGTTAGCGAAAGCATAAGCGAGAGCACAGGCAAAAGCCCCTAAAAAGAACAGAAAAAGAAAATTACCCACTAAATCACTAATACAAAACAACAAAATTGATGATAACAATAATGGGCTTACCTATAAGAGCAGAGTTAAGAGAGCGTAGGTCTCCTTTTCCAAGAAGACACCATAATATGGAATGGCGTCCTTCTTGGACGAGGGTCGGAGAGAAAATGCCACGAAAATTCCCAGAAACCCTTTCTCCTTAAAACAACAGCTCGAGGGTGTTGCTAACCTTACAACATATTTAAAAAAAAAAACAACAACAAGAGACGCCCTACGGCAGATTTGGACAGTACGAGGGTCTAGGCTTAACCAGAACATAAATTAAATATCCAAATAAAGAAAATAATTATTCCAATAACCTTGTTACATAATTAACCTGGAAGGAGTGTTTTGCGACTTTGCGGAGGTGCGAACGGAAACACCTGGTTCAACCTATTTACCATGCCTTAAAGACTACGGTGCAAACACCCAATAGAAAAGTAGAACTAAAGAAATACGCTAAGAAAAAAGCACCAACCCAGGCGTATTTGCGGGCACCAGTCAAGGTAAAAGATGACTCTCAAATAAAGTTGTCTTTTTGAGGAATATTTGAACATCTTCTTAAATCCTAAAGTTCTAACAATTTAATAGTACCTACCTATTAATTAGTAAAATATCGAAACATGTAAAATGTCATAATTAACCTTGTAATTGGATACTTTATTTTAGTTTTATTCAGATTAATTTGTACTCATAAATACACCTTTAATATTTTCGATGTACGAGTTTTTATAACAATAAAGCACACATTTCAAAATGACAACTTTATTTGACAGTCATCTTTTACCTTGACTGGTGCCCGCAAATACGGGGCCATAAAAAGGAGAAATAGTTAAAAAGAAATCGGCGATAACCCGTAAACGGGCTCATCAAAAATATCTAAAGTTATTCTTTTGAATGTGGGTTTTAGTGCTCTTTAATAAACCTAAATAGAATTTTTCTCTAAAATAATTAGGGAAGCCAATAATTGACCTCATTTAAAATTACATGGGATTTCCTATGACCCGCTCGACGATGCAACACCCGGTATGTGGCCAGAGCATGTAGCAAAACGTGGTAGTGATGAAATTGCCAGTTGTATTTTAAAGTTTATTAATGACACGTCCCCCCAAGCAGAAGAACTTTTAGTATTTACGGATAATTGTGAGGGACAAAATAATCACTGGACAATCATGTCTCTTTGGTTGCAGATGATACGAGAACAAAAGTTTAAGAGCATCGAACATCGATTTCTCATACCGGGCCATACCCATTTACCACCAGATAGAGATTTTGCAGCTATCGAAAAGCATAAGAAATATTTGAAGCAGGTTTACAGTTCAGATCAGTGGTATGAAGCTGTTAGAGATGCAAAAAAAAAAAATCCGTTTGAAGTTATGGCGATCAACAAAAAAAATATGACAGATTGCAAAGAACGTTTGAATTTTAGTCAAATTAGATGTTTCCGTTTTGAAGCAGAACATCCTAATAAAATGTTTGTAAAAAACGATTTGAATGAACTATTTAAATCCGTTAATATTCGAAAAAAAGGTATAAAAACGTCAACATTCCCAACGTGTAGCGAGCTTCCCTTGACGTAAACAGTTTCATAGCAATCAATCCAAAAAAACTTGCAAATCTCAAAGCACTCCTTCCTTATATACCTCCAGTCTACCACGGATTTTATAGAGAACTCGGTGTAGAAAACGCACAACTCAGCAATGAAGATAATATAGAAGAAGACAAAGTAGAACCTTTTGATGACAATAATGATGTCTCAGATGATATTTAAATTCCAATGGACCAAGTTTACAAAAAATAAAAGTAATAAAAATTTGAGTTTAAAATGGTAACAAGCCACATTTTTTGTTATATTTTCATACTTTTTTTCTTAATCTAGGATATATTCTTGAGTTATTAGTCTGTAAAATAAACTTTATGTTGTTATTAAACTGAGATAAAATTTACTTATTGCTTTCTTTGTAAATGTAATTTCACGATTTAAATGAAATAATAAAATGTCAATTACTCCAAACTACTTTGCAGTGGCTTAATACCCTCTTCCGCCGAGCCCTTCAATTGTCCGTTACGATTTTTTTATTGTCCATTGTCAGTTGTCACCATATTTGTTCGGGAGAAATTTTCTGATTTTTTAATGTTTTATTTTTACTAAAATTGTTGCGTGTCCTGCAGCCCTGTGATTTGCTCCCTTCCCATTAAAATTTGGTTGTTATCCTAAGTCACCCTTTAAATGTCAACTTGAGACAAGGTACAACTATGCAGGTATTATCAAACCTCGCATGTTATTTCCCGCTCAAGTTCCTGGCATATTTATGTCTAATATCTGTGAAATAACTCCAAATGCAGTTGAGGATGTAACTGAACCTATAATTTGTGACCCACCCATCAATATTATACAAAATGAAGCTGTTGCAGGGCCATCGACAGAAAATATGCTTACTGTTGAGCCCTCATGTTATGAAACTAATGAGCTCAAAAAATATTCCAAGTTGCTATAAAATGGACACTAACTATTTTGATGATTATCCATTTTTATTAGACAAACGCTCAGGCATTCTTACTAAAGCTGGTCTCTCAAAATCCGATTTAAAACCTGTGCACACTGCCAATCCTAGTGTCAACTTTAACAAAAATTCTGGTTATTTATTGTTGATCGTTGTTTCTTAACGAAAAATGTAATTAACTCATATTCAGCCCTATGATCAAACAGACAAGTTAACTCTAGACGCTAACTAGCTGTTTTTCAATAGCAGTGAAAAATTAACAAGTAGGTTTTTTTTCGGTTGTTGTCATGACAACGGCACGTTAAAAGTTAACTTGTGTGTTAGATCATAGGGCTGATTGTATAAGACTATATATTATGTAAAGAGTAAGAGACTGAAACTCGGCGACAGCTACTTAAAATGACGTACAGCTGACTAGAAATGCATAATTTTGTAATACGTTTGTACATATACGAAGGCTTGACAAGGATCAAACTCATATACACTATTGTGATACTAAACAACACTAAAAAAATATACCTAATGCAAGTATAAATGCACACCTTGCTGTTAATGGCACAACCCTTGGCTTACTCGGCGCTAAAACTAAGGCCCTTACCACAGAAATTGTTATTATTCAAACTATTTTAAAATATTTACTTTGGGTGCCTTTTTATTTATAACAATTAATTTATTCCGCTAATATATAAGTTAGTTTTATAGATTTTTATATTATGTTTCATTATTTGAATTCTTTAATTTTTAGTACTTTTTGGATATTTTTACCCTCCTCAGGGCGCATTTTAATTCCTTTTTTTTGATACGATCAACAAAAATGCAATTAAATGCTTTTTTTCTGGTAAAAATAACTGTAATACTAAAAATTAAGGAATTCAATATTTCCCGCTTTGTTTTTACCCTCCTCCCCCGCTTTCGCCAACAGAAATTTATTTCGACAGCCACTAGCTCACCTTTGTTGTTCTGTGGACACCCTCAAATGGCGGTGTAAAAGCTGTGGTTTGAAATGCCATTATGTTCTATCTTTCTTTACATGGGAACCGCTCTTCTTAAGTGTTTAATTTTTGTGCACCAACCTCACTTTTTGTTTCAGATGTAAACACAGAAACTCAAACGATGCAAACTATTTAAGTAAATAGAATATTGAAAAAAAAAAATAATAAACAAAATTCACTCTGTGCAGATATGATTAAAAAAATCAAGGCAAATTTAATATTTCTTCCAAAATCACTAGTAGCAATTTTGAAACTGTTACAATATAGTAACAAAGAGAGTGATTCATACGAATCTAATAAACCCATCATCTCCATAGAATGCTTAACTTATCTCCGAGTCTACTGCTCCAGAACCTGATAGCATTTCCTTTATTTTCGTCCGCAAATTAGTGTATTTCGCCCTAATGTTGTCCACCTTCGTTCGAATATAAATATGTTATACATGAAACATACGCATTCTCTAAAAATGTTATGGAAACTTACGGTTACTGGACGTTATTTCTACGATGGATTTCAGACGTTTTCCTTCGCAAATCGGTTTTTATACCGCAGTCTGCTTGATTTGACGGCAGACAAACCTGTCCGTCTGCAGCAGTTGGTTGAATCGGTTATTTGATCGTGTATGTGGCTGGCGATTTTCTGCTAGGCGATTTTGGTCATATCTCGGTTGTAAAACTACTAATCAATTAACGTTACTGTCATTTAGGCCTTTCAGTAACTAATTTTTGTACAAATACCTACGTTTTTGTAAACAAAACAATGCAGTCTTCCTCCACAATTCAATAATTGTAAAAACAAAATAAATAGTTCCCTACATGTTTCATGTCAAATCCCGAATCTAAAATTACGTGAACTCTGTGTTTTATCACATTATAGTTATTGAAAGATATGTGGACGACATTTTTGCTATATTTAACGGTACCCAACACAAACTTAGAGATTTCACTATTTTTCTTAATTCTCTACACATTTATTACATTCACTACAGAACTTGCTTTCCTAGATTTGAAACTTACCAGATCTAACAATAAAATAGAATTTAGCATGTATCGTAAACCTACTAATACTGACTCTAATCTCATATTCACACTCAAAAGTTTGCAGCCTTTTGTTCATTATTTTCACGTGTCTTTTTCATACCACTCAACAAAACTAACTTCAAATCAGAATTAAACATAATAAACCAGATTGGTACTAATAATGACTACCCCAAAAGATTAATTAATAAAATTTATTACAAACAATCAAAGAAACCCATTAACAAACAGCTTATATATAAATATCCAACAAACAAAAAGTTTCATTCCCTCTGTTTCTCACATAAATTAAAAAACATTTTTCAGTCCTTTGATTGCAATATCAGTTTCAAAACTGAACACTCACTAGGCTCATTTATTTGTAATTCCAAGGATCATATCCCCGCTTCAGATAGGTGTGGTGTGTATGAGGTGAGTTGTTCTACTTCCTATGTTCGATAAACAGTGAGAAAATTCAAAATCCGTATCAATGATAGAGAAAGAAATGAAAGAGATGGTAAGAGCTTCTAACCTTAACCTTTTCCTTTCTAAAATCGAGTCCAATTTTCCTAGACATGTATCTACAAACAAACATAATTTTCACCTAGATACAAACACTAAATTCTTACATTTTTGCAACAGAATCAATAAATTAGACCTTCTTGAAATAATAGAAATAAATAAAATCATTAAAAATCCAAATATAGATTGTGTTAACGATCAAATCATCTATAGCAGCAAAAATTTTTTTTAAATGCTTACAATCTGGGTAAATTATAATTATAATTCAGCCTCTCTTGCACAATACTTAACGTTTTCATCATTTTTCAATAATTTTGTAAAAATGTTCTTAAAATTTAAATTTCCTACATTTATTGTGCCATCTAGTGTCAGTGTCGTCACCATCCCTATCAAGTATATTCTTGAGTGTAGTTTTTTATCTCCCTCCGATAGACATTCATAACCCCTCTTTTAACAAAACCATCTAATTTGATCATTCGTTGACAGATGTCTGTAGTCTGTCGGTCCTCAAGTACTTTAAACGTCCAGTGACGACAACTAAAGATCAATTGATCCTGTACGGATTTTATAAACCTAATATCGAGTTCCTTAAATCTTCCTATTTAATTTCAACAATTGTTTTGATTTTTAATATTAATATTTGGTTATACGTTTTTAGTGTCATTATTCTATTTAAATTAACCTCACTTCAACAATCACGTTGCAGTAGTTAACACGGTTGTGATTAGCACAGGTTATATTCAATTTTTTTATAACTACCTATCCTTTTTTTAAAAAAACTTTTTCTAGAATGAAAAACTTTCTTTTTCTGAAAAAGCGAAATGTTCCGGGATTTTTTGGAACAGGATCTACCTGTACTACTTGAGGACATTCCTCTTCAAATCAGAAGGACGATATTTTTTTTTTACATGACGGTGCTTCATTATGGAAGAGGTGTCACTAGGTCATGGTGGTCTTATTGCTTGGCCATCGCAATCTCCTGATCTCAAGTCACTAGACTTTTTCATATATGGGAACATGAGAAGACACTTATTCAATGAGAATGCCTAATAACAGGGACCAATTCATCCACAATATTCATGCAGCGTTTTATGACGTGAATAATAATATGTAGAACTACAACTGGGGACGAGAACTCTGATGGAGGATTGAGTTATACATTTCACAAGGCGGTGGTCACATTGAGCAGCTTTAACAATTGCCATACCATTAGGCTTGTATTAAAAGAAAAAGTAAGTTAGTTCAAATTCAAACCCCGATATTTCCAGAACCGTTAGGAATTCGGGAAAAGTGAATAGAGTCATTCTTGCTTAAAATTAGTCACAGAATTCACATACGAAGTATCTTGCATACCTCGGCGGCCACCTGTATTTTTTAATGATCGTAGATTTTTTTTCTGAAGTCAACAAGCTACGCATTGCTTAGTTTGAGTTAAAATCGCAGTTATTGCTGTAGCCGCCGCAGCCACCGTTTGTTTATTATACGCCAACATTTTATAAAATATTATTTATACGTGCACAGGAAATGTGGACAAAGCTGCAATGCTCGTATACAAACAAAATCCTCAAACTAGGTAAATAGGAAAGTAATGGCGAATTCATTTGCGTGTACTTTAATCATCACACCAAATGCCAGGCATCAAAAGAACGTTAATTTGTCATAATTTCCTGACATTTCAATATTATTTTTATAACTATTTACGAAATATTCGAAAAGGTACAAATAATAAAATGGTTTTACGACCGAAAATCGTTCGCCCAAAATTTTCCGTTCGCCCAATTTAATGATTTCGTTTGTACACTGGCCAAAATCAACTGAAAAACCATGAAGAAAAAATTAAGGAGATGATTGGTTTATAATCAGATATAATAAGCTAGTAAATGAATTAATGTAATCTTGAACCTAAAAAAGGGCAATAAAAAGAAAATATTTTATAATAAATCTTTTTCCCCTATTTTTATACCACCATTTCTACCTATTGATGTTAAGCATTAAATTGGGTCATTTGTCTTTTGTTGTATCAGCTTCCCTATTGTGCTTTGGATTTCTGTCATCTCCATTTTAGTATAAATGAATCTATTATGTGCTCCTATATTAACAAACTTTGTATATTATATTAATTTTCTCATTTTAATAATGCTGATGTGAGGGGTTTATTAGAGACTAGTTGGGTTGATGGAAAATCAATACTTAACATTTATGAAATATAGAAAATTTAAAGAGTAAGATGCTTTATAAGTGTGTCTTTATTTAGATGACAGCACTTTTATTCTATGTTATGTAAACTTATTTCGTTTTTGCTCGGTAAAGTATGTTTAGAAAAAGTCTTGCATAAAATGCATATACAGAGTGTCCGGTAAGTATATGGCAAAAATTCGGCAGCCTGTAGGGGACATCGTGTGTCATATAACTTATTTTCCTAAGGTACTCCTTAATGAAACTAATGGGGACCCCATAGTGGTACGTAGTAGAGTAGTAGTAGTAGCAGTAGTAGGTGAGGGACGGCATCCGGACCTGCAAGTGGACCAAAGGCGATCAATTTTGTCCACCCTGGAATTGTCGTCTGAGTCTTCAGGAAGTGCAGTGATATCTCTTCGTCCTCTAAGTATCCGGGACAAATCGGATCCTTCTCCACACCCTTCGTATTTGGGTGCTTCCTCAACTTGCAGTCTCCTGTTAGAACTCCAACCAGAGGATTCAGGATACGTCTCTTCTGTTAAGAGTCTGCTTCAACTTAGCCTTCTTAGACCAAGTTGTGAAATCTTTGACCTGTTTACTGTCAAGAGTTTGCTAGCATTCCTCCTTGAAGAGGATGACAGCCCATTTCCTGGGGACTGCAGTTGAGATTTGTCTTAGCCATTTATAATCTTTATTGCTCATAGAATAAAACAGTAATCATGGTTTAGGGGTTTAAGGTGCATTTAAATTTCCATTGAACAATACAGGCCTAAACAGTATCTGGATATATCTACTTGTCTGCATTGACATTTTATTTAATTATATATACTTATTATTTTAGTGCATTGTGTATATGGAAAGAAATAAATTTATTTTATTATTACTATTATTATAATTATTATTAAGCAAAAGGGTATTATGTCGTTAAGTATACGATTACCACTTTATTAACGGTAAATACAAAGGGGAAATTTATTAAATAAATGAATCGAGTAGAGCACTTACGAGGGACTTCATCTTTATAAAAAACCTGGATACGCAAACTTGCACTGCCCCTGAAAACATAAAGTGTATTAGCTCAACTAAGTGGTGTAGCAGTACAAACAATAAAGGTTAATATAGCACTCAGTTCAGTATACTAAAAGTAATTTGTCTTTGGGTCGTATACTGATCGAAGAAAATGGACGTCAAGAAAGTTAAATGCATTTATGCAACCTGCTTGACAAAATCCTTAAATAATTTTTTCCTTAATAAAATCCTTAAATAAAAATCCCATCCTTAAGTATATGAAAACATTTTTTACAGTAAGAATGTATACATAATCTTAACATTTGCTGTAAAAATATATTAACCATTCTAAGGTATCGCAAACAACTTTTTAAACGTTCTTTTTCTTACTGCGCAGCTTCGTATATTAATACTTTTAAACGATTATCGTGTTAATAAATTATTGTTTAATCAATATTGATAGTAATGATCCGTTCAGACTTAGTTTGGCATTCAGCAGCTATTACTAGAATATGCCCTCTTGATGTGTAGTACATTGGTAATCTATTTTTCTCTCTATGCTTCTTTCTCTATCCTTTCTTTCCTTTTCTTTCTCCATCTTTCATACTCCCACTTGAAAATTAAATTGAAAAGAACATACTTTTTTTTAATTTTTAGATCAAACTAGTTCCTATATTATATGGCTTGAACACCACCCATATGCAGAAAGTTGCTATTATAATCATTTAACCCATTTTCTCTACCTTTGGACATAACGCATATTGTTTTCTTGTATTTTTATTCATTAGGTTTATAAACGTTTTATTATACTTATAATTGGGGAGTGATTTTGTACAGTGTTGTATTTCCATTTTTACTCCAATGTTAACTTTCGACGGAATCCTAATGATAAGGTTAAAAGGCATTTTTTAACAGCGAGCGAAATTACACAAAAGGGCTGATTTCCTATGAAAAAAGTAATAAAAAATTTGGTATTTATAACAAAAAACCATAATTCCATGACTTTATAGACTTTAATTTAGTTACAATAAATTTAAAACAGAGCGCCATATTTCCTGAATTAAATCTGTAAGATAATCAAACATATGTACAAAAATTAATATTTCCAAAACATAGGCCAGGCACAACAATAAAACTCGATTCATTTATTCGTAAAAAAGATTTATAATGCATACTATGATGTAGTGGTTATATTGAAAATCTCCAAAAAGTTTAATGAAAATACAACTACATTTTCCAGCTAGATACCACATTATTTTGCCGACTGATAGGGTCTTTGGAAAGATAGAAAAAAATTTAATAAGAAGAATATATTAAACAAATTAATCAACATGGCGATGTACAGTGATTTGGTAAAAATTGGAATCTGGAAGACATGAAAGCTTGTCACAACATTTAAAAGAACTGGAAGGTATAAACCTGTAAATTCATCAGCAATAAAGAGTATATTAATACCACTGACTGCTAAGAAAAAGAAGGACGTAGAAAACTTTCTAACCAAACAATTCGGAGAAAACTGGAAAGGAAAAGATTATGACATACAAGAACAATGTGAATGTAGATTACAAACTTAAGGGTAGGTAAACATTAAGGTGGGTTGACATACAAGGGAGGAGCAGGAAAAACATTAACATTGTTTCATACAAAAAAGAGCGAAGTTTACAGAACGAGGTATAAATTCCTGTATTTTGTATAATAATAGATTCTGTTTATGTTTAATAAGTACATCTGGGTAATTATGTCTTGTAAAAAAATGAATATGACAGTTGGACTCCAAGAACCCCTAGGGACCTGACAGAGGACAGAAGGAGAAACTGCTAGGTCAACATTAAAGAGTAATAAAGTTACTTAAGTATCTGTGGTTTTGTTTTAATTAAGATTTTAATTTATTTTTTAAAATTAGGTTGATAATTGTTAAAAGGTATTTTTAAGTGGGATTGAAGGAATTTTTTAAAAGCATTTTGTTCTAATACTCAAACATGAGAAGGTAGTATAGCTAAAAATAAAAAAGGTATAAGGTGTTGTTGGAAAATGTGCCACCTACGAAATTTGGGATAATAGAACAGTTTCACGATTTTTTATTAGCTTACTATTATGGCGGATCATCACGTTCATTTTGTTAAACAAAAAAAAACAGAATCAATCTCTTTACCCCAGTAGCAAACTAAAAATTGTCCAAATTAAGTTAAATATGTTAAGTCACTTATTTATTTATGATTTAAGAAGTAGTCCATGTTCTGTGGCGAGATTGTAAATAGAAATAAAGGTCTGTCTTTACCACCAAATAACTTTATTTGCCCCTCTAGGGTAGAAAACAAGGGTTATAGAAAATATATAAAATGATGAAGAATTAAAATAAATTTCTTAACGTTGTACTAGTTTCGACTTTAGGGAAAGTCATCTTCAGCAACTAATCATTTAAGAAATTTTGTTATGAAAAGTAGTTAAAACAGTTGGGAGAACAATTAGTGATTCAACAATAAATTATAATGAAATGCAGATTATGTAACCATTGGAATAGACAGCAGCTTATTATAAGAGCGATGTATCTCTATGCAATGGTAGGAGATGATTTAAACGCAAGTAGGATTAAAGGCCTTAATCATAATATAGTGACTTAAGAATGTTGAAGTTAGAACATGTTGTAAAAGAAGAAATTTTAATATGTCAATTCATTCTTAGTTTAAAATGAAACTGACTTAGTGAGGGGACATGTTTATTGTTGTGGTTGATTAGATTATATGTAAATTAAATTAAATGAAATTGCTTCTATTTAAATTGTCAAAACGAAACTATGTCGATCATTTCTTGTAAAAATTTTTTTGGGAATACATCAAGTGGTCATTATTCACATGTTATATTATTAAAATGAAATAAATCATTAAAAGTAAATGATAAATTTAATTAACCGAATGATTTCTTCACCTGGTAACAGGAAGAAAATTAAAACCGGGAATTTCCCTTAGTAATACTAATAATAATGATTTAATTTACAAAAATTTTTATTTTATTTTAATAATATAACATGTGAATAATGACCACTTGATGTATTCCCAAAAAAATTTTTACAAGAAATGATCGACATAGTTTCGTTTTGACAATTTAAATAGAAGCAATTTCATTTAATTTAATTTACATATAATCTAATCCACCACAACAATAAACATGTCCCCTCACTAAGTCAGTTTCATTTTAAACTAAGAATGAATTGACATATTAAAACTTCTTCTTTTACAACATGTTCTAACTTCAACATTCTTAAGTCACTATATTATGATTAAGGCCTTTAATTCTACTTGCGTTTAAATCATCTCCTACCATTGCATAGAGATACATCGCTCTTATAATAAGCTGCTGTCTATTCCAATGGTTGCATAATCTGCATTTCATTATAATTTATTGTTGAATCACCAATTGTTCTCCCAACTGTTTTAACTACTTTTCATAACAAAATTTCTTAAATGATTAGTTGCTGAAGATGACTTTCCCTAAAGTCGAAACTAGTACAACGTTAAGAAATTTATTTTAATTCTTCATCATTTTATGTATTTTCTATAACCCTTGTTTTCTACCCTAGAGGGGCAAATAAAGTTATTTGGTGGTAAAGACAGACCTTTATTTCTATTTATTTATTTATGTTTTTTTATCTTTTGCGCTTTGTCGTTTTACAATATTCCTACAAACAAATAAAATAGTCAGTTTTATGCCCGGTTTCTTCATCATCCGGTAAAAGTCAGTTAAACCATAATCCTTTGTTAAACGAAATATATGGTATTTTCACTACTGAATAAATTTAAATGTCGGTTAAATGTGTCTTAACTCTTTGGTAACTTAGCCCGTAGTAAATTGGGCGGTTAAGGTGTTAACAGGAGAATAAATGTGTTTCTAACCTATAAAATAGAAATGATATAGCCGTTTTTCATTTTTGAATAATTGGAAGTTTGTTAAGCTTTTGTGTGTAATAAATAAGGTACGTAGTAACATAGAACTTCTTATTTTATTATAGTATATAGATGGGTAGGTACCTAATACCTACTCATTTGTAGGCAAACAAATTTTGTAGGATGGATGTGGATGAATATTTTGATATTATTATTAATATTGATTTAGTCAATATAATAGAGGAAGAAGTGGCGGAACATATAAGAGAGTATAATGTAAGAGAATGCATTAACCACTTCAATTTTTGGAATGATGCAGAATTTTTTCAACGAGCTCAACGCTTGTAGCTTGCCGTCTCTGCCCGTTTCACTAAAACTTTGAGGTTAGCTGATCAGCTGCTGGCGATGCCCTGCTATTGCAACTCTTACTCGTTTCTGTGTATAATTCGCTGGAAGATTTTCTATATCCTTTTCCAATACGTACGATAGAAAAAGAAGCACATAACCTTGCAATTCCAGTGCCTTGCAACGTTGTCGAACGTACTCCGATTAAATCTAGCGTTAGCTAACCGTCTGTTAAAAAGCAATCAAAATACTAATTTTGCTTATTCTACTGTTATAATGTCGGTTAAATGATAATCCACTGTTACATATTACTCCATTTAACAGACCGTGAAAATACCGGGCCTTAATGAGGTTAAGTCACATGATCGCAGTTTGGCCCTAGCTAGTTATTAGTTTGGTATGTCAAGTCCATGCGTTAACATCTCGGTTAACAGTTACCAAAATTGATTGGTGCATTTTATGCTTTTTTTGTGTGATGTCTTTTCGCTCTACTCCGTGGTCTTCCCGAACCAGCAAGATTGTAAAATCGGTAGAAAAGGGAAACCAAGATGCAGAATCCGGCAGCAATAAAGTAACAGGTAAGCATTAATTAATAATATAATAACCAAGAGTTCTTTATTTTTATTTTTTTAGGATAATGTGCATTTTTTATCTTTGTAATTAACTACTTGTATGGATATTATGTATCAATGTTGTGTATTGATTGTTCTAATTAACTTCATGTCAGTTTAATACATGCTTTCGGACTTAACATTGTTTGTGACAATGTGTATGTTTATTGATTGTTTTAAGTATATTCTTGCAATTTTGGACGTTAGGTTGAATGTGACTTAACATGCTTTGAATCTTCAGTTTTATAACTTGTGACTAAAATACGCTCTACGTATCTTAGATGTGACGTGAATGTGCAAAAATAAAATCAATAAGTACCTACCTATACTTAATCAAGTTCCAAAAGCACGTTTTCTTCAGACGAAATATCACAATAAATGGATTACAAAAGAAAGACAAGACGACGACCAGTCACCAAAAAGACTCGCCTCCTGAAAAATCATCTAGTGGTGACGGGCACTCCAAAGTCACAGCAGAAATCCGAGATCCGAAAGAAAAATGTGAAAAGGGACAAATAAGTTTTGATGACCACAAACTTACACCTCTAAAAAACTTTGAGTCTCCATTAGTTAATATGAACTCCCCCGTGCAAGCAGTGAGAGACGTTGGACCACCACCAGATAATATGAACTCCTCCGTGCTAGCAAGATAACTAAAACAATTTATAGATTGTCAAATCACATCACCCAAACCTGTTGAACAACGCCTCCCTAATTACTGAAATCGAAAAAGAAATTATTTTGGAAGATTTGCCATTTTCATCCTGCGAAAATTATAATTACCAGAAAGTTGGTGCTGAAAAACTTGCTCACGCGAAAAGAAGATTGGTAATTACCAAACACATATCGGCTGAAGACATTGATGAGAATGAGGCAAGTTTTAAAGATTTTACTAGCGATAATAGTGTCGTAGATCCAGATTTCACCGAGGCAAAAGAAAATGCCACCCAAATGAAACTAGGCAGCGCAACAGAAGAGAGCGATATTGAACCAGCCAGCAAAAAGAGAAGGCGACAACCAAAGAAATGGAAAAGAAGTCTAGAAAAAAATAAAAGGCATTCTAGTGCAGAGTTTCTGACAAAGACTAAAAGGATTGTTGTCAAAAAATCTGTCAAAGTTTCTTGTATACATACTTGTAAGCTTAAATGTTTAGATCGCATATCGAAAGCAGCAAGAATTCAGATACATCAACAGTTTTGGACAGATCAAAAATCCGTAGATACGAAGAGGCAATTTATTGCCTTACACGTACAGCAAACTCTTATTCAACGTAGATGGGAAGAAATTCCCTTAGACAAGGTAAAAGGCAACGTACAAATAAATACTTTTTTGAGATAGATAAGAACAAAATTAATGTATGCAAGAAATATTTCCTTAACACCTTATCCGTATCCTAGCAGTACGTTGACACTGCTATTGCTAAAAAAGAGAAGGTGGCCTAATCTCGCCCGATAAGAGAGGAAAGTACACGCCTTTCAATAAAATTTCACCTGAGGTGCGCCAGAGTGTGAGAAACCATATTTCGCATTTTCCTATGTATGAATCTCACAACTCGAAGAAAAAGTGTCTTGGAAATCATTTAAACATCGCCAAAATGTATCTACTCTATGTAGAGTATTGTCAGAAGTCCCGACAGAAAGTATTGCTAAAGAATGGCTTTATAGTGACATCTTTAACTGTGAGTTTATTTATGGATTTAAAAATGCAGATAATGATACGTGTGATAATTGTGATATATTTTCATTAAAATTGTAACAAGCACAAACGCAGGATATGAGATCTTCAATACAGAAAGAATATGATGCTCGTTTGCAAGATGCAGGAGAAAGATACAAAATGAAAGCTGAAGACAAAAAACGCTCACGAGAAAACAACACAGGAAAAATAGTCATGATAGATTTACAAAAGTGTTTACCAACGCCAGAACTTCAGAACTCACAAAGTTTCTATAGCCTGAAACTTTGGACTTACAACTTGGTGATACACGACTCAACCCTACAAGAAGCCTACTGTATGATGTGGGATGAATCGATTTCTGGCCGAGAAGGTAATGAAGTGGCCTCCTGTGTGTTAAAATGGTCTGAAGTTTGGAAATTTTTTAAAAATGTTAAAGAATTGACAATGTGGTCAGACAATTGCCCTTCACAGAACCGTAACTCACAGATGGTTATGTGCTATTTTTTTCTTCTTAAAAAGAACCCAAATGTTGAAGTAATAAATCATAAATTTCTAGCTAAAGGACACACCAACGATAAATTTTCTTCATGCTGAAGATGACTTTTACAACGATCGAAACATGTTCATTATTCTTGTTATATAAAAAATGTTTACGATCTACTACTTTAATGTAAACATTTTTTCATCCCCCTTGTTTTACGATTAAAGAAATTTGTGGTTTAGACAGCCTTTTATTTCTACCATTTCAAAATTTTAACCACTGTGAGAATGGACTACTTTTTGTACCTTGTTAATTGATTGAATAAAACGATTGATATTGTAATTTGAGTTGTTAATTATAGAAGGTTTTAAAGTTGTGTAAAAAATGTTTTAATTGCTCACAATTTAAGAGGATTAACAAATCTACATCAAAAATATCCTCTTATTGCACCACGATAATATGAATCGATTTCGAAAACATTGCCTTTATAAAATGTCATCCAATGAATGAATACCGCTTAAGTTCAGCTCATTTTTAATACCATCATAACATGTCTTAGAAACAAACGCGAACAGTTAGATGATAATGTTTTCATTAAAGGTGGATTTATGCAAATGAATTAAACTAATAAAAACGGTTAACGATTAACATACAGTGAGCACGTAAAGCTTGGAACAAATTTATGTAAAATTCATGTCTTTTTTTCGAGAAAATGTTCGGACCCGTCAATTTTACTTTTGTTATGCATTTTTTTAAGCTTTTTTCATGTATACAAGTTGTTCCAAAAACAAATTATGACGGCTTACTTTATTTTTTTAAATTTTATAATATTTTAGTAGTTGTTTGGTTGGATTTAGGTCAAATGAAAAACAAACGTAGGAATGAATTGATTGTATTTGCCAACGTTTCGGCCTAAAATTAGGCCATCCTCAGGGCAATCCAAATAATCACTCCAGTGTAAATTAAAAAAAAAATAGGATACATGCTATAATAGCCTTCTTTTGTTCTAAAAATTGTTACTGTAGAAAGGCAACAAACTTTGCATATCGGCACACTGAATTTATGATTGTAAGACGCAGACAACGGTCAATATTGAAATTTAACCCTTAACTGGTGACCCTAGCTAAGAACAGCGGATTTTTTCAAAAGATTTGAAAAAAATGGATGTAACATTTTTTTTCATTAATAAAACAATGTTTTTATGATATTTTAAAATTTACTGAAAAGAAAAAATCAAATTTGAAGTGTCAATATAAAATCAAAAAAAAGTTTGTTTGTTGTTACACAAAATTAATATAAGGCACATTCCAAAAAAAATCTAAACCAAATGCAAATTAACATAATAAATGATTAAAAATAAGTATATTTTATGTAAAAAAATGTAAAAATATCAAAATATAGATTATACACAAAACCTGCAAATGACTAAAATAGACAAAAAAATAAGTATTAGTCTCACTCTACCCTGGTACATTTTTTACAGATCTTTCGGGAACACTGCAAGCAAAGTGCCTTTTGGCACTTAGTGCACAGATATACAGTCTTTCTTCGTAGTTTGGATGGGCAGATATGGCGATACTTTCTTATTTCAAGCTTTTCTTCTTGTTCATTAGCAGTATTATAATAACACAAATGGTGACCTTGCGTCTACCAGACTCCGCGATATGAATAATTCGAAAACGAGACGACGAACGTATCTTCCACTAAGCCATCTGTAAGAACATTAAAGGTTATGAAGGTACCCGGAACAGGCGCTTCCCACGTATTTGTGGTGGGGAATGCCGATGCGTAAACGATCTTGCGGAGTCTGTGAGACGCATGATCACCAGTTAAGGGTTAAAAAGCATCAAAACAGACGTTGGGATTGAAGTCCCAATTGTAAACTGCTCTGTTTACAACTGGGACTTGATGTTTTTTAAATTTCAATATTGACCGTTGTCTGCGTCTTACAATCATAAATTCAGTGTGCCGATATGCAAAGTTTGTTGCCTTTCTACAGTAACAATTTTTATGTTGAACAAAAGAAGGCTATTATAGCATGAACCCTATTTTTTTAAAAAAGTTTACACTGTAGTGATTATTTGGATTGCCCTGAGGATGGCCTAATTTTAGGCCGAAACGTTGGCAAATACAATCAATTCATTCCTACGTTTGTTTTTCATTTGACCTAAAATCCAACCAAACAATTACTAAAATTACTGAGGTCACTAAACCCAATACTAATTTATAACATTTTTTTTGGATTCTGCATAAAATTCTAATTTTTTCTATTATTACTTAAATCATGAACACTGTTATAAACAAAGCCTTTGTTTCTTAGTTGTCACACTGACAGTGATGGTTGTTCCCTGATTCGAGCGGTTTTGCCTCAAGTCAAAGTGTCTGGCAAAAGTTATTTTGATAATTTTGTAATTTTATGAAATGGTACGGTTAAGTGAAATGGAGCGAATAGAAATGTTAATAGTGATTGGTTATGGAGATATAATGCGCACACAAATGGAAGTTTGCGAACTCTTCAATAACAAGTATCCTTGCAGAAAACCAACATCCCGATCTGCTGGTAGTAAAATAGTAAAAAAAATATAGAGATTTAGGTCATTGACAATTATACGAAAGGTCGACCTGCGGTATTAGAAGATACGCAACTAAATGTGTTATTGTCGGTTCAAGAAGACCACTATAAGGCGAGTAGTACTAGGATAAACCATACAGTAACAGGACGCATCATAGTAATTGGACACTACGCAGAATGTTTTCTAAAATAAGAATTCTGTAAGTTTTAACTTCTACTACTCCTTACAAGATGGTGTCCCATGTATTTGTGTAAAGTTGCCGCTCAAGACCAACGTTAATGTAACGAAAACACTGCGTGTGTTTACGTCGAACTGAGGGTGTCGTTGTAGGTAAGTGAAGTGCTTCTTATTTTGTTAACAAACATGATTTCAACAATGTTTGTAAATTATTGGTTTTTTAAATAATTTAGAAGAAATTTTGCGTAGGCTTAAGCCTCTGTGTGTAATATAGTTAGGGTGAACTGCCCAGTTACTGACCACTCTCCAGTAAATGACCAGTTTGTAGATATTTATTATTTTTAAGAATTCTAAATATCTTGCAACAATGTATTAAACCACAGAATATCTGAGTAAAAGTCCCCAAACGTCTGATAAAATTGGTTACACCCTATGGCAACTAGTGAATCATAGATAGTTGACAAGAAGTGCACCTGTTTGCCTCCTGTGCTAAAGTGCTAGTAAATAATTAAGGTAGGTGAAAAGTTGTGTAGTATAATTTTACTAAAAATAATTAATATTTCTGCAAAACTATACAATTGTTTTTTGATGTATTGCCTCGCAGACTATTAATACATGGGGTTTTAATGTTATAATATGATTATAACCCCAAAAAACATATTTTTAGGGTGGTCATTTATAGGGTAATTCTCAACGTCATAATTCCAGAGAATGACCGGTAGTCATTCACTGGTTTGGCGCCAAATTTAAAGTTATCTTTGTTGTGACTCAATCTTGAAACTATTTCGCTTTCTTATTTCACAGAATCATTAAGAAAGCAATGAGGAACATACAGACCTATAAATGACCAGCTTTTTCACGACTACAAACTTAGGGTCATTCACTGGATATTTTATCCTTTAAATGACCAGCTCCTCTTTTCTACCTAGATATAGGTGATATTATTTATATATTTTTACTAACTTTTTCATCCTTGAAATTCATGATTAACTTTTTTTAATCTAACTTTTTCAGATGGATGAAAAGGTTAAAAAACCATACGTTAGATTTCGTTATACTGTTGAGGATCTGAAAGCGGCAGTTGCCGAAGTGGTAGATGGCCGAATGAGCGCTACCAAAGCAAGCAAACAATTTCGAATACCCAAGGGCACTTTGATCAATAAATTACATGGTAAATCAGATGTCGAAACCAGAAAGATGGGTCCACCTAGAGTTTTAACTTCACATGAAGAAGACATGTTAGAAGAATGGATTCTACAAAAAGCAAAAAATGGATTCCCAATGCATCCTGATGAAGTCAAAGATGCCGTCCAGAAGGTAATGGAGGAATCTCAGCGTGACAATCCCTTTAGCAACAATCGACCAGGCGACAAATGGCTTAAAGGCTTTTTGAAAGCAAAGCCAGCTATTGCAAAAAGAAATGCGGAAATTATCTCCAAAGCGAGGGCTTGCGTTACCGAAAAAAATATAAAAAGTTGGTTTCAAGACTTAAAGAATTATTTAGAAGAAGAACAATCAGTTGACATTTTGCAGGATGGAGACCGCATATATAATGCTGATGAGACTGGTCTTCAGTTATGTCCTGAAACAGGGAAAGTCCTTGGACCAAAACAATTTAAAAATTTTTATGATATTGCCGTAGGAAAAGAAAAAGAGTGCCTAACTGTTTTAGCTAACTTTTCTGCCAGTGGAAAAATAGCGCCCACTCTCATAATATACCCATACAAAAGAATACCGAGAGATATTGCAGCTTCTATGCCAGAAAACTTCTGTATTGGTAGAAGTGATACAGGCTGGATGGTTGGACCTACTTTTTATGAATATGTGGCAAACAATTTCTACCCATGGCTCATACGTAATAACATAAAATTTCCCATATTATTTATTCTCGATGGCCATAAGTCACACATCAGTCCTGAACTAGCCACTTTTTGTAGAGAAAAAAAGAATTCTTTTATATTGTCTATTGCCGAATGCCACACATATCCTGCAACCAAGCGATGTTGGTATCTTCAGACCATTAAAGGTATCTTGAAGGAAGCAATGTCAAACATTTAAGCAACAAACAAGAAAATCCCTTACAAAAGATTCTTTTGCGCCAATTTTTGAAAAAGCTTTTAATCAGGCATGTAAACATGAAACAATTCAAAATGCATTTCGTGCATGCGGAATATTTCCGTTTAATGTAGATAATGTGGATTTCTCGAAATGTATGAACACACGCCTGATCACATTTCCCAATAACCAAGCAAGTATTAATTTAAATGATGACACAGACACTGATAAGATGGAGAAAGCTAAATTTCTTAAAATGTTGGAAAATGAGATTTCACCACATACTTTGCAAAAATACCGGAGTCAGAAGAATTTGCAGGAAGAATTAAAAAATGATAAACTGTTTCAAATATGGTCAAAATATACTAGTAGTACAGGAGAAGAAATTGAAGACGCCAGACAAGTAACAACTGAAGACAGAATTGAGAATCTATATGAAGACAATGAAGAATATGACCCTCAATCAAATCCAGATAGTGAAGTTATATTAGTACATGAAAACACAGATGCAGAGATTACACACACACCAAATTTTAAAGCTAAAGAAGACAAAGACAATGAAAATATCAACCAAGGCGATACTTTAATTATTACAGATATATACAGAAATTAATTGCTGCAGAAAGTCTAGAGGAAAATAATAACTCAGAACAAGAAAAGGGTTCAGTTTGTAAGGAGCTGAAAGGAGATGAAATCTGGAAAAAGTACTTACACCTCCCAAAGATAGAAGTTGCGGCAATAAAGAAAAATGTAAAGGAAACAGCACCATTGGCAATATCATCAACCTATTGGAAAGAATATTATGAAAAGAAAGATGAAGAAAAGAAAAACGAAGAAAAACAAAGAGAGCAAAGAAAACTGGCTAGGCAAGAAAAAAAACGAAAGCAAGAAGAGATGCAGAAATCCAAAGATAGCCTTAAAAAATCTAAAAGTTTGAAGAAAAGAAAAGTGTCCGTTTCTAGTTCAAGTTCGGAAGAAATTTTAAACTTAAGCTATTCCGAAAATGAAGAAGAGGAAAATCCAGAAACAGTCAGGGACTCTACATTGAACTTACGGTCTATTAGTGGTAAAACTGCGTTAACTATAGCAGATTTTGTCATTGTAAGGTATGAAGGAACTCATTTTCCAGGAATAATTGTTAAAAAACAAATACGAGAATATGAAGTAAGAGCAATGTGTAAAAGTGGTTTTCAAACGTGGAAGTATCCAGAGAAGGTAGACCAAATATGGTACAAGGAAGAAGATGTCATTGAAAAAATAGAACCACCGGCAATAATAGGCAGTCGTGGGAATACCTATTCCGTACCAGAAATGACGAAATATGATTGTACTGTACCTAATTAAATATTTTTTGAGTTTTAAAATTTTTGATTTAAAATAAAAAATAGTCATTTACTGGTGTTTAACAAAAATAGCTGGCATACTGAAGTAGAAATTTTTAAAAATAATTTGTATACACAGGAGGTGTTCACAATACAATGGGCATGTGCTTAATCCATATATTGTTGCCTTACTGTCATAACATCACAAACGACATCCTATTATATATCACTGTTGTCTAAAGTGGTCATTCACTGGGCAGTTCACCCTAGCTTTAAATTTATATTTCCCTTCTTAAAGACCAAATGCTGAAAATTGAGGTGTCCAATAACTCATTTGGTTTAACCTTAAAATTTTATTATTGGACACCCGTCCAATTACTGTTGGTGGTCAATAATAATGTATAATGTTTCTGATAGCTAAATTATAATAAAAAATTGATAACTTTTTTTCTGCCAATTTTCGTCAACTCCCTATAGTATTTGGACAGACTGTCCAATAACTATATTTCGTTGTCCAATTACCGTACGCATATTTATTAGGTTTAAACATGCCAGAAAAAGGATGTTATGCTAAAGAAGCTTTAGACAACGCCATAAAAGACATTCAAAATGGAGCTTCATATAGGACGGCTTCTAAAAAATATTGGATATCGAAATCCACATTGGAATTTAAAAGAAAAAATGCAGGTCATAAAGAGACTTTTGGACCATCCCCAATTCTTACGCCTTCTGAGGAGAATATCCTGGTAAAGTAAGATACCGAACTTATTAGTAACTGCATTAAAAGTAGGAAAATCCAAAAAAAAACTATGGTTTTAGATGGATTGAAAATACCGCTAAGGCTGAATTTCCCAAAAAAGCCAATGACCTCCAATCAAGTGTACAACGTTTTTTAGTTAGTAATCCGAGACCAAATCCATTTAAAATCAATCGCCCTGGAGAAGGTTGGATCAAGGTATGGATGTCACTAAATTGCTTTTTCTGTGTTTAATAATTAATAAAAACATTTCTTTTATAGGCATTTTTAAACCGCCATCCAAATATTTCCGAGAGAACAAGTGAAGCAGTCAGTTCAGCAAGTTCATGCGTATCAGAACATGATATCAGAAAGTGGTTTTTAGAAATTCAGAACTATTTAAAAAAAAACATCTGGACGAAGTCATTGGAGATCCTTCTAGAATTTACAATGGTGACGAAACAGGGTTTCAGATTTGTCCGTCAACCGGTAAAGTCTTTGCAGCAAAAGAGTCCAAAAATGTATATACCATTGACCGCGGCTCCTCAAAAGAAAATATAACAGTCATGTTTACGTTCTCAGCTGACGGAAAAATTTGTTGCCCTATGATTATTTACCCTTATCAGAGAATACCAGAAAAAATAGCAAATTCAGTAAATCCAAAATGGGGTACTGGGCGAAGTGACAATGGTTGGATGACCAGCGAGACATTTTATCAATATATAGAAAATGTTTTGTATCCTCATCTTACTGAAAATAATATCAAATTTCCTGTTATTCTTTTCGTGGACGGGCATAAATCCCATTTAAGTTATGACCTCAGTATACTTTGCAATAAACTACAAATTGAAATAATTGCTCTTTACCCCAACGCTACCAGGATATTACAGCCGGCAGATGTGGCTGTTTTTTGGCCAGTAAAGGTAGCGTGGCGTCAAAAAATTCGCCAATGGCAAAATGAAAATCCTGGCGAAGTTATGAATAAATTATCATTCGCTCCACTTCTCGAAAAAGTTGTAGACACGGCTATTAAACCTGAAATGCTGATTAACGGTTTTCGTACATGTGGCCTCTATCCACTTAACTCGGCTCTATAGATTTTCCCAAATGTTTGGGAGGGCTTAATAATGAACAGGATAATTTATCTAAACAGCCTGAGAAGATGTTACTGGATTATAAGACCTTTATAAATATCGTTGGAGAAGAAACAATTGGAAAATTTGAGAGTCTAAAAGAATTATTACCCAACGATAAGAATATTGAAGATTTTTTAAACTTATTTAAAATTTGGTCATATTTTAATAACAAAACAAATTTAAAAGAACCTGATTTTTTAACCCTGTCAAATAAATCACAGAACAAAATTAACCTAATAAGTCATATAGTAATATCTGCAGATCAAGCATTACAAAATAAACCTACACTACTAAACGAGAAATTCGCTTTTCAGCAACCCAATCAGTTCCTGCAAAATCAGATTAAGGTAGTTGCAGATGTCCAAAAAAAGTGCAACTCTACTGATAAATTCCACAGCAACAATAACTAACAATAATGCAACGGAATCCAAAATTATCTGTTACAGCCGACCATTCCTCAAAGAAAAGGAAAAAAGAATAGTGAAAAATTCCCCTTTGCTATCATTTCAAAACTATATCAAAATATGTTTGAACAAAAGAGGCAGTTAAAAGAAGAGGAAGAGGCTAAGAAAAATGAACGTAAGAGAAAACGTGAAGAAAACAAAAAAAATAATGAGAAGAGAAAGCCTAAGCTGAAGAAAGATCAAGAAACAATGATCTGTTCCCAATGTAAAAAGTTAATAAAAGCAAATAGCTTATATTGTGATCAGTGTTACCATAGGTTTCACTTATCTTGTATACCAAAAAAACATCAACAGCACATCCCAGAAGACGAAGATGATAACTTTATGTGCCATTTCTGCTATAAGGAAGAAGAGAGTGATGACAGTAATTTAAGCAAATATTCCGAACATGAGGAGGAAATTGATGAACTTTATAGTCTTTATAAAGAAACAAACAATCTTTAAGTATTGCAGTTAAAACTTCGGTTATTTCAATTTATGCTTAAATTTATATATTTTTTTAAACTAGGTAGATACCTACTACGTTTTGTAATTAATAAATAATTTTGTTACTAATTACCTCCTGTATTTTTTATCTTCCAAATAAACTAAAGAATTCAAAAAAATAGTAAAAAATAAAATTATGACAATTTATTAAATAAAAACTTTCCTTAACTGTCCAGTAACTGTATGGTTTACCCTATTGCTTTGGAAAATCATATCTGCAAAGCATCCGTCCAAAAGTATTTAGATAAAAATAAATTCCATCCTCACGAAATCCAATTGGTTCATAAGCTCAATGAAGATGTGATGATCCAGACAGAAGAGTTCAATTTTGCGAGATAATGATGAATATGTGCAATAATCATGCACAGTTTTCGAAACGAATTATATTTTCGGATGAGGCAACGTTTCGTTTGAATGAAAGTGTAAACAGATAAAACTGTCGGTATTGAGTTACAGAAAATCCACGCTGGATTATGGAATGCCATATCCAATATCCTCAAGAAGTTAATGTTTGGGCCGGCATTATTGAAAATAAAATTTTGGGACCCCTTTTTTATTGACGGAAATTTGACACGTGAAACATATTTAGAATTTTTTGAAAATGATCTAGTACCGCGCCTTGCCACTTTATACGCTAATCCAGAGTATCTTCAAATGCGAAATAATATTGACAGAACCTTATGTCGTTAATAACGTTCTGCAAGAATTTCAAGATCACCTCGGGTACTGCCAGACGGTTGATGGAGGTCATTTCCAACATTTGATAAAGTGACTTTTAGTTTATTTTGAATTTTCTTTTCTTTTCGCTAATAAATAATGTGTTGTTGTTTTAGGTTAAAACGCCGTTTTCTCGCAAACCGCTGAATATAAATATATGACACATTTCATGATATATGTTTAGAATTTTATGCAGAATTTAAAAAAATAATATAAAATCCATTTAAAAAAATTAAGTATACCGTTATGACTTTTTTCGGGACAACTCATATATATGGGATAAGCTTTAGAAAATGCACAACAAAAATAAAAAATTGGTGGGTCCGAGTGTTGTTTCGAAAAATAAACACATAGATTTTAAATGAATTTGTTCCAACCTTTATGTTCTTACTGTATAAACGTTTTTAATGCCATGGTGACATTTATACAAATCACCTACCAATTAACCCAAATTAAGGTCTTAAATGGTTTAGATAAATCCACCTCAACTTATTGAGATGAACAATAATAATATCTCTTGATTGGTGATCATGAACTTACAAACAGCGCCCTAAAGAATTTTTTAGAGTTTTTTAGTTTATTTAAAAAAAAAAACGGTATCTACCTAGATATTGAAAAAGATGTTTCAGGATATAAGAAATAGGTTTGTATGTGTTAAGCTAATGAAAATATGATCGTGACAGCATTGCAAAAAGATGTCTTTAAGATGGATATACATTGGAGGATCTAAGGCTAAGTATTTTACAATTTAGTATTAGTTAATGGCGGTTGTAGGTTACTTTAGGTTGTTTCTTTCGCACATTTAGAAATAAAATAATATGCCCATTCAAGATATGATCTCATTGATAAAACTAAACTATAGTTTGATCACTGATATCAATTTCTCCGAACCAGTCTTTCAATAATACACATAATACACAAGTACAAAAAATAAACAGATAAAGTGCAAACATTATAAATCTGCATGTTAGTTGTAAGCGACAGGAGACCAAGCAATGTTCAAAACATAAACGGCAAACTATACGTTTTAACTTCGATTGCAATTAGAAGCAGGCTAAGCTGTAACACTCTTGAGTAAAGCTTGTAAAATAATTCTAAAATGAAGCCACAGGCAACCACTCTGTTATGAAAAGTTACAGTTCCAAGCCCCAGTAAAATGTGAAGTTTCTAAAGTAAAACCCGTCAAATATATTAAACTTCCATTCTCGTACATTTGCGCTGTAAACCTAAATTTCCTGTTACTAAACTAACCTGACCTGTACACAAAAGATTTTGCTTGAATTGGGCTAAAATTTGAAATGCAAACAACGCAACGTAACAAACTACAAAACGCATAAATTGCGCCACTTCTCCGCTGCAAGAAGTACGCGATGCTTGCTAGGCGTTCTTTTCTTGTCGTATTTTGGGCGCTCAATTTAGTCTGATTGCATAGTTAAAATTTTCTTGTCAGGATCTTTATAAAAGCAGAATATTATTTAATATTTTCACATAGGTTTCAAAATATTAAATCAAAGCCCAAATGTATATTTCTGTTCTGTTGGTTTACTACTTGATACGCATATAAGAATGATTATTTGAATGCATTCATTACAATAATTGATCGAAAGTAACTTCTTTAGTCATTTTGTCTTGGATGCGTTTAGTTACATTGAAAGGAAATTATTATTAGGGAATGTTTATATAGTATATACTGACCATTATATTATGTAGTTGGGTATCAGATACTTTTGGTAGTATGTTTTTATGTATGTATATATGCACATGGGATTAGAAAAGGAAAAAATTAAATTATCCTTAATTTTAATAACGTTAAAGTGGCAAATGACCTTCTAGGTAACACTGCTCTCGCGGATCTAGGGCTCGAAGCCTACATACCAGATCATAATGTCACCGTCAAAGGTATTGTGAGAACTTACCCTGAATTGAACAAGTGACCATACCCACATATTAAACGTGAACCAGTTTAATTGCAAAATTCTTAAAGATAACAACACCAAATAGATAAAAACCGATTTGGAAATTACAGCCCTACATTATTTCAGTTGTGCAGTGTTATAACTGCTTAATGTTTAGGCACAACGCAAAAAATGCAGGGGGAAACCCAAACGTTATAACTGTGGGGAAAGTAACCATGAAGGTAAATGTCGCAAACCCTGCGTGGTCAAAAACCCTTATGAGGTTTGCTATGAAGGAAGAAGGTGCTACCGTTGTAATAGTAAACTAAACAATGCAACAAGTAAAGACTGCCCAGAATATGAAAGACAAGAACAAATTAGGCAATATACGTCCTTGGACAATATCTCTTTCTTCGATGCTTATCAACTCATTCCTAAAATTAAACGAAATATAAAAAGTAATAAGAGTTACATTACATATTAAGAGCATTTTTCTAAACAAACCAATAAAAAAGTAATAATCCGAATTTCACCCCATTAAACGAACGAAGGCAGGCCTACCAAGAGGCCTAAGAAAATTTAAATACACTACGCCCATTAATTATCGAATATTCAAAAAGGCACGCTCAAATTAATAAGCTGTTATTTTGTTAATATTAAACCAATTTTGAATTTTTTTTTCTTAAATGATAGATAAAATATTCTAGAGTTTAAGTCAGACTAGTTTACGTGCTGATACGTCTTATTGTACGGGGTAGCGCATAAAATCTAGATGCATGTAAATTTCCTAAAATTTAAAACTGACATATCTTACATAAAAATTGAATTTTATTTATTTTTTAAACTAAACCAATTAGACATCTATCTGCGTTAGAGACTGGCCAAAAAGTTTCGCCATGCCACTAGAGGCAAAGAAAAAATTACCATTTCTTCCGAATAAATTATGTTGCTGATAAAATGTTTGGTAAACAATCAATGCGTCATTTTATATCTTTTGGCTTTTGCTAAATTTAGAATAAAAAACATGTCAACAAATTAAGTCTATAATACAGAGTGCCACGCAAATATCTATCCATTTAATTCATTTACTTGCTGCATTTTATTTGCTTAAATATTTAGTTCAGACGGTTAGATGAATAGCTATGCTAGATCTCGCCGTCATTAAAATATTTATACTGATGTTATTTGTCGTCATTTAATAAATACTTTATTTATTTATTTACAGAAAATTAAAAATACAAAAATAACGATAGAAATACAAATTTTTTAGTATCGGGTATTGCCTCCACGAGCATTGAGCACTTCTTGACACCGTCGTGGCATGCTTAAAATTAGATTTCTTATAAAATCTTGGTCAATATTCTGCCATATTCGATGCAGCGCTTGTTTTAATTGTAGAAGAGTTTGCGGCGGGTTAACTTCCGCACGAACTTGCCTCTTCATACGGTCCCACACATGCTCAATGGGGTTTAGGTCCGGGCTTCGAGCTGGCCAATTCATTACAGAAATTCCAGTGTCAGCTAAATACTCCTGGACAATTCTGGCGGTATGGGGACGCGCGTTGTCATGCATAAAAATAAAATGTTCTCCAATTGCAGGAGCAAAAGGTATTACGTGTTCCTGCAGAATTTCTGTAATGTATCGGTCGGCCGTTAAACGTTCTATAAAGGTTAAGTCCGTTTTTTCCTCTAATGATATTCCCCCCCAAAGCATTACTGAGCCCCCTCCATAACTAATAGTATTTTTAAAATTACACTGTGCAAATCTTTCACCAGGCCTTCGAAACACTTTTTGACGCCTATCATTACTATACAGACAAAACCGGGACTCATCGCTAAATAGAACATTACCGCACTCACCTTCAC
Organism: Polydrusus tereticollis; assembly: GCA_963920685.1. NCBI lineage: Eukaryota > Metazoa > Arthropoda > Insecta > Coleoptera > Curculionidae > Polydrusus > Polydrusus tereticollis. The sequence continues at coordinate 60,302,698 of OY987328.1, forward strand.
CCCAAGCCACATGTTCCCTAGCATATCCTAAACGTGCACGTCGATGTACTGGTTCCAATTTAGGGCCTTGCGCTGCCTCGTATGGCCTAAGCTGAACCTCTTTTAAGCGATTTCGGATCGTTTGCTTGCACACTCGCATAGGACCATACGTATTTGAAAACTGCGTCTGTAATTGAGTGCTGGTAATGAAACGTTGTCTTGTACACTGCAGACGAACAAACCTATCTTGGTTATAGGTGGTTTTTCTTGGTCGACCTTGTCCTTGCTTTCTTTGGTTGGAGCCAGTTTCTCGATATCTTCTTAAAATTTTGGATATTGTTCCCTGAGTTTTGGCTAAAATTCTAGCAATATCTGATTGAGAAAGACCCTGTTCATACAACCCCCTAGCATAAGAACATTGTTCTGGTGTTAAAAATCGATTAGCGTTCATAATTACTTAGTATGGTAAACTTTAACAACTTTTAATGTCAAACATACAGATATCATTTACTTACCATATCCTAGGTTACCTAATAATGAACTGGATATTCCTGTATCTGAATTTGTATTTGTATAAATTTTCTGTAAATGAATTAAATGGATAGATATTTGCGTGGCACTCTGTATTATAGACTTAATTTGTTGACATGTTTTTTATTCTAAATTTAGCAAAAGCCAAAAGATATAAAATGACGCATTGATTGTTTACCAAACATTTTATCAGCAACATAATTTATTCGGAAGAAATGGTAATTTTTTCTTTGCCTCTAGTGGCATGGCGAAACGTTTTGGCCAGTCTCTAACGCAGATAGATGTCTAATTGGTTTAGTTTAAAAAATAAATAAAATTCAATTTTTATGTAAGATATGTCAGTTTTAAATTTTAGGAAATTTACATGCATCTAGATTTTATGCGCTACCCCGTACAATAAGACGTATCAGCACGTACACTAGTCTGCCTTAAACTCTAGAATCTTATATCTATCATTTAAGAAAAAAAAATTCAAAATTGGTTCATTATTAACAAAATACCAGCTTATTAATTTGGGCGTGCATTTTTGAATATTCGATAATTAATGGGCGTAGTGTATCTCGCAAGCCTACAGATATAAAGTAACAAAAAAGGAAAAATAAGTGAAATAATTTAGTGGTGTATTGCGTGCATATTCAATACCCTCCTTTTCACATAAAAAAGAAAAAGCCTTGCAGCCATAATCTCCAAAAATAGGTACAATGAATATCTGTTTCCCACAACAACAAGAACCTTGGCTAAAACTTCCAGCCTAATTAACACATATCCTTCTTCATTTCGTCCCCAAAACACTGACTTTTATTACACTCCTATAATTTCCTCCTTACCACGAGAAGTGAACGAAAATGACACAATTAAAAAAAATAATTTCAGAATTTCTTTTCACTGAATGACACCGATGACAGTTTTCCGTCAAACCCAAGAACCCGCCGAAAAGGTCACAGAGAATAAGTCATATACAAGAGAACATAACCTGAAAGTAACAACGTTACGTGGTTTTACAAATGAAGGAACAAGATTTTAAAGATTTTGCAAATTGCGCGTCAACATTTTTTGTACAGGGACATTTTTTTAAGTGTCTCACCCTATTGGCGATTTTTCTGCTGACTATAGAAAAAAACAAATTACATATTTCTTAATGATTTTTGATAAGGAAGCCGAATTTAATGTCAAAAAATACATAGATTTACAAATTTGACAGATGCGACGCCATTTTGAATTTTTTTAAATGGCAACCCACATAAATAACCACACGATTAAATTGCATTTGGCGATCCGATTCTAAAACTATATAGTTGTTGATATTTATTTTCAGCCGTTTCGGAAATACGGGGGTTCCTAATTTGCCTCTATCGATTTTATCTTTTAAGTGTCTCACCCCTTTAATAAATAGACCTTCTAAGCTGAAAACCTCAATTATTTTCACAGTTACATAATCTCTATCATCTACGCTATAGTCAAATGCGACAGATTATGTTACTGTGAAAAGAATTGAAGTTTTCAGCTTAAAAGGTATATTTATTAAAGGTGTGAGACACTTAACAGACAAAATCGATGAAGGCAAATTAGGAACCCCCGTATTTCCGAAACGGCTAATAATAAATATCAACAACTATAGGTTTTTGAAATCGGATCACCAAGTGCAATTTACTTGATGGTTGTTTATGAGGGTTGCTATTTAAGAAAATTTAAAATGGCGTCGCATTTGTCAAATTTGTAAATCTATGTATTTTTTGACATTAAATTCGGCTTCCTTATCGAAAATCATTGAGAAGTATGTAATTTGTTTTTTATTATAGTCAGCAGGAAAATCGCCAATCGGGTGAGACACTTAAAAAAATGTCCCTGTACAACAAAGTACCGTTTTCAAAAGTAACTTTCCTAAGATATACAAAAAGTTTAACTGAATTTAAAACAGAATACTCTCAACCAGTATTTTAAAAAATTTGCATTTCTATTCAAGTAACTTAAGTCATCTAGGCGGCAAAAGAATTTAAGAGGTGGGCCAAAAATAAGAGGCGGAATTAAAAGAACTCCGCTCAGAAAGAAACAATGTCTATCTGAATCTCAATTCCCCTCCAAAACCATAACAAGTATTTCGACAGAAAAAGTTGAGACGATTAAGAAAATTTGGCCACGATGCCATCATTGGATCAGGCACTTTACAAAGCTTTACTTAAAATTGCATAAGGACTTGTGACAATAACTTATAATAATGACACTTCAAAATTATAAGGTTTAAAGGTTTGACCTCCCTGTATCTATTAATGCCAACGGCAGGCGCCGCCTTCTCCGGTATGTTAATAAAAAAAAACCAAACTGATAGTGTTTCGTTTATCACTAATCCTGAGTGACTAGCGGTTCGATATTTGTAAGCCGGGAAGCAACAATTCTGATAGCCTAAGGGTTTTCGTCGAATAATTTTTCATTGACTAATTACGCTGACGTTGCCTGGTATTTAGGTAAGTGGGAAATTAATTAAGATATTTAGTTAGTTAATAAGGGAGCGGTTGATCAATTTTTTTATTGTTATTGCATTTTTTGTTAATGCTATATTGTAATTTTTAGCGTTGTTCAACTCCGGTTTCAATAAAGAACCAAAATTCCGGATACCGTGTGAGTTATTTCTGTAGACCTAAACCCGCCCACAATCGCTCTGCCACATCTTGACGCCCAACGGGACACAGAAAAATGGGTCTGGAACGATCACCAAAAGAACAGGAGCAGGCTGCTCAATATAATCTTCGGGGAAGAACTGTGCCGCAAGTTGCAGCGACAGGAGCCATCCCGAAGACCTGGAGCAACCGCCGCCGGCAATCGGCCGAAAGTAGCTGTTCAACACCGAGAAACCTAGGAGGTAGGACTCAATATTATACACCAATATCAACAGCTAACGCAAAAAAAAATGAAGGTGAATATTTAAGTACATCTTTAGGGGCTTTACGGCCTGAAACATTATTCATGGAAATACCTCCTCGCAGAGAACATGAGGTATTTTTTCGACCAGAAGGTCAGTTAGAAGTCAGAGAGGAATTAAATAAGGACAGGAGAAATATAAATGTAAATAGCCGAATAAATAATAGTGCAAGGTTGCAGCCGTAGGCAAATAAAGAAACATTAGAGGGAAAGTATAATAACAAAGAGGATAATATGTTTAATATTTAATTTAACCAGCCGCAGGCACAAAGGTCACGCGGCCAAATGGAGTACAATTTTCCGAATTTTTTCAAAATGCCGCAGGCCGCAGCGTATGAAAATGTAAATATAGGTAATGTAAATAATGATAGAGATAGAGATGATTTAATTAGAATATTTAGTGATATGTTGAAAATAATTAAAACTGATGTAAATCAAGTGCCAAATACAGGTAACGCTAGTTCAAGAACGGGTAATTTAGATATGTATCAACAATTGCCAAATTTTGACGGGCAAAATATAAATGCGATAGATTTTTTAAAGCAAGTGGAATATTTTTATAATTTGAATAATATGCCTTTTGAACAATTTATTTATACCATAGCTAATCATTTTAAAGGTGAAGCATTATTATGGCAGCAAGCTTATTTGCATACTTTTGTTGATTTTGAATCGTTTAAAAGGGCGTTTTCGGACCAATTTTGGTCAGAAATCGTCCAGCTCGAGATAAGATTAAAATTACAAGCAGCTCGATATAGGGAGGGTTCCTTTGTGAATCACTTCATGAAACAAATTGTCATGGCTAAGCACCTATCGCCACCATATCCAGAGAATTTGTTGATTCAAACTATCGCGCGGGGTTTTCCACCAAATATATCCGCGATTTTAGTAGGAACACACACTCTAACCGAGGCTATGGAACGTTTGAGACAGGCAGATTATTATTTTAAAAATGATAAACCCGAAAGATACGATTCGACGCCTAGGTTGGCACCATTTAATCAAAGGCAATCAGCGGACGTTTATAAAAAAACAGCGTTCGGACGCGATTTGGACCGAAATGCGGAAAAAAAAATAAGGTCAATGGAAGTCGACATATCGGAAATAGCAACAGGGGCGGAAGAAAAAGTACGCGAATCGGGAAACGAGGAGATACCTCACAGATGGTAGGTCCGATTGTGAGGGACGAATTAAAAAGGGCCAGTTCATGTTTAAATAATGCAAAAGAAGAACTTTTAGAGGAGTGCGATTTTGATCACGGGAATAACGAAGATTATCATGCTCCGACAGTTCAAGTTTGTTTTTATGGATATAATTTTCCCGGGCTAATTGATACCGGAAGTATGATTTGCGCAATTAACGAGAACGTGTGGAATCAATTGCATAATTATTATGACATAATACCAAGTTTTCCGTGTTCGGGAATAAAAGTTTCAGGCGCGTTTAAAGCTAAGCAAAGACGCGTACAAAAACAAGTATGTCTAACGTTTTCATTGGAGAAGGTAAATTATAGTTTTGAATTTTTTTTAATCCCGGATCTAGCGTACCCAGTAATTTTGGGGATTGATTGGTTGCGTTCGGTGCAAGCCCAAATTAATTTAGAATTTAAAATAGTATTACTTAAAAGTGGAGAAAAATGGAATGAAGTTCCGGAAGTTTGGCAAAAGCATGAATATCGCTGTAACGAATCATTAAGCTTGGCAGCGGTAATAAAAAAGAACACGGCCATAATGGCCCAGGAAACTGTTAGTAACGGAGATTTAAAGTTTCAAATCACCACGGCGTTGAGCGATGCAAAATTAACTGACAATCAAAAAGAAAAGTTCGAACAATTAATTCATGGTTATAAGGACATATTTTCGGACAGACCCGGTAAAACAACAACGTACTACCACGAAATCCGCCTGCGCGAAAATAAAGAGTTCTGCTTGAAGCAGTACCCGATCGCGCTAGCGCACCGCCAGGCCATACAGCAACAGCTGGACACGATGGAAGAATGGGGGGTTATCGCGAAAATGCCGACACCCTATATTTCTCCGTTAATGGCTACAAAAAAAAAAGATAACTCCGTAAGATTATGTTTGGACGCGCGCATGCTCAATAGTCTTATGGTGAAAGAACATGATACCCCTCGTCCGGTGGAGGAAATTCTGCATTCTATTCGTAATGTCGTGGTAATGTCGTCCATCGATTTTACGTGCGGTTATTATCAGATTCCTTTAACACCAGAATCGCAAAAATATACCGGTTTTAAATTTAACGGGAGAACTTATTGTTTTCGCGTCCTACCTTTTGGTTATCATCGAGTGTCAGTGCATTCACTCGGTGTCTTTCGAAACTTTTTGGGCCAGAATATGATGGCTATTTAACGCGATATATTGATGATTTATTGATAATTTCACAAAGTGTAGAGGAACATCTAGAGCACCTAGATTGTGTGTTTAAACGATTGAAGCAGGCAGGATTTACTGTTCGATTTAAAAAATGCGCTTTTTTTAGACCGGAAATGCGTTTTTTAGGATATATTTTAACATCGGAAGGTTATCGTCCGGATCCGCAGCGAGTGCAGGCCTTACAGGATTTTAAGATGCCGAGCAATCGCAAGGAAGTGCAAAGTTTTCTTGGACTTGCAAATTTTGATAGGGCATTTTGTGAGAAATTTGCCGCGAGCACAGCGCCGTTAACGGATTTATTGAAAAAGGAAATCAAATGGCGCTGGACGGAGAAGGAACAAAAAGTACATTCATCATCAAATGCATTCATCGCCGTAAAAAATAAACTAGCGCAGGCTACCCTGTTATTTCACCCGCGCGAAGATTTACCGTTTTGCATCGCTACAGATTCGTGCGATCGAGGTCTAGGAGTGCAGCTCTTTCAAATAGTCGACGGAAAACATCGGGTGATTGCCTGGGCATCGCGAATGTTGTTAGATCGCGAAACGCGCTATCACATCAATGAAAAAGAAGCGTTATGTTTGGTTTGGGCAATGGCGCGTTTTAGGGTTTATCTTTTAGGAAGAAAGTTTACAATTATATTCGCGTCCAGTCCGAATATATTATCTTGATTATTAACTATGTAGTCCGCTCCCGGCTACCCACCGTGCACCAAATTCAAAGACACCGATGATAAAAACATCGGCTAGGAACTCCCTTCCTCCGCGCGCCCTGTCGCAGCCTGCATACCAGTTTGCCGTTGGTAGGTTATTCATTCGTTTCTGGTGCACTCCGCCGTGCGGTCGGTAGGACATCGCGAGCTCTTTACGAAAACAGTGCTGTTCTCATTTCAGCTGTGTTGGAAAGTGATACTGGTTGAGTGGTAAAGACTGCGTTGGTAAGCACTAATACTTTACTGTAGGTATTTATTTTAGCTTTACGAAAATGGGTAAATCTCACAGAAGGGATAAAAGTAGGTCTCGAAGTAGATCGCATACTAGGCGATCCTTAAGTGGAGAAAATAGAGATCTACGGAGGAGGATAGAAAAATTGGAGAGAGAGAGAAAGAACAGGGTTAGGCACAGGTCTCGATCCCGTCACCGTGGAGGTCATTCTCCTGGTGAGATGAGTTCACGTAGGGGTACTCCGAGACCAAGGGCCAATTCTCATAACTATCAAGAGAGGCGTCGACGTGAAGACCGCAGCCCGAGTGTTGCGGTTTCACAGTACAGTCAGATAAGCACAGGACGCGTGTCAAGAGCCACGGCCAGTGCTGATAACGTAGACGGCCGTCATCTTAGTGGTTCGGCGTCTACAGTAACAGGTTTCGAAAGCAGTGATACACCTGAGAATATAAAAACTGACAGTTCTCCGGTGTTAATTTTGCTAGATGATACAGGTCTTTCTGAGGAGGCTAGAAATATCTTAGGTCCCGATCCTAGTAAACAGAAAAGACCGACCTTTATTCTACATACCGCCGTAGAGGCAATATGGTCTCATATCTTAGCCTTCGGTTTATCTAAGGAGGACGTCGACCAGCTCTTTAATAAATATGATCTGCCTGAAAATTGTAAATTGCTCATTCCTCCTAAAGTAAATGCGGAAATCCAGGCTAATATGAACTCTCTATACAATGTAAGAGATGAGACTCATTTAAATTACCAGACTCATATAAGCAAGGTTTTAGCCTCGCTGGGTCATTCTATGAACGTTATTTTAGGAGAAGAATCTAACATTCCAAAGCAAACGAAAGAAATAATTTTAGCAAGCGTGGCAGATTCTGGTCGCTTGTTATGCAATCTTTTTAAAGAAATATCTACTAAACGACGTCAACTTATATCACCATTGCTGAACAAACCTATAAGAACCCTCGTGGAAAAAATTCCGCCTGGCGAATTGTTATTCGGCCCGGATTTGGGGGATAAAATTCAAGCTCTGAAGGTATTAGAGAAAGTGGGGAAGGACTTGCGCCCTTTCCAGACATCTTACTCTCAGACCAAAAATAATGCCCCGTTTGCTCATCAGAGAAAAGGGAGTGGTGGTGGAGAGAAACCTCATACTATAACAAACGCACAGTTAAACAGGAGACGCCCGGCTCATCAGAGGAAGGAGGTGAGGCCACAAAAAGGGCGTCCTTCATTCACTCAAAAGACGGCGACGTACAGGAGGCGCTAATGGTGAGTAATATAACCACTTTTGCTGGAAATCTGAGATTTTTTCACAATACCTGGATAACAGTTACTACTAGTCCTACAATCTTATCTTGGATCAACGGGTACAAAATCCCCTTTTTTGAAGTGCCACCTAGCTCGGATGGGCCGTCCAGATATGTATTATCTGTTGGCGAATCCGATTTGATGAAAGAGTCTATTAGGGGACTATTAAAGCTGGGAGCGGTGGTAAAATGTGAGCCTTGTCCTGGTCAGTTTATTTCTTCGACTTTTTTGGCGGATAAGTCTAATGGGAAAAAACGATTTATTCTTAACCTGAAAAAATTAAATAAGTTTGTGATTACGCCACACTTTAAATTGGAAGACCATAGGACTGCCCTTAAATTAATTAATCCAGGCTTTTTTCTAACATCAGTAGATTTAAAAGATGCCTATTTTTCAATATCGGTACATCAGGATTTTCGCAAATATCTAAGATTTAGATTCAATAATTGTTTATTTGAATTTACTTGTATTCCATTTGGACTGTCATCGGCGCCATTTTGTTTTACAAAAATCATGAAACCTATACTTACCATCATGCGTGAAAGGGGCATACTATGTGTCAACTATTTAGATGACTTTCTAATCATGGGGAATTCTTATGAACAATGCTCAGAAAACACAGGTATACTTATACAAACTTTAGAATTGCTCGGTTTTACAATAAACAGAGAAAAAAGTTGTTTGATACCAAATACATCCCAGAAATTTTTAGGTTTCATTTTTGATTCCAATAGTATGAGAATTGAACTGCCGATTGAAAAGAAGGACACTATAAAGAAATGGGCCGCTTATTTTAGAAACAAATCATTTTGTAAAATTCGTGAATTTGCAAGGTTCATTGGAATTCTGGTTTCAGCCTGTCCCGCTGTAAGGTACGGCTGGCTTTACACGAAGAAGTTTGAGCGGGAGAAATTCCTAGCTTTAAATCAGAATAACATGAACTTTGAAGCAAAGATGCGCATTCCTACGTACCTCCACCAAGATCTTTATTGGTGGGAACAAAATATATCAGAATCATTTAATAATATTAGACAGGATCAATTTAAACTCGAAATCTTTACTGACGCATCGTTAACGGGATGGGGAGCTTGTTGTAATTCGAGGAAAACACATGGGTATTGGAATAACATTGAAAGTAACTCTCATATAAATTTCTTAGAATTATCGGCTATTTTTTACGGTCTGCAATGTTTCGCTAAGAATATTGAGAACTGTGACATCCTTTTGAGATGCGATAACACCACCGCTATATCGTATATCAACCGTATGGGCAGCATTCAGTACCCAAGGTTATCGGCGCTAGCCCGGGAGATATGGCAGTGGTGTGAACGTAGAAATATTTGGATCTTTGCATCGTACATCGCTTCAAACGATAATTACGAGGCCGATAGAGAATCGCGTCGCATAAATTCGGAAACGGAGTGGACACTTTCTGAAGAAGCGTTTGATAAAATAGTCCGTTGTTTGGGTCAACCAGAGGTAGACCTTTTTGCGTCAAACATTAACCACAAATGCGAAAAATATGTATCCTGGCGGAGGGACCCAGGTTCTGTCGCTGTGGATGCATTTACTCTAAATTGGCAGTCCATTAACTTTTATGCGTTTCCTCCCTTTAGCTTGGTCTTAAGAACTCTGCAAAAAATAAACCAAGATAATGCTGTAGGAATTGTAGTGGTACCATATTGGACCTCACAACCATGGTACCCACTGTTTTCTAAGTTGATAGTTGGACAGGAACTATACCTAGACCCAAGCCCTACTTTATTATCTTCTCCTTTCAGCAGAACTCACCCTCTGGCAAAGCAGCTTACCCTGGTGGCCGCCAAATTGTCAGGGATTCGTTCCAGAGGAGACATGTCCCCGAAGAAGCTATAGATACTATTATATCATCAATTACAGAGTCTACTCTCAAGCAGTATAGTAGCACGTATCACCTCTGGTGGGATTTTTGTTTCAAGAAAGAAATACCTATATTTCAGGCCACCAACCGAGACGTGTTAAGCTTCCTGCAAACGATTTCAAGGGATCGAAATTATAAATATGGAGCATTAAATTCACATAGGTCTGCACTCTGCCTTATTCTACCCAGTAACATTGGAACGGATCCAATAATTAAACGATTTATGAAGGGCATGTCTCGTCTAAGACCGACCCAGCCTAGATATAACAACACTTGGGACCCTCAAGTTTTGTTCTCGTATCTAGAGAAACTACATACAAATTTGAATCTACAACAACTTTCTCAGAAACTGGTCACCTTGTTAGCTCTTATCACGGGAGGCAGACTTCAGACCTTATCTCACATTAGACTATCCAATATTACAGAAACTCAACATGAAATTCAGATTAATATATCGGATCCAATCAAGACTTCTGGATTAAACAAACAGCAACCCACGTTGTATATTCCGTTTTTGCGACAAAGACCTAGTATTTGTGTTGCAACCGCTTTAAAGCAATACATAGAGATGACAAAGCCGTTCAGAACTCTGGAAAAAGATAAAGTTTTTCTTACAGCTAAAAAGCCCCATGTGGTAGCAAATAAACAAACATTAAGTAGATGGGTTAAGCAATTGTTAACTTTAGCAGGAATTGACACTACAAAATTTAAGCCGCATTCTACGCGACATGCCTCGACCTCAGCGGCCTTAAGACATGGGGTCTCGGTCGAGACAATATGCAGAACAGCAGGATGGTCGGAACGCACAGACACATTCGCAAGATTTTATAATCGGCCTATTTCGGATAAGACTGATTTTGCCAAAGCTGTTTTGAACCTTCCCACCAGAGACTAGGCTTTCAACTAATGCGTCTCCTTTTCATATTATTGTAAAATTTACTCGTACTTTTTAAGTTACTTATGTTAGAACTTCTATAGAAGTCTCTTTTGTTTCTAACAGTTAGAAATACATTTTATTCTTGTAATGGATTTTTTGTTGCCCTTACACACAGTTCATTAAGCCGCAACATTAATTCTTTAAACAACTACATAGTTAATAATCAAGATAATATATTCGGACTGGACGCGAATATAATTGTACGATCAAACGAACTTACCTTAAGTGAAGTTCGATCGTAATTATATGAAGCGTCCAGTCCGAATATATTATCTTCCCTCCCTTTCCCATTTAAAACCCAATATAGGTTGCGGTCACTTAATAAACAAAACCTTTGAAGAATGAATAACCTACCAACGGCAAACTGGTATGCAGGCTGCGACAGGGCGCGCGGAGGAAGGGAGTTCCTAGCCGATGTTTTTATCATCGGTGTCTTTGAATTTGGTGCACGGTGGGTAGCCGGGAGCGGACTACATAGTTAATAATCAAGATAATATATTCGGACTGGACGCTTCATATAATTACGATCGAACTTCACTTAAGGTAAGTTCGTTTGATCGTACAATTTATACTGATAATGCCACAATAACCTATTTACAAACTTGCAGGTTATTATCGCCTAGAATTGCACGATATGCTTTAGCGTTGCAGGAGTTTGATTTTGAGATTACATATGTTCCGAGTCGTCAGAATTTTATTGCCGATACGCTATCGCGATTGTGCATTTCACGCCCACCAACGCCGGAGGATAAACTGTTTAAAATTTTATTAGTTGTTAAGTTGTCTACTGAGTGTTCCAACGTACTAAAAAATATTAAAATGTATCAATCGTCTGATCCTAAGCTAAAAGATATTTTAAGCCAATTACCCGATAGCTCAAAATTGCAAAGACGTTTTATTGTTAGGGATGAGGTGCTCTACGTTCGCAAATCCGATAGTGAATATTATTTGCTATGTATCCCTAAATCTTTGTCGGAAATGATCGCGGGCGAATATCATAGAATTTTGGGGCATTTCGGTGCGTATAAAACTTGGTGCGCCCTTCGGAGCGACGTCTGGTGGACAAATATGCATAAAGTGGTAAAGCGTGTAATACGGTCGTGCGACTTATGTCAAAGAACTAAACATATAAATATGCCTAAGCCGGAAAGTCGACCAATTATTCCGGACGAAAAGAATGAATTGGTGGCGGTGGATTTTTTCGGACCGTTACCAGTAAGTCGTGGCGGCGTCGCGTATGTTTTCGTAGTTTACGACGTATTTAGTAAATATGTTACATTTTATGCGTTTAAAAGAGCCACGACACGAGCGAGCTTAAATAGAATTACGCGCGATTATATTCCGAAAATGGGAAAAATAAAAAAAATACTAAGCGATCAGGGAACACAGTTTACTAGCCGTAAATGGAGAGAAACCTTAGAGGCTATGGGCATAAGGGTAATTTTTACGTCGGTACGTCACCCACAGGCTAATCCCGCCGAGCGCGTGATGCGGGAGTTGGGACGCCTTTGTCGTGCGTTTTGCGCAGATCAGCATACTAGGTGGGCTTGTGAACTGCCGAAGTTTGCTACATTTATGAATATGCTGGTGCATGAATCGACGGGTTTTACGCCTAATGAACTCCATTTCGGATTACCGCGCGAACGCGTGTTACCTGAATACCTTCAGGGGCCGAGTACCGGGGAAGCATCGCAACTTTATGAGCAAAAGCTGGTGTTGGCCAAGGAGTCGTTAATGGGGAAAGCGGCGCGGCGCAGGGCTCAGTTGCCGAATGGTACTAACTACCCGTTTGCGCCTGGTGATTTGGTGTTGTTGCGTGCTTGTAACATATCATCGGCAGTGAGGGCAGAAACTAGGAAGTTCTTATTTCTGTTTGAAGGACCTTTTAAAATAAAAAAACAGATAAGTGCCGCAACTTTTATTTTGGAATATGTAAATGGAGGCCGGGAGCGCGGTTCATTTCATGCCTCGCATTTGCGACCTTATTGGGATCCTCGATTAGTGGAGTCTATCTTACCACCGACGACAGCCTCTCAGGGAAGGGTGCGTAGTTGTGACAATAACTTATAATAATGATACTTTAAAATTATAAGGTTTAAAGGTTTGACCTCCCTGTATCTATTAATGCCAACGGCAGGCGCCGCCTTCTCCGGTATGTTAATAAAAAAAAACCAAACTGATAGTGTTTCGTTTATCACTAATCCTGAGTGACTAGCGGTTCGATATTTGTAAGCCGGGAAGCAACAATTCTGATAGCCTAAGGGTTTTCGTCGAATAATTTTTCATTGACTAATTACGCTGACGTTGCCTGGTATTTAGGTAAGTGGGAAATTAATTAAGATATTTAGTTAGTTAATAAGGGAGCGGTTGATCAATTTTTTTTTTATTGCATTTTTTGTTAATGCTATATTGTAATTTTTAGCGTTGTTCAACTCCGGTTTCAATAAAGAACCAAAATTCCGGATACCGTGTGAGTTATTTCTGTAGACCTAAACCCGCCCACAATCGCTCTGCCACAGACTTATGCCTATTTTTTTTTGTATTAGAGTTTTATTTTTGTTCTACCTTTTATTTATTTAGATACTTTTCAGTAAAACTTGACCTGTTTAAATACTTAATTAAACAATAAAATGTATTATTAGTTATTTTAATTGCCTTTTATTAACAGAAAAAAATAAATAAACATCAAACATTTGAGAAAAATATTGTCACAAAGGGAATAATCAAAAAGAATATTTTCTCAAAATAATTCAAAACCTAAATCAATATTTCATAAATCCACTTTAGTAAAGAAACACTCAGTAAAGAAATTAACTTCCCATCATTTATTACTAAATGTATAAACACGCCAATCAAGCCGATTCAGCAAGTCAGCAGGAAACAGAGGTGCTCGACCTATGCATTGACCATAGTACATCGTCTACCTAAAATAGATTAAAATATAGTAAAAAGAGTGCTGACTTGACGAACCGTTTGGAAGGTATAAAGTCAAATTTGATCAATGGCAGAGGATAGTTGTTGGCCGACAAGGTAACTGACCGATTCTACCCCGATTCTCCCCTTTGCGAGACGCCGTTCGAAAGCAGCCCCACGATGGTTATTTTCAAAGTTAATCTTTTATTGTAAGTATGAAACTATAGTTTATCTCACCTATAAGGAAATGTAACCAAGGGTAATATTTAACCATAACGTAATTTGAGTGTAAAATAATTGTAATGATTTATTTGAAACAGATTAACAGTAAATAAATTAATTTGTTATTGTTATATAAAATTTAGTGTTTTATTCCGATCTTAGGTCAACGTCCCCAGTCGCACCCGCAGGGCGTGACAACTTGAATAAATGATGGGAAGTTAATTTCTTTACTGAGTGTTTCTTTACTAAAGTGGATTTATGAAATATTGATTTAGGTTTTGAATTATTTTGAGAAAATATTCTTTTTGATTATTCCCTTTGTGACAATATATAGAAGTACATGGTTGTATGTGGTAGTTAAAACCTTGTCCATGAAGCCAAATGCTCTGCTTTGGGTGACAAAGTTCTATATACAATTTCAGTATTTTTTTTTCTTATTTTGGACGTTGTTATGGATTATAAATATTATAAATTTAAATATCAATCTAACTTAAACTTATTGCAAAAAATTTCAAAGCAATATCTTGTTTCGCTTTTAATTTCTGTACATCTAAAATTTCAAAGTTTCTTCTCCAAATGGTGTCTGTGCCACATACACCTTTGTCATTCTAGCATGACGGTGTGTGTTTCTGATACCAACCACGACAAAGTGAATACGTACGCGCCAAGTAATACCAACATCATGATTTTGTTTTAAGATTGGTTTTGTAGAGCTAAGCTTAAATATCAAATTTAATGTACAACCGGATATTATTTGTGAATCTACTTTCACTTTGAGCTAAGCTTAGTTGTACCTAGTCTTAAACTTCGTTTGCACAACCGGGCCTAAGCCAGATATTTTGCATGTACGCGGTACTTATAGCAACTTTTAACAATGTATACGGTAGTTAAGGGACTTGGTTGTCATAAAAATTAAATCATGTTTTTAGGTTTTAAAATTAATAATATCTAGTTTAAATAATATATGTAAAAATAGTTTTAAAATATTCAATAGCAATATTTAAAAAATACCGGTTTATATACAATTAAAAAAAAATGTGACGTTGACGTACGATTACAGTGTCAAATTTCCATATAAAAATATTTCAATTTTTAACGAAAACAAAATTAAAAATTACAAATAACGCAAGCTCAAAATTTTTTACAACGACGCTATTAGAGGTAAACTTCTAGCTTAAAAATGTATTATAATTATGACTGGAATAAGAAATACTGCCAATAAATCTAGAAGTGTATCACTCAATGTGCCAATTACAGAAGAAATAGGATCAGGAAGAATATTTACCAACAAGATATCCATCGGATACAAAATATGATGATTTTCTTAAAAATTTTAAAGATAAAAATCAGAATATAAGAGAAGCAGGTATCTCAACTAGTCCCATAAATACTGAAAAATTTTATTTTAATAACGAATTATCTCAAGACTGGCAAGACAACAGAAAAAGAACTTAACCTTGAATATTTATGGTCAAAAGATCAAACAATTTTTTAAAGAAAACTCCAATCTTTATGTAAGGGATAGTTTGACAAAGGAGTTCTAGATGTACTATTTTCATTTATTTTATATTATTTTATTTTAAATAAAAAAAAGATAATAAACTGGTTCTCTCAAAAGTTGCCTCCTTACTGGTAAAGTATTAAATTCAGTCGGCCCTCAAATAGGCCTTACAAAGGTTCAAGAAGAGTTCATACATGCTTTAAAAGAAAAGTTCGTTAAATCAGAGGGTTAAATACTGACTGATTCAAAAACTGGCCCTAAAAATATACATACCAATAAACAGGGTGAGTCCGAAAGAACGGATCAAACTCCTGGAGCGTATTATACACGCGAAAATAATGTAAAGAACCCATATGTTCCTATCCGATTTTCATTTGTTTTCCAGTTATAGCTCAATTAAAAATATTTACCTAGCGTTCCACTTGTATCCATCGCATAATCGGAGTATACTATATTCGAGACTCAAAAAACTTGTTGCTTTGACAATGTATCAGTGTACTGTGACAGTAATCGAACTTTGTTTTCAAGTTTGAATGATTATGTGTTACAAAATGCCAAACACTTATTCAAATTTAGAATATGCAAATATAATGTTTGTTTATGGTTTCTGTAATGTTAACTGCTGTTAAAAAACATCGTCAACGGCTTCGACATCAGAGACATTCTAATAGAAACGTATTTATCAGAGTTTTTAACAAATTGTGCGAGACCGGTAAGCTTCCCAGTGTATAACATCTAAACGAGCTACTCAACAAGGTATAGAAGAAGTAGAAAATATCCTGGATTTAGTAAAAAAAGAAACGACCAGCTGACGACGAATCGATACTACATTGGGCATTCCACAAAAAAAGAGGACAAAACAAACTCCACGAGCAAGGCTTACATCCATACCATGTAAAGAGAGTACAGCACCTGAAACCGTAAGGTTATGCTAAACGTATGAAATTTTGTCGGTTAGTTAAATAACAATCATCAAGTTGTATCGCGTATACTTATTGCGCAACATTCACCCGTGAGGGTATTAATATTACTCGTAACTCTCATGTATGGTCAGTCGAGAATCCCCACGCAACAATCAAGTAATTTTCAAAATAAGTTTTCGGTAAACCTGTGGTGTGGTATGCTCGATAGTTATTTAATTAAAGAACAGAAGAGCACTATTTCAATCTTTTACAAAATAAATTACAAGTACTACTAGAGGATGTTGCTGTAACCATCAGAATGCAGATGTACTATTAGCACGATGGAGCTCCTCCACATTTCGCTCGTCATGTCAAGCAACATTTAAACGAAAGATTTCCAGGGCTGGGGCTATATTGGCCCTATTAATTGGCCTCCAAGATCTCCAGACCTCACAGCACTAGATTATTTTTTATGGGGCTTGTTTAAAAATATAAGTGTATAAAGTAAAACGGGATATTCCGGATGCACTAATTCGATATATTAGAAAGACTGCACCCAATATTAAAGAAGAAAGACATAAACATTAGGAGAGCAACAGGCGCTCTTCGTAGACGAAGAAAATGTTTAGAGGTCAAAAAATAATGCCATGATTAAGAAAATGTTATTGTATGAAATTTTGTATATTTGCTATTACATGAAAACAAATGAAAATCGGGTAAGAACATATGGGTTTTTTAATTTTTTTTCGTAGCAAGTAGCAAGGATATGAAAAAAAAAATTAAAAGAGATTTTTTTTATACTTTGTATAATAATGTGATCGATCACCCTGTATAATAAATGCACTGAACTGTCTCAACACAAATATTCTTTACTGAAAATATAGGCAACATTCTAAAATATTGTTTCTTAGTTTATTATTTCATTCAATTGTTTTAGTAATTTGGAAATCGTCACTAAACTTTAATTAAGATAAAATCGTTAATATTGCTTAAACTACTGATAATAAATACTAATATTTGAAATTGAAAAAGTAGCCCATTCTTTCAGTGGAGTTGATATAATCAAATAAAACGACTTCAGTCTACCTCCATATAGTTCTATGTGGAGGTAGACTGAAGTCGTTTTATTTGAAATACTAATATGTTCAGCAGCTTTATTGTCATCTTTTGGGCCAGTAATATATAAAGTGTTTAATTTAAAAATACAAGTTAAGTTCTCCATGCTCTTTAAGCCATCCTGTATAATGTAAAATATATTTAAAATATACCGCTTTACATTCCAGACCTCATGCCGTTTCAGTATTTTTGATAAATTCCTCGATAAGAATTTAATCGTCAATTTCTTTGGCGGACCCGGTACTGAAAGAACAAAGTTGGTCGCCAAGTTTCCTTGACGAAATACTTACAATGGTATTTACGCCAATTTATTAAACTATAGTTTTTTGATCAATGAATCTACACACTAATTAATAAATATTATTTCTGTTTAGGCAAGAAGCGCTCCACAACCTTAAACATAGCTAGGAAAATATGCAATATGAGGGGTCTGGAATCAAAGGCGGCAATCTTCATATTTTGGAAAAACTACTTAAATACATAATACTACAAATTGAAAAAGTAGTCCATACTTGCAGTGGAGTTCGCGTAATGCAAATAAAACAATCAAGTTTTCCTCCACCAAACTTTAATAAAAAAATGTTGGCAATGTTCCCTACATGTTCCTGGCGTCTAGATGTTCATCTTCAGAGGATACTAGAAGGGATTTCAATTGGTAAAACGACCAGTTACCAGGAACGCTTTATCACTACAACAAAAAAAGTATAACTTTTCACAAAAAAATTCCAACAATTCATTTAAACTCAACAATAAAGATATCTTAAATTCAACAACTAATTATGAATTAGCCAATGACCCTTCCTAAGACTTTAGCTTTGATAATTCTATTTTCAAATGCGAGTTGAACGATACTGAGGTGGACAACACACATTTCAGTGACTTTAAATTCCATGATCGAACATTAAACCTTAGTAAAACTGATTTTAACCAAGATGAACGTCAGCTACTAAATTTAGGACTTATCAGCTCAAAAACTGAAGACTTAAGGGTCATAGCTGTTGAATGTGAAAATAATATTTATCTTTATCTCGATGATGCATTATTACTCCCTCTAAATCGAGAACGCAAGCGCAATCACTTGGTAAATTATATAACTTTTATTGTACAAAATTTGATTCGAATAAAACCAGCAGTGTCCTCAGAATTAAGCGACAAAGTTTTGCCGCACTTGAATTTAACAGGAGATATTCATGCGCGACGCGAATAAAACTGGGAATGTCCCTGGTTGGTACGATCGATTGGTCGCTTCTGTTTTGGTTCATTTATTACCTTGGTTTTAACTTCAGTTCAGTAAGTGCTTGTACTTGTTTGATTGAGGCAACGTATATATCAGTTTATGTTAAACCTAGAAAATGAGTGAAAACATTGAAATAAAGTTTAAAAAAAGGGCCAAAAACTAGTAGAATGCAAGATGTTATGAAGAAAATACGAATGTCTGCTCACGAACAAGAGGATCCATAGTAAGTGTTTCGAGGTGCTAAGTAATCGATGATAGAGCGTAACGATGTTTTAACGAGATTTAACAAAATTAACTTAATTGATGAACAAAATAGCTATCTTTGTGGATTAATATCGGTGACCAGTACAAAGACGCAGAAGCCGAAAACCCGAACCAGAAGTTTCTTATCACCAGAGTAGTTTTGCGTACAAACTAAGATGTCAAAGAGGTGAGAATGTGGAGGAAATATCTGTTTGCAGCAAGGCACTTATTACCACTCATGGTATTACAAGAGGGAAATTGGAGCATTTACAAATCTCTTTAAAAAAGATAGGATTTGCAACAAAGGATATGCGAGGGAAGTATTGTGCTGTAAGTAACGAGTTGCCTAATGATTTGTACGGTAAAGTGTACGACCATATTAAGTCGTTTAAGGAAAGGTGTAAAATTTTGTGCCTTAAAATTTGTTTAATTCAAAGACATGCCGACAACGGTGTAATTTCGTCAAACTGTGCGATAAGCTGCACGTGACAGCGATGTAAAAAAAGTGACATTCGTGTGAGTTAATTTGTCGGGAAGAGTTGTAAAGTTATTAGAATAAAAAAATGTTAAATTGAATTACTGATTTCGTTGGAAAAAAACAGAAGAGTTCCAGGTATCAATCCCTGAATAAATACAGAAGGCTATCACAGGGCCGTATATAAGGGGTTGGGGGGGGTTAGGGGTTCCAACCCCCTCCCCCCATTGGAACCGTCCATGCAATACATATTACATTTAATTATTATTTTTATTAGATCTAAAAACAAAATCAATAAACTGAATTTCAATGTTCTTATTCATTTAGCAGCGCCCGCCTAGTGCGGTTTAATTCTCAGCTCAAATCCGGCAGTCCGGCAACATTGTTTGGAGGAGAATTTGTGCGTCGGCGCGCGGAGGTTCCTCACCAATAGGACGACTCCGCGGTTTATTTCCGCGCAGAGAACTAACCTTTATTGTTTTGTGCCGCGCAGGGCATCGCTGATCGCGAATAGTCGTGTGTTCTTTTTCTTTACTTTATTGAAATTTTGAATTGTGCAAATTTGGCGTGTTGGAACTTGGGACGTTTGCGGTAAGTTAGATACTCACATAAGTACACATTAGTGCCCTTACGTATACTTATGTAATAATGTAATTGGTGTTACGTGCCTAAAATAACACCGCGAAAATCAACATAACAAAGAATGAATATGCTAAGTAGATTGCAGGGCTCACACGAGTAACAGATAACAGCAAAAAGCTAAAGTTACAGATGGTATGTAAGTCTGGTCTTTTATAATTCAAGCTAAAAGTTACTTTAGTTTAGGTAACGTATTATGTAATGCATTTACAGTAAATATTGTTTTATATTTTAGTGAAAGAAATATGAACCGTACTTTACAGCAGTGGGATTTTTTGCAAAGAAAGGAAAATCCAATGATTAACCGAACCCCCAAAACGATAACAGCATACCCAGTCCGCATATGGATATTAGAACAGATGCTCCAGCTACCTCCAGCTCAAATAACAACAGTAAAACAGGCGGTGGTAAGTTACTTAAATTTTAATCCCTCAACAATCACCATTTTAACGTATTTTTTTAGCTACCCTGGATTCTGTTTTAAAGGAAAACGAGTACGATATAGGGAACTATTTGTCAAAGACTCCAAAAAATAATGTAGAAAAATTAGAAGCTTTAAAAGAAGCTTGGGCCTCTTCAGAGAGTTTTAAGTTTCCCATCACTGGTAAAAGAAGTATTTGCTTTCAACGTCATTGGACCCCATGGTTAGTTTATTCAAATATATCACAGGGATCACTATGCAAAATGTGCGTTTTGTTTGGACAGACCAAAGGTGGTCAAGGTGATCAGAAACTTGGAAGTTTTGTCACAAAGTTATTTAATAACTGGAAAAAAGCTCTAGGAAAGATTGAACATCATCGAAATACAGATTATCATAAATATGCTGTTGAACGGGCAAGAAATTTTGTTAGCATTATGGAAGGTCAATCCCGTGATATTACAGAGTCATTTAATATACAAAATAAAAAAAAATTGCCGAGGAAAATAGACAGAAGCTGTGTGCCATAGTTGACACAAACTTATTTTGCGGACGACAAGAGTTGCCTTTGAGAGAGAATCAAGACTCTGGTAAAATCGGCATTATAGATCCTCTACTTAATGAATAAAGTTTGCGTGCACTATTCCGTTATCGTACGCGATTTGGTGGTGAAGTACTTAAAAATCACTTATTTTCTGAAAATACTCATACTCGCGCTATGTATACATCGCCAATCTTTCAAAATGAAACCATTGAATTGTGTGAAAGTGCTATTTAAGAGCAACTAATAAATAGAGTTAAACAGTCAGGTGTCTTTGCAGTACTTGCCGACGAAACTCCCGACGTATCGCGTCATGAACAGCTATTACTTTGACTTAGCTATGTCGACTGCTCTTCTGAAAAGCCTCTTATCGGAGAAGGCTTTCTTGAACTTGTGCACGTTGATGATGTTACAGCATCAGCTTTAGCTTCGACGATTATGGAAAGACTTAAGTCATTTGGATTAGATTTGGAGAATTTAGTTGGTCAGGGCTATGATGGAGCGCTTGTGATGAGCGGTCGATTTAAAGGCGTAAGAAAAATAATTATGCCCAAATATCCTCGAGCAGAGTTCATACACTGTGCAGCTCATACTTTAAACTTAGTTTTGGCTCATTCGTGCGAGATCCCTGCAATTCGAAACTGCATCGGAACTATTAAAAGTATTATTAACTTCTTTCGCCAATCAGCACTGCGAGATGGTATTCTAAAAAAAACTGCGGACGAGATTGGAGGGTCGAATTCAACGCCTATCTCGCTTTGTGAGACACGCTGGGCAGATAAACACACAGCCATCGAAAGGTTTGCTGAGATGTTCCCTGTAGTATTTGCAGCACTTCAAGCTCCTCAAGAGTCTGTAAGTAATGTTTAGACAGCTATACTCCAGGGAAAAAGTTAGCTATAAGACATATAGAATGATATTTAACACGAAATTTAACATAAGTTTTCGATATCCTCGCACCGACACATGTAGTGCATGTGACAACTTTACTACAGAGACAAACAAAATTAAAAAACAAGCTACTGGTAGTTCAGAACAAGATATTCGACAACTGGAAATAAAGAATGACTTTCATAAAAGACAAGCACAGCGGTTTTATGACAAAAAAAGGAACGCTAAGAAACGAAGCATGACTGATCCAGAATTTGTAGCCATCGCTATGGATTTTCAAAAAAATATTTCGTTGCCCAATGTGCCAACTAATGACATATATTACTGCAGGCAATTGTCAATGTATTCATTTAATATTCACGTCTTATCTTCTGGGATGTCTTTTTTCAATGCATACCCTGAATATTTTGCCAAAAAGGGGTCGATGAAGTATGCTCTTTTCTTTTTAACTTTATAATGAATCACTTCGATACTAGTGTTAAATACTTGCACATATTTTGCGATTCTGCTGGAGGCCAGAACAAAAATTTTATTATGTTCAGGTTTATGCATTTTATTGTACATGGTGTTAAACGACTTGACTCAATTTACATTTCCCATTCGAGGTCACTCATATTTAGAGTGTGATAAGAATATGAGTTTGATAAACTTTAAAACAAGAATGGAGCTACCTGGTGACTGGTACGAATTACTCCGTAATTCAAGGAAAAATCCTTGCCCTTTTACCGTAATAGAAACTGAACAGAATAAAGTGAGAAAATGGAGCGAATTTTTTAAAGACCAGTTTGTTCCAAAATGTCCATTCGCCATTCAGCCAGTAAGAGAGATAATCTGCAAAAAAGATCATCAGCGTCTAATTTCATACCGCAAGTATCTAGATGTCATGAACTTAAAACACTTTTGTGAAAACCCTGATGCAGCCAACTTTTTTGAGAAGATTCCTCACGAGGTCAGGAAAGTTAAGAAAGTTAAAAATGTTAAGAATGTGAAGAATGTTAAGAATGTTAAAAAGGATAAGAAAGTTTAAAAAAGCTAAGAAAGTTAAGAAAGTTTAAGAAAGTTAAGAAAGTTAAGAAAGTTTTCCTATAAGGTTTACGGACGATTCTTCTTTTATTCGAAAAAACTATGTATTTGGTCATTTTTTTTTGTGTTTTTTATAAAATAGTAACAGTGTTTGGTTATACATTTTTGAATTAAAAATACATTTTTCCATTAGTATTTTATTGTCGATTATGTAAAATATATTTGTTGTGTTCAGTATAAAAGAATTAACGTTAAAAATCGCATTATCTCGAAACTCTGTTATTGCGATAAACATTGTATTATTCTTGTACCCTTCACTTCACATCTTCAAATTGTGGTCAAGTGTGTCAAGTTTCAATGAACTAGCTGGCACTATTCAAAAAATATATAGAAAAATCTGAATTTTTTTTTCAAATTTGAACACTCTGTATCTGGAAAACAGAACTGTTTCGGATCCATCCTTATATGAACTTTTTGTCTAAAAATCAATCATAGATTAATTCCCTAAACTTTGTGTACATACCTAATTAATACCGCGCATGTAAGTAAAACACTAAATTATTATCATACCTTGTTAAGCAACGAAAAATTAAATGATTTAATTGCTTTGTTTAGACACAGTGTCCGAGCCACGCAAATTTTTTCATAAGAAGGAGTGTTACAACAAGGCACTAACCTACCGCGAGGCGGCGCCACCCGTCGATTTTCACATAGCCTATACAACTTTCAGTTTATTATAGTTGTCTAGCTTTCTTATCTGGGTCCTGAGAGGCATTCTTATCGCAGTAAGATTTATATAGGCAATTTGTAGTTTTTTTGAAGGTAAATAAATATACAGTAAAATATTGATTGTGTGTATTTTGCTTTCTTTTGTGTAAGACCTAAGTAGAGGGAGTGCGAGATTTTCAATTTAAGAAATAAAGTCGCATGTCCGCTGGAACATAAATATTCAATTTTTCTTTCTGATCTTGTTACTTAAAAATAAATTTAAATTTTGCTTCCATCGTTTTGTGCGGCATTTGGTTCTTGATCGGTTTAAGTCGTTTAGAATTTTTCTTAATTAAAAAAATAATTATAATTTCTAATTTTGGACAAACCACGAGATTGACTAAACAGTGATAAGATTTAGTTCGAGGTGTTAATTAAGTTAGGATTAGTTTAGGTTCTGAAATTTAATTTATGTCTATTACTAAAAATCATAAAAACGTATCTTGTCAGTGTTTTTTGTTGTATTTATTTTAAATTCTAAACGTAGCTATCTTGTCCTAAACTATTTTAAAACCTCATCGATTATCAAGTTACATCGGTATTATATTTCCAACTACTTTCTGCTTAGATTTGTTTAAGAAATATATATTTATTTATATAAAATTAACTGCGTCCAATACAAATTGTTTTTTTTAATTACATGTTTTTGTTTTTGATACTACGGATAAAAAGCAAGCTTTAGTGCGTGCGCGCACTAGGCGGCCATTACTATTAATTAATTTGGTGTGATGCACGTGCACTAGAGTCACTAGACGACAGCGGCCAGTTGGCCGCGACGGCCACCGAGATCCCGACTGTAACACGACGGTTGCGGAACTCCTGAATAGCTCGTTCAAGACTACGGACGATGAAGTCTTTCCAGTCGATAGCGACGAAGAATTAAGTGACTTAATTAGAGGGGATGAAGAAAAGAATGAGAAAGAAAGAAGGAGAGAAAGAGCAGAATCTGAAAGAAGAGAAATGGAAGAAACAAAAAGAAGGAAGGAAATGGAACTACGAGCGAAAGAAACAGAAAGGGCCAAGGAAGGCAAAGGGAAAGCAGGAAAGGAGCAGGAAAAAGAAAAGGAAAAAGAGGTGACAAGTCAGGAATTGGGAGAAGCAAACTTGGGTAGGGATAAAGTAGGGGAGGGGGCAGACAATTGGTCTGACATCCTTGATAGAGTCAGAAAAAATTGCGATCGAGTAGAGACGGCAACAGGGAATTACAGCTCCTCAGCCAAGAAGCTGTCATTTAATATGGCAGACGCGGTGGCGGTAAAGAATGGGATGGAGGCTATCTACGCCGACCTAATAACAATCGTCTCCATCTGTACGGAGGCCCAGATCTCCCTACAGGTGGAAAAGGAAAAAAACCGACTATTGGAAAAAAGAATTGTGGAACAGGACGGGGATAGGAAAGATATCAAATCAAAGGGGTATTGAGGGAAATAAAGGAATTATTGGGTAAACGAGGACGGCAATACGAGGGTCTTGAGAAAAATAAGGGATTATTTAGGAGTGAGTATCAGAGGGAGGGAGCAATAGGGATGAAATTAGAGGGTAGAGAAAGGGAAGTAGAAATGGAGAAATTGGGGAGACCTAGGCAGGAGTTTCTTAGGATGGAAAGCCTAACGAGCGGACTTACGAGTGCAGTGACTGATAGCGATCAAGGGGAGTGGGAGGAAGTAACAAGAAAGAAAAAACTGGTAAAAAAACGAACCTATGCGGAAACGCTCCAAAAGAGGGTGCCAGTAACAAGAGTGGAAAGGGAGCCGTGGAAGACCCCCGAAAGGGAGGTCAGAAACAACTTCCAATTGATTATAAAGGCCAAGCCTGTAGAGGGAAACGAAACAGGGGGGGGAAGATAATAGGAGGGCGATGAGGGAGATTAAAACGGTTATGAAGGAGCAAGAAAGGGAGCAATTGAAGTATGTAAGACCGGTGGGCAAGGACATGGTAGTGGTGGGTGTGGGGGAAAGAGAGGGGTATGAAAGAATGAAAAGCTTAATTCAAGGGAATAAAAACCTTGAAATGATCGAAAGGGGTACGAGAGGAGGGGCGAATCCAATGCTTCTGATTATCGGCATAGAGAAGAACATGAGCAACACAGAAGTAGTGGAATCAGTAGTCGATGAGAACATGGATGTATGGACGGGAATAAGTGAGGAGGAGAGAAAGGGCATAAAGGTAGTAGCGAGAAAGAGATGCCAGAACCCCTACATCGAGAACGTAATAGTATCGATGTGCGCTGCGGCGTTCAAGGGGTTTATGCGCAAGAATTGTATAAACATCGACTTGATGACAAAAAGGGTCGACGAACATGCGGAAGTTAGTGTGTGCTACAAGTGTAGTAGATATGGCCACATAGTTAGAATTTGTAGAGAGAAGCCTCGCTGTTACGTATGCGAGGGCGAGCATGAGGGGAGGGCTTGTAGGGCAGCTGAGCCGGATTGCACAAACTGTGCACTCCAGCGGGTTCCAAAAAGCGAAAGGAAACACACGGCAATCGACAAGAAATGCCCGGTATAGGGAAGGAGGGTTGAGGTAAGTAGGTCTAGAATAAATTATAATAAACGAATGGGAGCTTAAATTCCTGTAGTGGAATGCAGGGCGAGGAAGGGAAGCGACAGAAATAATGAAAGAGAGAGCGAATGAATGGAACATGGATGTAATTCTACTGCAGGAACCGTATGGGAGACTGAAAGAATGGGATGGATACGTAAGACATAGAGCGAGTGGAACAGCTAACGTGGAGATATGGGTAAAAGAAGGCATAACAGGGGTGACACACGCAAGACTAAAGACAGACAATGGTATTGCAGTCAAAATCGAAGGGGGTGACAGAGAACAGACGATGACGGTGATAGCAGTGTACGACGAACCAGTGGGACAAAACAATGACAGATTCAGGGGATTAGAAGGGATTATAAGGGATATAGAAGGGAAAGTGTTAATTGGAGGGGATTTTAATGCAAAAAACGGGGCATGGGGGGGAGACGTGACAGACGCAAGGGGGGAACAGCTGCTAAACTGGGCAATACTGAATGAATACGTGGTGCGAAATACGCAAGATTCACTGCCGACATTTAGTAGTACTAGGGGAAACAGCTGGGTTGACCTGACAATGACAAAAGACGTAATACTTAACCGTTGGGAAGTGCTAGAAGAAGAAACGATGAGTGACCACAGATACATAACATACAGTATAACAACAAGACACAGTAGACAGAGACAGGAGAAAACCACATATGACTTTGGAAGGAGAAACTGGGACAACTTCACAGACAAGACAAGGGAATACAGAAGGTGGGAAGGAGAACTACAGACAGGGGAAGAAATAGAAAGGGAAGCCTGTAGAATGCAAGAATTTCTGAGGGATGTATGTAAAAAATACATTCTGATAAAGAGAGTGGGTGAGAAAGAGAATGAAGTATGGTGGGATGAAGAAGTTGAGAGAGCAAGAAGGAGAATCAGAGGACTCAGGAGAAACTGGCAGAACGAAAGGGATGCCAACGATAGGGAGAAGATGAAAGAGGAGTACAAGCGAGAGAGGAACGAGTATAAAAGGATGATTAAATGTAAGAAGAAAAAAGGGCTGGAGAGAGACATGGACAGACTTTGTGAAAGCAATTCCTGAGATAAGGTCTGGGAAGTGCTAAGGAAATGGGGAATAAGGGAAGGAAAAGAAGACATTGCGAGACAGAGGGGTAGATACACGACAAACACACAAGAACAAGACATAGAATTAATGGAACAGTACCATCCTAGAAGGACAGACGACGAAAGGACGAAATGGACGAGACACTCGACTAACAGAACAAGAGCAGAACGGGAAGACATAGACGAGACAATTACTGAAGAAGAGGTTAGACAGACAATCAGACTATTAAAAAGGAAAAAACTGCAGATGATAAAATACCTAACGAAGCCATGTATCATGTGTGGGTAGCAATAGGGGGAGACCTCGCGGACCTATACAATGCGTGGAAATTAATATGGCTAGAAAAGACAGGGGGAGGTTATAGGCCAATAAGCCTATTACCAACATTAGGGAAAATACTGAACAAACGAAAGACTAAGACACTTCCTAGAAACAAACAATATGATAGACAATAGACAATACGGGTTTAGAAGGGTCAGGGGAACCATTGGCACAATGGAATCCTTGACAGAAACGATTAGGAACTTTAAGGAAAGAGGAGAGCATTCGTTGGTGGTGACCCTGGACCTGAAAAACGCGTTTAACACGGCGTGGTCGGTGTATGTAGATCGGATGATGGCAGAGAAAGGGATAGGAAAGGGATTGAGGGATATTTGTTGGAGTTTTTAAAATGATAGGGTAATAAAGAGCGGGAAGCAAATGATGACGGCTGAAAAGGGATGCCCGCAGGGCTCGACCTTGGGGCCAACACTGTGGTTAATATGCATGGAGGGCTGGTTCAGGGTAATGAATGCTATACGCGATGAACAAGTTGTGGCACAGGCCTTTGCTGATGACCAGGTGTTGGCCATAAGTGGGAGCTCTGTGAGGGAGATTGAAATGAGATAGAAGACTGTGTGGGAGAGATGTGTGCTTTGGAGTAACACGGCAAGAGTGAGTTATAACGAACGTAAGACAAAGGGAATGTTTGTGGAAGCGAGAGGAAGAATAAGAGGGCCGGTGTTACAAATAGGGGACAGTAGAGTAACTTTAGATATGTTTGTGGATTATTTGGGAGTGCGCATAGATGTGAAACAGACATACATCGAACACGCTAAGAAGACCAGACGTAAAGCAGAAGGACTAGTGACTAAACTCCTAGCACTTTCCAGAAATAAGAGGGGGATAGACAAGGATAAAGTAAAGGCTATTTATGAGGGAGTGGTTAAACCGGCGATCTTGTATGCCAACGAGGTATGGGGAGTTAGAGCCGTGGACAGTAGGGTAATTAAACAACTTTAAGCGACCCACAGGATGTTCCTGCTTGCAGTGGGAAGGGCTACGTCCGCGTTGCAGGTCCTGGCAGGAATGGCTCCGCTGTATGTTTTAGCAAGAGTGGGGCATACGGAATGGCAGAGAACGCGAGTGGAGAGAGCGGAAGAAAGAGTGGAAGAGAGAGAGCTTGTGCATCCGCGATTGAGGGGGGAATTGAGGGCATGGGTTACGGATCAGGGAAAGAGGGTGTATGTAGACTCGAGTTTAAACGAGAGGGAGGGGAAACTGGGAATCGGCATAGCGTGGTTAGAGAATGACAGGGGATGGGTAAGAGGGAGCGTAACGACACCCTTTAGGGGGACGTCTATGGAAGGGTAATTGTTAGCGATTATGCAGGGTACTAACACATATAGGGGAGAAATGGGAAGAAATATTCAAGGTCAAAAAATAATCATAACGGACAATGAGGATGACTGTATAAAATGTTAGGTAACTTCAAAACGAACCACAAGGGAATCATCAGGGTACAGAGGGAGTTAGTTGGAGGTAATATCAAGGTGGGATATGAAAGGAGGGGGTCAGAAAGAATGAGGGAAGCGGATGCACAAGCCAAGAGGGCGGCGACACTTCAAGTGATCGAGGAGGTAGATAGATTAGGAATGAACAGGAGGAGAGAAAGGAAGAAAGCAAGACGAGAGGAAGAAAGGAGAATGTGGCAGGATAAATGGGATAACGGAATAAATGGGAGAGAAGTTCACAGACTTTGTAATGAGGTAGGCGATGACAGGCTAGCCCTAACCTTTAAGGGCACGCAACTCCTTACAGGACACGGAAACGTGCAGGGCTACCTTCATCGCTTCGGACTGGGTGGTGATGGCATGTGTAAGTGTGGAAATGGAAGGGAGAGTATGGAGCATGTGAGGGATGTAGGTCAGAGTGAAAGAAGAGTTAGAGGGAGAGAGAGATACGAGAGGCGAATGAGGGGAGTGAATGAGCAATTACGAGTGGGAGGTAAAGGAGTACCAGAGGTCATAACGACATGGAACGGGTGGGCGGACGATATGCTCACTTCTGAGGAGGAGCTGTAAAGGCCTGCCGTCGAGAGGATGTATAGGTACAGAACGTACATAGAAAATATGTGTGTATATAGGATAAATGTGTAAATAAGTGGAATTAGAGATAGATAAATGTAAATAGACAAACAAATAAACATAGAACATAGGGCGAATAAACGAACAGTTAGATTGTAAATATAAGTAGAATTCGTAATCAACGGTAATGTAAATAATTCGATATTGTAAATAATTCAATAGAAGTAAACAACTAGGTAAATTTCATAGACTAAGACTAAGACTAAGTATTGGGTACAAATAAATGTAATGTAATGCAATAGTGAACGGGAATAGGTGAATACAAATGTAAATAGGTGTAAAAGGTAAATATATGTAAAGGTAAATCGGTATATAGGTTTAAGTGGATACATGGATGTAAATATAGTAATAGAAATTGGTTAGAAAAGAAATTTATTAAGTTGGCTTTTAATCTTATTAGAGAAATAGGATAGGGTAACTTAATTGATTAAAATTTACAGAGTAGTTTGTTTGGTTTAGGTCTAAAAATTGTATACATATGTATTGTTTTGGTTATAATAAAGAGATCTTGGTCTTCTTTCCCCGCTGGTGCGCCTTCCCGTCGGCGCCCCGGGGCTGAGCCCCTGTTAAGGAGGGAGCCCCGCACCGGTGCGCTGGCAGGGGGGGGGGGGGGGGTTAGGAGAAGTGGAGTTGGTAGAACGTTGCCCTTGAGAGTGGTTTTAATAGGTAGTGGGTAGTATCGTGCGTTGATGCCGAAAGGTGGGTAACGGGGAGTAGCAGTCGTCTGTAACACGACGGTTCAGGTGCCGCCGCGGCCAATGAAATTCACAGGGTATTATGAGAAGTAGCGCACTTGGCCGCGCGGTTGGCATTTCTTTCGCAACTTTAGTATGATGTTGTTAGGAAAACATGTAAAATGTCTCCAGAAATTGATAACGATTTGTTTATAATGTAGATTAAAAAAACACCAGCGATTTAGGACTTACTTAAGTGACGAAAACATCGACATTCGTGTGAAATTAAAATTTGTTTCTTCATGTTGTCGAAGATCTTGAAAATTTATGAAATATTTCCCTTTAGTCGTCGACAATCCAATAGAAAATTGTACCCAATTTCTTTTTTTATTTCTCGATTTTCTTTTTTGCGAAAGGTCCCGAACAGCAAGCTACTTGCACAGCCTCTATTTTTACAGTGAGTAAACTTAGCCCCGCGACTGAGAAATATTGCCAATTTCCTTATTTTCTGGCCGCCTAATGTGCGCACGTACTGAAACTACTATTTTATTGTATTAATTTAGGTATTCATCTAAAAGA
This sequence comes from Polydrusus tereticollis, assembly GCA_963920685.1. Lineage (NCBI taxonomy): Eukaryota > Metazoa > Arthropoda > Insecta > Coleoptera > Curculionidae > Polydrusus > Polydrusus tereticollis. The sequence continues at coordinate 60,333,796 of OY987328.1, forward strand.
AAAGAAAACCATTAGCTGAATTAGTTATCCAAGTAAGAAACACTCTAGCACCCACGCTGCCAAAATATAATTTTATTATTTTAATATTTTGCCTAGTACTATGTATATATTATTAAAAGCATATTTGTACAGCTTAACTAATTAATATACATGGATATCATATGGTATCGCAAATAGAGATGGGTCGTTAATTAGGTAACGCGACTTTGGAGCGGTATTTTCTGATAACGCTCCAACGAGTTCCAAAACAACGCAGCACCACATGGGTGAAACTAATATTGGTAACTTCACACCAAAAAAAACCGTTACAAAATCTAAATTAAATCAAATCAAATATGCTTTATTGTTAAAAAAGGGCATCTTATAAACAAAGCTGTGATAAATAACAATGAAAAAGGTTAAACTTAAATACTAAACTGAACTAAGTCAAAATAAATAGAGAACGGTCAACTAGTCAGTAAAAGAGACAGACAATAATACACATTGTAAAGGAAATTTTAACATATAACAAGCACAGTCTTCACAGTCAAAAGAATAAAAAAAAAACATATAAAAAATAAATTTTTTACAAACTATAACGCGCTGATGATAAATTTATTTTAAACCACCAGACTAATCACCAGACTAATCACTTGTGGGCTAGTTTGAATAGTTAGGGTAACCAGTCCATTTGGTAAACTGAGTCATATAGTTAAAAACCCTGATATCCCTATAAACCTTAAACGAAAAGTCTTCAACACATGCATCCTGCCTGTCGCAACATATGGTCTTGAGACAAAGGCTTTAACCAAGAAATACACCAATAACCTTAGGACAATGCAACGGGCCATGGAACGGGCAATGCTTGGTGTTAGTTTACGAGACAAAATCCGCAACGAAGAAATAAGAAGAAGAACGAAGGTGGCGGACATAATGCAGCGAGTCGCGGAGCTTAAGTGGCAATGGGTTGGGCATGTTGCCAGACTAAGTGTGGACCGATGGGTGTCAAAGCTTGTACACTGGAGACCACGGCAAACAAAGAGGAGTGTCGGCAGGCCACAGAGGAGATGGTTGGATGACATTAAAAGAATAGCGGGAGGAAGATGGTACCATGCAGCGAAAGACAGAACAACATGGAAACGAATGAAAGAGGCGTTTGTCCAGGAGTGGACAGATAATGGCTGAGAGAGAAGAGAAGAAGAAGAAGAACCAGTCCAACAGAGGGCTCTACGAACGGTCAAAACCATGTGCTCTTTCCGATACATCAGACCTGCATATTAGTATGTCGACTTTCTCCTTCTCTCATACCTAATATTAATCTATAAAATAAGACAGATTGTTACAAATACAATATACCGGGTCCGCCAACGAAGCGGGGACAGAAGATTACATCCATATCGAAGAACTTATCAAAAATACTGAAACAGCATGAGGTGTGGAATTAAGAGTGGCATATTTTACATTATACTAATTAGTGCATTATGAGTCTAAACATAATAGTTTCCGAGATATCGACTTTTGAAAAATTGCATTTTTAAACTTTGACAGTTTCTAGCATTTTGACGGTACGTCTTAGAGCCAAACGGCTTACATGTCCCTATCTTACTTTTTTATTATCTCCCCAAAAATGTGTTAAACCGGATATAACCAGAAAACCGGAAATATGGTACTTTCGATTTAACCGGAAATTTGTACTTTTTCGATGATAATAATGTAAAATATTTTTAAAATATGCCAGTTCATTTAAGGTATGACAAAGGGGGTGATGCTATTTGAAATTTTAAAGGCGGCACTCACCTCTTGACTAAAGTATGATGGTTCTAGTTCCCCTTACCATACATGCCAAGCCGCATTTTGGAAACTTTTATATTTTTCAAGATATTCGCATTGACATCTTTGGAATTTAGACCCTGTATACAAGGTGACTGAAAAACATTTGTTGGTCATTCCAAAAAGTTACCAAGATATAATGAACATATCATTAAACCAGTTAAAAGACTATAACAATCTTAATATATTGGTGTATATTTGGTTTTAAATACACCCACACACAATATTAAAAACAAAACGTGTCGAAGATTTAATGACTTACTAATATATCGCTAATTCCTAAAAACACATTTAATTTTTATCTTAGGTAGTAGGCAACAAAAATATTTCTACAAAAGTGTCGTCTCTGAATTAAATTTTTGTATGGGAGAGGTGGAAACAGTGGCAACCACAGGAACACTAGCCACACACTATTAATTTTAATTCTAAAACTTAGATAGTGCCGCCACCTAGTTGTTTTAGCCACCAGTAGTCGAAATACCGTTGTCTCGATCGAAAGACGCCAGTAGCACTAAGCACGTTGAATTTGTTTTGCGAAGTGTGTTTTGTACCAGCAAAAGTTATATTTACAGAAAAGATTTTATGTTAGTTTCGATTGTGAAACTACATTTTGTTGTAAATTAACATATCGTCGACATTATGACAATAACTGCTATCTGACATTTTTGGCAAATATGACTTTTTTATGTAGTTAGCTTCATACATATTTAGCGCGTAATATGAAATGATCTGCTAACTACAGAAAAAATACTTTATTGAGTGAAAACAATTCATGCTATCTAATCGACCTTTTGCTAGGCGCGACAATGGGCCTAATGAATAAAAATGTAGCAATTGCCAAAAGCAATTACTGATTATCAAAAGCAAAAGATTAAAAAGCAAAAGCTTTAAGAATAAGCAATTGCTTAAAGTTCATAATAATAAAAACCTTAAGTATTTGCTAGCGTTCCGGCGTATTCTAAGCAATTGCTTTGTCGACTTGTTAAGACGCGTTTGTTTATTTTGTTTACGGTGCCGGTGCCACAGTGGTTCCTCCCTATGACAAAAATCAAGGTGGCGGGTGTCACGATTGGTGTCAATTGTTATCCGTTTTGTTGACAGTAAACGTCAAGCTGTCCAAAACTGTAAATGAAATGACTCAGTCGCCGTTTTTCATACTGTTACAATTATACAAAATTCCGGAACATTATTTTGTAAGCAATTTCAAAAAGGCTCTGATTTTTAAATCCATATTTGTTTAAATTTGTAAAAAAGATTTAGTGGTGTGCAGTTTTTTCATTATGGATATTCAAAAGATAGGTAAGTAACAAGTATACATGGAATATTATTTTACTTTTAAGATCGTTTTGTAGTTAGTTAAATATGATATAATCATAGCAGTGTGCCTTATTTCAATATTTTTAAAAATTTTAAGTTTGGCAAAGGTTTTAATTGTTATGCCTCACCGATCCCCCTTAAACTTTTAAGTTATTCAAACCCTCTTTTAATTTGCTTGTGCCGTATAGTAATATAAACTTCTACTTTTTCCAACTTTACCAGAAATTAATTACCATTTTTGGTAATGCGTAAAAAAATTAAAATCAATAAAATTTAAATTTTGATTTACAGGTCCAAGAAACCAGGTAGTATTTTTAAGAAGATTTGTATTTGACCTTTGGACAAACAAGATCGGTGCAAATAAGGCCCAAATGGTTATAAAATATATTATTGAGGAGTTAAGAATTAACGATAAAGAAAATCATACGGTTGAAATATATTTGCAAAAAATTTTCAGCTTACTGGTCTAAGCATCATTCAATAAAATCCAAAGTACTAGAAAATCATTCGGATTGGTTGAATATCTAGGAAAGGGTCATTATCGAAGAATACGTGAAAATAAATACTAAAGAAACGAAATCAAATAATCAAGAAAGTAAGAAAAGAGGTAGGCCTAAGAAAAAGTTTTTGGAAAGCAGTAAACGAACACAGAAAACGAGAATAGCTGAACTAGAAGAAATAGATAGTACACTAGGGCAAACCTTGAAAAATTTCTTTCATGAAGATAATCATATTTCGTTTAATGCAGAAGAAGTTTTATCTCTTATCGTGGAAGCTAAATTAAGTAAGCACCAATACCTCTTTATAAAAGATTTTGTTAACGATAAATTCTCCTCAATTGTCTTCCCAAGCTATAAAAATATTTTAAAAGAGAAAAAGCGATGCTATCCTGATCCCGAGTGCATTAAGGTAACTGAATCTTCTGCAGAAATAGAACTACAGGGCTTGCTTAATCATACCGCTTTACGTAAAACAGAATTACAGTATGATGTGCTAAAAACTCAAACGGATGACGTGCTAAATAATCTTACATTAATTGAAAAATGGGGCTTTGACGGTAGTTCTGGTCATAGTGAGTACAAGCAGAAATTTTCAAGCAGTACTGTGGAAGATGGGAGTTTATTTGTATCGTCATATGTTCCACTACAGCTTATTTCTAGTAGTAATACAGTACTCTGGAAAAATCCCCGCCCTTGCAGTACCCGTTACTGTCGTCCGCTACGATTTCAATATATAAAAGAAAGTACCGAAATATCCCTTAATGAAGAAAAATACTTTAAAGAGAAAATCAGTAAATTGGATTCAACATCAACCCAAATTAAGGACAAAACTATTAATATTAAACACGAACTTCAGTTAACCATGGTAGATGGAAAAGTTTGTAGTGCTTTAAGTGGGACTTCTTCAGCTAAATGTTATATATGCAAGGCGACACCCAAAGAAATGAACGATATAAACAAGTGTATTAGAAAAGAAGTAACTAAAACAACATATGAATTTGGATTATCACCATTACATGCTTATATCCGATTTTTTGAATATTTTATCCATCTATCTTATAGACTGGATATTAGAAAATGGCAAATAAGAAACATAGAAGAAAAAGAACAACTTTTAAAAAAGAAAAGGCACATACAAAGTGAGTTCAGAAAAAGAATGGGGCTTATTGTAGATAAGCCTAAAACTGGTGGAAGTGGTACGTCCAACGATGGAAATACTGCTAGAAGGTTTTTTAAAAGTACCGAATTAAGTGCGCAGATTACTGGAATTGATAAGGAGTGCCTTGAAAGATGTGCAGCTATATTGCAGGCTCTAACATCTGGCTATCAAATAGATGAAAGTAGGTTTAAAACATTTTGTCTTGAGACTGCTACAAGACTAGTGGAACTTTACTCTTGGTATTATCTTCCGGCATCCATTCATAAAGTACTTATTCATGGCTCAGAAATAATAAAACATTCATTGTTATCTATAGGCGAACTTTCAAAAGAGGCAGCCGAAGCTAAAAACAAAGACATTAAGACATTTAGGTTGCGTCACACACGAAAAATATCGCGGACCATGATAAATATTGATCTGCTAAACAGACTTCTTCTTACTTCAGATCCGCTAATTTCAGGTGTCAGAAAATTACCAACAACAAATAAATCTACTCTTTTAAAAGCCACCCTTAATTTATTAGCGTATTGACCAAATATATTCATCCAGCGTTATTTATTTTTGAAATGATAACCAATTAAGTTAGGAATAACTTATATTTGTAATTCGTTATTGTTGCCGTTTAATTTGCTTACTTTTGCATCGTAAACATTCGTACATTTATGATAAACATATTTTTTACTGTTACTTGGGGAAGTACCCACAAATCGATTGTATTTCTGTTTATTTTATCTAATAAAAGTAGTTAAAAATGTTTTATTAGATAAATTTAGTCTTTTTTTTATTTTCACCCTAGTTTCGACACCTAAATTGCTAGTCCTCAGTGAATCTTTATTTATTTACTTTTAGAAAGTAGTTTTATCTTAAAATCAACGATTTTTTTTAGAAAAAAATAATGCAATATGTATTTCCTATTTTTGTCACCTTTCACCATATACGAGGAACCACTGTGCGGTGTCTCGAATCCAAACGTCGTTAGTTAGTTGTACTTGGTAGGTTTACAAATAAAGAATATAAAAATTGCATATGTCGGATACTAGTGATATCGACTCTGAAGAGAGTCAAGAAGAAGACAAGCAATTAATTTTCGTCAGTAAATTAAAAGAAAATAAAGTAATTTTTAATAAGTCGCAAGTTCCCGAAATAAAAAAGGAAAAAGAAAAGGCATTTCAGATTATAGCAAAGGAGTACAAAGAAATATTTGATATTTCTCTCACAAGTAAACAAATAGCGAAGAAAGTTAGCAACATGAAAGGAGAAATAAAAAAGAAATTTGATTAAAATAGAACTGGCAATAAAAAAATTATTATGAAACCATGGGAAAAACTACTTATGGACACTTTAGAAGCAGGAAAAAATCCTGTGTTTAATAAAATACCGGGTAAGTAAAGTGCACACCTATGGAGATTTTTTTTAACGCTAGACAGAATTCTATTTGTAAACTAGTAATTCGTTCATATTCGTAATTAAGATAAAATGTCATATACAGGGTCCTTCATCTCAGCTCCCGTCTTTTGTAGCTCAGTTCTTAATTGAGTTATATTTTTCAAATTTTGTACACTATATCTGTGTATCGAGTTGCATTTTTTTAAAATATTTTTTGTTATACATGTAAAACAAATATTTTTGTGTCTCAAAAAAGTGTGACCTCATAACCTTTTTTCATTTTTTTAAGGTGCAATATCGATTGGTGTTGAGAATCAGTCTGCAGAATCCTGCTCACTTTCAGAAAGTGCATTCGTTACAGCTCCACCACCACCGCCACCACCGACAATACCTATAAGGAAACGTAAAGCCTTGTCCGAAACCGAGGAAACAAAACATTTAAGTCTTACAGAATTGCAGCGTTTAGTGTTATTGGAGCAACTTAAACTAGTTAGAATGCAGCAGGAAGAAATTCAAACAAGAAAGGCGGACAAAGAAACTAAAAAGTATATTAGAGAAGATGATTGTGTTTTGTTCCAACTGTAAATTACAACTCTTATTATTATTTTTGTAAGTAGATTACTATACTTTTTATTTAATGAGCAGTTTGTACGTCCCAAACTTAAACATATAAATATAATAAACTTGTTTATCGTTATTATGGCAAAAATGTAAATAAACCTATTTACTAAAAGAAATGTATGTCAAACAAACTTATTTATAGACAAAATACGCTATCTACACTAATTGGTATTATTGAACAGAGTTTCTGTGATCAATTCTCTTTTTTGCTGACCCAAACGACGAATTATGTTCCAATTACGTAATTCATTTTGGACACAGAAATCTTCATTTAACTCTTCCGGTAAGGCAAAATCATCATCTCTTAGATATTTTGCAATATTATGCAAGACAACGCAAGAGATGACAATTGGGGCAATTTTCTCTAGTTTGCTACGAACTTTATAGTGCAAAATAGGAAACCTAGCTTTTAATTGTCCAAAGCACCTTTCAATTATAACACGTTCTCGACAAAAAATCTTATTATAGTGTTGCTGAGCAGGAGTCGCTGGATTTCTCCACGGTACCATAAGCCAGGGAGCTATGGGATAACCATCATCTCCTAATAACAAACAGTCTTCCCCAGCGTTTTTTAAACACTCATATACATTGGAGTTCTTAAAAATCCTGCTATCATGGCCACTGACAGTCTATACTTGTAAATATTTCATGTACGTTGCATGTTGCTTGAACGTTTAAACTGGCAAATCCCTTCCTATTGACATACTCATCACCGAATTCGCCATATTTAGGGATCCTGATGTGGGTGCAGTCAATGACCCCAATAGCATTTGGAAATTGGTATTTTTGGGACCATAAATTTTTAGCCTTCATAAGTTCGGCCCTAGTCTTGGGAAATTTTATCCATATGTTTGCCTTACTTACAATTTCATTCATAACGTATGTAGAAGTTTTGGAGACACTGGTTTGATGAACACCAATTTCTTCACCAACTGCATTTTGAAAACTTGGGTCTGCCACGACACGAAGAAAATTTTTCATTTTGTCTAAAGCCGATAAAGCTCCACCACGTGTTTCACCCCTTTCTTCCAGGAAATGGTTTGCAAGCCACTGTACATTGTCATGATTAAAACGATACAATTTTCGATAATCGTCTTCTACACATTCCTTGCGTACTTTGTAAACTTTCACTTTTCTGCAAATTCTGCCATTTTAGGATGAAAACCGGACAAATACAACAACAAAGCTGATCTAAGCAAATGTAAGGATGGTCTAGTGAATGCTTCAAAATTTAGCAGCAATAGCTTATATGGCAAAAGCAATTGCCACCTTTATTCATATTATGTAAGGGAAATGCCTAACATTTCTAAGCAAAACGTTTTGCTTCCAGCTTTTCCTTCCGTTTCAAGCAATTACTACAAGGTCAAGTAATTGCTAAACATTTTATTCATTTCAAATTAAGCATTTGCTAAAATTTTTCAAGAAAAAGCAATTGCTAAATTTTTATTCATTAGGCCCATATCTGCTATCTGTCAGTTTTCTTGTTATTATTATAGGTTATACCGGCCGATTAGGTACGCTCCGCTATAAATTACAATTAAATATTGCTCTATAAGGCCCGGTTTTATAAAAATAATGCTAATTCTCGAGTTACCATTAGAGTTACCCCAAGAGTTAACACTAGAGTCAACTTACAAAGACTGCATCAATAAAAGAAGAAAAGAAGAGACTTTGGTTATTAACCTTACATTTTTATTTTTGCAAGTTGTTTTGGTGTCTGAAGTGTGGTTTGGTCCTTTATTTTTAGATTCGTAGTTTTTTTAAGGCATCATGAGTAACAAGAGAGGTGGTAACTTCTCAGATGACGAAGTGTCTGCGTTGACTACATTCGTTGATAAGTATAAGAATGTGTTGGAGAATAAAAAAACCGACGCAGTTACAACGAAAGAAAAAGATAATATTTGGAAAAAAGTAGCTGAGGAATGGGTCACAAAGGGATACAATCCAAGAACAGGAAAACAATTACGCGAAAAGTGGAAGAACTTTAAAAAAGAAGTGAAAAAAAAATTTCGAGTGAAAGACAAGAAATATATAAAACGGGAGGTGGAGAAAGTAAAGTTATAAATATAAACCCACTTGATATCAAGGTAAAATCGATAATAGGGGATATTAATGTGACTGGCTTATACAACCAATTTGATTCAGACGAATTCAGAGAGAAAGAATGTAATGAACAAAAGGAAGTTTATGATAATACAAGTGAAAATAGTAAACCGAAAGATATTTCAGGTCAGTTGAAAATACGTAGGAAATAGAATCATAACTACATAGGTAGGTACTTAAAATAGGTTTGAAAATACCATGCCATGCTTTTTTAGGTTTGGCGAGTGCAGCTGATCATAATATCCCCACTTTTAGTTGGGCAAACAAATGGAATTCTAGTCTATTAAGGCAACCCACTTCATGTGCTTTGACACTAAAAAAAGATGAATGTGTCGAACAACCTTTGGTACCAAATAGGTGCAGGTAAATACCATTTAAATATCAAAATTGATTGGAAGTTCTCCACTAAAATTTATATACCTACAGTGTCAGGAAAATTACTAGCTAGTATTTTTAATTAATTCTATATTTTTAGTTGTAACTTCAGTGCTACCAGGGAAGCAAGTGATTTTAAGGCTTTCATCTAGTGCCCTTGGTAAGTCAATATAAAACAGTGGATGTTCAGTTGAGTGTATAAAATATGCTGTTAAAACATCTGGTAAAACTTGCCCCTGCAACATATTTGTATGTCTTCAATTTTTCCATTTTTCTATATTATTCCTGGTATTATTTAAATAAATTAGAAATTAATTAAAATTGATGCCTTGTAGAGAAGAGGCCACCAGAAAATATGTCTTCTACCATTTCCGATACAAAGTTTAATGAACTTACTGAACAGAGTACCCCAAAGAGCAGTTTTGGTAGTCGTAAGTGTTTCTTTGCCTAATTTAATAATTATTTTTACATCACTTTTAGAAATAGCCAGTAAAATTAAAAATCAAGGGTTAAAATATATAATGTATTCCAGAGGGCAGAGTTTGTGTGTACCTTATCTGCTTTCTGAGGTACAGGCAACCTTTGAATAAGGGAGAAAAATATTGAAATTGATTTATTTCCGTTGACATATACCAGAAGATTAATAGTTAGTCTTAATTATTTTAGAGCGTCAAAGAAGTATAAAGAGAAAAACAGAATTAACTGAAGACTGTAGAAAAAAAATTAGCTTATTGTCGGAAACAAAAATAGACCTAGCAAAAGTGCAAATCGATTGTATCAAAAAAGAGGAAATAAGAAAAAATGAGATTCATGAGATTCATGAGCTCCAAATTGAACATCTCAAAAAAAACTTTGAAAATACTAGAGAAATTCATATGTATGAAATACAAAAGAAAAAAATAGAACTAAAAATTTTAGAGAAAAAGTTAAATTTCCAGTTCTAACTACCAAGAACAAGAAACGTTGTTTAGATAGGGTGATACAATGTCCTACAATATAGTAATGCATTGACATACTTTCTTGTAACACCCAGAATACTGTATAGATTTAAGCTTTTATTTTCTTATATGTTATGAGAAACTGCAATATCAAAGCATTTTATTTATGTATTAGTTGTTATCTTTAATATTTATGTATAGAAAGAAGTGTCTATAATTTATGTTCCTGTAAAAGCTTGTAAAACATGTGGTTTTTCTTAAAAAAATAAAGACAAAATAAAAAATTTGTACTTAATTAGATTTATTCCAACATGACAAAGTAGTTATTTATTAAATAATCACGAACAGCTGCACCATTGCCCTCGACCAAAAACTGTTCAGCTATATCTCCTCGCTCTTCCTCAATCTGAATTGGATCGTCTGGTTCATCATCCCTATTTTCTATTGCGATATTATGCAATACAGCTGTTGCCACAATTACAGCCAGGCTAGTCTCTAGTTTTAATCTTAACTGATATCGAAGACATGGAAATCTTCTTTTCCATATTCCATAACTCCTTTCAACTACGTTTCTAGTTCGAATATGAGATTCTTGGTACAATAATTCAGCGCTTGTTATGGGATTGGCTAAAGGAATCAACAAATACTCTCTCAAAGTATAACCTGAGTCACCTAATAAAACTCCATCCACAAAGTGCCCGTCTTCTAATTTTCTTCTCAATTGGGAATTAGCAAATATCGTTCGGTCACTTGTAGCACCTGGCCAACGAGCAACTATATCTAAAATTTTCATTTGAGCATCACAGACAGTTTGAACATTAACAGAAAAGAAGCCTTTTCGATTTCTAAAATTTTCAGCATTATCACCACCTAAAAAATTTAATAGGGAATTACAACATTTTCAATACCTATAGAAAAAGTTAGAACTTTTTGCAGGTGTACCTATAAGATTGTAGAATGGTTGTAGCAGGTACCTATTTTTCTTTTTGAGCTCTTGTATATGAGACTTGATAAAATTACATGCTTCTAATTAGGTATATTTATGTACTTTTTCCAAAACACTACCTGGTGACTGAATAGGCACATGAGTGCAATCTATAGCTCCTATAACATTGGAAAATCTTGCCATTTCAAGAAATTGCCCTTTGAGTTCATTTAATCCATTAGCTGGAAATTTAATTATTGTGCGAGTTAAGCCTGCAATAGCTCGGGTCACCTTTTTAAGCACTTGACACACTGTTGACTTGTGAACTCCTACAAAATCTCCTACGACAATTCCAAAGCACCCTGTAGCATAAAACCTTAATGCAATAAGGACTTGTGACAAAGGACTAAGAGCGCGATTTCTAAAAAGAAAATATGTAGGATGATTACTTCTAGACAAATTTAGCTGAATTTTAAAGAATAATAATGCATTAACTCATATCGCACTGTAGCATGCTCTAGTTGATCTGCTATAAGTTCAATAATATGCTCAGTTGAATGTTTAGATAAACGAAAACGTGCTATGAATTCTTTATCATTCCAGTGGTCTAAAATCACTATTCTGTCTCTGAATACTCTTGGTTCTCGAGGTGCCTCAACTATTTGAATAACTTCCTCATCGTCACTGAGGAATTCATCAAATATCTCGAAAACATCATCAACTTCATTCATACCTAAAACATAAAATATTCTAACTACAGAACAAATCAAAGTAAAGGGAAATGAAAGTCTGTCTTTACCACCAAAATTTTTTTTTTTATATTAACTACAATACACCCTAGATTTGGGTATCAAGGGCATATATATGGGAGGGATTCACCATATGAGTTAGATGTTCAATATAAGTTTGAAAATTGAGTCGGACTAGTTTCGACCTTAGAAAAGATCATCATCAGCAACTCTATATAATTGTAATATAAACAAGTTAAAACACAGTAGTGGATGGTTCAATGAATGTGTATGCCTGCCCATGGACTTGACTGGGAACGTCCCTTTGGCTACACAGATGGTTAAGAATAAGGGGTTAATTGATACACTTGTTGAGTATCGAGTGTAGAGGTTTTATATTTATTTGACGTAAGCCAATAACTGTAAACAGTAGGAGAAGTAGGTCTTAAACAAGTTTGTTTTTACTCTTGACACATGCTAGTAGAGAAATGATTTTATTTATTTTCATTACATATATTATTGAGAGAAAAGGATTATGATTTTGAATTTGTGGTGGTATTCTTTGTGGAATAGACTTTTTTAATTAAGGTGGGTTAATTTTTAATTTTTAATGTAACATTTTTAGATGTAAGATAGTACTAAAGGTTTGTTTTATGTTATATTTAGGTTTTAGTTCGTTTTTTTAATTTTGTCTGCAAAGGGAGAGAAAGACGATTTTAGTTTTGAGTATTTTAGGAACACGTGTAAGATCTGTACTACAGAATCAATAAAATGTAGACAAAATGGTACTCACCCTTATTTCTCAGTCACTCAACAAAGGTGAGGCTTTTCTCTTTTTTCTCTTGAGAAGGTAGAACATATTAATTTGGTAATATTTGATCATCAGTTAAAAACTGCAAACAGTAAGACACTCTAAGTACTAGCAGAGTAATTTAGAAAATGGAGATACCGGAAAGATGGTACTACGATTCAAAGTTTTTCCCTCCTACAATTTTAGTTTCCGGGGTAAACCGTCAAGTCCATTGGCGGCAATATTTGAAAGGAATTGAAATTAAATGTTAAATTTAGAGACAATCTCAAACCACAAAGAGGTCATCCCAGTACTAATTAACATCCCTTATTCGGGGTGTATACATGTTTATTTAAGTTAAATTTAGTTACTAGTTATATAGACGAAATCTGCAAATTAATCAATAAAATTAAGTTTGGATTTTATCGTTTAGTATTTTAATATTCTGTATATTATTAACAATAGAAAAGGTAGATATCTTCACCCGAGCACGGCTGAGCGGGGGGAATGACAGTGGTAGTACCTCAAAGAGTCAACAGGCAAGTAACCTTAATTTATCTAAAATGAAGGTAGGCAACCACCACAGAGACACCAAACAAAATATTTATTAGGCCTGTCTGAAATAATGCATCTTTCTCAGTGGTGACATATATTCTCTGTCAATCATTTAGTTTTATCATTAATAAATATTATTATAAATACTTAAAATTTTATAGCTTATTGTTATTTATAATTAAAACAAAATCGAGGATGGTATGTGATGTTTCTAAGAAACTTCTTTGGTATGGGTTAATGGTCAAATTGCGAGTGAATTGAAGAATGGAAGACAATCGAAGGTAATTTGTTCGTTTAAAACATTTAAATTGGGGGCCCTTACTGCTTTGTTAATTTCGTAGATTTCGAGCAAATTGGAAGTCCTACCCTCATCTACAACGTGGAGAATTTGAATGTCAGTATCTGGATTAAAACTGTGCTGGGAATTTAATATGTGGTCGGCGAAGTTTGACTTTGTGTCCACCGGTGGCTGTCTGCCCACATTTCTTTGAATAAGGGAAAGATGGTCTTTAATTCGTATGTTAAACTTCCACCCTGTACGCCCTATGTAGCAAGAATTACATGGAACTCCACCGTCCACATGAGAACAATTCAACCTATATATTCCTGACTTTTGTAGTATATCAATCTTATCTTTGTTATTATTAATATATTGTTTTAATGTGTTTTGAGTTTTAAAAGAGATTTGAAGGTCGCTGTTATATTTGAGTAAAGTATTTTTGATGCTGTGAGATATAGATCCAAAATAAGGTAAGCTGCTATAATATTTTGGTTTATTGTTTTCGATACTGGAAATTAAGTTTTTGTTTATAAATTTATTTAAGAATTTGAAATAAATTTTATTGATTATATGTAGGGGGTATTGATTGTTTGTTGCTACCTGTCTGATAAAAGAAAGTTCTTTATTGAAGTTGATATTGTTTAACGGTATAGCAAATAACCTATGGAAAAATGAATGGAAGGCACTAAGTTTTTGGTTGATTGGGTGGTTTGAATGATATGGAATTATGTTGTCTGTCGAAGAAGCTTTGTGGAAGATAGAGAATTGTAATTCCGAATTATTTTTGGATATTGTTAAATCCAGGAAGTTGATGCTATTATTATTTTCATATTCGACTGTGAACTCAATGTTAGGATGAATTTTATTAATATAATCATGGAAATCCTTCAGTTCATGCATATCACCAACAAAAGCAACTAGTATGTCGTCGACATATCTATAGTAGAATAGAAATTTGTTAAATAAAGGGTGGGTTTGGATGGTTTTTTCTAGTGAAAACAAAAAGATTTCTGCAAGTAAGGGGGAAAGATTTGATCCCATGGCAAGACCCGATTGCTGGCTATAATGTTCAAATTAAAGTAAGTAATATAAATACTTACCTACTTTATCAATACTGTACACCACAGAACTCAATATCTTACTGTACACGATGCTAGAATATAATTTGTTTTGTTGAGCTGTTTTTATATAAAAAATAACAAATTATACTACTAAACACCTACTAACATAACCCCATAACATGTTACAGCGATTATTAACTCTAGAGTTACCCGTAGGCCAATGCCGGGGCAGGGTTAACTCATACTCCGGTTTATAAAACGACCATCATCTGCTTAACTCTGGATTAACTCTTGGGACAGGGGTAACCCGACTTTGTAAAACCGGGCATAAGAGAAGTTAAAAGTTGAAAGTGTATAGGAAAAGATTAAGTACAGTTTTCTTAATGTCCCGATATAACTATTCTTGGGTAATACTAATTTAGATTCCACTAAATAACTAGATTCTTGATATAACGTAGATAGCAGCTATTGCATTTATGTTATTAGCGTATTTGATTTCATTTAGCAGGTTCTGCTTGCCTTGCACTTTTTGTTATTTGACACAAGAAAAACGTAATAATTAATAAAAATTGTATTTTGTCACTTTTTATGTTAATTGAGGTTTAGCATTTTTGTGATATGAAAGCAGATATTTTTCTTTCTTTCAGAAAGGATGACGTCTCGAGCCCAAAAAAAATTTTAAACCTCGTTATACAGGGATCAGAAGTACGAGAATTGCCTTCTAGCGAATACTCCGATTTGGGTCTGGATAACAGTACCCAAACAAAAAATTTACCAAATAGTACTACCGAAAGACTTAATGATTTGGGTATCGAAAATGAATTGTTTGGAACTAGTTCCGGTTTTGATTTTAATAGTGCAATAGAGAATGTCGATTTTGATCTTCCATTGTTTGCTGGCCAAGAAATTAATTACAATTTAGAGTATGAATATTTACAGCCTAGCACAAATGCTGGTTGTGGTACCAACATTATAAGTGCCCAACCCGTTTCCAATTTTGATGCTGATTATGTCCCTAGTAGTGAGTCCGAGAGCAACAGCGACGACGATAATTCCCTTAATAATGCTGACATGGACAGCTCTGACAAGAATATCGACGTGGTGATCGACGCCGACGTTCAAGGTGAAGAAATTGTAACTGCTGATGGTCAAGAAAACAACAATGAGGCTGAATGGGGTGATATGACCGAAGGGTGAAAAAGAAAAAATATAGCTGATAAAAGCGAATGGAAAATAAATAAAAATCAAATGCTTAGAATGAAAGGCGAAGATTATGTAGGCTTTTCTCGGGACAAAAGCAAAAAATTTAAACATAATATTCCTCGGGCGACAAGGAAGATTGGAGAACTCTGCGTGTCAAAAATGTGTATAAAATCTAAGAAAAGGTTCTGCAATGCTTTTAATGAACACATTAGAAAAGAAATATTTGCTAACTTTTGACGATGACATGGGATCAAAGAAAATTGTTTGTGTCTGGACATGTGAGCCTTCAATCTACATCCAGAAAAACGAAGGTTGGTTTTTTGATGAACTACCCAAGCAGCCTTCTCATTATACAAGAAAGAATAGCAACAAATTATATTTAGAACAACATTTTACCACACTAAAACAGTTGCATAATTTTTACAAGGAAACCTGTATCAAAGAAGATAAACAATTTCTTAGTACCCAAACGTTTAAACTTATGTTTAAAGAAAAGAACCTTAGTTAATTTTCGCCAAAAAAAAATCGTTGTGATTTGTGTATCGAGTATGAGAATAAAAATATTGATGAAAATCTGTGGAAAAAATACATTGATGACGAGGAGAAGGCTAGAAAAGAACAGTCTAATGACAAGACTAAGGCATTCAAAAAAGAATGTATTTTATTATGTATGGATTTACAAGCAGTGAAAGTCGCTCCATCGCTAAATGCGATCAAAATATATTTTAAGACAAAGCTGAGCTGCCACAACTTTACCGTTTAAAATTCTGCCAGTCACCAATCCACACGTACTGGTATACAGAAATTGATTGTGGACTACAGGCTTCCACGTTTGTTTCATGTGTGCTTGATTATTTAGAGAGGCATTGTTTAGGACTTAATCTACCAATTATAATTTATTCTGACGGATGTACATTCTAAAATAGGAATAACATTTTGTCAAATGCCCTATTAAACTTTGCAATTATGCACAGAATTTCCATTATTCAAAAATACCTAACAAAAGGTCACACGCAAATCGAAAAAGAATCGGGTAATTGAATTGCCTAGTGACTATGTTAAAGCCTCAATCGAAGCCAGAATAAAACCTGAGCCATATGAAGTCATTCAGCTAAGACACACATTTTTTAATGATTACAGTTTATCAGAAAGTCATCGTTATTCCACTATAAGACCAGGCAGAGATAATTTTGTAACAGATATTAAAGCTCTATATTACGACACCAACGGTGAAATAAAAGTGAAGCTTAATTTTAATTTAGAATTTCAGAACCTTTCATGCAGACCAACACAAAAGACTCCTATTTTGAACTATCCTAAGCTCTACAAAGATCGCTTGCCAATTACACAGAAAAAATGGAAATACCTCTAAGAATTGAAAAGTGTTATTTCCCAAGAGTGCCACTTATTTTATGATAGTCTGCCATACACACAAGATCGTACTGGACAAATCATTAAAAATTCAAATGGAAATAGTGTACAACAAATTAAAAAATCGCAAGCCAAACAAGCACAACCAAAAAAAGTCGAAACTAATTTTTACTAAATTTTCTTTGTTTAAGTGATATAATTTTTTATAAATAACTACCTTTCATTGTTTCCGTTGTATCTATTAAGTTAATAAACTTCTTGACGTAAAAAATTCTACATTCATAGTACTTTATTAATAACAATACCTGCTAAGCTTACAAAAAAATTAAAACAATATCTGCTATCTGTATTTTAATAAAGATTAAAAACTTTTTACCTAAAACACGTTTATACATTCACAGGCAACATATTTTTATAAAATATATTAAAATTTTACGGAAATCTTGTTACCTATGGCCCTCATTAAGTATTCGTCGATCGAAGTGTGACGTTCTTGTAACCCGTCAATTAATTTATTAATTTTATTATTTGTGTTCGCCAGTCTAGCTCAATTTGCCCATTTAAAAGTAAAAGTGCCAGTGAAAAATTGTTAAATGATGGATGTACAAGTTAAGGGTATGTATATTTAATATTTTTATAATTTAAGAACAAAATATTTGCCCCTTTTGGGCTCTTTATATAGATTAATTATTTTCTTTAAAGTATTTGGCTAATTTTAGATGCAGATAGACTTTTAACTACATTCCCCTACATTCCCCGCCAAACTATATATCTCAAAAAATTCCTTGAAATCTCTAGTTTTTGGTACATTGAGAAAGAATTGCGCCAAAGTGCGCCGGAACTTATTTTTTTTTATATAGGTCAATGTAAAGCCCACTCAAGACAGAATTTTTTTAAAATAATATTTGATATTTTTTTTGTAATTAAAGCAGGGATTTATTTGTTTTCATATTTTCTTTGCTTTAAGTTCAGGATAGATTAAGAGACTATCTCTTAATTAAGAGCACATTTCAGGCGCCATTTTAACGACTTTCGCCATTTCGTTTTTTGACAATTTTTTCTTTTAAGCATTATTTTTAATTTTAAATCAATATCAAAGATTAGAGCGGTATTTTTATATCTAACGACAGTAAGTCGAGCAACGAGATTAACTAAATGTTAGGCCATGAAAGTGAAACACATAAGTACATCCTACAATACGGTTTTTCGTGTATTTTACGTATATCACATTAATGGCTTAAATTCTTGTTACTCTACTTGCTTGATTTAATGTCGCTGAACATTAAAAATATCGCTCTGCTCTTTGATTTTCAATGAGAACAGTTTTTAATACTGAAATAGTCGCCAAAAACTGAAATGGCAAGTGAACTTGGCTCTTAAGTCTCATTTGCGCATTTCTTTATTTGTTTTGATGTTGTTTTCATTGATTTTCCATTAATTTGCCAGTTGTGGCTTTTTTAGATAAATAGAAAATACTGCCTACTTTTTCTAAAAATGTTGCCTGTGACGCTATAGTTTCAGTTGTAGACTTTATCAGATTAATTTAATATCAAATCTTTTTTCCTTTTTCACAGGAAACGCTGCAACATGCACGTTTACGAGGATGTACTTGCTAAACATCTGGTTATCGAAGAAAGGCAGTAATTTGGAGAAGACCCGTCAGGCTTTTGCAGCGTTAACCAGCCCATTACCTGATGTCGCAAACATCAACTTTTCCAGCTTGGAATCGAAAATAATTTTTGGTTTGGTTTGTCACCACTTCATTCTTGGATTCAGTTTTTCGAATATTTTCTTCATGTGTCCTACAAATTAGATGTTAAAAAATGGCAAGTAAGGTTAGGTGAAGAAAAAACCCTTCTTGCAGAAAGAAAAAAGGGTATTCAAACAAAGTTTAGGGAAAAATTGAGCTTAATCGTTGATAAACCTCCAAGTGAAGGAAGTGGAACGTCAATCGATGGCAACACTGCGAGGAAATATGGGATCAGGTTACAAAATTGATTCAGGTAAGTTCAAAAGTTATGCCTTAGAAACAGCCAAACAACTTGTGAAGGATTATCCGTGGTATTATCTACGTGCATCGCTCCATAAAGTATTAATTTATGGATCTGAGGTTATTAACCATGCTTTTTTATCTATTGGAGAACTTTCCGAGAAAGCTGCGAAATCCTCCAATAAAAACATAAAATTAAGTAGTCGCGATAATACCAGGAAAATATCTCGTGTTACCACTAATGAAGACCTACTGCATAGACTTCTTCTCCATTCAGATCCATTTATATCTAGTTTAAGAAAATTACTAAAAACAAATAAATCAGTGTTATTACCAGAGGTTTTTGATTTGTTAGAAACTTAAGACAATCTGCTTAAATTTATAAATATGTTGTATTTACTTACCACTATAGTATACTTTGTAATTAACCTATTTCTTAGTAACCGCCCTATTTTAATCTATTTATTTCCCAATTGTTTTATTCTCGCTAAATGCATAGATAACTTTTTAATTTGGCTTCAATGGGAAAATATAATTGCAAACTGATTTTTCAAGAAAAGGCTTTTTTACCTCTTAACATAATTGTCTTTAAATATTTCCTTCTCAGAAAAAGTGGATTGGTGTAATTTTTCAATTTTTAATAATTTTCTTTGTCTATAATTTCTGATAAACAGGAAATTCATGATCCAGAGTGTTAAATTAATTAAAAAAAGTCAGTTTGTGCACGAAAATCCTAAATTTGGAATTTTCGTTTAGTGCCAAGCCCCTATGACCGCTTTCCCCATATAGCGGGACCACTGTGCGCCGTAGGGTTTTATCCTTCTCTTTTAAAAAAGCGTGTCATGCACTTAGCAGGTATTGTCATATCGTCGACGATATACGGAATATACTTTACAGCATCTGAAGTGGAATAGTGACTAAATAGGAGTCCAAACTCGATACAGATTTTAGGTTATAGTCTTAAACATTTTATCACTAATTTGCAACAGTGGTCATGTTAATGAAAGGTACAATGGCCACTCTTACTAGTAGGAAAAGGAGTGGCCACTGTTCATTCTTTAAATTGTTTATTTTTTGCAGATCCATTATGCCCCGCAAAAAATCCATAAAACAAGACCGCCTTAACAACAGTTCAGGAAGCTGGTAAAGTTATTGCTAAAAAGGGTCAACGGCAGGTAGGCCAAATAAGTTTAAGTATAAGGGGCACATTAGTTACCATGTGTGGAGCCATAAATGCAGACGATAATAGTATCCCCCCCATGTTAATATTCCCCAGGAAATTTTTATTCAGTGGCTGAAGCATTTCATTTCATACACAAACCCAACCCCTCAAATACCAGTATTATTAATTATGGACAACCATAACAGCCACATTTCATTTAAAGTAATAAAAATTGCACGTGAAAATAACTTGATTTTATTGACACTCCCGCCTCACACCAGCCATATACTTCAGCCGCTGGATGTGAGTGTCTATGGGCCTCTTAAATCATACTATAATACTGTTTGTCAGACTTGGCTAACAAATCATCCAGGTCAGAGAATAACAATTCATGATATTGCTGACATTTTGGGGCAACTGCGTATCTGGTTTTCGTGCAACGGGTATTTATCCATTCAATGATAACACCTTTAAGGACGATGACTCTATGGCTGCAAGTGTAACTGATATTCCCTTGTCAGAAAATACGAGCAGCGGGCTCATACAAGCAGAGCCAAGTCGTGACCTAAATCAAGTTGATACAAACGGAAACAAGAACTTTGACGAATAAAGTAAAAGCTTGGTTCAACCAAGAGCAAGCTGCAGTTATAGTAAAGCAGCCATTGATTCACCAAATTACACGTCCTGTGACTCCTTTAAAACAATTTATTAGCCCCGAAGTTGTAAAACCGTTTCCAAAATTAACTGGAACACAAAAATCGAGCAAGTGAAAGAAAAAATCAACCGAGATCCTAACAAGCACACCAGTATACAAGCAACTTAAAGAAGAACAAGCACTAAAAGATCAAAGACAAGAAAGTTTACAAAAGAAGATAAAGGTTCAAAGAAGAATTGATGACAGCGCTGCGGTTGGCGCAACAAGCACTCAAATACACCAATCCATAAAAAGACAAGTTAAAAAAAAAAACCGATTAAGAATGATTTAAGTGACGATTCTGATGACAGTATGCTAAATGAAGACGCACTGTCTCTTACTGACTCAGATGAAGTTAAATCGTATGAAGAAACAACAAGAAATGAAAGTATTGAAGATTTAATTAACATCGAGATTGGTAGTTTTGTGCTAGTAAAATTCCCAACGAAGAAAACAATAAAATATTGTGTGGGAAAAATTCAGGAAATTTTGGGAATAAAAAAACAAGGAATACTTTTTACTTTTCTCATTATTCCCGATCTTGCTATTGTTTCTTTTGATGATGTAGTAATGTACAGGGTGGCCAACTATTCGAGGTACTCTATCTGGGAAACTGTTCATCGTAGAGGCTTGCGGCAAAAAAAACTATTACTAAAACGGCCAAGAGAAAAACTTGGAAAATATTATCAACTTTCTGAAATGGCCGCTAGGGGGCGTAACTGCAATCTTAAATCTAATAAAGTGATAGAAAACAAGGTCTGTCTATACCACCAATATAAAATATATTTGTCCTTTTAGGGTGAAATAAGGGTTAAAGCGTGTACAAAATTTAATTTGACATTAGGTTGAACTAGTTTCGACTTTAGTCAAAGTCATCTTCAGCAACCAAGTGATTAAGAATTATGTTTTTAGGATGTACCTAAATAAACAAACTAAAACAAATTAAAAGAGGGAACGAAGTGGTTCAACAATACATGGTCATAACGTGTACCCTATGCAGCCAATGGACTTGACAGAAGATAATCACTAATATGATGCTACTTTTAGCAATGAAGGATATTTTATGTAAATATTTTAATAGAGGACAAAATTCTAAATGGAATCATTTATAGTTATTATATGATGTATAGATGTCTATAATGAAAATTCAATAATCAACGTTTCGTGAGTCAACTCCGAGAGGGAACATGATTTATATTTGGTGGGTCAGAATTTTGATAAAAAGTAATAAAGTAAAGGGGGGGGGGGGGGGGGAGAAGGAAATTAAAATTAAAATAAAAATTTTTATTTCAACATTCGCTTTGAACAGCATCAATTCTTGAGTCATGTTTCTAATTTGTGCCTCTTTTACCAAAAAGAAAAAAAGAAAATTTGCAACGTAGGCTTACTTACATCTATATAACCTAAATAAAAATTTTGAAAATTAAGCCTTGAATATGGACAATTTGATGACCCGAACTTACTCAATGACGTAAATGGTTTTAACTCCTTTTAATTTCCTTCTCCCCCCCCCCCCCTTTTTACTTTATTACTTTTTATTAAAATTCTGACCCACCAAATATAAATCATGTTCCCTCTCGGAGTTGACTCATGAAACGTTGATTATTGAATTTTCATTATAGACATCTATACATCATATAATAACTATAAATGATTCCATTTAGAATTTTGTCCTCTATTAAAATATTTACATATAATATCCTTCATTGCTAAAAGTAACATCATATTAGTGATTATCTTCTGTCGAGTCCATTGGCTGCATAGGGTACACGTTATGACCATGTATTGTTGAACCACTTCGTTCCCTCTTTTAATTTGTTTTAGTTTGTTTATTTAGGTACATCCTAAAAAACATAATTCTTAATCACTTGGTTGCTGAAGATGACTTTGACTAAAGTCGAAACTAGTTCAACCTAATGTCAAATTAAATTTTGTACACGCTTTAACCCTTATTTCACCCTAAAAGGACAAATATATTTTATATTGGTGGTATAGACAGACCTTGTTTTCTTTCATAATCTCGCCACAGAAAATGGACTACTTCTTGAATAATAAAGTGATGTTTCTGTAAATTCCGCTATATTAACCTAATAAAAAAAATCCTGATCTTTAAAGTCGAGGATAATCTGAACCTTTTTTGTTTTACACTTTCTGCAGTATCTCTAAAAATAAAGTGGCGGGGGTATTCAAACGTGTCCGTAAATAACATCCTGTATCTTCGAAACGGCTAAGCCGATTTGAAAAAACTTGGTCTCGCTAAAAGAAGCTATTCTTGGGCTACAAGTTTCACATATCGCCGCTAGAGGGCTTTTTTCGACATTCCAACAGAAATGGTTAATTTTCTCAACAAAATAAAATGTATTGGTATGATTTTTTTTTTCATGAAAAAGTAGCTAAATGATGCCTAAACTAGCTTGCGAAAACCGCATCTCGATATCTTGTTCCTAACCGAAAATATCGGCAATAGAAAATTTTATACGAAAATCCCTTAAATTTTCATTTTATTGTAACTATATTTTTCTGGAATTCTTTCTATTATGTAAGTTGTGGCCCTAAAAAGGACCGATTTATAAGAGGAAGATTTTTAATGCCCCCGCAAATGCTCGAAATGCTGACCATCACGTTCTATGCATTGTTGAAGCCTCTCATGGGTAGACAAAATTGCACTTTTAATTTCGGCTCTCGGTATGTTACGTATTGCATTACGAATCCGGTTTTTCAAATCTTCTCTGGTCGTAGGTTGAGTTTAAAAAACGATGTCCTTTAACCGTCCCCATAAATAAAAATCCAGGCATGTTAGGTCTGGTGATCGCGAAGGTCATGGAAACAGACTTCCTCTTCCAATCCACCGCCGTTGAAATACTGCATTAATATGCTCTCGCACATTAACGGCAAAATGTGCTGGGCAACCATCCAACTGCAAAAACAAGTTTTGCCTTGTTTCCAAAGGCACATCTTCCAACAACAACGGTAATTGATTGGCCAAAAAGTCAAGAAAGACATTGCCATTTAGGGATTGCTCAAAAAAATATGGCCCAATAATTCTGCCTTCCAGGATGCCACACCACACATTTAAACTCCAACGTGCTTGGTGCTGAACTTTACGAAACCAATGCGGATTTTCTGCAGACCAATAGTGCATATTATGTAGATTGACTCTCCCGTCACTACTAAAGGTGGCTACATCGGTCCAAAGAATTTGAAATAAAAATTCTCTATTTTGGCGTATCATACCTAACATCTAATGGCAATAGTTCAACCTCCGATCAAAATCTTTTCCTTTCAAGGCCTGATGCAAAACGACATGATATGGGTGCATTCTAAAAGTAATTAAAAAAACTTTAAACGAATACCTAACTTTGATGGCCATTAGAACTTACCTATGGTCCTTCAAAATATTTTGCGTTGTCCGTGATATGTCCAACTCAAGGGATAATGCTCTTGTGCCAACATAAGGATTTCCTTCAATATACCCCAGTACGTAGTTAATATTTTCTTGTGTTCTTCCAATTCTTTGCCGTTGAAACTTCGGCCGAAAACAACCATTGGCTCGTAAACTCGCCACTAATCGGGGGAAAACTCTCACATCGCAAGGACGCGAATTTGGATATCGAGCGGCGTAAACTCTTTTAGCTACTGCGGCATTCTGAAGACATTCAAAATAAAGCATATCAACAGCTTCATCATTCATAAAATGCATTTTGTAAACACAAAAATTACTCAAAGTAACGCAAAACTTTGACAATTTGGATTATTTATGTTTTGATTAGGTATTTGTTTTGTTTCCATGGCCTGCTTCTATTAATTGTCTTTTTTGTGCATAGAACGAGATGGTTCGAGCATTTGCAGGGGCATTAAAAATATTCCTTTTATAAATCGGTCCTTTTTAGGGCCACAACTTACATAATAGAAAGAATTCCAGAAAAATACAGTTACAATAAAATGAAAATTTAAGGGATTTTCGTATAAAATTTTCTGTTGCCGATATTTTGGGTTAGGAACAAGATATCGAGATGCGGTTTTCGCGAGTTAGTTTAGGCATCATTTAGCTACTTTTCATCATACCAATGCATTTTATTTTGTGGAGAAAATTAACCATTTCTGTTGGAATGTCGAACAAAGCCCTCTAGCGGCGATATCTGAAACTTACAAAACTTCAAATATAATGATGTTGGTAGCTCAAGAACAGCTCCTTTTAACGAGCCCAAGTTTGTTCCAATCGGCTTAGCCGTTTCGAAGGTACGGGATGTTATTTACGGAAACGTTTGAATACCCACCACTTTATTTTTAGAGATACTGCAAAAAGTGTCAAACAATAAAAGGTTCAGATTATCCTCGACTTTAATGATCAGGATTTTTTTTATTAGGTTAATATAGCGGAATTTACAGAAACATCACTTTTTTAGATTCAAGATTGCAGTGACGCCCACTAGCGGCAATT
This sequence comes from Polydrusus tereticollis, assembly GCA_963920685.1. Lineage (NCBI taxonomy): Eukaryota > Metazoa > Arthropoda > Insecta > Coleoptera > Curculionidae > Polydrusus > Polydrusus tereticollis. The sequence continues at coordinate 60,359,204 of OY987328.1, forward strand.
TCAGAAACTTGAAAATATTTTCCAGGTTTTTCTCTTGACCGTTTTAGTAATCATTTTTTTTGCCGCAAGCCTCTACGATGGATAGTTTCCCAGATACAGTACCTCGCATTCTTAGTTGGCCACCCTGTACTTACCAAAACCCACTTCAACCGGAGAGACAGCGAGAATTCAAAGTCTCTATAAGTTTGCTGTGGATCTTAACTTAAATTAATAATCATTACATAGGTTTTCATTATTTTGATGTTTCATGTTTTGATACCATTTGTACTACTTTTATGAAGTAAAAAATATACGAAAGCAATTACCACTGTACCTTTTCCAAGTGGCCACTGTATCATGTCCATATGGTACAGTGGTCACTATTTTGTTTTTTACATAAATGTAAAAAACAAATTTTGAGTACTCTCATAACAATAAATCCTTATATTATTGGTAGTAGATAAAGCTATGAGAGTTCTGGCCCCAAAGGCCATAAGAAATAGCATGGAACCTAAAACTCGTAATTTTAGTGCCATTTTAGGGCGTGGCACTTTTCCTGGAAGTCGCCATCCTCTCTTAACCCGAGCGGAACCCAGCTACTATAGCCATCTACTGTCTGACGTCATAACTACTCGCAGTAGATACAGGATCCGTATTAACCTAAGTGGCCCCCCTGGTATTACCAGGGGGCCCCATTATTTGAAGATTCTAACCTAACAGTATTCCCCATGGAACCCAAGTACCAGCGGAGCCCCCCAAATCCCCTTTAGTACATGACTGTGAACGATTAATTGTAGAGGCGCCACCTAGCGGGGAGAGATGACATACCACGTTCTCAATAGTACCCAAACCCAAGTACCTAACCTGAACATCTATCTAAATAATCAATATTGAACAACATAATGAATAAATAATAACAGAAAAAAAGTTTTTGTCCTCGGCGGGAATTGAACCATAAACCTCTGGGGCCGAACCTCAAAGCCTTGCAAAATACGCTACGAGAGCATATAGATTAAAATTGCTAAACAATGTTTGACAACGTGAAACCACGGGGGCACATCTGATTAGATTGCTGGAACAAAAGGTCCTTAAGTGGGGTTATGGAGGTGTTTTCTACATGTACAAAATTAGGGTAAACCATACACATATACTTAGTAAAACAAACTAATTGATATCTGAGTACTACCTGAAGTTAGGCAACCAGTGTTTCACATAAAAATAAATATTATAAGTGTAGGAAAATATTAACAATCTTGTGCATTCACCTATCTGCTATGCAACACAAGCATCAGCTTTCAATATTATTTTACAATCATTTACCCCGAAAGGGCTGCAACGTCTCTTATAGATGGATAGTATAAACTAAAAATCAGTAATTAGTCGAAGCGTCAAGTCTTTTAGCCGATTATTAAAATCAAAGACATCAGATTTAACAAAAAAAGTATTGTAATATAAACTGCTCCGTGTGGAATCAGATTAAACGTATTATGAACCCTGTTCAACAGACCCTGTTCACCCGGAACAGACCCGATGAACAGACCCTGTTCCCCCAGGAACAGACCCTGTTCCCCCGGGAACAGACCCTGTTCCCCCAGGAACAGACCCTGTTCCCCCAGGAACAGACCCTGTTCCCCCGGGAACAGACCCTGTTCCCCCAGGAACAGACCCTGTTGGCCTCTCTATCACAGAAAACACCCCCGATAAAGAAACAAAACAGTTAAGTACATCAAACAAATTTATTACCAAAAATATATAGGTATTCACCAAACAATACATACAATACATGTCATTAATGAACATTGTTAGAGGCCGCGTGGCATGTAATTAGACAACCGGGGATCTAGTATGTCCTTTTGGCAAACAGTATTTTCAGACGCAGTCTATAATTACGTTCGCGCACACTCCCGCTATCTGGGTACTACCTGAACTTATGCAACCAGAAGCCCCTATCAGCAAATATTGCCTTCGCCAATTTATTAACAAACCTAAGTGTGGTGATGACGACAAAATGGCGGTAAACCTAGCTTTTATAATGCACTCACCATTTTATCGACAAACCAGTACTAATGGCGTTGTCAAACCAATATTTCCCCTTATTCAACATAAAAATTGTCGAAACGGCAACACCGCCGTTCCAATACTGAAAATTTAAGAAAATACGCTTAGGTCCTCTTGCAATACCCGTCCGCAACAGTAACTAGGTAAAACAAAGAACCTTAAGTGTGGTTATAGGGATATATTATTATCGATGTCAATTTATTAACAAATCTTAAACTTTCCAACAGCTTCAGGATTGCATAATTAAATGAAAATCAATCAATTTTAAAACTTTTTTATTTATAACATAAAAATATCACTTACTACCGCCCTGGTATATTACATTAAAGGAATAAAAAATCGGCGTAAATAAAAAGACATCTGTAATCATTTAGCAATGTTTTATTTCAGAAATATATGCAGTTTTCAAGTCAAATGCACGATTATGGTAATATATATATAAAGGTCATATCGGTGAAAATAAGATCTTTTTCGAATTTTATTATGTTTAAGGATATGTTTACCGAATCATACAATAAAAACAGAATACATAATTAATTATCTTTCAATAAAATGATCATATAAAATCGAGTCACAACGCGAGGTAGAAGTGGTTTTATATGTAAATTTTATCAACATTGTTGGTCTATTACATATACAATTTTGCATTGAAAGTAATTTTCCTTTTAATAAATAAATAATGTATAATGTGAGCGAATAAAAGCAAGCATATATTACTACTAATGGAATCTGTATACAGGGGGTATGAAACACTTTTGACCGTTAAATTACGCCTTTAAATTATAAATTATATCTATAAACTGCCATAACATTCGACCTAAATGGTATATTTTAGTACAATGACGTAGCTGAAGACCAACTACATTTTAACTGATTGTACGTATTTGGGTGATATATTTAAAATTAATCTTGAAAGAGAACATTTAATAATTATTTTTCGTTTCCCTCAAGCCCCAGCTAGGCGGATCAAAACCTCGTTAAGCTGTCTAATCCGCCATTAACCCCGTTTAAAATATCCCAACAGAGTAGTTATTACCAGCCTCGTATATGTATTTAAAATCAGTGTAAAGAATAAACAAGCCCATTATCTACATTTTCAAAATACCCTGTATATGATGATATTATATTAGTGTTTGAATTAATTAGTACGTACTCCAATCGACATATATTTATGCATCATAAAAATTAATTCTTTAATAGTAGCGTCACTCTAGAAGGGGCTTATAAATAGTGCAGAAATGGTGAGAGCACTTAATTGTTTCTGTTATAAGTTTGCAACAGGTAAGTTTTTGAATTTTATTATGGTGTTGGGGGGTTTTTAAACTGACTTGGTATTTTTATTCAAAGTGTTTGTATCTTTTGGTTTTCTTTTTGCATACGTTTAAAGCGTGACGCTCAAAATTGTGCGCCTATATGTAAAATATGTATTAAAACGCTCGAAAGTTAAGGTAATCTTTTTTATTTTGAATAAAATTTTTTATAATATTTCCCTTAAACGATATCAGTATACCTAGGTAATTTTTAAAATGCGTCTCATATGGACACGCACCCACATAAGCCATTGTTTTTATTACGAATTCACGAACCCTTCTTCGTTATTATGTAGAATACAACTACTTTATATAGGCATTTGCACCAAGTAGTTTGGGTATTAGTTTTTCAAAACAGCCCTAAAGAAATGAAAATTGTTTTTAGTTTTTTCATACCTGTATAATCGTTTGTTTTAACATTTTATCTACATGTGGGTTTTTATCAGTATAATATCAGACACATTTAATATTATATTGTTTTTTATATCTTTTTTAAATATTATAACTCAATTCTTGTAGCTTGAGTATGTACGTCACAATATCTGTGCAATCAAACTAGCAGTTAAATAAGGCATTATTTAATAGGGTCATAGACCAAATAATCCTGCAAATATGATTAATTTTAAAACAGCTGCTCTACGCCAGTGTGTCGTAAAAGTTAATTTAACAAGTGATAGCAAGCTAGTAAATTACAATGACCATAACACTCCGTATGCATCGAAAAAGATATAGGGAAAGTAATTTATTTTACAACTTGTATAGGACTTGGAACATAGGTCGATTAAAGAAAACGGGTTTGGCATAGGTTGTTTAAAGAAAACGAGAGCTCTAATAATAATATATTTTTATTGGGTTTATAATAATATACATTCTATTTATTTTTACATAACTAAAATTTTATATTACGAGATATAATCTTATGTAATAAATCTTTAAGCTGCGCCAAAACGCCTACATTAGGGCAAGATATACCAAAAAATGAAAGATCCATTTTACCGATGCGAATTAAACTCATGGTAAATTCATTATATTCAAAAAACATGTCGTTTTGAATAAAATAAAGGCGGCCGTCGGTGTAACGAAATACACTGTCTATCTTTGCGGGAATCCCGTTAAATAATTCTGACGTTATATGATAATTGTCTGGTCTAAACATGCACTCATTTATGCCCCATACTAGAATATCATTGAAAAATAAATAGGTTTTTCCCTTGTTTGTGTTCACGACAGCTTGAACTCTGGTTTTTACATTTGTGGCAGCGAGACTATCTATTGATTCCGTTTTTATTAACGTGAACGTGCCGTACTGTACAAAGTAAATCAGATCATCGGCAAACAATACAATGTCACCATTAGGACGTTCATATATAGCAGTTATTTTCCTAAAATTTTTTGGCAAAAATTTAAAATAATCTGTTAATAGAAACGGGGTATTAGAAATTTGTTTTGTCTCTAAATTCAACATCCAAACAAATCTCTCATAAAAAATAAATAATTTGTTTTTAACGATTAAATAAGCTTTATTTGTTTTCGAGTCCAAGTCACATAGAGTCGGAAACTGTGCCGCATCGGGTACCGAGGGTGCGTCAGGGGTCGGGTGTACGCTGGGGATTGTTGTTGCAGCTTTTGTCTGTATAGTTGTGGTTCTTGTCTGTGAGGTGGTTGTAACTTTTATTGGCATAGTTGTGGTTTTTATCTGTGGAGTGGTTGTAACTTTTGTAGGTATTGTCGTGGTTTTTGTCTGTGGGGTTGTATTCGGTGACGTGGGTATTTTTGTTGTGGCCAAAGATTTTTTGCCATAAAGGTACTCGATACCATAAATATCGTCCTGAGTTATTTTCACATTTTCCGCTTTGTAATACGGGTACATGATCGCGCTCTCGTCAGCTGTGTGGGCTAAACCTAGAGTATGTCCAATCTCATGTATTAAAACGCTTAGTAAATTTGTCCCACCATTTTTGGAGGAAAGACTCCATGGCTCTTTTGAATGCATGTGGATCTCTACATTGAAACTTCCATCCGGAAAAAATGCGTGCGCTAAAGTAGGTTTATCTAATTTGTAGGGACACCACGTGAGGTCATTTTTCATTTTATGCCGTTGGTCGGCAAACGAAATTGTAATATTATGGGTGTTTCTATCATATTTAAAGCGGAAATTAGAAACATCCTCCCATGCTTGAAAAGCCCTTTCAGCAACTGCTCTATATGGATATACTGAATAATTTGGGGGGTAGATAGACCAGGATAGCTTTAAATCTTTCCATAAGTGTTTAGAGCCTCTTCCCCAATCTGCAATATCTTTGACGCCACAGCGAGGTCTTTGCATTAGAGCAATAGTTTCATTATTTAAGGTTCCATCTTCAGGGAGACCATAAGTTTCTTGAAATGCCCGTAACCCATCTGATATCGACACTAAGGCGTTATCTGTAGCATTTTCTTCCAAGTAACCATAGTCTGTTAAATATTGGCGGGCAGCTGTTTCGTCTGTTGCCTGTACAGCTGTAGAAGTAACAGTGAGAAATAAAATGAGGTAAATCAACACACCCATCCTGCTCGAGGGGTAGATATATACTGAGATCATAAATGAGGTGTAGTGTATTTATTTTTAAAATTCGATTATACCAAGTTTTTCCAGTTCTAGTAATATAGACCATATTTTATCGTCGTTTTTATGATTAAAATTGTCGCTCTCTAACTGTTTAAACATTTCCACTAGCTTGTTAACATCATTATCATAATCAAGTTCTAAATCATTCAAAGTAGGAGGAATAGTACTGTTCAATTTAAGGTTTTTCTTTATCATGCTCCCTCTGCTTTTCTTTAAATAAGTCCTTTTTGGTGGAAAAAGCTTAGAAATAATGTTTGTATACTTCCAGCTTCTGCTAGAATTTATGTGATTTTTACTATTAAACCCCCTTCGGTGTGCGCTTGATAAAAGAAGGATTTCTTTATATTTATCCAGCTCTGTATTGGAATAGCCCATAGGGCGTTCTTTTGTCAATAAATTTAGAAGTCCTACAGTTAAAGTATATTTCTCATTATCAATCACTAGGGCGTTATTTTCAAATTCTACGGGTTTATTCCCAATAAAGCAACCATTTTCAACCATTTTAAAACCAAAATCTAGACCGTTCGGTAAAGACAAAAGCGCTAATTTAATTTTTCGGTTCGCCATCTTATCTCGCAGAACTCTGACATTCGAATGACGTACTCATCAACAGAACGGGTGTTTAAAACACTACCTAAAACACAACACTAACATAACAATATCTTAACTGAAACAAAACAGTGTCTTAACGGAAACAAAACAAACATATAACGCTTATATATCAATCACAACGTCAACACTGAAAAAACAAAACAGGTCTTATATACCTATAATATTGTTTCAGATCATCTGAACACAAACAAAAACACTAATATAGCACTAATACGTCAATCATAATGACGACGCTGTATACCCATAAACAGGGTGTAGTTCTGAGAAGCCCTAATATATTTTCTAGTAAAACACTGTTTCTTTTAGGTAAAAATGATACGTATGCAATAATATTAATACGATTGTAAATATGCATAATCTTTATTAAATACATCTAGATACACTTCTATGAATAATTTTCCTTTAAGTTTATCTGAAGCTTTTGAAAAAGAGACTGTTTTTGTTATACATTTTTACGGCGAATAAACTTATCGCAGGTTTCACTTTCAGCCCGTAAAATATTAATGTTTTCGGCAAGTAATATATTCAAAAACGTGTAAAACTGCTTGTTGTATGTACATCTACTGCATACTAAACCTTGAATAGTAATTCTGAACGCACCTTATTTTTTCGAAGGCATGCTACTTTTCTGAACGCACCCCAACCGAGGTTATAAATAGGGGCGCATTATAAGCAGAACGCAGGAGCTTCAGAGCCCCTTCTGTCTTTGTACGTTAGAGAGAGCAGACGTATTTTGAGCCATATTTATTTTGTTACAGAGCAATCATGCCTTTTGCCAGCGATATAGTTCAAGCGCTTAGGATTCAGGTGCAGAATCCTAATTTAACTGTTGAGATGTGTAGCAATATTTTAAGGGAGTGTACTCGTGCTCTTCGGAACTTGAATAAAGTCCTAAAACGTGCCAAGTCTGTGTCCAAAAAGACGCACATCTTAGCTTGTTTGGGGCAGATTAAGGGTTTTCAGCGATATTTAAAGAATAAAAAGGTTGGTGGAGGAAGCGGTGTACGCCAGGCTGAGAGAGCGACTCATAGGGTTAAATGGGACGACTTGGGCTCAGCATTTCAATCGAGAGTTAGAACCGGCGTTATAACCAATATACGCCATACCGATGTGCTACCGTTTCTCGAGGACTGTGCTGCTTTGTTTAAGCGTAGAATTAAAAACGCCTTAAAAAAGAGTGAAGCTCTCAAGGTCAACGCAGTTCTCTGTGGGGAATTTCAAATTTCAAAAGCTGATGTGATTTTGGAGGAGACTAAATATTTAAATACTGCTAATGCTCCAATTTATCAGAACACCGATTTAGATGCATGGTTTAAAGATAAAATACTAGATATAATTCTTACCGATTTGGGGGAGTTCCAAGAAAGAGATTCCGGGTGGGCGTTAAGGAAAGTAGTAAGTCTAACGTTGAATATCAACCAATATAACCCCCTTAAAGCCGGAAGTTACATACCTCTACCAAAAGAAATTGCAGTGAAAAAGGCATGTACTAATGTTCAGAATACTGATGACATGTGTTTTGTTTGGGCCATTGTTTCAGCTTTATATCCAGCGTTCAAACATTCTGAGCGAACATCATCTTATCCAAACCCACAGGATGTTTTAAATTTAAAAGGGATACATTTTCCCATTACACCTGGTTTAATTCAGCGATTTGAGAATCAGAATAATATCTCAATAAATGTTTATAGATTACAGAAAATGAGCAAGGGTTTTCAAATTTTACCAACATATTTAACTCAAAATAAACAAACCATACATATAAACTTGCTTCTTTTACAGGATAGTTACATAGTGGATGATGAGTTAGATAATAATTTAGCACCTGTTAGGTTTCATTATGTTTGGATAAAAAGTCTCTCACGACTCTTATCACGTCAACTGAGCAAATGGAACGGACAAAAGTTTATCTGTGACAGATGTTTACATTATTTTTATTCTGCAGATAAGTTGGCACGTCACACTAAAGAGTGTATTAAAATTAATAATTGTGTAGTACCTGAAATACCTAGTCCAGAGTGTGCACTTATTAAATTTAAAAATTACTCGTTTAAAGAAAAAGCACCATTTGTTATCTATGCCGACACCGAGTGTCTCTTAATACCTATCGAGGACGACACTAATAAAAACACCCAAAAGTATCAGAAACATGTGCCCTTTAGCATTGGGTATTATGTCAAATGTAGCTATGATGACAGCCTCTCGTTTTATAAGTCATATACCGGTGCGGATTGCATAGAGTGGTTAATGCGTGAGCTTCAACAGTTTGCCGAAGATGTCGAAACTGTGTTCCTGTGCCCTTTGCCTATGGCACATTTATCATCAAAGGAGTGGAATGAATTTAATCACGCTACACATTGTCATATTTGTGAGCAACCATTCACCGAAGACGATAAGCGTGTTAGAGACCATTGTCACTTGACTGGAAAATGGCGCGGAGCTGCCCATGAAACTTGTAATTTGAATTACCAAGATGCACGCGTTATACCTGTTATATTCCATAATCTTAGCTGCTACGATGGGCATCTGCTGATAACAGCGTTAGCCAAAATACCTGGAAATATAGATGTATTGCCGGTGAACAAGGAAAAATATATTTCATTTACAAAAAAAATACCCAACAGTCTAATAGAATTCAGATTCCTTGACAGCTTTCGATTTTTGGCTGCTGGACTTGATAAATTGGCTTCTTATTTAGAGAATTATCCTATACTTAAATCAGAATTTCAGGACTTGTCAGAGGAACACTTTAATTTGTTAACTAGAAAAGGTGTTTTCCCTTATGAATATATGGACGGTTGGGAGAAATTAAAGGATGAATGTTTTCCACCTAAATATACTTTTTATAGCAGTCTTGAGGATAGACATATAACTAGCAGCGATTATGAGCATGCGCAGCAACTGTGGGCTGCATTTAAGTGTAAAAATATTGGTGATTATTCAGACTTATATTTAAAAACCGATGTTTTACTATTGGCTGATGTTTTTGAGGAATTTAGATTTATTAGTCATAAAACATATGGTCTTTGTCCTACCCATGCGTATACATTGCCCGGATATGCATGGCAAGTAATGCTATATAAAAATACGTATGAACTTGAACTTCTAACAGATTATGAGATGGTTTTATTTATTGAAAAGGGCATACGGGGAGGCGTAAGTCAGTGTTCTAAACGATATGCTGAAGCAAATAATAAATACATGCCCGATTATGATCCTTCCAAGGAATCGAAATATCTTTCATATCTAGATATTAATAATCAATATGGCTGGGCGATGTCGCAATATCTACCATATGGAGGTTTTAGATGGTATTCTCAAGATGAAATTACTCAGTTAAATGTTCTAGATATTTTAGATGATGCTCATGAAGGTTGTATCTTGGAGGTTGACCTCGAGATTCCATATGAGTTACACGATAAATTTTCTGATCTTCCACCTTGCCCCGAACATAAAATCCCCGTTGGATCAAAATGTTCAAAGCTTTTGACGACTTTGTATAATAAACAAGAATATGTCATTCATTACCGCAACTTAAAACAAGCCTTAAGTTTAGGTGTGAAATTAACGAGAATACACCGGGTGCTTGCATTTAAACAGGCCCCTTGGCTTAAACAGTATATAGATCTAAATATCGAATTACGTCAAAATGCTAAAAACGATTTTGAAAAGAACTTTTTTAAATTAATGATTAATGGTGTTTTCGGTAAAACCATGCAGAATATTAGAAAGCATTCTACCGTTAAATTAATAACTAAGTGGGATGGACGATATGGCGCCGAATCGTTAATCGCTCGTCCAGAATTTCGAAGCGCTGTTATGATTAATGAAAATCTGTTGATTATAGAGCTTGCCAAAACCAATTTATATTTTAACAAGCCTATTTATGTGGGTATGTGCATTCTAGATCTTGCTAAAACAACTATATATGATTTCCACTATAACTATATGATTACCAGATTTTCTGAGTGTAAGATCTTATACACAGATACGGATTCTCTTATTTATGAAATAACTCACCCCGATATGTACGAGGTAATAAAAAACGACTGTCGTCAGTATTTTGATACTTTTGATTACCCAGAGGATAACATATATGGAATTCCGAAAGTAAATAAGAAAGTTCTTGGGCTTATGAAAGATGAGAACAGTGGGCGAATATTGACTCATTTTATTGGCCTTCGTTCAAAGATGTATGCCACTAAAGTACAATATTCACCAGAAGAGTTTGAACAAATGCGGCTAAAAATGGAACTCGAAAATAAAGAGAAAGCCGATATTGAGAGAACCTTATTAAATGTAGGTGTCACCAAAAAGATAAAGGGTGTTAAAAAGTCTGTTATTAAAAATAAAATTACTTTTGATGACTATGTTGCATGCTTGGAATCATTTATAACAAAGCCTGTTACTCAAAATCTAATTCAGTCCCGAAAGCACGAGTTACACACTATAAAACAAAATAAAATCGGTCTCAGCCCTCATGATGATAAACGCCAAATATCTCAAACTTCACCTGTCACATTACCATGGGGACATTGTTCATCTATGGATATTTATTGATTGTCGGCCTAAAAAGAACCAAAAATGTAGCAAGCGATACTTATAACGTTTAAAAGAGCCGTTACACATCGTAATTAAGAGTAAGTTAAAAGAGTCAATTGCGGTCTGCTCTTATGATTTTTAAAAGAACCATAATAGATCATAGAGCATAAAAAAGAGTCATATAAACGCTATACAATCTAAAAAAGAGCCATAATATTCGTATAGCAATTAACTGTTGTCTGATTTTAAAAAGAGCCATCAAATCAGATGACAGAAAAAAGATGCCAAAATTCCCCCTGTATAACTTTAAAAGAGCCCATGTTGGTTATACAGTAAAAGAAGGCAAAAATTCCCCCTGTATAACCAAACGAACCAAATTATACCACAAATGGTTCTATATATAACATAATATACGGCTCTTTTTAAGTTTGGTTTTGCTTTGAAAATTCGTTTTTCCATAAAAATCGAATGGGGACAATATGGGCCACGTTCACGTCGTGTCCCTGTTTAAACCGAGTGCCCTCTGGTAAGTGTAGTATTTTTCTGGTAATTTTGCTCTTGCCCTCGTTTCAAGTTGTATGTATAAGTTAAGTATAATATTCTATCTATAAGCGAATATTGCACATTACTCCTACTCTGTTCAAATGACCATACCCGCCAATGCCTTTTTCAATTCATTTTTTTTTGTTAGTTTTTAAGTTTGTATATAGATATGCCTTCTTGTGCGGTAATGTTCCTAATATAAATGTTGCTAGTCCTAGTTTTTTAATTGTATGTAGATATGCCTATTCTTGCACGGTAAATGGTCCTAATATGAATGTTTCTAGTCCTAGTTTTTTAATTGTATGTAGATATGCCTATTCTTGCACTGTAAATGTTTCTAATCCTTAGTTTTAACTGTAAATATTTTTCGCTAAATTTTGAACTTATAATATATTGTACCTATATACAAGATTGGCGATAAGTGTCTTGTGCCAAATTTTTATTTTGTTCAGGTATTATTTTTGATGCAAGATACTTGTCTTATTTAAATATGTTTGCTAACTAGTGCTGTAATGGTGTATTTGACTTGAAAACTGCATATATTTCTGAAATAAAACATTGCTAAATGATTACAGATGTCTTTTTATTTACGCCGATTTTTTATTCCTTTAATGTAATATACCAGGGCGGTAGTAAGTGATATTTTTATGTTATAAATAAAAAAGTTTTAAAATTGATTGATTTTCATTTAATTATGCAATCCTGAAGCTGTTGGAAGGTTTAAGATTTGTTAATAAATTGACGTCGATAAGAATATATCCCTATAACCACACTTAAGGTTCTTTGTTTTACCTAGTTACTGTTGCGGACGGGTATTGCAAGAGGACCTAAGCGTATTTTCTTAAATTTTCAGTATTGGAACGGCGGTGTTGCCGTTTCGACAATTTTTATGTTGAATAAGGGGAAATATTGGTTTGACAACGCCATTAGTACTGGTTTGTCGATAAAATGGTGAGTGCATTATAAAAGCTAGGTTTACCGCCATTTTGTCGTCATCACCACACTTAGGTTTGTTAATAAATTGGCGAAGGCAATATTTGCTGATAGGGGCTTCTGGTTGCATAAGTTCAGGTAGTACCCAGATAGCGGGAGTGTGCGCGAACGTAATTATAGACTGCGTCTGAAAATACTGTTTGCCAAAAGGACATACTAGATCCCGGTTGTCTAATTACATGCCACGCGGCCTCTAACAATGTTCATTAATGACATGTATTGTATGTATTGTTTGGTGAATACCTATATATTTTTGGTAATAAATTTGTTTGATGTACTTAACTGTTTTGTTTCTTTATCGGGGGTGTTTTCTGTGATAGAGAGGCCAACAGGGTCTGTTCCTGGGGGAACAGGGTCTGTTCCTGGGGGAACAGGGTCTGTTCCTGGGGGAACAGGGTCTGTTCCCGGGGGAACAGGGTCTGTTCCTGGGGGAACAGGGTCTGTTCATCGGGTCTGTTCCGGGTGAACAGGGTCTGTTGAACAGGGTTCATAATACGTTTAATCTGATTCCACACGGAGCAGTTTATATTACAATACTTTTTTTGTTAAATCTGATGTCTTTGATTTTAATAATCGGCTAAAAGACTTGACGCTTCGACTAATTACTGATTTTTAGTTTATACTATCCATCTATAAGAGACGTTGCAGCCCTTTCGGGGTAAATGATTGTAAAATAATATTGAAAGCTGATGCTTGTGTTGCATAGCAGATAGGTGAATGCACAAGATTGTTAATATTTTCCTACACTTATAATATTTATTTTTATGTGAAACACTGGTTGCCTAACTTCAGGTAGTACTCAGATATCAATTAGTTTGTTTTACTAAGTATATGTGTATGGTTTACCCTAATTTTGTACATGTAGAAAACACCTCCATAACCCCACTTAAGGACCTTTTGTTCCAGCAATCTAATCAGATGTGCCCCCGTGGTTTCACGTTGTCAAACATTGTTTAGCAATTTTAATCTATATGCTCTCGTAGCGTATTTTGCAAGGCTTTGAGGTTCGGCCCCAGAGGTTTATGGTTCAATTCCCGCCGAGGACAAAAACTTTTTTTCTGTTATTATTTATTCATTATGTTGTTCAATATTGATTATTTAGATAGATGTTCAGGTTAGGTACTTGGGTTTGGGTACTATTGAGAACGTGGTATGTCATCTCTCCCCGCTAGGTGGCGCCTCTACAATTAATCGTTCACAGTCATGTACTAAAGGGGATTTGGGGGGCTCCGCTGGTACTTGGGTTCCATGGGGAATACTGTTAGGTTAGAATCTTCAAATAATGGGGCCCCCTGGTAATACCAGGGGGGCCACTTAGGTTAATACGGATCCTGTATCTACTGCGAGTAGTTATGACGTCAGACAGTAGATGGCTATAGTAGCTGGGTTCCGCTCGGGTTAAGAGAGGATGGCGACTTCCAGGAAAAGTGCCACGCCCTAAAATGGCACTAAAATTACGAGTTTTAGGTTCCATGCTATTTCTTATGGCCTTTGGGGCCAGAACTCTCATAGCTTTATCTACTATTGGTATTTTTACATGCATTAGTTAGTTACAGTTTATGAGTACGATTTGTTTATATCAACAACGTTACAATAATATCTATATACACTATCAACAAAAGGTGGCCACTGTTACCACCGCTCCCCTACTATTCAGAGACAACTAAGTATCTATGTCACGACGGCATATAAGACAAAACGCCTTTCCTTTATTTTAAATATAAAAAATATCCGAAAATGAAGTAACACCCACATTAATTACTGTACCCTTAAAAACCGCAAAACCATTAATTCAATTCTGTCGCTATATCTTCATTTGCTAAAAATCGCAACCCCCTTGTAACAAATTAATGACACTGTTCGTTTTCAACACTTAAAATAAATCACTTAATCTTAGGATGAGATCGTTAAATTGGACACCATGTCCCCCAACCCCTTTATACAGGGTGGTTGGCAGACGTCACGTGCCAGATTAACGACCGGCTTCCACGACTGCCAAACCGACTCGATGACAATTTGTTGCCAATTTCCTGCTGATTAGAAGGGCCCCCGCTGATTGAGTCAGTTCTCAGGCTCATTAGGATTATGGGTGAGATGTCACTAAGAAGTAACGCTCGGAATGTATTTACAGAAAGGGGACTATTTGCTTGCTTTTATTTATTTTTTTATTGCACTATTTGAAGTATGAAAATAATATGAATCAATAAAGGAAACTAAGAAATAAATGAAAGATAAAAATTTGATGCTCATTGTGAAAACACTATATCTAAAATTGGAAAAAAAATTAATTATTTCAAAAGAGTAAGTAAAAATTTAAGTTTATTTTCAAGAAAAACAATATAAAACACAATAACTTTACCTCATTATTTGTATTGCTCTACAATTTTATATACTGCAAATGAAGGAATTTTTGGTGGACTTCAAATTTTACAAAATAAGGCGATGAGAATAATATTAAATGTCGATAAATACACAAAGATATGTCAAATAAAGTTAAATGGTTGAATATAAGAGATTTAATATTTTTCCTAGTTAGTAGTTATTACCATCTCATTTAAAAGACTTTATAACGCAAAACTTTGAAAATCATAACTATCAAACCAGAAACAATCAAAATTTTTGTTTAGGGAAAGTGACAAAAAATTTGACATATAAATCAATCTTTTTTAAAGGACTTCACGAATATAACAATTTAGAATATTTAATTGAGAAACAAAATTCAAGTAAATTTAAAAAATCCTTAAAAATATCATTAATTAGAAAACAAAATATCTGATAAAATTTATTTAAAAATATTTTTGGTGCATAAAATTGTAATTTTAAATGTTTTAATTATTGTTAAAAAACTAGAATTTATAATATTGTAGCAGTATTGCTAAAATAAAACTTGTTACTACTACTACCCGGGAACGCGACGACCTTCGAGGTGACGTAAAAATGGTACAGTAAAGTTTACATTATAACGTTCAGTTCTTGACTGCCATAAAACTGCTTGATATACCTCTGGCCATAAAATGCCTTAAATTTACATCTTTTCGGACAGAACCGAAATACAAATCACCTGCATCCTTTATTGCTTTACCAATGTAAGTAGTTATAATTACCTAATAATATATAACTAACCAATTGAGTTTTATTAACTTTAGTTCCAATTGGTTTTCCGACGAGTGAATTTTGTTATATTAGTATTTGGTTTACCGGCGCATGACTTTTTTATTGTATTAGTCTTAGAGTGTGGCGTCCATGGGCTTGTGCCGAGAGTGGGGCATATTGTAATGTCACTTTCAGAAAAAAGCATTTAAGAATAGAAGAAGAAGAAATTATTAAAAATGTGCACCGATCTTTGCTGAAAAGAGATTTTAATTCAAGTGATAGCCGAGACGTATGCTTTAACAAGTACATCTTTATCTTTAGTATAGGATATAGTACTGAAACCTATCATTCCCAGAAAGAAGCGAAGTAACTATGCAATCATATACCTTGACGAAACATAGTTCGATACACATGACACTGTAAGAAAAGAACGGAATAATTTTTCAAAAAAGCGTCAAACCAATGCTCTTTCAAATAAAGGCAAAAGAATAACAATAATACACGCAGGTTCACTGTTCAAATGTAACTCGAGAACCGGAAGTACAGTACTTCCGGTTTAACCGGAAGTTTACACTTCTGGGAAGATAATAAAAAAGTAAGATAGGGACATGTAAGCCGTTTTGCTCTAAGCTGTACCGTTAGAGAGCCAGAAGCTGTCAAAGTTCAAAAATGTAATTTTTCGAAAGTCGATATCTCAGAAACTATTAAGTTTAGACTTATAGTGTGCTTACTAAAAAATAATTGATATTTTATGTAGAATCCAAAAGTATTGTAAGATATAGGGCATTTCATTTGAAAAAAACGAAAGTTTTGTTTACCATAACTGTTTGAGGCACCCGGTATAATCACAGGTGTCCTAGTTTAATATATTTTTTTAAGGCCTACAACTTTTATACCGAAAGTTTTTTTATATTAAGCGCCATTTTCTAAATAATGGACCGGTCCGGGACTTTTGAACACAGCGTATACTGCAGAAATGCAAAAAATAGGTATACTATTAATAAGTCAATATTCCTTAAAAAAATACCCAAAGAAAAAAATAGTTGATAAGGTCTAATACATAAATTACAGAAGTGTTCTTTATCAATTTTCAATATCAGGCACTGAGTAAAAGCATCGACTGTTGAGCAGGTTTGGCGCATTGATTTGGCACATAATTTCGTTCTCCGAATAAGCCAACACGTCATCTATTTCGGGCCATTTCCAATGAAAGCCGCTTACGCCCATGGTCTTGACCAATACTGACAGTCTGCCAGATTTGATCCAAGAATTAGTCCAGGAAAAAATTCTCCCTCATACAAGACTACGACATAATCTCCTTTTTTTGGGTTCAACAGTGGTTTTTGCAGAAGAACGCTGTTCCTCCATATCTGTTGCACCTAGAACTGATTCTGGTCTCTTGGCTTTTTTGTTGTTTTGAACGACTGGTTGGATTCCAAATTGTTATTCTCTTGTTGTTCCATATCTGTTGTATCTAGAGTTGGTTTTGTTCTTTTGACTTCTTGTTTTTTTTTTTGATAACTGGTTGAATGCCAATTTATTGGCTTTTCTTATTTTACTTGTTAACATCTTTTCCTCTGCTTTTCTATTTCTTTCCATGTCAATTCTCCTATGGTAATGTATATATTCCTCAGAGTTTGGCACTGTTGGAGTGATTTTCTTAATCATTTTTTTAGGGACTTCCTCTTGCATTCGGGCCAGACTAATGCCTTTTCCGCAAAGCTTTTTAATGGAGTTGGGTTGGTGGGATGGTGGGACTCATTAATATGGGTTTGTCGACAACCTTAATTTTTTTTATTGGAATTGAGTTATTTGCACACGCAGAAATTTGCAACGACGACGGGCTCTAAATCGATCAAGCGTTAGGATTTGCGACTTTAATGGTACCACTTGCTGACACTACCAAGTCCAGATCGTTTTGGTTTTCTAGGGGATTAGGATTTATCTATTTAGTTATTTATGTATTAAGGGCATTATGAAGATGTTTATGCCTCCGAAGGCAACAATCTTACAAAGCCGAGGGCCTTTGGCCCGAGGGTGTGTAAGTTGCCCGAGGGTATAGACATCAAGTAATGCCCGTGGTACATACAATATTTTATGTCCTATTTCAGATAATTCCAAGTTAAATGAAAAGAAAATTTAAAATCACGAAAGGTTTTTACCTATATAGTTGCTAAATAAACAAAGGTAATAAGTATTCATTGTTGTGCTGTGTCAAAGTCAATACTGAAATTCATATAAAATAATGGATTTTCCGTTGATTTCGGATAGAATTGCTGTGAATGCTGCCAATGCTTTAGATAATCTTATCCCGAAGAAGTCTAAAGACGCCTATGATAAGGAATATTAAAGGTTTGGGGATTGGATGATTAATAATGATGTAAAAATTATCAACAAGACGGTGCTACTCGGATTCCAGGAATTGGTATGTTAAAATTGCTGTTGTAAATTATATTAAAATACTGATTATGTATATCGATTATAGTCTAGAACATTCACTCTTAATTCCCTATGGACGAAATATTCAATGTTAAAGACATTAATAGTTAATAAAAATATAGACATTGCAAAATATTGCAAGTAAGGCCAGTATCTAAAGCAAGCATCCAAAGGATATGAAGCGAAGAAATCGAAAATTTTGACTCGAGAAGATGTGCTAAAATTCATTCGTGAAGCTCCCAATGAAATTTTTTTGATGTACAAAGTGGCTCTGTTATTTGGTGTATTTGGTGGGTGCTGCCGTCAAGAGCTAGTTAATATGTTGGTTGAACATTAGAGGATAGAGGATCCGTAGTGATAGTTAATATTCCCGATACAAAGACCGATAAAAAGCGTGTCTTCACAATTATTGATGAGAAAGAGATGGGTTGTTTAAAGCTATTGAGAACTTATTGGTCTTTACGCCCGACGAACTGAAACATCAATAGATTATTTTTGTGTTACCGTAACGGTCGTTGTTTTTCACAGCCAGTTGGGAAGAACACCATAGGCAAGATTCCTTCCATTATTGCAAAATACCTGGGTCTAAGCGATGCGGACAAATATACTGGTCATTGTTTGCGCAGAACCTGTGCAACTTTGTTGACGGACGCGGGGGCAGCAAACATGACCACATTGAAAAGACATGGCGGTTGGAAAAGCTCAGCTGTGGTTAAGGGATATTTGGAAGACTTCTAAAAACAACATTTCGAAATTGATAGCTGGAGTACCATCAACGAGACCATCAACATCAAAAAACGTTCAATCATAGTCAATTTCTGTTAGTGAAAATCACGAAATAATAGAAAACATTGACTTATCAAAAGCCGGTAAATACATTTTTACTGGGTCTTTCATAACTGTTCATTTACTATAAATGATAAATAAGTTTTTTCGTTAATAAAAAATTGTTACTTTAATTTTTCCTATTTATTTCTCTTAATGCCCGAGGGCATTAGAAACTTCCTCAATGCCCTCGGGTATTATATACCATTTAAAGTGTCTGGTAACTAGGGTATTATGAAATAAATAATATTCGAGTAGGACATAAAAAATATTTAGATCCAGTTGAAA
Source organism: Polydrusus tereticollis (assembly GCA_963920685.1). NCBI lineage: Eukaryota > Metazoa > Arthropoda > Insecta > Coleoptera > Curculionidae > Polydrusus > Polydrusus tereticollis. The sequence goes on from OY987328.1 coordinate 60,378,494, forward strand.
ATGTTTCTTTAAGGAAGTTACAAAGTTTTTTAATGGGGTTGTGATGGTGGGACTCAATATTATGGGTTGTCGACAACGTTGATTTTTGTTGTTGGAGTTGGGTTAGTTAGGGGTTATATTTCTTTTTAAGTTATAAGATTTATGGCAAAAGGTTCTTATTTGGGATACCTCTTTTTGCCATAAAATAAATAATAAATATATCCTAAAGAATTACTTATGGTAAAAGGCTATATAAGGCCACATATTATCCAGTTTTGCCATAAACAACTGTCCTGGCACAGTTCGCCTTCGCTTCCTCCTTCGAGGGGCATATCCCTGACGGCACCACGGCTCAGCTCAGTCAATATCTCAGGGGCGGCGATCTGTGTAGGGCAGTTTGAGACCGCACCAGGTCCTTTCCTGGGGACGGCCTCGGTAGTTGAGAGCATGTCGTGTTCTTCTTCGTCCTCCGCCGTCCGGGCTGGAGGGTTTTCACTGTGTAGTGCCATTATTCCGGTCACTGCAGTGTTTGCCGTACTCGGCTTCTTTGCTGCCAACCTGGGGCAGGTCATGCCCAGGTGGTAGAACCTTGTTCTCGGTGCTTTGGGGTCGGCACTAGGTACTGGAGGTGTGGCCACACCGTCCAGCTCTTGGCGTCGCTTGTCTTCCGTTATCTGACCGAAAATCACGTTTGCCACGTGGTTTTCGTCTTCCGCCGACCTGGTGCAGGTTATGCCCAGGTGGTATTCGCTTGCACCCGCCTCTCTGGCGATGGCGTCGGCTTTTATAGTTGTGGCACTATCCGTACAATGCTGGCAACGCCGGCTATGTCGGATTATCGCAGTATTTCTCTTTTAAATTACTTCGCCACGTAGCTTCCGCGTCTTGCCAACCTGGTGCAGGTTATGCCCAGGTGGTAAACTATTGTAGTCTCCTCCTCGACGATGGCGTCGGCTGTTTTGGCTATGGCACGGCTTGTCCAATGCTGGCAACTCCGGCTAAGTCCGGTGATCGTATTATTTCCTCTTAAAATTCGTTCGCCACTAGGTTTTCTTCGTCTGCCGACCTGGTGCAGGTTATGCCCAGGTGGTAGAGTATTGTATACGCTTCCCTGGCGATGGCGTCAGCTGCTACGGTTATGGCATGGGTCATCCAATGTTGGCAACGTCGGCGATGGCTGGTGATCGTAGTTATTCTTCTCAAATTTCGTTTGCCGCTAAGTTTCCTTCGTCTGCCGACCTGGTGCAGGTTATGCCCAGGTGGTAGAGTATTGTATACGCTTCCCTGGCGATGGCGTCAGCTGCTACGGTTATGGCATGGGTCATCCAATGTTGGCAACGTCGGCGATGGCTGGTGATCGTAGTTTGTCTTCTTAAAATTAATCCTCTAGGCGGAATGGTGCTCGGAACGATTGGCCCTCCTCCGACGATCGTGAGCGACGTTTTCCCCTAGGTGCTTTGCAAAATCTATCCGTATTCCAGGATAAACTTCTAAGACGGCCAGGAACCACTGTTTCCTCACAGTATCGGGCTCGACTACAGCGTCTCTCCGCCGGTGCTTCTTCAGCAACGCCTTGCTTTTATCTTCAGGTTCACGTATGCCCTTCTGACATACCCAGGTCTCCGGAAGCTCCAAGATCAACTGGCAAATTTTATGGTGACGTTCGTCCAAAGAAAAAGACTTATGCAGATTTTAAAACCCAGAAATAATGCTCCAAACACTTTTAGCTATTTACTGTTCTATGGTTCTGCACCGACTGGCTATTCGCAGTGAAATCGCGCTTTTTATAGCCGATTTCCACGTGGCGAATACCACAACACCCCCCCCCTTAAGAGCATTAATTATGGGGCGTTTATTTAACTGTACCCATCTGGTACAATTATACTCTATTTATAATTCAACTTAAAAAATAACTTAAACCTAAACCAACAAAAATCTAAGTCCAAAACAACAAAAACCTAACACTAAGTTCATAACAACAACAACACTAATACTAAGTCTAAATAAACACGGTTTTAAAATCACTTTCTTCCGTAAGATGATTTCTCCTTTTCTCTCGTCCGAGGCGATTCCTCAACCTCCGTAGCTCTAGCTTCGGCAGGTGGTTCTTCTCCAGGTGACCTGGCATAGGCCTCCTGTGGACGGTTCTCTAGCGCCCTGGGGGACTCCTTGGAGGCTTCAGGTGGCTTCTCTCTCGGCTGCCTCACTGCTGGTACGGCGACCTCGGGCTGAGGGGCCGTAATTTCTTCCACGTCTGGTGGCTTCTCACTAGGCTGCCTCAATGGTACCTCGGCGACCTCGGGCTGAGGGGCCGGAATTTCAGGGACTTCACGGGGTTGGCTATGCAGCTGGATTTGTGCAGGGACTCTGGTAGGCACATATCTCCAGGGAACTCCTTGCTGGTCATACTGTGTCTCCAAGCTTGGAGGACACAAGTACAAGTCCGTTACAGGTGGCTCCACAAACGCCGCAAACGGGTTGGATGCCGGTAGTGGCGTACGTTTCACCGCGACTACCGTCCATCCTATGTAATCTTCTCTTGGCCTCTGGTCTTCTTGCCCATTTCTTACTTGTAGGTCCGTCAACGCCGGTTCCTTTGCTTTTGTTAATTCTGCACTCGGTTGATCAAACCCTGCAGCTGTAGCGGCCGTTGAATCGAACAGTTCTTCTTCTTTAATCTCGATCTTATCTTCAAACTCCGGAGGTGGCGAGATAACATCGACCTCGACCTCTTGGTCCACGTCTGGTGGTTCCAATACTTCATTTTTTACTATTATTTCTTCTTGGACCACGTCCGGTGGCTCCAATACTTTGTATTTAGCTTGCTCTATCTGTCGCAACAGCTGATTTGCTGCAAATTCCTTATTTTCCGCTTGCAACAATGCTGTACACATCCTTTTATTATATCGCACGTCCTCCTCCGAGTCCGAAGTTGGAGGTGAAACTGGACGCTGTCTAAGCCGTCTCTTCCGTCGGCATTGCTTCCGGTCTCTACGGATCTCTGTCATAGGTGATTCCTCGTTCGTCACCGTATCATTATCCGTTGGAGTAGAGTCACTAACTAACTCCTCGCTGTCTTCCATAGCGGCTGGGACTCCCGCTGGTAGGTTGCTAGTAGCTTGACTGGTTGATTGAACTGGGTGGCGGTTTTCCGGATCTGCTAGATCGTCGACACAGGAAATATAATCATTATTCCGGAAACCGAACAGTAACTTCTCCGGGTCTTCTATTTCTTCTTCCTCATCCGATATGTCCTCATCTCCACTTCCTTCTTGGACACCACATTCTTTACGCAAGAGCTCCTGGTCATAGTCGTCATCGTCCGCATGTAATGCGTACCACATTCCATCTTCCAATGCTTGCTGCTTATAATGCGTTCCCTGCGAAGGATGATCAATTTGGTATTGCATGGCGCGCATAATCATCGCTCCATGCTTATTCGTACCAGGCACTTCTACAGGTGATCCATCCGGAAATATAAACCTTGGTTTTTTCGGCTTAACTACATTCGCTTGTTGTCTGTCTGGATTTGGATTATCCCGTCTCTCCCATGTTCTACTATATTGGGGTCTGTCTGGTGCCCGCGCCTGACCTCCTTGTTGCTGAGGCCTTCTTCCTTCGTTCCTACAGTCTCTACGTAGGTGAGCGCCTCCACAACCATAGCACTGTAAACGGCCTTGGTACTGCGGCTGTCTGTTTCCACCATCAATTCTGCTATCTTGAGCGTTAACATTTACTCTTGGTGCGGTGTACACCTCGGACGTCTTCCAATCCCGTTCCACCGTGATAGCAGCGTTTAACAGTTCCTCCGTACTTTGACAGTTCCAAGTCCGTAGCGCAGCTCGCAGTGGTCCGTTTAATCTGCTCAACAGCAGTGGCACCACTTCTTCTTCCTGCCATCTTGGATTGATCCGCTGACAAATCTGCCTTTTCCGAATCAAAAAGGCTTCTGCTCCTTCTCCCTTAATCTGGTCCTGGCCATACAGTTCCGCACGTAAGTGATTTATACACTCACTATTATTGTAAGCTCTTAGTACTGCTTCCTGTAACTGCCTCCATGTAATCTGACCTCCTGCGTATATCTTCATTCGTATAGCTGCCTGTCCCGTCATCTGCCTAACTGCTAGGTCCGTCCACTGGTACGCCGGTGCTCCAACGTCTATGCAATAAGCCTGCATGTGCTTTAAGAATAGCACCGGGTCCTCCGTGTCGGTTCCTGCAAACTTAGGTGGTGGTGCTGAGATCGTCCTTCTTGGTTTATCCACCAATTGTCCTATGGATTGAGCTAATTCCTCCATCGTTCTCCACCTTAATGCCTCTGCCGCTTGCCAATCCCGTCCTGGCTCCGTTAGTTGCTCATGTAGAGGTGGCAATGCCATCCCTCTAATTTTTCTCTTATACTCTGGCTTCTGCCGGACTCCCCTTTGAGTTGGCGGAACTTGCCGACTTAACGGTGGCAGCGCCGAACCTCTAGGCTTGTCCTCATAGCTTGGCCTTTCTCGTTCTTCATCCAGAACAGATGGCATCTGCCGATCTCCAGGTGGCATAATTTTTCCTGACAATTTTGTTCTAGTTTCTTCCACAATAAACGAAGCCTCCTGGTTACAGGGTATCTCCTCATCTATTGTCGTGTCTTCGGAGTCGATATCCGAGTCTTCCTCGGATCCGCTACGTATCTCTACGTCTATTCCATATCTTTCCTCCCATATTCTGCGCTTCGCTCTTGTATTAAACGCTGGGCATTCCATGGGCAGGTATGTAAACGATTTCCGATCGCTTAGGCCAGCGGGCCTAACGTCGTCACAGGGTTCTTTGTTACTCCTTTTGTTCGAGTAAGTCAACGAGTTGGGCGCCATGTCCTGGCACAGTTCGCCTTCGCTTCCTCCTTCGAGGGGCATATCCCTGACGGCACCACGGCTCAGCTCAGTCAATATCTCAGGGGCGGCGATCTGTGTAGGGCAGTTTGAGACCGCACCAGGTCCTTTCCTGGGGACGGCCTCGGTAGTTGAGAGCATGTCGTGTTCTTCTTCGTCCTCCGCCGTCCGGGCTGGAGGGTTTTCACTGTGTAGTGCCATTATTCCGGTCACTGCAGTGTTTGCCGTACTCGGCTTCTTTGCTGCCAACCTGGGGCAGGTCATGCCCAGGTGGTAGAACCTTGTTCTCGGTGCTTTGGGGTCGGCACTAGGTACTGGAGGTGTGGCCACACCGTCCAGCTCTTGGCGTCGCTTGTCTTCCGTTATCTGACCGAAAATCACGTTTGCCACGTGGTTTTCGTCTTCCGCCGACCTGGTGCAGGTTATGCCCAGGTGGTATTCGCTTGCACCCGCCTCTCTGGCGATGGCGTCGGCTTTTATAGTTGTGGCACTATCCGTACAATGCTGGCAACGCCGGCTATGTCGGATTATCGCAGTATTTCTCTTTTAAATTACTTCGCCACGTAGCTTCCGCGTCTTGCCAACCTGGTGCAGGTTATGCCCAGGTGGTAAACTATTGTAGTCTCCTCCTCGACGATGGCGTCGGCTGTTTTGGCTATGGCACGGCTTGTCCAATGCTGGCAACTCCGGCTAAGTCCGGTGATCGTATTATTTCCTCTTAAAATTCGTTCGCCACTAGGTTTTCTTCGTCTGCCGACCTGGTGCAGGTTATGCCCAGGTGGTAGAGTATTGTATACGCTTCCCTGGCGATGGCGTCAGCTGCTACGGTTATGGCATGGGTCATCCAATGTTGGCAACGTCGGCGATGGCTGGTGATCGTAGTTATTCTTCTCAAATTTCGTTTGCCGCTAAGTTTCCTTCGTCTGCCGACCTGGTGCAGGTTATGCCCAGGTGGTAGAGTATTGTATACGCTTCCCTGGCGATGGCGTCAGCTGCTACGGTTATGGCATGGGTCATCCAATGTTGGCAACGTCGGCGATGGCTGGTGATCGTAGTTTGTCTTCTTAAAATTAATCCTCTAGGCGGAATGGTGCTCGGAACGATTGGCCCTCCTCCGACGATCGTGAGCGACGTTTTCCCCTAGGTGCTTTGCAAAATCTATCCGTATTCCAGGATAAACTTCTAAGACGGCCAGGAACCACTGTTTCCTCACAGTATCGGGCTCGACTACAGCGTCTCTCCGCCGGTGCTTCTTCAGCAACGCCTTGCTTTTATCTTCAGGTTCACGTATGCCCTTCTGACATACCCAGGTCTCCGGAAGCTCCAAGATCAACTGGCAAATTTTATGGTGACGTTCGTCCAAAGAAAAAGACTTATGCAGATTTTAAAACCCAGAAATAATGCTCCAAACACTTTTAGCTATTTACTGTTCTATGGTTCTGCACCGACTGGCTATTCGCAGTGAAATCGCGCTTTTTATAGCCGATTTCCACGTGGCGAATACCACAACACAACTAAAAATAATATTTCTATTAGTACATTTCAAGGCAAAAAACGATTTGTCTTATATAACTTTTTTTTTCATAAACTATTATGGGGAGCAGAATACAGTTACGACATGGCATAAAGAACTATATTGATTTTAACTTGTTAAGCGGTTTGTTTTGACATTAACCTCACTTTTCATGTAATTTTTACCGGGCAAAAAGAACGTTGTAGTGACCTGTTTATCAGTTTTGTGGTTGTAGTATTATAGTGGTTATAAAATTGTGTATATACCTACATTTTAAACCAAAATGAGCATTTATTCATCAAGAACACTGAAAATGTTATCCAAGTTAAAAGTGGATGCGTCGAACGATTTAAAACAAAGTATGGAAGAAGAAAATGTAATGTGTTTCCAGACTGTTGCTGAAAGAATGATTGAAGACGGTACGTTTTAGTCTATATATAGCTCTTTAGCCGATTTTATTCCTAGCTATGTCATTTTATCAATATTATTATACTTTTTAGTTGTCACTTCAAAAGCTTTAGAGTGTGAACACAAAAAAAAGATAATGGAGAAGAATATGTAGATAGAAAAGGAAATGTAAGGCCAGCTCGAAAACAAAAAGAAAAATGTAAAGGGTGTCGTTTTCAATGTAAGGCTTTAAATGATACTGACAGAGAGTATATTTTCCAAGAATTCTGGAAAATTGGTGATCACAATGTACAGTCTCAATACATTACTTCACTAATTCAGGATAAACCTGTGGTACAGTCTACCAAAAAATGAAAGAAATCGAAAACTTGTTTTTCCTTAAAATAAATAACAATCAGCACCGAGTCTGTAAAACTACTTTCTTTACTTTTAGGAACACTTGGAGTAGGTAAAAGATATGTGGACATCATTTCCAAAAATGCAAGTCATGCCGGTAAAAGTACATCTGATAAAAGGGGTAAAAAGGAACCAGGAAATAAAAGCAAAAAAGCAGATATTGAAAGAATACATAAACACATTTCAAAATTTCCTTTATTTGAATGTCACTATAGTCGCAGAGACTCTAAAAAAAAGTATCTTCATCCTAATCTAACTGTAAAAAAAATGTATGGCCTTTATAAAGAAGAATGCATTTCTGATCATGTCATTACTCTTTCTTATTCAACTTACTATAACATATTTAAAACTAAAAATCTTTCCTTTAAAAAACCATATAACGACACTTGTGAAGTATGCGATGAATTCCAAATAAAACTAAAAAGTAAAGATCTAAATAAAAATCTAGAATCCCAAAAACAAAATCATTTAGAATTAGTAGACAAGGCGTACAAAACAAAAGCCAATGACAAAATACTTGCCAAGGAAAGCAACGGAAAAATCGTTGTCAAATCATTTGACCTACAAAAAGTTTTAGAAACTCCATTTTTAACAACAGGTATATCTTTCTATAAGAGACAGCTTAGCACATATAACCTTACAACTCATGATTTAGCTACGAACAAGGCATCTAGCTATTTGTGGTATGAGAGCATAGGAGGTCGCGGTTCAGATGAAATAGCTTCAGTTTTATACAAGGATATCCAAAGTCTTAGCGATAAAGTTTAAATTTACTATTCAGACAACTGTACTGGACAAAATCACAATTTTACTTTACCACTTATGTACAACATAGTAATGAAATCAAAGCCGACTTTAAAAACCATTGCACATAAGTTTTTAGTTTAGGTCACACCCATATGGAGTGTGACTCCGACCATTCCCGCATAGAACGAGCAAAATATGTGGATATGGATATATTTATACCAAGAGGCTGGTCCACAATGATTAGGATGTTAAAAAACAGACTAGAAGAGCCCTTTTTTAAAGTAATTAATATGACACTCAACGATATTTACTAATTTAAATCGTTGTATGGTTTGAAAGTATCTACTAGTAATTACATAAAAAGACAACGCTTTACAAACAATGATCCAGTTGAGTGGTCCAAAACTCGTTGGATTAAAATCGATAAAGCAAATACAGGAATATTCAGTTTGTCTGAAAAAATAGATACTCCAGAATTTAAAACCTTGTCCATAATCAGAAAGCCCAACAAAAATGTGAAAGAAATGGATTTAAAAATTAAAAATAAAACCAAAATATCAATTTCAACAAAAAAATACAAGGATCTAATGTAACTATTAGAATTAATACCTGAACAATATCATCCCTTTTATAGAACTCTTCCACACAGCAATATAGTGTTAGATACCCATGCCGATATTGTTGATTTGAATGGCTAGCAATAAGTCAAAAGGAGCCATCTTTTAGTTTAGTATAAAACCTTCTCTGGCAAAAGGTTCCATTTGTCCATTTTTTTCAAAAATCATACTTTATTTAATTTTAATACTAAAATGTTAGATAGTTTTCTTAAGAGTGTTCCAATCTGTTTCGTGTTACATTAATTGTATTTTGTATTTCCTAAAATATACTTATAATACTAAATTTTAAGCTTGTTTTTGCTTTCCTGTAAAATTTCATTTTTCTCACATATCACCTTTTACCATAAAACCACCGAAATTTCAAACTGTTCAACGTATAACCCAGAGTTTGTGGCGACGATGGGTCGTAGAATATCTCCACACATTGCAGCAGAGAAATAAGTGGATGGTAAAAGTTCCAGAGCAAGTCTGGACTCATGGTTGTGCTACACGAAGATAATGTTAGCCCATTACGATGGAAGATGGGTCGAAATGTAGAGGTTCATCAAGGCAGAGACAATATTACTCGCGTCGCTACGATCAAAACTTAAAATGGCATTGTAAAAAGAGCTTTTTCCAAAGTATGCGTGCTTCCGTTTGACATTAATACCATATAAAAAAAGTGTTTTCGAAAGTTAGTGTCTACTTTCAAGGCGGGCGGGTATGTTATGAACCCAGTGACAGATTTCCGGATGAACAGACACTTCTAAAAAGATCATGGTCGGTGCAAACGGTATTGCTCTAATTTTGTGTAATTTTAAAGGGACAACAAGGCTCATAGTCATAAGAGCACTATTAGAATAAGATAGCGAAGTGCAGTTAAAACCAACGCAAAGAAGTCCATTCAGTTTCAAAAACAATAATAATAATTAAAGTAATTTTTTTGGGAAGCCCTGTATCTCATGAACTAAGCCGTTGCGCACCCATGTTCATATGAACTTTTTATCTTAAAATTAGTCAAGGATTCACCCCTTAAAGTTTGTTCAAGTACTTAATAAACACCCTATAGATAGCTATATTTTCAAGCCGACCCTACACCCATTTATTACGGTTTGAAGATGTTGGGACCCAGACAATGGGGTGTAATCAGGTTGTTGATTTATTGCAGTAAAGGTCAACGATATAATGTAAATTTTACTATACCTAATTCGGTTGAAAATAACTAAAACGCCAAACTAACGGGGAAAACTTTCGGAGGAGAGAATCATGCGACATGGTTTACCTCAGGGATCCATTTTGGGCCCTTTGCTTTTTCTCATATACATTAATGACATAACATCCTCTTTACCGGGAAGCATGGTTACGCTGTATGCAGACGATACAAGTCTTCTAACTGGGGAATGTGAAGCTCTGAGGGATCAGATCGATGAACTATCTGAGGGCGAAAATGATTACTTTAGGGCCAACCGATTAGACCTAAATCAAGCAAAGACACAGCAAATTATTTTATCTCTAAGGGATGACACTATTATCAACCCAGACAAAATTAAATTTTTTGGTATCTCCCTAGACTCAAGGCTGACATTCGCACGACATATTACTACCATATCAAAATATTCACGTCTGCAATATCAGGGTGGTTGATTACAAGGTATGCCTGATGGCTCACCATTCACTCGTCCATTCTGTGCCTGTCTATGGTGTGCCGGCGTGGGGTCATTCGGCCCATGCCTCTCGAATATTTGGTCTGCATCGCAGAGCGATCAGAGTTTTAGCTGGAATCGGCTATTGAAATAACATGAGACATTTCTTTCCACAACTGGGAATACTCACCCTACCTTCCCATTATATTTTTGAATGTCTGTTGTATGCGCACAAAAATGCACTTAGATGAACACTGAAGGTGCACCATCATGCCACCAGAAATGGAAACGATATGAGAATACAGTTTCTTAGACTTAAGACATCGAATAATTCAATGCTTCATTATGCGCCTGCTTTTTTCAATAGGATTCCTTTCCAGATCTGGCAGATGCCGATCCAGCGATTCAGGAGCGTTACAAAAGTGTTCCTATTAGGTAACAGCTTTTACAGTTTGAATGAGCGACTTCGTATAATTCAATGCTTCATTATGCGCCTGCTTTTTTCAATAGGATTTCTTACCAGATCTGGCAGATGCCGTTCCAGCGGTTCAGGAGCGTTACAAAAGTGTTACTATTAGGTAACAGCTTTTACAGTTTGAATGAGTACTTAAACTCTGATGCAACATTCCAAGATCTTCCACTTTAATACTGCATTGTTATCTTTCTTTTCTGTCTGGGTAACCTTGATATTGTTGTGCCTTATTTTTATCATTGTGTTTTACCTTTATTATATTATTGGATAACTTAACTGTAATCATAAGATAACGAGTGTAACGAAACTATGTTTTTGTTGTGAATAAATTTGAATTTGAATTTGAATAATATATTTCGTTTTTCGTATACGACTAAAAACTTTTTTTGCTAATTGGCCCCTGGACGTATCATTATGTTGAAATCAATACAAAATATTATTATTTATGGACCCATTGCTCATTTATTATACAAATTTTGGCCAAAGATAATTTATTCCCGTTTCAAATACATGCTATTCCTCTTTTTTTCACCCAAAGGGCCAATAATTCATTTGATTTTTCAAATATAAAGGGCTTACAAAAAGCTGGCAGCATCAAAAGGAAAAACAGGGGGCAACAGTTAATAATCCGACAACTCTCGACTTTTCAGCCAATCCATCACCTTTTTTAATGAATGGCTTGGTATATTTTACTAATAAAATCCAGATCCCCTCTAAATCCTCTAGATTGAATCGCAGATTAACGATTGATAATTAATTTCACTTTTATCGGCCCTCTTCAGTTCTGTTTGTAAAAATATTTGGAGTAGGTTTTTTTGGCAGTATCATTTAATTTGAATAATCTAAAGACTGATTTTTTTTAAACAGGACAATTTTGTTAGGACTACTTTAGAGTTGGGAGAAAAATTATGGCTTGTATTGAAAAATAACTCGTAAGTTGTTTGCGTATATGGAAAAACGTATGCCAGTATATATATTGTAACGGTAGTTTTTAATTTGTTTCATTAAGTTCTCATTGTTTGGAGTCTTATTTTCCCCGTATTTATTATTTTAACCTTTTATTTGACATGAAGTCATTATTAACAGATTCATATTTTTGATCCCTTCGTATAACAAACAATTCGCTTAGTTACCGTCGACTATAAAAGCGCGCGAAATTCCCGGATTGATTTGGGAGACGTGTTTTTTCTGGTAGTACTAGAAAAGAGATTACTGAGAGAGAATTATACTGAGTGTTGAGGGAATGGAGGCCGATAATAATCCGGTCCCCAGTAAACCGCCGATTCCTCCCGGGGATAGGCAAAATCGATTAAAAATTGTTCAAATTTTAGATGACGTCTGTCAAAATAGTGGCAGCGATGGCGGTGATCCACCTATGTCGAACAATATTAGAAAGGAAATGGAAAGGAGGGCTAACCAACAGGACGAGAGATGGGTTAAAGCATTGAGGGACCAGCACGAAAGATGGGAAAGGAAAATGTATGAGACAATTAATTGGAAAATTAAGATTGGAAAAGACACGCAGAACGAAAAACTTAAACAGAGTAACAAAAAACTAATTGAAATAATTGAAAGGAATGAGAGTCAATCCTTAAAACATATTACAAACATTACAAGATACGAACAAGACACACTGAATGACAAAATAGACAATATTAACAAAATTCAGACTAGACAAACAATGGACGATATTAATGTAATTGAAGACGTAACAATGGCTGACATTCATGACGAACCACTGCCAGACACCTCAGACGAAGAAGACAGAACAAAACAAGACGAAAATTACAAAAAGATTAATGAACAAAGAAAGAGACATGCAACACAAACTTTGACAAATACTGACGTAAAAAGACAGAATAAACAAACAAGCGACGAATTCCCAAAATTACCCACAAACAACGACAAGATGGACAACTTTATAAAGATAATGAGGAAGAAACCTCAAACAAACAATTCTCAAAAACAGACAAAAACCAATAATGATGACAATACTGAACAGGTGCGCAGAATAAGGGTGCCACCAATTGTATTGCGACAAAAGGAACACTATACTGAGGTTTCTCAGTATCTTAAGAACCATAAAATCGACTTTGGAAATGCTGTCACACTCTCGGAAGGAGTGAAACTCAACCCTCCGACCCCATTATGTATAGGAAAAGAACAGAATTCCTCGAATCTCAAAACATCCTCTTCCACTCATTCCCTTTCCCGGACGAGAAAGAACTCCACGTAATTTTACGTGGCGTTCTGGAAGTCTGGGAAGAAACTAAAATCATGCAAGACTTAAGAGAGTTGGGTTTCACTCCTTCTAAAGTCATTAGATGGAACAGAGCGTATGGAACTGCTATGCCTCTGATCCTTGTTATTCTACCTAAAAAAGACATTTCAATTTATCAACTAAAATCTTTAGACGGACCAGGAATCACTGGCTAAAATTGGGTTCTGTCTACTGCAGTCCCTCTGTTAGTTTTAACGGTGACTGTCTGGCAAGAATTTTTGATCGCAATGAACCTATAATTAGGGGGAGACCTAAATGCGAAACATCGCATTTGGGGTTGCAGAACTCAAAACGTGAAAGGTCTCACCCTATACAACAAGTCACTGGACTTTAATTATCACATATTACCGCCGGTGGAGCATACACACCATCAAGTAGGTTCTTTACCGAAAATTTTGGATCTCTTTATCATTAAGAACACGGGTCAGCTATCTCAGCCAATAGTGCTGTCTGAGTTAACCTCTGATCACAGACCAGTTATGGTAGAATACGGTGATATCGCGGACAGAAATCATGGATTTCTGTCAAGAACAAGAACCAACTGGCCAATGTTCAAAAGGATAATGTCTGAGTATCCTAGAACTGGCCAGTTGGAATCTAACGAAGATATTTCAAAAGAGGTTGAAATAATTATCCACAATATAAATTCTGCCATGGCACAGTCATCGATGACTGTGACATCCAGATTTTCAAAACAGGAAATTATCGGGGGCGAACTCGCTCAGCAGATTAAAAATTAAAATAGAATGTTGCGTTTGGCATACAGGACTGGTGATCCTCGGATAAAAACAGAAGCAAACAGACTGACAAACGAACTAAGACAAAAAATGAATGACAAACAGGACGAAGTATGGAGTAGAAAGATGGAGAGACTCCGAATTGAGGATAACACCATCTACAAATTCACTAAGAGCTTAATAAAGGGTGGGCGAAAACCCACTTCCTTTTTAAAAAAACAACTAACTAACCAATATGTAACGGACTCACAAGGTAAAGCTGAACTGTTCGCGGAAAATTTCTATGAACAGTTCAGTAAATACCCGACAACAGACCCAAACAAGGACGCACGGATCACCAGGACTGTGCAAATATTTAAACAAATGCCAAGAGTCAATATGGACAACCAAAATTTACCCAGGGTTACTGCTGAGGAAGTTCAATCCGTCCTGAGGGTCATCAACCCAAAAAGGCGCCAGGTTTTGACGATATTAAAAACAAAGTAGTCAAAAACTTGCCAGAAAACACAGTTTTGGATATAGCAGACATAACTTAAGCAATCATTGAAAAGGGCTGTTTCCCTGACACTTGGAAACGGGCCAAAGTGGTGCTGATCCCAAAGACAGGTAAAGATTTAACGTTGGCAGGCAGCTATAGACCAATAAGTCTATTATCTTGTCTCGGCAAAGTCGTTGAAAAATTAATACTTAGTCGGGTGACCGATTTTGTATTAAATAATGACGTTTTACCACCAGGGGCGGTTCGGCCTTAGAGCTGCTCATTGCACGGTGCGCAGACAACAAGGCTCGCTACTAACATACTTAGAGTGTTCAATTACCGTCAGTCAACGGGAGCAGTCTTTTTCGATGTCCCAAAGGCATTTGATAAGGTCTGGCATGACGGACTTGTCCTAAAATTGATCAGATTCGGCATGCAAGATGCTCTAATCAGAGTTGTTCTATCGTACCTTGAGGACAGAAAATTCGCGGTGTCAACAGACAATACAATATCTGAAACCAGGGTCGCGCGAGCGGGGGTCCCACAAGGATCACCACTCGCAGCGATCCTGTTTAATATTTATACAGCGGACATGCCGCATAATGAATACACACAGTTGTATTTGTTTGCTGATGACACCGGGATTACTGCCACCTCAGGAGCGCCCTGGAGAGTGGTTTTACGTTTGCAACGTCATATCCAGCTCCTGCAGAGTTGGCTGGAGTCCTGAAGGATGAGACTTAATGAGGGGAAAACCCAGGCAGTATTTTTCTCGAAGGCGAGACTAAGATTCCATAGAATGGAGCCATAAGGCCAGGTATCTTGGTCTTACCTTTGACAATAAGCTGTCCTGGGACGACAACGTCGATGATAGAATAAAGAAGGCAAATAAACAATTAGGTGCAGTGTACCCCTTGCTCTGTGCAAAAAGTAGACTCCGACTAAAAACAAAGACTCACATTTACAAGACAATAATAAGACCTGTTTTGACGTACGGTGTACCAACATGGTGCACCGTAAACAAGACAAGATTTATGAAAACACAAAGACTACAAAACAAAGTACTAAGAATGATAACTAACTCACAAAGACACGTACCTACAAGAATTATACATAGATACCTAAAAATGGAGACCTTCACGGAACACGCAAAAAACTTATTACAAAATATTTTCAGAGGACAGATCTATCGATAAGTCCAACAATACAGACATCCCACATACGTTCGACGATACGTGACGAACACAAATACCCAAAGGATTGGCTCCCCCCCTAATAAGAGGCTCAACATCTGCCTCACGATAAAAATATTGAGCATAAATAAATAAAAAAGAACAACAAATAAGCTTCTAAATTTTAAATAAAGATCCAAGAAAAATATGACAAAAAAAAAATAGAGCCCAAAGACAAAATGAATACAACACAAAAAACAAAAAATGCATGAAATAAAAATAAGATTTAGCAAACAACAACAAAAACCTTCCAGAATAGTAGAAGTTTAGCAATTTACAATTTTAAAAGAAGTAAAAGCTCATGAGCTAGCTTAAGAGAACTACCAGTAAAGCTACGGATTGATTCATTCAAGATCGAGCTTCGAAGGAAATAAGAACTTGGAAGCCTGATAGGTGAGATCCTTAAGGTTAAAGGTGATAAATAACTAAAATTTGCCCCCGTTCCTGCTGTTGAGTCTACTCGCGGAGGCCTGACACGAGAGTAGTACTCCAAAACAGCGGAGCCCCCTTTTTCTATAAGTCCAGCTATAGAGAATATACGCGGTGACCTGACCCGAGTATAGTTCTCCTTGATAGTAGGATCATAGAGAATTTTGATTCTTGTTGGTATACTATATTTAAAATTATTGGCTAGACTTGTCAAAAATTACATTTTAGGTTTTATTTATATTTGAAGGTAACAAAGTCACCAGAAGAGGTTAATCCTATTTGAAGTTGGCAGGAGTTAACAAAGTCACCCGAAGAGGTTAATCTAATTTGAAGTTGACAGAAGTTTTAAGAATAGATCAATCTATACCAGGGAAAAGGAAAGAAAGTTTAAACCAATATTAATGACGTTATAAAATATTAACTTTAAATAAAGAAAATAATTGTTCATCTCAGTCGTTTATCTAATCCTGATAATCTTCACTGAGTACTACCCAGGTATTATAACAGATACAGTATTTTACAGACAAATATCGGTTATAATTGGCACCCGAGCAGGGACTAAAGATATTTAAAAGAAGAGAAAATTCAGAATTTGATATTTGAAAATATTTTTAAAGATTTATAAAGAAATTGTTTTGGATTTAGAAGGATTATGCCTAACCGAAATAGAAATCGCCGCTCGACACATATGGAATCTGAAGAAAACGAAGATCCTCGATTATCATGGATTTTTAAATTAAATAAACCTGTATTGATGGAAGATTTGAATAAATGGGGACTTAATAGTATTGGAACTATTGAAGAACTACGTCAAAGATCATGTCTAAAAATCAGTTGAAGAGAAACTTAGAAGAGTTGTATGGTCCTAATCCGCCGGAAGCAAGTCCAAATTGGTGGATTAACCTTGCTACATCACCGTTACCAAAATCACCGATAAAGAAAACGAAGTTGTCCGGTGAGAGTTGTTAAATTCGATGTGTTTAGATTTATTTGGACCTCCTTTAAAATTTATTTCGCCCATTGCATCCCCTGTTCAAAATTCAAATGACCGGAATGAACTTTTTGGCGACATCTCTCACGATTCTTCTTCACTTTCAAGACCCTCGTTAAAGTTCACCACTTCCTTTCCTAAAAACAATTCAAGTCGTCATGAATTATTAAAAAGGCTTTTCGGCGACATCACAGATTCGGATGATGACTCTTCACAACCTTTCTGTATTAACCCCAAATTAAATTAGCAATTCCATTATAATCTTTAAGACCCCCAAATTTTCCAACAAATAAAAGATTTAGAATCAAAATTAAAAATTATGGTTGGGTTACTGTTAAGCCTAGTAAAAAAAAATAATTCTTAATTTCTTTTTCTGTATCGGAGGGGTATAGGACTTTGATTTCAGGTCCCAATGTCTCATAACAATATGTACCGGAAGGCAAATTTCCAGAATAGCAGAGAAGACTTCAGACAAAGTCACAGAACCGACGATCACGAAGAGAGTTACGAAAACGCTCGTCGAGTAGTTAGCCAGTCACAATATCGTGGCCCTCGAAGCAGAGGACATGGAAGTGCAAACAGACGTGGTTATCAAGTAAGAAGAAACGAAGATCTAAGACGACAGAGGTCTCAAATTACAGAAAACGATTTGGCCAAAGATTTGAGGAAGAAGTTATTCCCCGGCATCAAAAACGCACAAGATGCGTCCAACCGATTAGAAAGCTTGCAAACGTTTAAAACAATACAATTGACAGTAACAACACGGCAGCTTGGGTTTGGAACGGCACAGATATTTATTGCACTAAGCCAATTTTACAATATTCCAATAGATGGTGATATATATCAAATGTACCGCGTGAGTTTGGCTGTATTTGAAGCTAAACTTATTGTAAGTGGGCGTGGAGTCACGACACCACAATTGAATGATTCAGATTTCTTACATATACCAGCAAATGAAGATTTTGTTGTAACAGCTAAAACCATGCTTGTAATTCCTGCGTGTATATCTTCAGTAATTAATGCTGTTGGACAGTTAAAAGTGGGTGACAGATTATATGTACCTAAACTAGGTAAAGCGAATTACACAAGTCAACGCAGATTTATACCCCAGTCGGAACAAATTACTTTGAGTAATTTAAGACAGACAGTTGAGAGCTTAGCGGATGTGCAAACGCCGGTAGAGTATCGGAGGCACTTTCACAGAAATAACCCGATTCCTGGCGCAATATGGGTTGATGAGGCAAATCCCCAGTTGATGAATCCGAATGATATTATCCCCGCAGGTTATGACGTTTTGGCATTGGATGCAGATATAGCAGCAATAAAGCCAAAATTAAACTTCTTAAACCAAAAAGCACCCAAATATTTTGGTAAGACTGTATCTTTTGATCCAGATGGCAGTAAAGCCATGTTGGTGAGCAATCAACAAGACAGTTTGAAGATAATTGATAGAGAAGCGCAACAAAACGTTAATGACTATCAGCTCACTGTTAGAATTCAGAGCGATATTAATGAGTTCCATAATTTAGAAAGATTGACTCCCGAGGAGCAATTAATGGCAAGTCTCTGTCTATTGGGGGAAAGCCCTACGAGTTTATCACTCGAATTTCCCGTGTATAATCAACGTAATCTAAGAAACGCCATTGACAGCCGTATTCACCATCTAAACCTTAACCAAGTGTTTACTAACAGGGAGTTTGTATTTAACAGTCTGTTAAAAGAATATGGTATTCACCAGAAATAAATGACATCCAGATAGTAAACCTTCTGGTAACGAACATATATTTAAACTAGAATTGGCAACATAGTAATATTTTAGGTTATGGTTAATTTGTTGTTTAATGATAGATCATATTTACATAAATTTTACATAATATTATAAATTAATATTAATGGAGCAGTGTGAAAGGAAGAGGTCGTCCAACTATACTTAAAGGGAAAAAGCAAATATTGTTAGTTTGGTGCAAAAATACATCGCAGTAATTGAAAATAAGAATACCATTGCTGTGTTTAACAAACAAAAAATTGAATGCTGGGAGAAACTGGCCCGGGAATTTAATGCTATAAAAACAACTGGACCAAGAACTGGTCTTCAATTAAAAAGCGCAGTAATGTTACGTCTGAGACCATTTTATATGTACAGAACTGTCCCAGTCTCTCAAGTACAAGTGCCGATAATTCAGAAAATATTATACTTGTATATGAAGAAAATAATAATGAAAGTCATGACACAAAATCAGATGAAAAGCATATCATAAGTGAATGTACCGATGTGCCACCCAGAAAGAAAATTAAAGTTGCAGATGTTAAAGATATGCAGGCAACTCCAAGAAAAGAAAAGTAAAGCGAGCAATAACACTTTTTTTCATGCAAACATAATCATTGTGGATAAAAATTGAATTAAATATTAAAAAATATGAGCATAAAAACTTAAAACGGTGTGCTTTTTCCAGCCCGTCACCATAAAGAAAGACTACATAACACAAATTTCTGTTACCCATTACATTTTTAGTTATAGATCTAAATATTATTCTTATAATATGATAACTGATCAAATTCCTTGGCTGTTACTAGATGTAAAATGTTCCTTTTTATATATAATGTTGAGGTTAAGATAAGAATACTGCTAGTTATAGATCATAATTATTCCTATAATGTGATTATCGATCAAATTTCTTGGCTGTTACTAAATGTGTTATTTTTTATATATAATGTTGAGGTTGATATCAGAGTATAGATAATACAAGAAATAAGAATTATTATTATTGTCCTTATTTTAGAGTTTAGTATTTACAGCCCAATGTTTTATCACTACACTATATTTAATCAGAAAAACAACATTAAACATTTTAATTGCTTACTCTATTTAAATATTTGTAAAAACTGTCTTTTGTAGATGTATTTTGCTTTTGATGACCAATAACTCTCTGCTGATCATCTACATTACCTTGCAACCCATGCACTTTATCAAAGACTTCGACAGTGTTATTTTCTTTACAGCAGAGATTATGCAAAACTGCGGTTGCTACAATAATTTGACAAAAATCTCAATTTTCACTCTTAGCCCCAAAGATAAATAAGACAACCTTCTTTTTCACACACCAAAAAGTCTTTCAATAGGATTTTTGGTTCTTATTTGTGCACCCTCTGATGGGGTGGTGTCTGAGGATCTAACAGTGGTGTTAGGAGATAAATTCTACATGGGTATCCTCCATCCCCAACTAGGCAGTTTGGTGAAAACTAATTGTTGTCAAATCTAGATCTGATATTTGAATCATTAAATATGGTAGTGTCATGCATTGATCCTGGCCAACAAGTCACAATATCCTTTATTTTTAAGTCTGCATTGCCAACGACTTGGGTATTAATGCTGAAGTATCCTTTACGGTTGCGATATAGTTCAGCATTATCTCCTCCTGGATACTAAATCTTTATATGAGTACAGTCTACAGCACCTGAAACAAAAAGAAAAGGCTAGTTACCAATGAAGAACTTGTTACTGACTTTACTGTAGTTACTCTTAGATAAATACATAGGTACATACAGAACAAACTCGAATTCTACAGTACAATATTATCGAAGAAACTAATTATTTAAATATGGATATGATATATCAACTAACCTATAATTTCAGACAATCCTCCAATAATAAAGAACTTTAATATTCCATCCCTCTTTTCCTCTTCGGTTTCTGGCATATGGATGAACTGTGGCTTGTAATATGTTAAAATGATCACCGACTGTTGGGGAAACGATTGCTCAAATGCAATAAAAATAATGAAATTAAATGCAACCAATGTTTTCAGAATCAATACTCCTCTTTGTCTAGATAAAATAATTGCTTTTCAAATATTCCATTAGCAACACAATTCCTTAAATGTCAGAGAAACAGCGAAACAAAATGAATTTAATGTTTTCAGAACAAATAATATTGTCGCCCGGACAAGCAACCAAATTTGCACATATTATCCTAAATCAGCGGCCTCTCGCTAGGGTCAATTTAGCAAGAAATCGTTCTTAACTGAATTCAGTGGTAAAAAGTCTGTCTTTGAAGATTGTAAAAACGTATATGTGCTTTGTCGCTGGGAGATTAAGCTCACCGCAGTACACAAAGCGGGAAAATTAACCATCGGTCAGAGAAAACATGGCGGAACAGTAAATAGCCAATTAGAACACAACACGCGAAATATGTTGCCTTGTGATTGGCCGGTCTGACAGCTGAGCGTGATATTCTAACGACGAGAGCACACTTACGTTCTCTCGAGAACCACTGCGGATTAAACTAGTGAAAGGTCAACACGTACGTCAAAATTATTGTGGGTCATCGTCCGTTGGACATGACAAAATAGCATAGCTGAAATAAAAGCACCAAGTAATTGTAGTAATGTTATAAAAAGTTAGTAATGTTATAAGTTAGTAGTTAATCATGTATTAAAAAGTTATTGTGTAAACAAGTGCCAAATTGGATAAATAAACGCCAAATTAAATGGAATCTAACTGTTTAATTCACTTAACCAATATATAAAACGAACCAGTAAAATAACCTAACTCGAGGAATATACAAAGCCTCACCGTTTAATGTTGGGAGTTAAAAATAAAACTTGATTCCCACACCGACATTAATTTGGAAAGACCCAGTAGCATAAAAACGAGGGCATATTAAAACTTGATTTATTTTGGATATTGGCTGGTTCCTATTGTCAATTGGTTCCATGACATCTTGTAGCAAATTTAGTAACCTTCGGAAGATATTTCTCGTCATTCGAAACCTGTCCTTAAATTCTACATCATCCAGTTCTTCAAACAAATTATTACGCTGTTTAACGTTTCTTGGTCGGCATGCAGCAACTCTTCTTCACTATCTAAGGACGAAAAGTCAGACGAGGACTCAAATAAATTGATTCTGTCGATTCTGTCCATGTTCGTCAATAAATAGGTACCCGGCGAAAAAATGATTAAACCACAATAAAATTAATAAACACAAATAATAAAATTTTAACCAAAGAAAGCACAAAATCACAAGATTTAAACATAACCTAACTATTGAAACTTGACAGTCTGTTAGCTACTTGTCAGGCCAAATTTCACAAGTTATTTTTAACAGTCTGATAAAGCCTAACTTTCAATGGTGGATACCCCGATCCTAATTAACTGACTGACACATATTTAACAGTCTGATAGAGAGTTAACTGACAATGGTGAATACGGCTGTGAGACAAGTAGCTTCCACTATCGGGCGCCAATTATAACCGATATTTGTCTGTAAAAGACTGTATCTGTTATAATACCTGGGCAGTACTCAGTGTTTTGTGACTTCTCGGTGGTTAAAACCTATTTGTTTAAATGTCGGAAACGAAGCTTAAAGTTGGTACATCGTGTGCTTATCGTGGGTGTCCTAACAGAACCGGCAAAGGCATTTCATTTTTCAGATTTCCAACGGATACAAGGAGGTATGTTAAGAAAAAGTTAATCTATCTATATTAAATATAAGTATATAATAATAATAATATAATAATATAAGTATTTACACAAATTGATCATTAAAAAAAAATCCTTTTAAATAGACAATGAATAGAAACAAGATTACCAACCAAACCAACAATTTTGTATTAAAGCAAAGCTGGGTCTATTCAACATTAGTTTATCGTATTTAACTTTGTGGTACTTTGTTTTCTTTAATGATCTTAAAGTGAACTGGAAGTCAGCATGCTTTTTTACGTACATAAAGACTAGGCATTTAGCTATATGAATAAAATGAAATAAGGTTACACAGAACAGGCCTAAGTTTAAATACTATTTGCAACAAAAGATATTGAACATTCAATTAATTTAATCATATTTTTAGATGTAAGACCTGGCTTGTTTCCTGTAACAGGACCGACTTTTTCCCGTGTAGACCGTATTCGGATATAAATTTTTATCCTATAAATGTATCCTATTTTTTACTGTGTAGCTGGTGGTATCGAGGTCACAAAATTTGGGTACATCAACATCAAAGAAGCCGACAAAGCTTTCGCCTCTTATTAGTTGGGTTACTCCTTGGTTTTACTAGAAATGAACAAATTGATATGCTCTTAATTTTTGGAGGGACCAGAAAAAATTCTTCTGAGGCCGCAAGATCGTATGCAGAGAGATTTCCAGGTCGTCGACTTCCAATCCAGCATTATTTTTTTAAAACTGGAACAAATGCGTACAGAACCCAATGAGGATGCGGTCAATAACTACGTTGTAAGTGAAGAGAAAGAAATTGACGTACTATCATTAGCTAACATAAATATTACTGCCTCAGTCAGAGAAATTGCTGTTAAATGTGATATTAGTAGCTCGTCAGTATGGAGGATCTTACATAAATACAAATATCATGCATACAAATACCAGATTCATCAACATCTCTATCAAAATGACCATGCCAGAAGGCTTGAGTACTGTAACTGGTTTTTACAAAGACATCAACAAGATCCAACATTTCCGTCGAAAATTCTTTATTCGAATAAGAGTCGATTCACAAATTTGGGCATGTTTAATAGAAACAACAAGCGTTATTGGTCACAAGATAACCTACATTTAATGGAAGAAAGCCATTTTCAAGAGCGATTTGGATTCAATTGCTGGTTAGGTATCATTGGAGATAGAATTGTGGGACCAATTATTTTTAATGGTCACCTTACCGGCGAAAGATATTTAGGTTTCTTGCAAGTAGAAATAGTACAATTTCTTAAACATTTGCCTGTAGTTGAACAAATGGCTATTATTTTTCAACAAGACGGGGCTCCACCACATAATTCTCGTGCTGTTAGGGAATAACTTCATAACACGTATGGGGAAAATTGGATTGGCACTAACGGACCGATAAGATGGCCAGCAAGGTACTAAGCTTCTTGGTAGGTATGTCTTTTCATCTCTTAACATTTTTATTTTCTAAATTAGATCCCCCGACCTAACTCCGTTGGACTTTTTTGCATGGGGAACCCTCAAAAACAAAGTCTACAACATTCCACCAGTCACCCGTGCAGAACTTGAAAATAAAGTGAGAGCAGCAATTCAAGAAATGAATGTAAACCAGTTAAAAAATGTAATGAGGGCAACTGTCTAAAAAGTGGAAAATTGTTTTCATCAACAGGGAGGACCTTTCGAACATTTAGAGCGATGATAATTGGTATTATAATTAAAGTCCTAGATTGATTTATTAATAATGATAAACAATTACTATCTACTATTAGTTGTTTATTGAGAATGAATTAGTTAACTGTTTAGTTCTTTTAGTTTAGTTTTAATTAAGCCTAGTTGCCTAGATCAATTTCTTAACCCCTGCGTAAGTTTTAAAATAGCATAGGAGTGTATGGTATCAAATTATTGGGAAAAAAATGCTCGTTTCAAAGATCCTAGTGAACCACTATCGTTCCATTTGGAAAAATGGAGTAAACGTCATTTCATTTTTTAAACGCTTGTGAAACTTAGAAAGTCAATTAATATGACATAATTTTATTTTTCGTAAACTACTAGACTATAAATTAACCTATTTAATTGATTCATGGCCCTCTAGATTGAATACAAAAAATTAGAATAAAAATGTTATAACACGTCAAAAAATGACAAGTGGGATGTCATTTTACTCAGAATATCATGCTGAATCCAAATAAGTAAAAATATACAGGGTGTCCCATTTAAAATACCAAAGTCAAGGTCACTTCCGGTTAAACCGGAAGTGCTAACAAATCGAAAAGTATGTCAATAAATGCAGACCCATCTCTTATGCACAATTCCAAAATTTTATTTTATTCTCTATAAATACAAAAAAGTTATAGGGGTGAGCGTCTTTTGAGAAACACCCGGTATAGTATGACCAAAAATGAAATTCAACCAAATTAAGAGTTTCTGTTTATCGACGTTGTAGTTGGTAAAATGAGTACTTTTTTGTAGATAAAAATTAATCAAACAAGAAACGAAAAGGCAGATACTTTTACTCAACAATTTAATATGCTAGGAAAAATATAATTAACGGTTAAGGACCAGGAGTCTTTAAAGCTAATCAATCAATTAATTAAAATACTTTCGACAAGTTGTAAACTATGAGTGGAACCTGAAAAGTTTTCCTATAACTACAGTATAAATTAATTAGGTAATGAATTTATGAGACGACCCCGAAGCTTGGTTTTGGCTCAAGTTAGAGTTTTGAATGCATGATTTTATAGAAAACTTAACAGCTCATAGAAAATTGTAAATTTTAAATATACAAATAATATTGAAAGTTAAAATGTTTCACAAAAACTTTATGATAAGAGTAAAATCAGAAATAAAATTTTTTATACTTAAAAGATATAAGATTTTTAAACGCGTAGAGACTATTATTTTATTATAACCACAACACGATTTTTATTTCCAATCCAATGGATTTAACGCAGCAAATTTAAGAGAGAAAGTTAAGGAGGATATTAAAGGAAACTAAGAATATTTAAATTTGGGATTAGGTAATGCGCGCGCGAAACTATAGTTACCTGTTTTAATGTAAAACTGAGAGTCCAGAAATTCCATTATACAGGGTGTTTTAAAAAAACATGTACAATCGCGCGTGTGGTGATTCCTTACCCAAAAATTAGACAAATAGTTCCTATCAACCTATCAACAGAGGTTTGCAACCGCTTTATTTTTGAGATACAGGGTGTTACAATTTTTAGGCGAAGCAAAAAATATACAGGGTGTCCGGAAATGGCGATGAAAAATTTTAAGGTATGATTCTACATAAAAAGATATAAAAAAAAGTTCATATTAACATAGGTCCGGAAATGCTTCCAGAGGGAGCTACAGGCCCTTGAAGATGGTGTCATGAAAGTGGGTTTTATTTAATTTATTAGGATATACTTACAATACAGGAATTAACTTCTACGTATAAGTTAGAGTAATTGGAGGTCACTTTTTGAAAATATCAGGTGACCCATATTGCAACCAGTGGCGTGGGAACAAAGGGGTGGTTAGTTATTTAGGGTCATATTATTTTTCGCCGTGTGTATTTTCGCTATCTCTTAAATAAATTTTGATTATTTGAACATTTTTACGTAAAAAAGGTTCCCTTGGTATAAAGTCGTATAGTCAACCGTTTTCGAGATAAATGGACTTAAAAGGACGACTGCAGTGCGTAAATACAGTAAACAGGCTATGTAATAAAAATAAGAAGATGCTTGAATACTATTTTAAAATGTAGTTATTCTTTTACACCCATTGCCAAAAAGAAAAACGAATTTACTGGTACCTACTACATTGGGTACATTTTTAAATTCACCTGTGGATTCCACCAAAAACTTCATTTAAAAATGTAACGCATAGGATACCAAGCGCTTCGCAACAAATCATAGTTGGCTTAATTCAAATGCATTTGAACTTGTTTAATAAGCAACTTCACTTTGTCACTTTTTGAAGTTTTAGTTGAACAACCCGTTATTGTGACTTGTGTGTTTTTACTATTTAAGAATTTCACTAAAAAGCTGAAAAATGAATAATTACTCATTTCAAGAAATGGCACAAATGCATTTTCTGTATGGAAAAGCAAATGGTAACGCTCTCGAAGCGCGGAGATTATATCAAGAGACGTACCCTGACAGGCAAGTTCCATGCATTCAATTTTGCAATAATGTACATAGAAGACTTTGTAAAAAAGGATCTTTTTAACCAGATTACTCAACTGGTAGACCACGTACCCCTCGAACTGTCTAAGCTGAAGAGAGAGTTCTTGAAATAGTCGCAGGTAATCCAGGGATCAGCATTAGAAGGCTAGCTACGCAAGAAGGCATTCTAAAGAGCTCGGTTTTAGAAATTTTGCATGAACAGTGTCTCTACCCATACCACATTCAAAGAGTTCAGGCTCTAAAACCCAAAGATTTTGAACCCAGGATGCAATTCTGTCGATGGCTAAGACAAAAATGGCACCGAGATCCCGACATTATAAGTAAAATATTTTTCACCGATGAGGCCGGATTTACTAGAGACGGAATTATCAATTTCCATAATAACCACGTATGGGCAGACGAAAACCCATATGCGATTTTTGAATCAAGGCACCAAGAAAAATTTTCCATTGATGGCTGGGCGGGAATATTTGGGGACTATTTAATAGGGCCCTACATTTCTCCAAATAGATTAAACGGTGAATCATACTTAGAGTTTCTACGAAATGTGCTACAAGACCTGCTTGATGATGTGCCTTATGCTCTAAGGACAGATATGTACTTCATGCAAGACGGGGCTCCACCACATTTCAGTCTTAATGTGAGGGCACATTTAAATGAAGTTTATCCTGAGCGATGGATAGGACGAGGGGGCCTGTAGCTTGGCCACCTCGTTCTCCAGATCTAAATCCATTAGATTATTTTTTATGGGGTTACCTAAAATCCTTAGTATACAAAGTACCAGTTCGCAGCGTTGAAGAATTAGAGCAGCGGGTGTTTGCTTGTTGTGAAGTTATAAGAAATAAACCTGGTATTTTTAGAAAAGTTAGAAGATCTATAAGAAAACGAGTTCGAGGATGCATTGAAAGGAACGGAAATCATTTTCAACACTTATTATAAAATTTATAATAACATTGAAAAGGATTTAAAAATTTAGGGACAGCTTTGTTGATTATTTTGTTATTGATTTGTTGGTATTTTTATTAATAAAACTATTATTCAAAAAAAAAAAATCTGAGCATTAAAGTCCGTTTATCTCGAAAACGGTCGACTATACGACTTTATACCAAGGGAACCTTTTTTACGTAAAAATGTTCAAAGAATCAAAATTTATTTAAGAGATAGCGAAAATACACTCGGCGAAAAAAATATGACCCTAAATAACTAACCACCCCTTTGTTCCCACGCCACTGGTTGCAATATGGGTCACCTGATATTTTCAAAAAGTGACCTCTAATCACTCTAACTTATACGTTAATTCCTGTATTGTAAGTAAATCCTAATAAATTAAATAAAGGCCACTTTTATGACACCATCTTCAAGGGCCTCTAGCTCCCTCTGGAAGCATTTCCGGACCTATGTTAATATGAACTTTTTTTCATATCTTTTTATGTAGAATCATCACTGCCGTTTTCTCTATTGATAACACACAACATTGATAGTACTTTAATGTCTAATTCGAAGTACTCTCTGATAATTTTTTTATTTCCGTTTTGTTTAGATTAGTTCAGGTTAGTTAAATAAAAAAAAAATAGATAAATGTATTTTTATCAAACTCCGATATGGGCATAGCGATATGCAAATAAATGTCACATATTTTTTAAATCGAAACCTGTTGATCGCACGAAGAATAGCCTAGGAACCATTCTTGCTAAGTGATAAAGAGCCATTTTGAAAATAATATATATTTTGAGAAAAAAGACTGGCGTATCATTTGTTTCGTTAAAAATATAAGAATAGATGTTAGCGCGGACGCCACGGGTAGAAGTAAAGCAAATATTTTTTATAAAATATAAGTTTTTTATGCCTAGGTAGTAACTACTAAAATTTAAAATGATGATTAAAGTGGTCTCAAAAATATTACGGAAAAACCGTTTTTTTCTTCTTTAATTTTCAACACTCCGTATCTCAAAATTAAAGCGGCTGCGGACCACTATTAGAAACTGTTTGTCTTATCTTTGGGTAAGAAATCACCATACGAACGATGGCACATGTTTTTTTGAAACACCGTGTATATGTCGCAGGCTTATTGTCAAATTAGTCCTAGTATAATACGCCTAGGTTTTTTAATACGACTAGGCATATTGTTATACTACCGCAATTATCAAGAATATCACAATATGACTAATAATTTTAGGCGTATTAAAATACGCCTGCTGTTTGTTAGTCTTGTTGTTAAAATGAACATTCGCGCGATTGTTTTAGTATCTGACTAGATGAAATCCGTCGTATTGTAATACGACTGACAGTGTGCCAAGCGAATTGTAATCGTTGTTTATTAGGATATTAGGAGATCTCATCATTTATTTTTGTGTTATATTTTGCAAAATATTTATTGTTAAAATGAGTGCTGCTTTGAACAATGTATTTGTACATAGAGACAACTATTACAAAGAACTAGAAAAGTTTTATAACGGTATGAAACTCTTTAGAACACGAAAAAAGTAGCAGAAAGCCTTGGACATTGGAAAAAATAAGTAAAGTAAGTGATATTTTAATTAGTTCTCGTGCAGCAAAAGACCAAGGACTTAGAGGAAATAATAACCAGCTGTATTTCTCACGTATTTACGAAACTATAGACATAGGGGGAACAAGAAAAGTTATCAAAAAAAGGACCGAAGAAAATGATGACATAACTTTCATAATTGCCTATGAAGAGTTTTATAACAAATTAGTTGAAATTCATCTAAGTACTGGACACGGAGGACGCGATAAGATGTTAATGGCTTTGAAACCTAAGTGTGCGATTCCCAGACCAGCAGTAGAAATATTTGTTCGGTGTTGTAATACCTGTGCTGAAAAAAAGTTGTTTCCTAAAAAAGGTTAAGTAGTCAAACCTATTTTATCAAAAGATTTTAATCATCGAGGACAAGTCGACCCTATAGATTTACAGTCAACGCCTGACGGAGAATACAAGTGGTTAATGAACTACCAGATTCACCTTACAAAATTTATTCATCTCAGACCTTTGAAATCTAAGAGTTCAAATGATGTATGCGAAGAACTTCTAAAAATTTTCTTAGAATTTGGAGCTCCAATCGTTTTACAGAGTGATAATCCTAGAGAATTTGTCAATCATATTATTCACAAAATGGTTGGTAAATGGCCAACTTGCAAGATTATCAACGGACGCCCGCGACACCCATAAAGTCAGGGAAGTGTAGAAAGATCAAACCAAGACGTAGAAAATATGCTTAAGGCTTGGTTAAAAGATAATAATTCAACAAATTGGTCCCTTGGTTGCTATTTCGTACAGTGGCAAAAGAATTCTTCTTATCACAGGATCATTAAACGTTCTCCATATAAAGCTATACTTGGGGTAGATTTTCGTGTTGGCTTCTACTGATCTACCGTCTGAAATTGTTGAAAATATAAATACAGAAGACGATTTGGAAGCAATTTTAAATAACTAGCTAACCCTCAAATAGGCGCTACTTTCAATAACAATGGAGATTCTTCTAACGTGATCGATGTGAATAATACTGATGAATTAGAAGAAGTAACAAATTAATATGATATAGACGATTTAGAGGCAAATCATGACGTACAAATACTTTATGTTGAAGATGGTAATACTACAGAGGAATTTGCAAATAACAATAAAACTATTTCCCAGCCGAACTTTGTCAATTACCATAACCAAAATATTGGTGACGTTTCCAGTAAGAAATGTATAGGATGTGATCAAAATTATTCAAGTGCATCAAATTCCAAAAGTGAATCAGAGTGGAAGTGTGATTTATGCAAAAATAAACAAATATTGAAGAACCAAAAAGGGTCAAAAACGAGCTGCAGAGAAAATGCTAGAAATCAACAATAAAAAACTGAAACCTCTTAATATCGACCAAAATATTGCAATTGAAGTTCCTAAAGTAGATAGAGGATCACTGGATCTGAAAAATATATTAGGAGCTGTAGTGAATATCTCCAACGGAGTTTATCAAATTGGCACAATCGATGGTTTCATGATGTTCTATTGCGTTGTTTTAAACATGGGTTACATATCCGCAAAAGATTTCCTGTGGATTTAGTCTTACGAAATCCATGCTGGCGGTTGTTGATATTGTTGAAGCTTACTAATAATTTCTGGTGAATAGCCTCCTCCATAATTTTTGATATAACCAAAAGCAATGCGACTGGTCGATATGTGCTTGGCAAGGTCTTCTTGCCTTTTATGTGTATGGGCTGGTATCGCGCAAATTTCCTGGTTAAATAGCCTACAGAATTCCGGCGTCAATAGGGTCATTTAGCATTTTTTTTACATTATCTGAAAGATTTTCTAATTTTAGTGCGAACTTCAAAAATTTTTAATTTTCTGACGCCTTGACCCTCGCACAAGTTCAAAGCGCACGAACTGTGGGAGGTAATGACGTTACCGCTTCGCGGGTGTTTTATTCGGTTTTGATCTCGGATATTTCAAAAACTACTTATCGGATTGACTTTAAATTTTGGGGCTAACCATACCTTATAAATGCTTCATAAAAATTAGGTTAGAAGTGTTATTTGAGATCTGACCAACTGACCCCATTTATCGGCACATATTTTAATCATGATGACTGATATTTCGTCAAGAGCAGAAGCTTTCTAGTGTCAAAATCCTTTAAGAATCAGTCAGAAAAGGTAAAGGAACCTCCTAATATCCAGACAAGCTGATCATTTATTTGCAGGAGTCGCCGCCAAAAGCTCAGCATTAAAACCGAATCATAATCCACCTTTTAGGGTCAAGTAGACTTTCCGGTGTTACTTCCTTTCATCAGATTCTATAGTCTTACTGACAAGCTGTTGTACGGAGAAACGCGTGTGGGGATGAATTCGGCGTAAAGAAATAACTTACATTTAGATTTGTAACAAAAAATACACGAACACTTTTTGGCGGATACCCAACGAAAAAGCCTCCAAAATATAGGTATGTATTAACAATTCTCTAGACAGTGGCACTGTTTAGCATAGCACCACCCTATGTTGGTCATTTTTTTGTCAACCGTATCTTTAAGGCATGAAGTGATGGATCTAACCAACTAATTTAAGCCCTGAACACCTAAATAAGTTCATAACGAGTAAATATTAAGAATATCGTTACACTGTAACAAATTTACTGTCTAAAATTTGTGCCAAAACACAAACACTTAAAAAATATATATACCTTTTGGGCTGGATATTGTTTGCTTTGTATTTGCAAAAATAATAGCAGTAATTAATTATGTGAGGGAACAAGGTTTTTTATAAGTAAAATTATTCTATAGCTGAGCATAGGGACATGAAGGAAAGCTCGGGAACGAGGTGATTTTTTTTCATGAAAATGTTAAAGATTTGACGCCAAGCAAAGATACTAAACCTAGTAGCGACAAAGCCATAATGATGATTAAACTTCACTAGGTAAAAAAATCATAAAATTATTACTTGTAACCCTACGAGTCGACGCTAGCTTTATAAAATGTATCCAACAGTATTGTCTCAAAGTTCAAAACAATACTTTACTCTACACAACGTACGTAATAGATACTCATATCAAAAACTTGTTGATGTGTAATAACATACAAACAATTTTTTCTTTTGTATTTAGACGCGAATGTTTATTAAACCTTCGACATGAATGAATTCAATTTAAATTTCGTTTTATATTAAAAATTTCACTTGATTTAGACGCTTAAATATCTTTGAATAATGGACTTGTAAAGAACTCAAATACAACATTTTATTATGTTATTTTAACGTGTATTCAATTTTTCCGATTGGTGAAATTGGATATCATTCATTTTATAAACATATTTTTTAATTGGGCATATTTCTCCAACCTCTCGCATTATCCAAAATTCAAACAAATTTACTCTATAACGTAGGTAATAAACTTCTTTCTGTGTTCTTTGATCATACACCACACAAATATTTTTTCTCTATATTTAGGCTCAACTGTTATTAAACTTTCGACATGATTTGGTAAACCTTGGGAAATATATAATACCCTAAAAGATCAAAGGAAAATATAAGGATAAGGATAAAGAGGGAACTGGATAGAAAAAGTTAGAGGGCTTTCCTAGAAATGAAAAGAGATAAACTTTCGACCTCATTGAGAATGACGAGCCATTTTCAATTTAAAACGGATATCCATTCTAATTGAAGGTTATCTAGGACCGTAGATACACGACCGTGTGGTTATAGAGATTAGGTTTTCAAAATTAAAAGTTATCTTTACAGATTGAAAGTCGTTTTAAAACCGAAAATCCTTAAAAATTAATTTTTTTGTTATTGTCTGTTTAGCCAATTGATTCTGGACTGATGGTTTAAGTTTTGCAAAATAAAGCCGTGGATAGTGTTAACGCGGTGCAAATAAACATGCAATTATTATTACGTTATTTATGTTAATGTAAAAACATGTTGCTACACATTGTAGATATCTATCTTCCGTGAAAGAAAATTCACATACAGACATGAGTGTTTAGAGAGGTAGAACTAAAAGTCTGTTTACTCCAACATACACTGTTGGAATAAATAAAGCCTAATTAATTAGGCTAATAAATGACGCGTTTTAAATAATAATAATAAATATAAATAATATAAAAATATATTAATTATTTTTCTTTTACTTTTAGTACCTACATGTAAGACAAATGTTATCAAAATTGTTTTTTAAATAAAATAATAATTAATCATTACAAAAATTTCTCCCGCAAACTGTACCTACTATTACTAATTATATTGGAAAACGTCCAACAACTTCACACTACACTTCACTCTCACTGGTTTTCTGTGGATATTGTGAATAATCTTTGCAAAACAAAAACCGATGCACGTCATACTCTTCGAGTGACGTCAGTTACCGACAGTGTTACCAGCTTGTAACCAAAATATTCAAGTGAGGGAATTGCATAGTTTTTTTTTTCATTAAAACAAGATAAATATACAAAAATTTTCCATACTTTATGTATTTGTTTACTTCATAATACGTTTTACCATCAACTTTAGTATGTCTAACACTTTTTTTATTTTCATCTTGCCAAGATCAACCAATGGTACCATTCTGAAAAATCCATGCTTCATCCAAGAAAACGAATTGGTACAAGAATGCTTCTTTTTCTTTAATATATTCTTTCAAAACTAGCAGTCGTTTGAAAGCTACATGGGAATATCCCATAAGCCCTCGCCTCAGGGCCTATTTTCTTGAAGAGGCTTCTTAAAGAGTTAAGACAACCATCAAACAGTTCTCTATCCTTTAATTTCTAACTTAAAGTTGTTAAAGTTACATGGTGTTCTAAAAAAAATTACAGCTTATGAATAACCCATGTAAAATATCATAATTTTTAAATAATACAACTTACTTCTTTCGTACATTCCATAAATAGTGTAACGGATAGAACTTATATCCAATCTTCACACATTTACAACTCTCTTTGAATTAGAACGTTTGTTTTAAGGTGATTCTAATAATTAGTTTTCCTTAACTGTAGTTAAAATTGCGCTTACAGTGGAGATATTCAAATTTAGGGCACACGCTAAAAATTAGTAAAGTAGAAATAAAATATCTATACCTTAACATACTTTTTAAATTTACTTCTCTGTACTGCTGTTAAGGGTAACAATGGGCCATTGTTGTTAAGTTTTTCCTGAAAATAGCTTCCTACAGAAACTATTAGCTTCTTGCACCGGTTATTTAAATGCTTCGGCATTTTTCACAAATAGTGGACAAAGTAATCGACAGAGATATGTATGTGCACTTTTATTTCTCTTAATAGAACAGTTTTTCAATGCTATTTATGAGAAGCTCTGAAGCTTTTTATAAAAATTAGACGCACAGTAACCCAGAACCACAAAACAATTAAGGTCAGCTTTCCATGAAACGTCAAACCAAGTTAACAAATGAGCTGGCACCACCGCACCGTTCACAGTTCTGTTGCCAACTATCGGCCAATAAAATTCAAATTATATTAATTTTTACAAGCTTAAATAAACAAAATATTTGCTATAAGTGGGTTCGTATCAAAGAAGAATACTTTAGATAGTTTGTAGTAAATTCAATATCGCATAAAGTTTTAATATTATTTAAGAAGTAGTCCATGTTCTGTGGCGAGATTGTAAATAGAAATAAAGGTCTGTCTTTACCACCAAATAACTTTATTTGCCCCTCTAGAGTAGAAAACAAGGGTTATAGAAAATACATAAAATGATGAAGAATTAAAATAAATTTCTTAACGTTGTACTAGTGTCGACTTTAGGGAAAGTCATCTTCAGCAACTAATCATTTAAGAAACTTTGTTATGAAAAGTAGTTAAAACAGTTGGGAGAACAATTGGTGATTCAACAATAAAATATAATGAAAAGCAGATTATGCAACCATTGGAATAGACAGCAGCTTATTATAAGAGCGATGTATCTCTATGCAATGGTAGGAGATGATTTAAACGCAAGTAGGATTAAAGGCCTTAATCATAATATAGTGACTTAAGAATGTTGAAGTTAGAACATGTTGTAAAGGAAGAAATTTTAATGTGTCAATTTATTCTTAGTTTAAAATGAAACTGACTTAGTGAGGGGACATGTTTATTGTTGTGGTGGATTAGATTATATGTAAATTAAATTAAATGAAATTGCTTCTATTTAAAATTGTCAAAACAAAACTATGTCATTTCTATGTATTTTCTATAACCTTTGTTTTCTACCCTAGAGGGGTAAATAAAGTTATTTGGTGGTAAAGACAGACCTTTATTTCTATTTTAATATTATGTTTCGTCCAAAATTAATTTCCTCGTGTTTTCTTACGGATTGACAATTATCAACTGATTGATGACGTGCATAGGTTTTTGTTTTGCATCAACTATATGTCGTTTTATAATAGTTAGTATTGAATCATAAACAAAATAAATTTCTTTCAATATGTTACGTTTATAATCCGTAGCAAATAAATTTCAATTCAATTTGGCGCTAGGCAAGTCCCTAAAACAAAAGAACCCACTAAAAGTAGTCATTGGCAATACTAAGAAGAAAACCCTGTTGATATGCAGGGTTTGTCAATAAGAGAAGCCCCTAAATTCCCCTTGTAACGCTGCTGCTCTCTAGTTCTTTAAATTTGGTTAAATAGTTAAGTGGCTTTTAAAGACGGTAAAAAATTTAAAAACTTTAAAATGCAATTTAAAATTAGAAATAAGTTAATCAACACTGAAGCCGTTCTCATGACTTTTAAACGAATTATATCACGTCGAGGTAATCCTTATTCTGTTGTATTCGGCGATAATGCAACCAACTTCGTAGGTTCTAAAAATATAGCAGGAGATATCTACTTTTTTTTTATAAATAAAGAAAAATTTAATTATATTTCCGAATTTGTATCCATAAAAGAAATATAATTGGGACGTCCTTTTTCATCGACAATGGCATATCCCCTCCGAAAAAAAAATGGCTATTCCTCCAAAATATTTAGTTTCAAAATATTTTTTTACCAAAAATTATTTTGACAAAACAACCATTAAAATAATCTTTAGCTTTCGTTTTTACCATTACTGCTTTTTACAAAATCATTGTGACATAGTATTCAAAAAGTGTGACGGAGGTGTTTTACATACAAATAAATCTTGTCACTATGCGCAGCGTAATGTTACAGAATGCTGCCACGCAAAAAAATCATACAGCATCTAGTAAAAAATATTTTCCTGGCTCTCTCCCGCTGTATCTGATTTTTATACTACCTTTTGCCACTCATTTTAGAAAACAAATACCGCTATTACAGCTATTTTGACCTCGAACGCTAGACAACAGTACGTTTCCCTCTTCCTCTTGGCCCCCGAGCCATGCGTCCTACGCCACGGCGAGCCAAGTCAGTCGCCCAAAGATAGTGAAAGGAGGTGCGTGTATTTATTCTGCACCCGCTCTGTCACGTAAGTTACTACTTTAAAATAATACTGTAATTTCTGTTTTCTAACATTATTTTATTGTTTCCTAGTAATTCTGTATTTTACGCCCAGTTTTATGAATAAGTAATAATTAGGTGAATGCTGGGAACCTCGAAGGCTGCTATTTTACACCTCTGTCACTAAGACTGTGACGGAGTGGTACAATTCGTGACGGAGTAGTAAATTTGTATAGAATTTAGAGCCCTGGTTCATTTTAACAATCGTTAATTATTATTTTTTTATGTGGTAGTCATTACATCATTAATTATTTTATTCATTTAAGATGTTACCATCAGAAGAATTGAAAAATGCCATTATCTGCGGCGGAAAGGCAGCGACGTTGTCGTGAAAAAAGGAAAAAAAGACCCTGAAAAAGTTGCAGAAGTGAAGCGGAAGGATTTGGAAAGATACCATGCTTGTAAAACGCTAGTTAAAAATATGACAGATCGAGAACACAGAATAATGAAAAGAAAATGACAAGTTAGAAATAAGAAGAGACGAGAAGAAAAGAAAGCTTTGCAGAACGTTTTAATGAACACTCCGGTTTCTACACCTTCTTCTTCAAGCCCCAGGTTACTTCCTTTGAGCCCTACACCGCGTTCACTAAGTCCATCCTCGCTCACTGCTAGCGAAAGGGGAAGAAAAAAAGTAAGACGGGACAGATCGAGACTTTATAGACAAAATACTCAACTTCAAGATCAAATACATGAATTAAAGGGAAAGATACAGAAATACAAGAAAAGACTTTAGCGAAAGGAAAAAAAAGAAAATAGAGGAAATAATACAACCGATAGTAGAAAGGAAAATGTAAATAAAATTAAACACGTCGAAAAAGAACACAGAAACTATTTTATCAAATGCCATTAAGGAACATTACAAAGACATTAAAGACTACAAAACAAAACGCCATATTAAAGCAATATTTAGAGACCCAACAATTGAACGTTCTGGACTAAAACTCGAATTGTTGAAGGAGAGTTTGGGAATAAAGAGAGCTACAAAGTATAGTACTGTTTGGCCAAAAAATACCTTATTAAAACGGAAAATTCATAATTTTTATATCAGGGATGATGTGTCATGAGCTACTGCAGGAAAAAAAGAGACGGTAACCTTTCACAAAATAAAAATGCAGAAAAGGATTTTGTTGGATACAATAAAAAATCTTTACTTGTCATTCCGGAAAGAGAACCCAGACGTTAAATGTCACTACAGTTATTTCGCGAAACATAAGCCGTTTTATGGTGTACCACCTCCTATTGATAGCCGCGAAAACTGCATGTGCAAGCTACACGCAAATATTACATTCATGAGAGTTGCTTTGTATAAAAATAAAGTTATCAAGACAAATGACATGAATCAGATAATCCCACACATTGTATGTGATGTGAATTCATTACCTTGTATGAAAGGGAAATGCGCAGAATGTGAAGCGAAAAATCTCAGGTAAGATACAATGATCGACAGAGATAAATCTGTCGAACTAGCACAATGGATCAGAACAAAGGATATTATTGAGAGGGATAGAAAAAAAGTTAAAATCAGTAAGAACATAAAACAGATCGAAAAAGTTACTATTACAGTTTCGATTCGCAAATTTGAAGAAAAATTGAAAATTTTCAAATCCCACGTATTTAATATTAAAAATCAATACAAATCATACCGCCAGTGTATAAATAAATTGACAGAAACCGAAATTGCTTTACATATTGACTACAGCGAAAACTACGCCTGTAAATACTATGAAGAAATTCAATCAGTGCATTTTGGAGGATCGCGAAACCAAGTGACTTTGCACACAGCCGTATTGTCACTTGACTTCTGAAAAAGATAAGCATGCAACTTCTTTTTGTACTGTGTCTTCTGATCTTAATCATGGCCCTGTCGTTATTTGGGCTCACTTACATCCCGTACTTGATTACGTTCAAAAAGAATTGCCCCATGTCAAGACTGTCCACTTTTTTTCTGACGGACCAGCTACACAGTACAAACAAAAAATCAATTTTTATCTTATTGCTACAAGGTTCTTTGAACAATACGGATTCGAAAGTTTGACCTGGAATTTTTTTGAATCCGGTCATGGCAAGGGAGCAGCTGAGGGAGTAGGAGGATTAATTAAACGTTTAGCTGACCATTTTGTCGCCAGCGGACACGACATTGTTGACGCTTCACAATTCTTTGAAGCTCTTAAAAACCGCAGTAAGATAAAGCTCTACCTAGTTAGCAAAGAGGATATTGCCCAGATTTTAATGACAATTCCAAGTGGAATTATTCCGTTGAAAGGGACTATGCAAGTCCACGAACTGCTTGCTCAGCAGTCTGGAATTTTGAGCTACCGGATATTGAGCTGTTTTTGCGACAAATTTTGTGATTGTTACAATTTAAAGACTTATTGCCCACTGCCTGAACGTGAGACAGAAGTCGACAGTCCATTCTTACATTTAGAAGAACCGCTGACTAATATACCTAACATAATTAGAGTTACCAAAAAGGGATTTTTTCCACTACTAACCTATAACATCGCCATTATTGACCGATTATTAACGTTAGAAATCGTTTTTCTCTACCTTATAAGTTATTATTGACCGTGGTCAATAATAAGGCATTGAAATCCATTATTGACCGATCTTCAAGAATCTATTTGAACGCAGGTAACTTGATTTTTTAATTATACAACATGAATTCATAAATATTTTAAACAGTTAGGCAACCAGATAATTATCAACACATATTAGATTATTGGAGATTCTTGATATTGTAATATATCGATACAATCAACATTTTTTCTGCTTCCATCCTTAATTCTGGAGGTGTACAGGGTGTCCCA
This sequence comes from Polydrusus tereticollis, assembly GCA_963920685.1. NCBI lineage: Eukaryota > Metazoa > Arthropoda > Insecta > Coleoptera > Curculionidae > Polydrusus > Polydrusus tereticollis. The sequence goes on from OY987328.1 coordinate 60,417,634, forward strand.
AATTCGAGGGTGACCATTAGGATCTCGGAAACTATAAGAGATACGAAGAAGTTTATATGGCAAAGTTGCACAATTTGGTCCTCAATCTAATGGCATTTAGAAATTTAGGAAATTCCGAATACTTCCGGAGACATCCGGAAAAAAGCGAAATTCTGAATATTGATTTTTATTTTTTCCTACGGTTATTTAAAGAGCAATTATGAAATAAATTGCACTTTCTCATTGACACTTTTTCTTCTCTACAAAATGGCATTATCAATTTTTGGGTCTGACGTTTCGATGATTTGGGCCCATCATTAACTTCATTTTTTTAAATACGGACCGGGATATTTTATTTCGGATTTCGAAAGCGCTCGTCATTCTAAAAACAAGTATGTATCATACTTGCTATCTCATTGAACGTTTCGATGAAAAATTACATCATCAAACCTGTATATTATCTGCTTTCATAATACGGGCAAATAAGCCAGAATTTAAATAATTTTAAAAGTGGCTATGAGACAAAACATTTTACGTTAAACCAAAATGGCCGATTTGTTTGGATATTTTTGTTAGTTGTGGCTATTTTCTTCGTGTTTAATATTATATTAAAAATATGTTTTCAAATATGGAAAAACGTGATATGTTACGCATTTATTATAGTTCAGATAGAAACAGTAGAATTTCCGGTGAGCGATATCTAATCCAATATCCCGAACGAGTGCAACCGCATGAAAATATTTTTGCTAAACTGGATAAAAACTTGTTGGAATTCGGAAGCTTTAGCAAGCCTAGAGATAAATACGGTCGTCGAATTGATCCGGATGAAGAGTTAAATATTTTAAACACGGTACGATTTTATATTAATTAAAGTTACTAATTTAGCTAATGACATTTTTTTATTCAAAGGTTAATAATGCTCCTCGCAGTTCGACTAGAGTTTTTGAAAATGAATTAGAAACACCTAGAATGCGAATATGGCGAACATTGAATTCTAACAAATATCGACCCTACAAAATCCATCTTAGCCAAACACTTAGACCTGGTGATGAAATTCGAAGGTTGGATTTTTGCAATTGGCTTCAATATAAACTCCTAGAAGACAACAATTTTTTGTCAAAAGTAATCTGGACCGACGAGTGCAATTTTTCAACAAACGGCTTATTTAATCGGCATAATGAACATTATTGGTCAATAGAAAATCCCCGGCAACATCAAGAAGTCAGATCACAGGGGCGAACTTCTTTTAGTGTGTGGGTCGGCATGTGGAGGAATAAAATTACATTTTCTTTTTCACTACTATCCAAGACATTTTTAATTTCGGCGTCATACTTGTCACATCTATAACAGGTATGTATCCTTTTTTTGGTAATTTTGTTTTTAGATTAAATTCACTTACAAATATTTTTCTATATGCCGTCAAGCTAACCAAATTATGATTTTCCTCCCGGTACAATTTATACACTAATATTACTGCAACACCTACTGGTAAGAATTCTTGATTGTTTTTCGTTTCCCTGAAGTAGTGGGACTTATATCGAGGAAATTTATTGATGCGTGCAATAATAGCACCTTATTGTTCTAGGGACATCTTATTATGTCCACCCGCTATTCCTCTACTCGTGAACTGCTAGACTCCTAACCTTATTGAGAGAGGCATTGACTATTTTTGTTGATATTCTGAGTGTATGTACAGGGACATTTTTTTAAGTGTCTCACCCGATTGGCGAATTTCCTTCTGACTATAATAAAAAACAAATTACATATTTCTCAATGATTTTCGATAAGGAAGCCGAATTTAATGTCAAAAAATACATAGATTTACAAGTTTGACAGATGAGACGCCATTTTGAATTTTCTTAAATGGCAACCTCCATAAATAACCACAGGATTGTATTGCATTTGGCGATCCGATTCTAACTATATAGTTGTTGATACTTATTTTCAGTCCTTTCGGAAATACGGGGGTTCCTAATTTGCCTCCATCGATTTTGTACTTTAAGTGTCTCACCCCTTTAATAATAAGACCTTTTAAGTTGAACACCTTTATTTTTTCACAGTGACAAAATTTCCCATGAGAAAGCGATCTATGCTATAGTCAAATCTGACAGATGTCAAAAAGTGACAGATACGACGCTATATTGAATTTTTTTTAAATGGCAACCCTCATAAATAACCACACGACTGAAATGCATTTGGCGATCCGATTCTAAAAGTATATAGTTGTTGATAATTATTTTCAGCCGTTTCGGGTTCCCAATTTGTCTCCATCGATTTTGTCTTTTAAGTGTCTCACCCCTTTAATAAATATACCTTCTAAGCTGAAAACCCTAATTTTTTTCACAGTAGCATAATTTCCCGTAAGCAAGCGATTAGGAAATTAGGAACACCAGTATTTCCAACACGGCTGAAAATAAGTATCAACAACTATATACTTTTAGAATCGGATCACCAAATGCAATTCAATCGTGGGGTTATTTATGGGGGTTGCCATTTAAGAAAATTCAAAATGGCGTCTCATCTGTCAAATTTATAAATCTATGTATTTTTTGACATTAAATTCGGCTTCCTTATCGAAAATCATTGAGAAATATGTTATTTGCTTTTTATTATAGTCAGCAGGAAAATCGCCAATCGGGTGAGACACTTAAAGAAATGTACCTGTACAAACAATTCTCTACAAACAGCAATCTTATTAAGGTAGTAAACTCTAGAAAATCTACGTTTGTCAGAATTCCATTTAGTGTGCCTCTTTTTGTCTTCTTCAACCACACATGTTTTGATAAACGCTGTTTGTGTACTATAGTTCCCAAGACTCCAGAAATGTTAGAAAACTGCTTTTCTATCCTCAACTGAAATTCTGCTGTAACACTGACTTTTACATTGATATTTTCAGTCGACGAATGATTTTGGGGCTATAACTTTACCCTTAGCTAAATGGTACTTCTCATTGCTGTTCTTCTTCTTTTATCTTATTCTTCTATTCTATTCTGGTCCACAAATTTCCCCTTTCTGCCTTTTTTTAATCTTCCCTTGCAAGGAGTCAACGCAGCAGAAGTATTTTGGATATTTTGCAACATAGCTACTGAAGTATCATTAACGTTATCCGATAAATCTTCTTTTTCTTAAATGTAAAAAAAATTACAAACTCAATAGACGCTAAAATTTCATTTTGTAAAAAAGTATATTAAAATACACTAAAAAATTAACTTACTCGCAAATTCAAATCTTTATCGCGTGACGCGTGTTTTCGTCTCTTGGTTGACCCCTGGTAGCATTTCGTTTAACAAACAAGCTAAGAAAGCTCTAAAATAAACAAAATTCACCAAATAACTAACACATTAGCAATATTTGAAAACACATTTAGCAAAAAAGATCCAGTTTTTTTTTATTTTTTTAAATAATTAGTCATACCGATGATTCATCGTCTTTGTTTGTCACATTGTTTAATAAACCAATATTTAATGAACTAGCTTTATTGTTAACATCTTGAGAGGTCTAAAATAAAAGAAATTACATTCAGAAAGTATAGGTACCTAATCATCAATCAAAGTGCTTTATGCAAAAAGGACCCAACTGACTAAAACGTTTACTTACTAGTAGATTGCTATTTTCCTTATCCAAAACCTCACTTCCAACGTTTGTTTCCTCCGTAATGGACTGTACTTTTTCTGGATCTTGATTCACCTTAAAATACATAACAAATTGATAAAAGTGTATTTTTTTAGGTTAGGCTATTAGAAATTTCTGCTTTCGCATTATATCAGTGTTAATACTTACCTCGATATCAAAATTGCATTGCACACTAATAATTTTTCCCTTCCTGACATTTTGTTAAACTCACAAACATTTAAAACTTTCTGAGAACAGAAATACCTCGCCACAGACCACAAAAAAGTAACACAACGCGTTATGCATAACGCGTCCCGCCTGTTCCTTTATTGCGAAAAGAGAACACAGGTTTCTTAAATTTTCCATTAAGAAATATTGCTCACACATGGCGTAAATAGTTATCTTAAGTTGGATCTTTGTTGCCAAAATATAAAACACATTTTTGTGATTCCAAGGAACCAGCTCATTTTAGCAAAAATTGTTAGTTGTTTCCTTATTGCAGAAGGAGGTCCAATAGAAAGACTCATTGCACAGGTACCATGTCTCCAAGTGAAAAAACAAGAGAGACGTTCGGTCCATTTAAGCAAAATATCCTCCGAAACTAATTAGTGTCCGATATAAATTTGACCAAGCAAAGGTTAAACCAGAAAAAATTTCCCAATATAATATTAATATGGCTGAAGTTGACCGCAAAAATCAAATGATTGCTTACTACTCCTCTCCACGCAAGACAGTTAGGTGGTACAAGAAAGTTATGTCACATTTACTAGATATCGCCCTTACTACATAAAAAAAAATATACGATAAAAAAATAACATATCTTGAGTTTTGCGAGGATATAAAATAATCATACCTCCAAATTGATCCCAGTTTTAAAGACGGTTAGTATAATCTACGACCTATAGAAAAGAAGGGGTGATGTGTCCACCGAAAATCAATTTGCCAGATTGTCAGAAATAATGCACTTTCCAAAAAGTATTTCTAATTTAAAAACCCAAAAAGAGGTTACCATTTGCGGTGAAGACATTGCTTCTCCAAGCCTATTTTTAAAGAAACCGAATACATTTGAAAAACTTGCCCTAAGCATCCACCTCTTTGCATTGAGTCATATTTTGAGGAATTTCATAAGCACGTTTTGTAATTAAATATCTTTTTCTAAATAAATTATAAAACTTAAAACATTATTTATGTTCGGAAGGCATCTGACGTCATTGTCCCAGTACATACAACTTATCCTATGCAAGGACATGACGGCAAATGGCGCCGTACAAGTTTTTTCTGCAAAACACTTTAAAATAGCTTCTAAGTATGTAGCTGTTTCCTAACTAATTTTTTATCATTTGAAATGATGAAAAGATATCATTCTGCATTTTTCAGCATTTTTATCATTTTATCAACTGTCCGTGAACGTCATAGTTACCTCAGGTCTGTAGGACTATAGCTTTAGGTATATTAAAAACTAAGAGATGGCGCCACTTGTCGTTCACTGCCCGAGCAGGACGATAAAACTGGTTATAGAGACTTGAGGCCTTTTTGTTGTTAGGTATGTCTGCGCTTACCCTATGCTGACCAGAACCAATAAGTTCGAAACCGGTCCATAGGTAGCAGCATCGTACCAATAGAAAGGTCTTCCTTTCTTGGTAGTTTTAAGCAATCAATTTAGTATTGTAGCGCTAACCGTGTTAGCCAAATACGGCCTTATAGTATAAGGTTTTTACATCAGATGGCTATTAGGAAATATTTTCCTAATTAGTATATTATATTTATTCTACTCCATCTGACAAGTAAGGATTTTTAAAGATTTTTTGTACTATAAAGCTAATCTGTGCTTTTAATCCACTTTATACAAGCTTCTTATCCCCATTACTCTATCTGATTTTACGAATTCATTTTTAATTTTTCTTTTATAACACCCCTTATAATATAGTAAGAAACATTTTCGTTAATGTAGCTATTTGCACAAAAACTTTCGTGTTTATAGTTTTAGTCATAAGCTTAATTAGTACTTGGCACAGGCTTAAATAATATCGTTCTAGAGAACTTTCAGTTTGTTTTTGTGTGGAACAATTATCAAACAGTTTTGTCTTAGTTTTAAATAGCTTTTACACAGTTTGGTGTTATGCCAAATATGCCTAATTAACTTTTAATTTATGTTTACTTAAGGTTTTACATTTTAGCCAATTAGCCATATACTTTCTTATGGTCAGTGAACTTGAGTGGGTTTATGGAAAGTTTTCTTAAAGCGTTAAGCAAAATGAAAATATAAAATCTCGTTTCCGCTCAAGAGTTTCCTAGAAATTTCTTTAAAAGATGCGAATAATGAAACACATAAAGAATACTATATCGGGTGGTCAAGAGAAGACGAGGTGGAGAACCAAATTAATTTATATTCCAAAACATTTTGTTGATGACCAAGAAAATAAGAATGTTATTAACAAAACCGGGTAACTTGGAAAAAGAAGTAAAAAAATAAGAACTTTTGTAATTTTTCACTGTAAATTATGTTTAAATTCTAAACTTCTATTTTGTTAATCTCCTGACTACAGTTAACGAAGAACAAAAAGAATTTTTGTTACGCTGTGTTCAAGAACCCAGAAAAATTTACCCCGACTGTAAAATAGAAACGTTAAAAAGAAAATATCCCGCATAGTTATATTTAATTTTATATTGTATACTTTCCATACAAAGTAGATGTTATATTTGGATTTGATGTTTCATTAGTAAAATAAAAACTTTATTTGGTACAGGCAAACCCATATCTCAGTACAAAATGCTAATTACAAACTTAGACGTCAAGTCGGCACGGGCTCCCGTTATCATAAGACTGTAATATTTTATCATTAAGTAAGTAGGACCAAATAGAAAAAAAACAGAGGTTATGCGTATCATATTTTGCAAAAAAAATTTGTACCTTGTATCGTGGGACACCCTAGTGTCTGTTTTAATTAAAACAGAAAAAGCAGGTATAAACAGAGGTAGCAGGTATGCTTAAGAATTGGTGTTCTTTACCAGCACCACGAGATGAAACCATCTGGCTTCATTCTCTGTTTATAAATATCATTTAGTTTCCATTCGGTTTCAAAACCTAGCTGACGGGAACCCAAATCAGCTTCTGTGTTTTCACAAGATCAAATATAAGATGCATAAATATATAATTCCCTCTATTCGTACCAAAGCCAAATACTACGACATAAAGCATTAAAATCTTGAAAGCCAACGGATGTGTTATCAATCCGTAATAAAATGCTACAGTTGTAAAGGGTACGAGCAAAACATTTTAACACGTTCCGTGCCACTCACGCGTTCGACCTTGATTGTACCTTATGCCCCCACCGCGTTTACGCGTTCGCTTCTTATTCAGTCTTAACAGCCAGGATTTCAGTTTGGCGTCGTCTGCGGGCGATTGCACGTTAGAAGGCATTGAAGTATAGTGTAAAAAGATCGATAGTGCAGTTGGTTTTAAAATTCAAAGTTTTTTGGTGTTCGCGGAGTGTGTTTAAAATGGACGATCAAGAAGCTGGTCCTAGCAATCCAAAAAAGGTAAAATACAGTTTACAAGCAACTATCAGATGCGGAATTAGAAGAACTCCTATACCGTTCAGACAATGAAGAAATTTGTGGCATTGATATGGATGATCAGGGCGACCTACGGCGTCTCCGGGGATTCTTCTGATGCGGACTCCGACGACGAGCCTTTGGCAAATTTGATTAATGTTCAAGATTCTACAAAAGTGGTTTTAAATTGGAGTGATGATTCAACTTGTATAAAAAAGCTACCTTTTACTAAAGTACAGCAATTGTTAGAACAGCCCCAAGGAAATAATCCTATTGATTATTTTAATTTGATTGTCGATGAAAACTTTTTAAATCTAATAGTAGAACAAACAAATCAATATGCAACAGAGGTGGTATGCTTGGAAGGTAAAACAGAACAATCCAGGATTATAAAATGGCGCGACCTTACAGTACCGGAACTTAAAATTTTTTTGGGGCTTCTTTTACATACTGGAACTATTTCACTAAGTAGACTTCAGGATTACTGGAAGAAAGATTATTTATTTAATATTCCATGTTTTTCTGACCACATGAGCCGTAATAGATTTCTCCTAATTATGAGATGTCTTCAGTCTTCTTTCTTATGAGTGATTTGTTACAAAATGGCCACTCACTTTACATGGACAATTTCTACAATAGTTATGACCTTGCAAAGCAACTACTGGAAAGGAGAACGAATTGTACGGGAACACTAAGGATTGACAGGAAAGATAATCCAAAAGAAGTAAAAATTACAAAATTGAAGAAAGGTAAAACTTTGGCCAAGTATTGTAACGGAGTTTTGGTTGGCAAGTGGAAAGACAAAAGAGATGTTCATTATATTTCTACTGAGTTTTGCAATAATATGGTCGAGACACGGAACAAACGCGGTGAAGTAAAAGATAAACCAGAACCAATTGTAAACTACAACAAATTTATGTCAGGAGTAGATCGACAAGATCAGATGCTATCGTACTATCCATGTTATAGAAAAACTGTTAGATGGCCATCAAAACTTTTTATCCATATTTTGCAAATGTGCCTCCTAAATGCATTTTCTCTTTATAATACTTATTCTGGTAATAAAATGACCTTTTATGATTTTCGTCTAAGTATTATAAAGGAACTTTTAGGGCCACGCAGAACTGTTCCGAGATCGACAGAAAAAGACCAACATGTTTTACGAAAATGCGAGAAATCCAAGGCTGGATCCACTCTTAGACGAAGATGTAAAACTTGTAATGAGAAGGGAAAAAGACGAAAGACCACTTATGAATGTCCCGCATATCCGGATAATCCAGGATATTGTCTAGATTGCTGCAAAATAATTCATGAATAAGAAGTACTAATGGGCGAGTATTTTTGCATTTGTTTTCTAACGAATTTCTATACTTTGTTTTTTTTTTGACTAAGTGTTTTTGTTAGTTTAGGTTAGTTTGGATTTGAAACTTTTTTGCTAGGTACTTGTTTTGTAGGCGTTTTTTCTGTGTAACAAAGTAAAGACTAGTTTTTGTTTGTTTGTTTTCTTGTTTTAGTAATAAACTATAAGCAAATATAACATATTTTTTATTTAATTTTGAAACGCTCTATAATAAAAAAAAATATTAAAGATAAAAGATCAAAAAAAGATAATAAAAATATATAAATAGCCTATTTAATATTTCCTTACTATACTTTACAATTTACAAAGAAACGCGTAAACGCGGTGGTGGCATTGCCTAAAAAATCTGTTGCCCAATGCCACTGACGCGTTTACGCGTTCAGTCAAAATCTCCAAAAAAACCAAAAAAAAAGTTAATTGAAGTTAATATTCCTAATTTTCTACAACATTTAATAATTGTTCCCCAAAAATACGGTGTTGGTTCTCAGCGAATTCCTTAAGTCAAAAAGAGGCACGGAACGTGTTAAGCCAAAGAATGCTGCTTGCAGTTCTAAAAAATTAATAGGCATTTTCTTCTCTAGTTCAGACCAGTAACCAAAAGAAAAAACGCCTCTGCAGTAAACTGTCCAGCCTGTTAAAGAGGAATAAAAAAAAATTGCGATTTGATAGGCAGGCGTCTTTAGCGTATTAGATGCTGCCGGAATTTTAGATAGCCACCACGTAAACTCGTCTAGTAAACTAGGTGGAATATCCATGATTTTTATCATATAAAAATGCATGAGAAGCAACGCCAGAAAGATAGTCAGTTTTCTTTTAATATTGCCGAGAAATGTAAATAAAATAATTAGCATTTTGGAAAATAGAGTAGGTAGATCCGAGTATATAATTTATATTCAACTGGAAAAAGTGAGTATATAATTTATATTCAACTGGAAAAAGTAAGGAATTTACCTGTTCTTAATAAGAAAAAATTAAATACCCTTGGAAAACATCTAACAATTATATCTTACCACTTTCTCTAGTTATCTTTAATTATTGTCTACGTCGTTTCCGGAATAACAAAACAATTTAAAAAAAGAAATGTCAAATCGACGTAAAAAAAAAGTAGCCACGGTTGCGCCATCGAAGTTGACTTATAGCTGTTTTTTTATTTACTGTTTCACTTTACATGTTTAAAGAAAACAGATGTTGTAAATATTAAAAAGAAGGAGATTATTGTACACTCAAGTCCATATCGAAGAAACCCACTGTGTTAGGCGAGCCAGCAGTACAAGATTGCACTCTGTCAACCGATACTCGAATTTTCAAGGTTAATAACGTAATCGTAACTTTAGATTTTTTACCAGAAAAGATTATTTAAGAAATTTTTACTTTTGGAAGAGCCTGTGGAAATACTGCCACAATCATATCAACTTAATTGGATAGAATATATTTGGGCAAAAAATCGGGCTATAAACGATGCCAAATAGGTTTTAAGAAAGAATTTCTTTCATTTTTGTACTTAGTGCAAGTTTATTGAATAAAATCATATCCGTAGAACGCTTTCGGCAGTTACGCCATCATCAGTACTACCTACAAAAAGAAAAAAAGAAAATCGATAATTGTGAAATTTTACGAAACTTTGATAGTTAAAGTTAATTGAAAATCTTAGATAAAAGTCAATGTAAAAATTCTCACCAATTTCTCGTTACTTACTTTGTCAAAATATAACCAACCACAAAACACAACATACAGGTATATGTATAAAACTTAAAACATTAAAATTTGGGGCCTAAAGGCGATATAAATTACATGATGATATTAAAAAACTTTAAAAGCGTCCATTTTACTAGAGGGAACTAACCTTGATGATGTAAAAAACATGTCCACGCATGCTATTGTGTGCAGGGAGTACCATTGACATATTGTTGGTACTATTTCCTGGCGGTAAAATTTGAATTTAAATTTAAACATTTTGTATGATATATTAAAGAAAACAATATAGGCGTCATCATCACAAGTGATGCAAAGATGGTGGTATAACTTGCAGGCGTTAAATTTTAATTTTAATAATATGTATGAAAATCTTTTTTGTATGTGAGGTTAAATTCATCAAAAACGTCAGATGTTGAAGAAAAACAGAGACAAAGATAGATAATTCAAAGAACTCGCAAACGTGATGTAAGGATAAGGTTCTAAGACAAAACAAAAGTTTTTGTGTAAGCAATATAGTTACAGAGAGAGATAGAAGTCAAAAATAGACGACAGAATGGTGGGGGCATAACAAAAACAATTAAACTTTAAAAAAATTTTTGTTATTCTGCTCTACGATAACTTCGGTCATATCAGTAGCTTTCCCTAATGAGTAATTAAGGAATAAACATGATGTGGTGGAGAGTTAGTTAGTCTAATGTAATTATTGTGTGGAAATGAAGTGTGCAAAGGATATTGGTCAGTCATCAAATTTATAAATAGGTTTTATTTTCATATTGACTAAATAATAAATGAAATGCTGCTTGTCAGTTACAAATTTCGAATTTTAACACAAAACTCACAGTCAAATTTGATGTAAAAGTAGGTACATGCCTAAAATTTAATTATCTGACAACTTAAAGGAGCTGAACGAGAACTAGCGCCAATTTGTAAACAAACGCCATAAACGGGGGGCAAAAATTGAGTAGAAGCAGTTACTAGGGCGGAGAATGTACCAGCTTACCTTGTTCAAGGTACCATTTTATTTACCTTATTTGAGGGACCAGTATGCCTTGATTTGAAGTGTAAAAAAATTACAGGTTGACATTAAAAGGATTAACTTTGATTTCGTCTTTCGATTCCGGATATTCATTATTCTTACATTTTAGGTAAAAGAAAGCATTATCCCACAACTTGTCACCTCTACATTGTCAAATTAGTACGGCTTTAAATTTTAAACTGCCTTGAAAATATAAATTAAAATTCAAAAGATGATAAAAAACATTCCTTTGTTATTATTGTTATCTCAGATCTTTTAACCACAATTGAAATATTTACGTTTAATTAGGTATGCACATATTATCAGGGTTTACAAGATAAATCTTAAAATACAGATTCGTTTTAGAATAACCGAAGCTAAACTAAAAGCCTAAAGCATTTAATTAACATTGTCGGATGATTCAAATCCGGAATATTACCGAGCATAACCAATTTTACCACAAATGGTAATAATGGAAATATTTATGTAATAATATTAGCTCGGTTCGAGTTTAGTTTCCATCAAGGTTTAAAAATACTTCCATAATCTAATAAAATCTGCGTGGAGCGGCATGCGCAATTATTATTAGTGCTTAAGCAGTGTCATACTTTTTATGTAAGTAGGCGAAACATTACGTTCCTCTCAAAAAATTATAGACAGACCTTGGTGAGCATAATATACACCACTCACATGTAATACCACAAAAGATTAAACTACTTTCTATGTTTAATTTAACCTTGAGTGATATTCGTTAAGAAAATTACGTTTAATATTGAAAAACGCTAATGTTTATTTTTACTTTGACAGTATACCATAGAAACCTTTAAATTACATCATATTTCAAATTCGGACAAAAAATAAATTTGCTGATTTATCAGTGCCGGCAAGATGATACGTTTCGATAAAGAAAGTTTGCAGATGCGAAATTCAGCATTTACAACCGATTAATACCTAGTTAAGTGCTTGAACACAATATACTGGCTCTTACTCCGAAGAATCATAATTATGGGGTTTCGGTTAGGAAAACATACCCGTATTATAGCAGCCAAAGAGATTTTACTTTTAATATAGGTAAGAAAAACAAAGATTACAAAGACTTAGGACAGTGTAGTTAAAGTTGTATAGAACTTTACTGCCAAACAACAATAATTTTATGAAAAATACAAAAGCAAGTTTTACCCCTTTGTGTAGAATTTGCAAATGCCTACGCTTAGCTATATCAAGAAACTTCCCATGTAATCCTCTCCAGGATACCACAGTAGAGAAAAATTATGTAGGTTTTCACGACAAAGAAAGAAAATATACACAGTTTATTGGTTTGAAAATATTGGGTGAAATATTCATACACAGGGTGGCAACTATTTAATTATTCACTATTGGTATGTTGTGAACGGTCACTTCCACGAAGTTGATTAAACTAGAGAAAATGTCCAATTTTTAGAGCTTTTAGATCCACTAACTGCGTTGCCTAATTGTTTTTGGTTTCTGAGATATATTTTAATTTGAGTTAGATGGAATTAAATGAAAAAGAAACAAGTATTAAAATGTTATTTATCAAACTTTACCTAAGTTCAACTGAATTAAAATTAGACACAAATTTAAGACACTCAATCATGAATAAAAAAATACTAAATAAATTTCTTAATAATATCCAAGGCCTTCTATTTAAATGTGATAATGATTCGAATTTCAGTTGAGGAGAAACGTGATATGTTTGACATTTAAAAGTTAAGAAATTCGTTTTTAGCGGCGAGAAGCTTTACTATTTTATATCCCGAGAGAATTCAACCTTCAAGGAAAATACTTTAGCAGGTGCATTGTGCATGTTAGAAGAGGGTGGTGTTTTCAAGAAAAGGAATAAATATCATGTAAGACCTAATGCAAATGAGATTAATATGCCGGCTTAAATTCATATCAATGCTAAGAACTTAACAGTAAGAAAATCTTAAAAAACTTTCATGACTATAAATTTTATCCTGAACAGCAGCTTTAGCAGGAGACTCCGAAAGGCAATTACACTTTTGAAATTAGTTTCATATTTAAAATGCTAATCCGAATGTGTAAAATTGTATGAAAATAGTTTATATATTTTTTATATTTTACTAAACATAAACATTTTCTGTAGCCAGTCCTATCTATTCTCCATGAAAACGAGAAAAGAGAAATTCTTGTTAGAATTTCAAAAAACTTGAAATGGGTCAGTGAAAGTAATTGTTAAAATTTGTTAGTGTATATTATGTAATACGAAAAGAACCTTAAATAAATAATGCCTGAACATCAGCACCAAAATAATGTTCTTCTGCATCTGCAGATTATTGTAATCAATTTCATGGGTATGTAGATATCATAATTTTAACTTTTATATCATTATTTTGACATTTGAGATGTCAAATAATTTCCACTTATTAATTCCATGTAAAGCTAGATTTATAAACTCGAAAAGTTGGCGAGGTTGAGGTTCAGTTGGTGTTGGAAATAGGAGTTCAATTTAAACTAAAGGGAATACTCAGTTCCATTTATACACTTATTCATGTTGTTCATGTAAAGCTCATGTAAGGTTCGAAAACTTCCCGGGTAGTTTGAGAAAACCAATTTTTATGCTCGAAGTTCGAAATATCTAACCTCACAAACTTGATCATAACTTTAACCTCACCAACTTGTCGAGTTTATAAATCCAGCTTAAGTTGATAGGAATATAAAAAAAATTCCGATAATTGTCTCGTTGCTTTAAGTAACGTACACAAAAAGGAGACTTCTAATTGGGTAAATATAAATGTATGGGATTCTCAACAAAAATTATAAAATTTTAATTACTTTGTTAATAATTATGGATATTTGTTGCCACTTAATTCGATTGGCATTAGCAATGGGATGTACGTCAAACAAAAAATATCTAGTTTCGTATATTCTGACATATAATCGTCTCATTAATTAATATTAATAATTGTTTATTAATGGTGACTAAATTGTTAAATATATGTGTAATAAAATTTCCATTAAGATTTTATTACATAAAAAAGTATATAGAATAATAACACATTATATACCTCCGGGCTATCTATGTCATAATATATACTTTGGCTTACCAATAATACTTTTTTACATTTTTTATTTATATTGCAAAATTTCACATTGGTAAAAATTGCTGACGCTTTTAACCAAATTTTGTGTTTTAAAATAACGTGTTTTTTGCTAAATCAGCAACATGAACAAGTAAGTAATTTATTTTTACCGGGCTCACCGTCGGATTTATTTTCCGGGATATTAAATTGAAAAACTGATTTAGAGTAAACAACAGAACAATCGAATTAGGAATTAATACAAAACACGAAGTAGGTGATTTATGTTACACGTAACTTTTAAAAAACCAAAGTTAAATTATTTCTAAAATTAATTCTTCTAGAAGTACGACGATTAAAAATGTTATAAAATATCAATTTTTAACAGTGCGCTTAATGTCGACTTTCAAATTTTTTCTAATTTAGTAATGTGTGGAATACGATAAAAACTGACATAATTAAATAGTTATAAGAGCTTTTCAGCCTTTCTCTGCAGATCGGTCCGCCTATTTTTCTTTGTTAAATGGTTCTCGTCGATTTTTATAACAATTTTACAATTATCCCATTCTACCTTCAGTTCCCACAATCACCTAATCACATTAATTTTTCACCTCTCAAGTTCAATTATTATACAAGGTCAAAAAAATCTCAACCAGCAGAAAGAAAGAAAAGAAAAGAAAAACATATTACGCTAATTCCTCATTACTTTAAACCTCTCGCGTAGCTTTTTGTTATTTACTTCTTCGAAGCACTTATCCTAACTCAGCATATATTATTGCTTCTTTATAAAAATCGTTTCTACTGAACAGAGCTACTCTGATCGATCATTGTATCCCCTGATGATGGACATTTATTTGTCCGAAACTTGTTGGCAATAGTACAATAAGTAAATAAGGTCAAGTGGGGTAAGAGCGTTTTTAGGGTAAGTGCATATATACCGAAAAGCAAATAATACACTTAGGCTGCCTTCACCCGGAGAAACTCAAAAGAAACTGTAGCAGTGTGGATATCAGGAGACTAAAATGCACTCCTCACACGGGATACTCAAAAGAAACTGTAGTAGCGTGGATACCAGGAGACTGCGCGACTACGTCACCCAGCTTGTAAATTTAAATGACGCAACTCACCCGAGTGGCGGCGACTGTGAGACCGACGCGATCCAAGTATCCGCGACCCGACGAAATGGCTCCATGCGGTCTAATGTCTGTCGGGCCTAATCGGATGTATTCGGCTTCGCTCGGTGAGGCAGGCCAATGAGATGCCCCGAGCAGAATAAACTGGAGATCATTGGGGAATGAACAGGGTATTATTGACGTGCAGAGAATTTTTGTATGCAGGAACACCCTGACGTTCTCAGGCATCCATAAAAAAACCAATGACGTACGGAAGTGGACAGCGCACGACAATTCAAATTTATTAAACAAGTCAATAAAATTAATAATAATACAAATAATGTGTTAATAATGGTTTTATGTACCATTTAGAATTGATTTCTGTAGTGTTTTAAAATAAGTAAATACTTTTTCGCTATTTGATCAAACCCGTCAGATACGGAAGGCGCTGTCCCATTCTCTATATGTCTATGGTTATACCCGACCAAGGAATTTTGAAAATGTACGAAATGTATGGCCTTATTCAGACATTAATTGAATGGTCCTTTCAATTAAAAGCAGTTCCTCAGTATACTTACACGAAAGAAGCTATTTGCAACTAATTTAAAAAAATTTTGAAGGTTATGTTAAAGAAGCCTATTTTTTTGTTTAAGCCGATTGCTGAAATTGACTCTGGTTGTCATGAATGCCTTTTTAGAACATTCTTCTCCTGTTTGATGGGTCTACCATGTCGGTAGACCGTTTCGACGCTGAAAAATGTTCATTTGAAATTCCGGTTTTCTAATGATTTTTTATTGACATGTTGAACCTTTCAGATTTACGTTACTTGAAATTACCTTAGTCTTATTGGCTATAAGGTTTCCAAACCATAAAAATAGTATCGCAAAAGTGTAAAAAAATATTATTGGGTACTTAACACATTAGGAAAAATAAATAAAACAAAAACATTGTTTTAACAAAAAATATAATTAAATTTACCAATAGGGGCATGTGCTGAACTATGCACAGAAAAAAAGGAAACAAATTACCATGCATAGGGTGAAGTGGGGTAAGTGCGTTTTAGGGGTAAGTGCACCATTTCCCCCTAAAACAATTATTTTCATCAATATAATCCTGTGCGAAATATCCAGTAGTTCTAGGAAGGTCTGGCAACAACGCCTTTTGTTTTGGAGCCATTCCGATTGTTTGGTGCAGTGCTATCGGTATCGACAGTAACAGGTGTTTATTGAGCTACGTGAATAAATTGGTAGAGTTCCAGTTTTACTAAAATATCTCCAAAAAATCGGTAAGTATTTATTATTTTTCACACTTTTGCAACATTTTAAATGTTAGTTACTATGTTCTTTTGATTTGTGCAGAGTTTATACACTTTCTAACCTCAAAAAGGGTGTAGGTGCACTTTCCCCATATTTTGTTAGAGCGGGGTAATTGCACCTACCATATAATGGGCAACTGCACCTACCAGGTGCACTTGCTCCAGGCAATTGTAAGAAAACACCTTCACTTACCTCACTCAAAATTGAATCCCAATTTATTTCAGATTATGGTTAGAAATTACAAGAGAAAAACCAAGAAGGCCGATTATGCAAAAGAAGATTTAAATAGAGCAGTCGAAGCAATTAGAAATGGCCACATGGGTACATTGCGAGCCAGCAAAACCTTCAAAGTACCTCGAAGCACCATACGCGACCACGTTAAAGGGCGTAGAGGAGTAAAAAGTAATTCTATGGGAAGACCCACAGCCTTACCCGAAAATGATGAAACTAGATTAGCTAATTCTATCAAGTAAGTTATTATAAACATTTTAAAATTGCCAAATCGTTTCAACCAAGAGAGCCCAAAGTATCCATCCCACTAGCTTATTGAAAAAAAGTTGTTAAACATATATTTTTTTACAGGTGCATGGAGAAGTGGGGATTTGGATTAAGCCGAAAAGAAGTTTTAGGTACTGTTGGGCAGTACGTTACAAAAAATAATATCCCAAATCCTTTCAAAGATAATACTCCTGGTGAGGATTGGTTTCTAAAATTTAAAACAAGGCACAATTTATCGATAAAAAAGCCAGAAGCACTGGAATATGCTCGAAAGAAGAACACTGATCCATTTATTTTAAGCGAATATTTTGTACTCCTTCAACGGACTTTAGAGAACCTTAATCTGACGACCCGTCCTGGTCAGATTTGGAATATGGATGAGACGAGTTTTTGTAGTGACCCATGCAAAACCAAAGTGGTCGGTGAGAGAGGAGCTGCATCAACCAGAATAACAGCTGGACCAGGAAAATCGAATACTTCTGTTTTATTTGCCGCTGCTGCCGACGGTACCAAAGCCGCGCCATTAATTATTTATAAAGGGAAAAATGTCTGGGACACTTGGATTGCCGACGAAGCTATGGACTATCCGGGTACAACCTACGCAGCAACTGAAAATGGATGGATGGAAACAACCGTGTTTACAAATTATTTTATAAAAAGTTTCATTCCAAACCTAGGACCAGCACGACCAGTTGTGGTTATATATGATGGGCATGCATCACATTTTGATATCGAAATGATTGAAGAATCAATAAAGCACGATATCACCATTATAAAGCTACCTCCGCATAGCAGTCATCTTCTGCAACCCCTAGACTTGGCAGTCTTTAAATCTGTAAAAGTATCTTGGGATGAACTTTTAGTAAAATGGCAAAGGAAAAATTTGGGGAAAACCTTACCTAAAAGCAAAATTGCCGAAATGGTCGGACAAGTGTGGAATAAAGCCGATTCTAAGCTTTTTATTGAAGGGTTCAGAAAGGGTGGAATATATCCTTTTAACTCAAATATAATACCTGATGAAAAGTATGATCCAGAACAGCTCAAACGTTGGAAAGAATATAAAGCTAAAAAAACCGAAACTATTAATCAAGATTCTTCCGTTGCCAGCACCTCACGACAAGAAGAAGATCAAATTGAAATAGAGGAACAAAATATGCCCTCCTGCTCAAAAAATGTGGATAATAAAACAGTAAGTTTTGATGAAACCAATACGCCTGAGGCGAAAGAGAACAACAGCAACAAAAAAGTAAGCTTTGAAGAGTTACTTTTAAGTACTTGCAGGGAATCAGCAATAAACAATTCTAAAAAGAATAGAAAAAGAGCATCATTGGGCGCTGAAATTGTCACTAGCGATGAAGTAAGAAAAAGAATAAAAGAAAATGTGACGAAAAAAAAGAAAGATACACCCATACCGAAAAAAAAAGTGCCCAAAAAAAAATTTAATATTCTAGAAGAAAATGAATCAGATTTCGAAGAAGATAATGTGATCCTTGATGATTCAGAGAGTGATTTTGAAAATATGGAGGATATTGTTCAAGACATAAATGACGAGTCTCTATATGACAGCAATTTAAGCGAAAAAAAAACTGGTGATTGGGTACTGGTTAAACTGAAAACAGAAAAAAAAACTTTCAAATTCTACATTGGTCAAATTCAGGAAGAAGGTCCAGAAGACTCCAAAATAAATCAAATCAAATTTCTTAGACGAGTAAAATCAAAAAGTTCATATATGGAAACTTTGTTTACTTGGCCAAACGTTGAAGATATCTCGGAGGTCACAGATGAGTCACTTATTTCCATTTTACCTGCACCAGAAATAACACGAAGAGGAAATTTAAAATTCGCTGTTAGTTTTTCCAATTACTCTATAGAATAAGACATTTTTGCTTCTTTTATTCCAGAATTCAAGTATTATTTTTTGTGTTGCCAAGTGTACGCCATTCTTAAATAAATAGTTTTTTTCTTTTTTTTTTTAGGAATTTTTTAGTAAAAACATATTTTTTTGGAAAAAATAGATGATACCCAAACTGCAAAGAATCATTGTATACTCAGTAGTTTTTGCAAGTGTTGTTCTTATATCGCACTTGATGTGCGATTAATAGGCATTACGTAAATGCTCTACAAAAAAAATCATATTTCTGTTACTAAAACAGATTTCGCCACAAAATCAATTGCAAATTAATATTATATGCTTCTAGTGTAACGCACTTACCCCGGGTTGTCTTATATGTAACCTGTACATATTTTAGGAGCTGCTGTTGCACTTGCCCCAGATATGGGGCAAGTGCACCTAGGGCGTAAAAATTAAATATTTTGTAGGACAAAAATATTATTGACCACAATAAGATCGTTTCTTATACACTATTAATTAATATAAACCACCAGGGTATCTAAAAAAAATATACAAACTCTTTTGGTGCGATAATTAAAAGTCACATTAAAAATAATTGTGAAAATCTAATTTATGTAGTCGCAGTTACCCCACTTCACCCTACCTATAATTAGAGAAAAAAGCTTTAAAAAAGAAATTTACTTAGTAGGCGAAAATATTATAAATAATCTACTTAAATCAATGCTAAAATTGCTAAACCGAACAAATAGTAACTGCAGGTATTGTCACATCCAATAATATTGGTAATACAATAATACAAACACTCAAGCAAATTATTAAAATTATATTAGTACCCTCACTGTATATTCAATTAACAAAAATATATTCGAAAGGTACACCCAATACAATTAGCCACCGACCACTAAAAGGTATGGCCAATAATTAAGAATCAAGTAGATTGGATCAAAATAGGGTCAAAAGGTCATGAAATGTCCTGTCATATGTCACCCATTATTAAGCTACAGTCTTCAAAAGAAAAGCCATAATTTGGCAGGCTGTAGCTCAGTAATAAGAGGACAGCGGACAAAATATGTCATGTCCTTGTGACCCTATATTTTCATACCATCTGCACGCTCCCTAATTATTAGCCATACCTCTTAGAATATCATGTATATGAGTGATAAAAACTTATAATTAATGGTTGTTATAATTCTGTAAAAGAAAATAGCACAACCGTTACGAATGGTAAATAAAGAGTCACTCGGTTGGTGTTCGGGCAGCTAGGAATCTGCAAGAAGTGTGGTCGCCTTGAAACAGCCCTAAAAGAACCTTTAGTGAACTTTAACTGTGACTCCCCAATATTCCAGTGCTTCATGCCTCATGCCCAAACTTTACCAGTGTTTATACAGAACCTGAAAAAATAAACAATCCATTAGGACCTGATAATACCTATCCTATTCCATTGGCACAATTTTGGAATATTATCGAGGCCACTCACCTGATTAGTAAATATAAAATTGCTTCCAAATTCTCTAAATTTGCAAGGATATTTGATATTGTTGCCTGGCTCCACATACATTTTTGCACTATCTGAGTTTCTAGAACAAAAAATTCATTTTTTGTTTCACTGAGAAAAGTTTTCAAAGAAAAAAACTTTACTGCAAGTAGGAATTTTAAAACGATTTATTACCTTTTGTAGCAGTCTGCTTATAAATATTTTTTAAAGGGCTCCTCTTTTTGACAGAGTTTTAGTGAGCTGCCCGAATATTCTTTTTTGTCTTCCCTGGGATGGTTGTGCGACAAACATTACATCCAAGTCTGATTCTGTAAAGTTCTTCCGTTTTCTCTGATATCCATTACGTATACCAACTTTTAAAAACTCAACAATAACAACTAAACAAATTAAAAAAGTAGTTCCTACTAAAAAATCACAAAACACAATATAAGAAGTTAGGTTAGCAATGCTTAACTGTCCCGAATAGTTTTTTCTTAAGGACAACGGATCACGCCACGAACGGAGGAAAAAAGACAGCATGGGTCTTTGTTTGCCTGTTTCCCGCGGTTTGCCATCACAACAAAACGAGATTTCCGATTACACCCGAAGAGACGTTCGTGCGGTAGGCCTTTTCAAATTTGAAGACCTTGGTGCAAAAACCGGACAAGTCCATTTTTGATCGAAATAACGGTTTCCGTTAAAATGTATGTATTAAAATATCGCCGATCGATTGGTACAAGAATTAGCCAAGTCCAAAGGAATGCAACGTCAATATATATCTTTAGGACTTGGCCGCTGGCATACTTGGGTGCAAGAAACAGCCAAGTCCGGACTTGTCCGGTATTTGCACCAACAGCATCACAAAGCGTCGGGACTTGGCTGGGTGGGGGAATATGCGGAACAGGCAGGGTCTCGCTGGAAATCGGTTTATTGATTCAGGGGCTGCTGTGGTTTATTGAGAGTAGGTGCGTGTTCCAAGATACGATGTCGTCTTCCGAGTCCGATGTTTCTGAACCGTTTCAATCTTCTGGCAGTGAGTACGTACCTAGTGATGAAAATGTTCCAAGTACTAGTGGTTTACAAAGAAAGAAGAAAATTCCAATGCAAATACCATCAAACCAAAGTAAAAGTGTGCCAATAAATCTGACTCATAATAACAATAATAAAAAACAAAAGGGTAAAAAAAGGACGAGGAATGATAAAACGTGGCAAAGAAATGTTAGAAAGGCAAAAATGGTCAAGGGGGAAGAGTATGTGACAGCAAAAAGCAGCAAAGTGGTACCTAAAAGAGAAGTGGGAAAAGATTGTAAGTGCCGACGCAGATGTTTTTTAAACGTAAGTGAACAACAGAGAAATCAGATTCTGCAGCAATCTAATGGTTTAGCTGACAAGGAGAAACAAGATATTTATTTAGCTGGCTTGATTACTGTAAAAGATGTTGCAAGGAAGAAAATAAGATCTGGAACTGGTAAAGAAAGTCGGTTACTTTTTTCTATAAGGTAAGATTTTTAAGTTTTCTTTACGCTCACTTATTTTATTGCTATTATTTTCTTTACAGGTTCGTGTCGATAGCAGTGAATTTATGGTATGTAGGGCAGCACTTTGTGCGATACATGGTGTCACAAAGCATCGACTAGTCCGTATAGCCACTGCTCTAAGAAACAAAACTTCAGCCCCACCAGATATGAAAGGTAAACACTCATCTAGGCCGAACAAAATACCAAATAATATATTGTATACTATTGACAATCACATTAAAAGTTTTCCGCGGCGCTCTTCACACTACAGCAGAGAAAAAAACGAAGGAAGAACCTACTTATCGTCTGAACTTAATGTTTCGAGAATGCACTCATTATACCTACAGAAGTATTAAACAGATATTTTTGAAAAATTAAAACGGAATGAGGAATGTAAACCACGAGTTACATATGATTTTTATTTTCGTCGCTTTTGCACAAATCATAGCATTAGTTTCGGATCGCCACGATCAGATACCTGCCAAACATGTGACAGGCTACAGAATGCCATTCAAGCTGAACAGGACGCTCATGTAAAAACAGCTTTACAAACAGAGAAAAAACTTCATATAAGAAAATCTGAGTCATTTTACACTGCTTTAAAAGAAAAAACAGCGCTAGCTAAAACAGATAACTCTATAGAAGTGCTTTGTTTTGATTTCCAGCAAAATCTACCGTTGCCACACGTTCCTGCCGGGGATGTATTTTATAAACGCCAGTTATGGCTGTACAACTTCTGTGTATTCTCTGGCCAATTAGGTTGTTATACGTTTTACTTGTATGATGAGGTAACATCGAAGAAAGGCAGCAACGAGGTAATCAGTTTCCTAGAACATTATATTGAAAACTTTTTGCCAGATACTGTGACGAGGTTGTCCTTGTTTTCTGATAATGCCTTTGCACAGAATAAGAATCACACAATGGCCAAGTGTCTTTATACGTTAGTTAATACGAGCAATAGGATTAAAGAAGTGGTTCACCGATACCCAGAGCCCGGTCACAATTTCTTGCCATGTGACCGTGCTTTCGGTTTGATCGAAAAGGAGAAGAGAAAAAAGGAGAGAGTACACGTCCCAGAAGAATGGATGGATTTAGTGCGCAAAACATCCAAATTATTTCGCGTAGTAGAAGTTAATCAGGAGATGGTTAGAGATTTCAACAACCATTTTAAACCAATGTTTAAAGCGACCTTTTCTAGCACAGACAAGTCCAAATTTGTTATTTCAACTTACCGTATATTTAAATATGAAAAGGGATCTAATTTTGTTGAATGCAGTCTTGCTACAGGGATGCCATTATTCACTAAATTTTCGGCATTGAAATCTCGAACTACTCTGTTTTCACTACAAACATATAAAATGATCCAAGCGTATCCTTTACCTATTAACGAAAAAAAGGTCAAAGATGTCAAAACCCTCGTGGAAAAATATGTTCCAGCCGCAGATCAATGGTATTACAAACAAATTTTTGGCGAAGAGCCTGTTGAGACTGTTGAGCCGCCACGCGAAGACGAAACAGTTGAAGATACAGTTGATGACTCTGATTCATCATTTTTTTAGATTTAGTTGTTTATTTTACATTAAGCTGTACCCATTTTATAAAATAAAGCTCTTCAAAGTGATCATTTATTTTTTTATAGTATCTTTGGTGCAAAAACCGGAGTCCAAATTTTCAAAAAATTCTAGCTGTTATGTTTTTTTATAACATTGTTTTTTAATGTTTCCCTATCAATTTTATTCTATATATCTACAAAAAAAAGTCTATGCTATCTGTTCCTTATAAATATACAAAAATAGAAAGTTTTTTTCAATTTCCCAAAACTTATAAAATATGGACTTGTCCGGTTTTTGCACCAAGGTCTTCATTTAGACCTCGTGTGGCGATCCCGACCCGACATGCTGGGTCCTGCGCTACTACAATCTTCAGTCTTTAGTATCTTGTGTGACGTGAGAGCAATTATTATACGGTGCGCGCACAAATCTTGAACTATTCATTTCCACTTGCCGTCTAAATTATAATTATTTTAAATAACATGGAACAAATCTTCAACTTAAAATTTGTTGCTGAAGTTGAAAAGCATCCTGTGCTATATAATTATAAAATAAAGGGTTATTCTAGAAAAGATGCCACTGACAAAGCTTGAAATGATGTGGGCAAAGAAGTGAACCTTACAGGTAGGCTTACAATATCTTTATTTATTAAAAATATAAACAATTTTAGTTAAAGGTGCAATATTTCCACTGCCATGGTAGCGAAGCACGAGGCGTAAGAAAGTAGTTGGCTAAATAATTCCTGATTTCATTAGCAGTAGCCTGTGGATGTAGTAAAAGCTCTTGCGGTGGTATTGTAGTAACTTCATCAGCAGTTTCAAAACTGTCGTATGGTTGTGGAGTATATGGCACACCATCTTTTGCAGGGATAAAGTTGTGCAGAATGCTAACGGCTTTTATTATGTCAATCACCCTTCTCGTAGTTTGGCAGCGAATAGCACTATTTAATACTTGAAATTTTTTAGTCATCATGCCGAATGCACATTCCACAGTTTTTCTTCCCCTACTCAATATGTAATTGAAAATTCTTTTCACATTATTAAGAGTTCTTTAAGGGTATGGTCGCATTAAATATCGGGTCAGCGGAAAAGCTTCGTCTCCAACAAAGTAGTAAGGAAACTCGTACTCATCTTCTGGTAATATTGAAGACACTGGTATGTTTAGTCCTCCATTTGTAATCCAGTGCTTAACAGCTGATGAACGGAATATTCCTCCATCACTGTTCCTACCAGCATACCCAGTTTCGATGGCAGTGAAAATACCATCTGCATCACTACATGCCAATAGTACTATGGAGTGATAACGCTTATAATTGAAATTACTTGATCCGGTACCAGGTAGTTTTTCGATTCGAATGTGCTTCCCATTCAACGCACCCAAACAGTTCGGCAAATTCCAAAGCGAATAGAAACGTTGAGCTATTGCCTTCCATTTTTCTTCAGTGGGGATAGGCATATAGGAATCTTTTAACGCTTCCCAAATTAATTTGGTTGTTTCACGCACAATGTATACAACTGTACTTTCTCCTCTAGCAAAGTACAGTGAGAGCGATACGAAAGTACAGTATCTACAAGAAATTAATAATATATTACATATTTTTACATATCAGGGTTGGTTTGTATGTATATATTAGGTTCGGTTGTTGGGATAGATTAAATTCAGCCCTTTATTTCTTCATGTGCCGGCATTTAGACAACCAGTTTTTTTTTTTTAGGAAATACAGGGTTTGATTTATGTATTCTAAAAACCTTTTTTGAAAAGTAGGAATTCCCTTAAATGTAATTTCTATATTTGATATACAATTTTTTTTGCAGGAAATGAATGCAAGGAAAAATGGAAGAATCTTCGATCTGTATACGTCCGTCACATGAAACCGTCTCCCAGTAGTGCTGGTACAAAAAGTAAAAAACCCTACTATTTGGCCAAAGTTATGCAATTTACACTTCAATTTATAAAAACTTTAGACACACCAACTGGCAATTTACCCTTAAACCCCTACGAAACCACTGTTGCAGATCCGGAACAAGGTTCGGCTGTTCAAACAGATAATATATATGATCTGGCCGATGGGGAAAAAGCTTCCGAATCGCTAGAAGTCGATCCACCATCCCCCTTTCCACCGACTACAGTTACTCATTCCACCCAATTATCTACAACCTTAACACAAAGAGAAAAAGCTGATCTTTCTGAAGAAATCCCTAGTAATACTCCTACCTCAAGCTCACGCATAACCAACCGAAAAGTCCGCAAACGAGCTGCCACTGATGTGGATAAATCCTTTGCAGACTATTTACAAGCAAAAACAAAAAAAATTCACAGCAATACTTTAAACGAGGAAGTGAAACAAAAATACGATAACGATAAAAGAATGTTTCTCTTGAGTCTGTTATCCGAGATTGAACCCATGACGAACACGCAAAGCTAGTCATTCCGGCGTAAGGTTCTGCGCTTATTGATGATATCATCAATCCAGTTCAACACGTCACAAATTATCAATTCACTCCAACCGGCTCGAATTCATCAATGTCTATTAAGTCGACTATGATGGATGTTACTTCCGAGGATTTATCATCCGAATACCAATTAACAGAGCATCATG
Source organism: Polydrusus tereticollis (assembly GCA_963920685.1). NCBI lineage: Eukaryota > Metazoa > Arthropoda > Insecta > Coleoptera > Curculionidae > Polydrusus > Polydrusus tereticollis. The sequence continues at coordinate 60,443,827 of OY987328.1, forward strand.
ATGTTGCTTCACAAGACTATTATAACGTTGTCCGTGAGGCTTTAGAATAGTGACCTTGTGTTATATTATCATGTTCATGATATGTTTATATTATTATTATTGTTAATAGATAGTATCCTCCCCCTATTATGTGTATTATTTGCCATACCTTAGCGTTATCAGTAGTCTCTCTTCTGGACCCACACATTCCCTCATATTCGTGTCCATATAATTTATGGGAGGAGTAATTATCTGCAAAAGTTCTACGTACGTCTCCTTTTTCATTCTATAAAATGCACGAAATTTTGAATCCGTTACTTGCAATTCTTTCGCAGCCACAAATAATCTGCAGCGGACATTCCTTTTAATATACGGATGGATCCAGAATCTCCTTCAACGTCTCCATCTGTAGTTGTCATAATAGTAGAGGAAAATATCTTCTTCGCTACTAGAAGGGGACATTTTTTTGAAAGAAAAACAACTGATGTGGCAATCAAAAGCAGCTCGCGACTTTATGACTAGTGTATTGACCGTTTGAAGGTGAATGGGCAACTTAAGTAGCCTGTCGCTCAGTCTCCTGGTATCCACGCTACTACAGTTTCTTTTGAGTATCCCCGTGTGAGGAGTGACTTACACCGTCTATACTATAGTCACGCAGTCGCGAGCTGATTGTTACATTAGTTGGTATTCTCTTTATTTCGCTACGTGAATTAAAGTAAAAAATGTGCGACGCTAGTAGCAGAGAAGATATTTTCCTGTACCATTATGAGCACTACAGAAGGAGTTGAGTTTTCAGTATGATCTTTTCTTGAATACACTTTCTTTTGTAACTAGACAGCACAGGATGCTTTTTAACTTCAGTCACGCATTTCAAGTTGAAAATTTGCTCCATGTTTGCTCGCGTCATACAACAGAGTCAGACTAAAGTTGTAGTAGTGTTGTGCGGTAGCGCGCGACCAAGCACATCGGGTCGCGGATACTCGAGTCACGTCAGTCTCCCAGTAGCCGCCACTTGAGTAGCGCTGTGTGAGTTGTCTCATTTAAATCTACATAATGATATGATACGCACTCACCCCATTAAAATATTCGAACTTAACCCATTAATTATATTTTAGATCTGGTTGACAATATGGTTAGAATTTATGCTAGGAAAATAAATAAGGGAAGCAAAGAAGATTTGGAAAAGACACTTGAAGATGTTTTTTCTGTGAGTGAAGTCTAAAAAATTACCACTCGCCAAGAAAAAGTTAAAAACATTGATGAATCATTGCTGACAGATAGCGAGTACAGCACTCAAGAAAGTGACAATGAAAATTAAGAAGACATTAGAAGTAGATGAGCAAAACCATATAAAGGTAGGTCTCATTTAACTTGAAAATGCCCTGTCTCCAATTTTTTTTACATAAATAATAATTTTTAGCTGAATTTGCAACTTGACTGGTGCAGGCAAGTATGTTTATTTGCTGTCATCCACGCGAAGTAGTTTAACAAGCAATTATATTTTTTTAGTCATTATTATTAAAAATAACTGTTTGCATTTAACGTTTTTTAGGTTAGATTAGGTGCGAGATTGTTTGTGTTTCTTTTCAAATATTAACGAAAATGTCACCTACGTAACACAGTAAAAGAGACGTAGATGACTTTTCAGTGACATTTTAGCTAAATTATGTTCCCAGTTCCACTTTTAGATCATTTGATAGGCTTATAATTGCTAATAATATTATGTTGATATTTATTTAATTGCGCAATGCATTTGAACTGATTTCCGAATCATGCCTTTGATTACCGCTGAAAGAGACCGGAGTTATAGAGAATAAATTAATCAATATGCTGAAAAATGAGCCGAATACTTGACAAAATGTAGTGAGAGGGCTGCAAAGCAAAAAAAAATGAAGATCTATCAGATCGAGAAAAAAGATTCGAAAGAAAGAAATGGCGTGAAAATCAAAAACGCTCTCGAGACACTACTCATCCGCTATCCCCTGTGCCCTTTTGCGATGTTTCTGGCGGTCATGAAGCAAATAGACTTACGGGTCGAAAAAAAAGTGGCTAGCAGAAGAAACGATTCATACAAAAAAATCAAAAAACTTGAACAGAAACCAAAAAAAGCGAAAAAATACAAGAAGGGGAATAAAGGAATCAAGAAAATCCCTAAAAATGAAGAAAAATATAAGGACAAAAAAAACTTACACCTGTAACTAAAATGAAAGTCGAAACAGAAGGCTACAACGTTCCCGAAGGAGTGAAAAGACAACTAGTAGTTCACAATGCATTGTTGAATCAGATAAAAATTATTTACACGAGGAGCCCTTCAGAATTAGACGAGCAAGTTGTTAGCAGTACTGTTGAAGGTAATATTTTGAAAAAATATAAATGTCAGACATCTGTTAAAAAGGAAATAGGTTATTTTGCTAAACGCAAATATAAACCAGAATCTCATAATAAAAGAAGTAGTTGCAGGCGACGCTACATTCTCGACCATAATATAGTCGCGTTTTTTAATAGCGACGATATAACTAAGCTAACTCAAACAGTTTCAAGGAGAAAGATAAAAAACAAAAGAGATTATTAAAAGATAATATGAGAACTCTGAACAAAAAGCTTTGCAGTGAAACTCCATGATAGAACTTAAGTTTCGCTACATTTTGCAGACATCGTCCAAAGACCCAAACTTTCTGACCGAGATTCATGTTTGTGTAAAAAGCATTCCAACATGCAATTTTCATTAAACACATGTTAAACAAAAGTTTCAGAAAGAGAAAAACATTGAAAAAATATGCTAATAATTTTCTGGAAAATAAAATGATTACGGAAGACTTTGAGACATTCATCTCTGCCAGTCTGGTCAACTGTAAAGGAGTGTTTCTGGAGACAACGATGGAGGAGATAATTAGGACACTAATAAGAGTAATAGAAGCCCGAAGAATGAAAAAAAAGTGGTTACAGAAGAAAAACAGACTATGTTGATACTGAATCGGTGATTATCACCTTTGAAGAGAAAATTATACCAAGCTCGATTGAATTCGACTATTGCGATACGAAGATAAATGTCTTTATACCACCAGTTATGCAATGCTTCAATTGCCTGAGATATGGACATTCGTCAAAGCAATGTAGGAGCAAAATAAAATGTTAATAAGTGCACAGAAGAGCGCCCGGAAAGTGACTGTAAGTCACTCATTGCTGAATGTACATACTGCTATCCACAAATCTACAGAAAGAAGGTGCGCTGAATACGAAAGGCAAAAAAACATAAAGGAATTAATGGCAATAGACAATATCTCATACTATGATGCCAGACAACGTTGTCCCAAAACATTTACAGATGTAACTAGCCAGAAAGAACACAATACCCAAATCACAGGGATTTCCCAAGTCTACGAAAGATACAAGCCTAAATGTCAATCAGCAAAAAAAAGCAAACTAACACAGCAACCAACATATGCAAATAAAACAAATAAATTTAAAAGGAAAAAACCTAGCTCACCTAATATAGGATATGACAAAGGAGAACATATGTATCATACAATATCTTGTAACTTGTAACGTAAGGTCTAAGGAATGCATGATGCATTGTAGAAAACAAAGACAAAATGATGAGGTAGGGCTGTGTACACTTTTTTGAAATAAGAGGGAACAACAGTCGCTTTTGTATTAAGTGTATAATCTTGAAAATAATTTAAATTAGCAGAGCGTTTTCGGCTTTAGGCCATGTTCAGTGCTTCTTTGTCAGGAAACAGGAAACTTCGTTGACAAAATTAACTTTTTTCGAGTGGGCTATCAACAGCACAATGTAAAAACTTATTATGTAAAAACAATTAACACGTAAATTTATAAAAGACTAACAACGTGGACGAACCATAGAAATTTAAAAAGTTAATTTTGTCAATGAAGTTTTCTGTTTCCTGACAAAGAAGCACTGAAGATGGCCCTAGGCCGAAAGCGATCTGCTAATTTAAATTATTTTCAAGATTATACACTTAATACAAAAAACGACTGTTGTTCCCTAAAGACAAAATGGTAAAATATTTTTTGTGGAAATCAGACAAAACAGAGAGGAAAATTTATTGTTACTAAAACTGTAAAAGTTGATATCAGGATAAAGTTGCCAGATTTATGCAAAAACGTTAATGAAGAATTTAGAAAGACATTTTGCGTACATATTTACAAAAAAAAAACATCAAACGAGAGGGAGACAAAAATACATTGCAGAACTTTGTTATGAAGAAGCAACTATTCATATGGATTTCTCGGAAAATTACCAATGTAAAATTATCCAGGAAATCCAAGCGATGAACTTTGGCTCGTCCCACAATCAAGCTTCTTTGCATATAGTTGTAACATAATATACGGAAAATGGCACACACATTATCTCCATTAAAAAGACATGACCCATCTGTCATATGGGCTCATCTCATGTCCATTCTGAAAAAAATTAAAGAAAGAGGCAGAAATAAACAGTATTTACTTCTTTAGTGACGGCCCATCGTCCCAGTCTAGAAACAAAGAAAGCTTTTACTTTTTAAGCACAATTTTTTTAGACATGGAATTTAAATGTGCTACTTGGAATTTCTCAGAAGCTTCACACGGTACTAACATGAACTAACCAGACAGTGTTGGTACTGCAATAAAAAGAAGTGCAGATGGTACAGTTTTCAAGGGTGAAGACATCCCTAATGCCGGCATTACTTTTGAGAAACTACAGTGCTAAACAGCAGTAAGATTAATTTTCATACCAGAAGGGAAGATTGTCAAAATGGAGAAAAAGAAATCGATGGACAATAAATTAATGCCAATAAAAGGAATAATAAAAATCGGTCAAGTTATATTGAACTCCACATCAAAATTATAAAGGTCCCTAACAGAAAATTCCAATTGTTTCTTCCTGTCACGAACCATTTGAAATGGAAATTAAAAATCCCATTGTTGACTCAAGGTATTCAAGAGAAAATGAAGAGCTGCTCCATTGAGGAGCCTGCATATGAAATAAAAATCGGAAACTGGATTTTGGTAAATTTTTAAGACATATTATAACCTGGAAGCATAATTTATAAAAATGAGAATACTAATGAAATTGCGGTGAATGCTTTATATTCAGTGGGGCACAATAAAAATAAATATGTTTGGCTGACTAAATGAGATAAAAATATATGGTATTCATTAAAGGACGTTTCTTGTTTCGTTAAACCTCCAGAAAAGTTTAAGCAAACGAGTATTAATATTTACTGATGCTACATGGCTGAAAAATGATTTGAAGACTGACTGAAGATACCAAGAAAACTGAACATTATCCTAAGTGTACTTAAATCAGCCTGAATATTTTTAAGTTTTAATACACCTTTTACAGCGTTGCCGATTTGCACATTGAATTTGTTGCGACGTTGACAGATTAATTTATGTTTATTACTTTCATTATTAGAAAACGTGTTTTCCAAACAGCGTGTTTTAATTTTCTTTGAATTCTTTTTAAAGGTTACTTTTTTCCGACTTTGTAGTGTTAATATGACACGGTTTGTAGCAGTAGTAATTTAAATCTTATTTGCATTTTATCCCCAAAAGAGTTTAGTTATTCCTAAAAATATTATTACAGTTCATAGCCACAACGGCTTCTACTAAATATTGATTCTTGAGCTGCTTACCAATCTCCAATAAATAAAAACAAACTTTTTACAAATTATTTTCTTTAAAACTTTACCCGCTGGCTAACATTTTGTAGCTATGCACATGAATACCTACAGTGGCAGATTTTTCTAGTGAAATAAATTGTAGCAGGGTATATCGGGTATTTCGAAGTGCAGACCCAATATATCAAAATTTTTTTTTCCCCAATCGACTAGTGAGGTCCCAGCTTGATTTCCCCACTCACGTTCAACCGACCCGAGGGGGGGGGGGGAAGGGGGTAGGGGCCATTGAAAAGTACGGGATATCGGTTTTTCGTGGATTGCTCCGTCAGTTTTGATCCTACCGAAAAAATTGATCTTTCCAAAAAGCAAGAGCTTGGCAGAGCACGTAAGCTCGTGCAAATCCGAAGTCAATTGGGCAACCTTTTCGCGAAATATAGCGAATTTTCGGTGCGAAAAAAAAAAATTTCAATTAGTTTGTTCTTGGCCGGTCGTGCATGTAGGGGGTTCAGTTAAGGTTTTTTAGAAGGGTGTTTTCATGTTTTTTAAGAGCCCGTTGGGAGGGATGGTGGGACGATTAGGAGGGGAGGGAGAGCGAAAGTTCGAAATTTCTTAAAACCCCGATAACTCGACTCCGAAGAGGCGTAGCGCAAAAAATCAAACTGCGTTTTTTTCGTCTTTTTGCCCGGAATACAATGAACCCTTTCCGTAGCAACGTTCGCGAAAAATCCGCCGCTGGCACGCGAAACAAAGATCTGCAATTTTTTCAAAATGTTTTATTGGCATGAAGGGAAGGGGTGGGGGGAACAATTTTTATTTAAAAAGATGCCCCTATTTTTCAGCTTTAACTTTCGCCCTTCAAAATCCCGCTGCGATAATTTTCGAGGGAGATATGAGTGTTCTAGCTTTCGACTCTGTAACGGGGAAACCGAGAGGAGTGAAGGGTTCTTGAGGGGCTAAAAATGAAGCTGAAACATTTGGCTCTTTATTTAAAAAATAAATTTATTGCATTCGGTCCATATTTCGCCCGTCCGCGCGAGTTAAAAGCATGAAAACGAGCACAAGCGGCGCGTGAGTGTGTCATCACTAATGGGTATAAAAGCACCGTACGAAATACCGTACAAATTTATTGGCGTACACACTGAAATGGCTAAGAAAAATACACCTAAGAAACTATCTATTTACTCTATACTCCAAGTGGCTATCTCTTATATATATTTCAAGGTATCTTTTTCGGCCAACTTTAAGAAAAAATTCGATCTATTAGTCTCACAATATCGTTTTCAAAACCAATTTTATTTGAAATCCCTATCTTCACCATGATAAAATGCCATGCTATTATGTAAAAACACGTCTTTCGAAATTCCAAAGAAATGACCAAAATCGACCGAATTTCCAAACACTCTGTATCTGAATATAATTTAGAAGGGTCACACAACCTATTCCACCCAATTTCAAATCTTAAATCGCTAAATTCACTTCATAATCTCGTTACAAAAAGTAGTGAAAATGGGACATTTTGACAGATCGAAAATATAATTAATTCTGGTTCAATTTCAAAGCCGTCTATTCAACATTTGCTGGTGTTTTTCGGTTAAATTTTTGGCATGTTTTCCGACATAAATTACCATTTATCTCCAACTTGAATGATAAAACTGCCAACTTTATTGGGTTATTCGTGTAGGGAAAACATGGGGCAAGAAAATAAGCCATAAAACTACCCCCTAAATTTTATTTTGATATTTTTTAAAACCTGTTGAATAAAATTTTTGAAAAAAAAAATCGTAAATAAATTATTTTAAATACTTAAATATCGGTTGGGAAGCACCATTTAGCGGTTTTTTTAAGCTCTGTTATCCCTTCATCATATAAGACCTAAAGAGTTTTAAAAAGTTAGAAACCGAATTTTGTACAAACTTATAATATGTTGATTGATGTTTAAACAAAACATCGAAGAAAAAAATAATTCAAACTCCTGTAGCTCACTCTGTATAAATATTGAAAAAATTTGCAAATTGCCAATTTATGTAATTTCACGAGCTCTTTCGGGACATGTGATAAAATTTCCAATGTTCACCCCAAAAGCGATTAATAATTGCGTAAAAATAGGGTCAAAAACAACCATTTTCGATTTTTCTAAAATTCTCCCATTTTTAGTGATTTTAAGACAAAATGAGAGGTTAGATAGATTAAAATATTTGAGTTGGTCAATCCAAATCTTCAAACCGCATTTCGATCAGATTGACGTAAGTCGATCTATTAGCCTCCGAACTTACCCGCGCGAGTGCATTTTTTCGACCTAAAAGTGTAAAAAAAAATATTTCTAAATCCTTTTTTAAAAAAAACTCTCCAGATTGTTTGAAAGACCATCGTCCTCTATATAAATCCAAAAATATAATTTCAATCAGTCCACCATTAACGTCAAACGAGTCTCCCAATCACAATCCACATAAATTAGGCACTTAAAACGGTCGCCCTATTTTCGCCAAACAACCGGTAGATTTAATTCGTCGATATTTAGATAGCATTTGTCCTTCAAAAAAAAAAATCTAAAAAGTTTATCGTTCCAGCGTGTACCGTTTCTGAGAAAATGAAAAAAAACGCAAAAAAGTGCAATTTTCAAAAGTGGCCCCTTCCCGCTCGCCGCCGCGCCGCCCCAACTGACTAACGCGCCCGCTTGGGCTCGTTTTCATGCTTTTAACTCGCGCGGACGGGCGAAATATGGACCGAATGGAATAAATTTCTTTTTTTAATAAATAGCCAAATGTGTCAGCTTCATTTTTAGCCCCTTAAGAACCCTTCACTCCTCTCGGTTTCCCCGTTACAGAGTCGAAAGCTAGAACACTCATATCTCCCTCGAAAATTATCGCAGCGGGATTTTGAAGGGCGAAAGTTAAGGCTGAAAAATAGGGGCATCTTTTTAAATAAAAATTGTTCCCCCCACCCCTTCCCTTCATGCCAATAAAGCATTTTGAAAAAATTGCAGATTTTTGTTTCGCGTGCCAGCGGCGGATTTTTCGCGAACGTTGCTACGAAAAGGGTTCATTGTATTCCGGGCAAAAAGACGAAAAAAATGAAGTTTGATTTTTTGCGCTACGCCTCTTCGGAGTCGAGTTATCGGAGTTTTAAGAAATTTTGAACTTTCGCTCTCCCCCCCTCCTAATTGTCCCACCATCCCTCTCCAACGGGCCCTTAAAAAACATGAAAACACACTTCTAAAAAACCTTAACTGAACCCCCTACATGCACGACCGGCCAAGAACAAACTAATTGAAATATTTTTTTTCCGCACCGAAAATTCGCTATATTTCGCGAACAACTTGCCCAATCGACTTTGGATTTGCACGAGCTTACGTGTTCTGCCAAGCTCTTGCTTTTTGAAAAGAACAATTTTTTCGGTAGGATCAAAACTGACGGAGCAATCCACGAAAAACCGATATCCCGTACTTTTCAATGGCCCCTACCCCCCCTCCGATCGGTTGAACGTGAGTGGGGAAATTAAGCTGGGACCTCACTTAGTCGATTGGGAAAAAAAAATTTTGATATAGGAGGTCTGCAATTCAGGCTCTTTTCTTTGCCGGTTATACCCTACTATTGTGGTTCATTCATTTTGAGAGTGATGATATTTTATGTACTTTTAATTTTATTAAGTCGTATAGGTACTTGTAACTCTCCCTAGATTCTTGTATTTTTATTTTTGTTACCCCTTTTTTCTGTACTATTTTGATAATATCCAATATGTTCGTCATCGGTTATTTTTTAAATTCAGAACCGTTCGTTTTGCTTGCGGATAGGAAACTCCCTAAACTTTCTATTCATTTCTACAAATTACATAAAAAATAAAACAGCAAATGACGCAAGCCTGACAATTAACTTCGAAACGAAACAAACCACCTAAATAGTTTGTGTGTATTCTGTAATCACCGACAATTATTAATTAATTAATAATGTTTTTTATTTAGTATTTAAAATATAACATGACATATAAATATGTATATACGTGACAAAGCTTGTTCTCTAGCCACTTGTTGACACTTTATATAATAAGGATTAACCAAATTGTGCTAAACCAGCTATTCTCTGGGGTATACGCCCCAACGAGCGTTATTATAAAGCACAAATTTGCGTATTTTGACTGAACACTGTTAGTACAAAATTGAAGAAACTACAGGAAAGAAAGGAATGAATTTCTATTGTCAATGGTAGGATGCTACACTGCTGCTATCTGTAGACCGGTTTCGAACTCTTTGGTTCTCGTCAGTACAGGGCAAGCATGAGTAGTGAGCATACGGACCATTGAAAAAACCGAAACACCTTTAGCTACGCTATTGCGTAGGCAGACAATATAGGTAGCGCCATCTTCCAGCAGTTTCCAGCAATCTGAAGTGAAAAGTACCGTATAGTACTGACAACTGAATTTTGAAAAAAAAAATGTACTTACTGACGAGAACCAAAAAGTTCGAAACCGGTCTGCAGGCAGCATCATATCATGGGAAATAGAAATTGATTCCTTTCCATCTGCTAGTTTCTGCAATTTGAGTTTGTATTTCAGTACTAACAGTGTTAGTCAAAATACGTCATATTTTGCTTTATAATTCAGTGCTTGTTGGGGCATTTAGCCCAGAGAATAGCTGTTTTAGCAAAATCTGACTAATTCTTGTACATATAAGGTCTCAACCAGTTTAACGTGTAGTAATTCTATATGCCTTAATTTATTTGAAGAATCCAGTGGTGTGTTTTTTGGAAAAACGCTCAGACCCGTCGATTTTTATTTCTTAATGTGTTTTTTTTTAGAGTAAATTCATGGATACAGGGTAGTCCAAAAATAAGTTCATTAACTTCAGTTTTTCAAATGAAAACATCTATTCCTTATATGATTTATTATTATCCTTGAATTTTTCATCGAATTCTAAGTATGTTTCATGCACCATGTCTTATACCTAAACTAGACAGTAATCGAAAAAATTACGATTGCACATATCAATAAGTAAGTCCTAGGGTAAACGGTACAGTTGTTGGCACCCCAACAGTTATTGGCACATTATTGGTAACATAGTTGAATTTAAGGCTATTTCAATATTTATTAAAATCATAATAATTTTAATGATATCTGACAACATTGCTCTGCGGCGTCACCGCCAGCATTGCAAGCTAACCTATATTTTAGTTGTTTTATGACAGTTGAAAGGGGCGTGTGTTGTTGGTTCTTGTAAGATCAGGTGAGTTTTTCATAATTTGCTAAGGATTGATAGGTGTTTGGTAGCATTTAATTATTGTTTCGAGCGGCATTATCCACGATTATGTTTTTTTCTGTGTTAACATAGACAAAAATATGGCTTTATAACCATAAAACACTCGTTAAAATGCGCGGGAAAGTGTAATTTCTTCGGTGCCAACAACTGTCTTTTACAAAATAGAAAAATATAGTGACTGGCCCAGAGTGCCAATGACTATGTTTTGTTTGTTTTCTTATTAAAAAGCGACAATATGTTAAAAGCCATAAATTTAACATTTGAATTATTTACTACCTATAAAAGTAAATAAATTTGCAACGCAGACAGTTGTTGGCACGGTCCCAATCATTGTTCATACTCTGGGCCAATAACTGTATTTTTTACAGAATGCCGAAGGTAGCAAACTCAGAGCCCTACAAGAAAAAATATTCAGAAGAAACACTTAACAAAGCTTTAGAAGAAATTGAAAATGGTGTCAGCAAAAAGGCCGTGGCCAAAAAATATAATATTCCTAGATCAACCTTGCAATTCAGGGGAAGTAGTAAATTCTCTAAAACATCTCATGGACCTTCACCAATTTTAACACTGGCAGAAGAACAGCTCTTGGTCAAATGGGTATCAGATTCCGTTAAAAAAGGATTTCCGCAGAGAAAGGAAGACATTCAAATAAGTGTCAAAACTTTTCTTGACGACCATCCTCGCCCAAAGCCTTTTAAAAAAAAATTCCCAGGAGAGGGGTGGTACAAGAATTTTTTTACGTCGAAATCCTTCGTTAACTGAAAGGCAGCCAGAAGCAGTAACATCGGCAAGTGCCAACGTTAGTGAAAATGATATACGAGGATGGTTTGCAAAAATCGAGGCTTATTTAACAGAGGAACAGCTGTTAGATATTTTAAACGATCCAAAAAGAATTTCAAATAGTGATGAAACCAACTTTCAACTTTGTCCGAAAACAAAAACTGTCGTTGCACCAAAAGGGTCGAAGAACGTCTATGAAGTCGATAGAGGTCAGGCAAAATCAAATATCACAGTATTATTTACGTTTTCGGCAGCTGGAGAAACCACACCACCATTAATAGTATACCCTTATAAACGTCTACCCTTCGAGATTAGCTCGTCAGTACCAAAAAGTTGGGGAGTAACATTTTCCGAAAATGGGTGGATGAAATCACACATTTTTTATGGATATATTGGAAATATTTTCTACACACATCTTAAGCAGAATAATGTAGCATTTCCAGTGATACTGTTTGTAGATGGACACACCACACACCTTACTTCACAAATTAGTGAATTGTGTAAAAAGTTAAATATAATCCTAATAGCTCTTTACCCCAACGCAACACGAATATTACAGCCAGCGGATGTTTCCGCTTTTAAACCCTTAAAGACATTGTGGAAAAGGGGGGTAAATGATTGGAGAAGAGAACATCCCACCGAATCATTATCCAGAGAAAAATTGGCACCGATTCTGGAAAGCGTTTTGCCAAAACTAAAACCTGACTCCATTGCCAATGGGTTTCGTGTATGTGGTTTGTTCCCCTGGAATCCCGATGCTGTAGATTATTCAAAATGCTTGGGAAAAAAAAGGTTTTACTTACTAACACAAGTGAAAGTAGTAATATAATAATCCAAAAAACTCTAAACTATGAAAAGTTTAGGCAGATGGTGGGGACAACAAAAGTTAGCTCAATTTCAAGCAAAAAATGTCACATACGAGAAAAACGATTCCGAAATTTTGTACGAAATATACAACTTTTTTGAAAATAAAGAGAATAACGTCTACAAAATGTCCAAAGAATTAAGCCAAAATGTGGAGCAATATATAAAATATTACATAAACAACAACATAAAAATTGTTGAAACTGATAATTTGAATATTAATGTAAGCGAGTCTAATGCTGCGGAAGAAAATGTTCAACGTTTTGATATTACAGATCTTCCAATTGTTTTTTCTCCCACCGAGGCTCCCGCAACTAATGAATATGTTCAACAAGAAGTGACTACTAGTTTCTTACAAAAAAATAATACTCCTTTGATGAAACAATATCTAATCTGGCCTGTTACACCGCAGAGAAAAGGAACTAAAAATTCAGAAAAGATGTCATTTGTACTTACATCAGATCAATGGCAAAACATGCAAACTGAAAAAAAGCGCCAAAAACAGAGGGAAGAAGAAGGGAAGGAAGAAAGGAAAAGAAAAAGGTTAGAACAAGCTAAAGCAAAAAAAACGAATGCAATTAAAAAAAAAGAAAATAAAAATAGTAAAAAAATCAAAATTATTTCTGACGAAAAAGTAACCTATGATGTGATCAAACAACTACAAAACAAGACACAACTGGATGAGACAAGTGCACAACAAATAAAAAACGCCGGGTTAACTCAAAGTAATACTTTAGAAAAGAAACCGGAGGAATCAATAAGGAAACCATTCGTTTTCGAACATTGCAATCTAAACAATCAGGGACTAGATAAGGAACCGAAGGAATCAATAAGAAAACCATTAGTTTTGAACGATTGCAATTTAAACAATCAAGAACAAGAGACTCCCTTCCTTGAAACAATTCCTTTAACAAAGAATGCAAATGCAGAGAAAAAACCTACTCATGTTAAACAAATCCGTTTTGGGCATGTGTTTTATCTGCACTTACAACGTTACTTCACAGCGTAATGGTATAAAATGTTTTTCTTGTGCCCGGGTATTTCATTTAACTTGTATAAGGAAGCATTTTAATATGCCACCAATTGTGAAAACATTTATTTGTAAGGCCTGTTACAAAAAATGATTTCCATTTACAGAAATATACTCTACTTTTAGTTCCTAACATTTAGCTATTAAGATTCAAGAAGTAGTCCATTTTCTGTGGCGAGATTATTAAAGAAAACAAGGTCTGTCTATAGCACCAAACTAAAATTTTTATTTGTCCCTTTAAGGTGAAAAAAGGATTACAGAGTGTGCATAATTTAATGTCATTTTAGGTTGTTTAGGTTGTACTAGTTTCAACTTTAGTCAAAGTCATCATCAGCAACCATACAATTAAGAATTATGTTTAGGATGTACCTAAATAAACGAACTAAAACAAATTAAAAGGGGGGGGGGGAACGAAGTGGTTCAACAATACATGGCCATAACGTGCACCTTATGTAGCCAATGGACTCGACAGAAGACAATCACCTATACGATGCTACTTTCAGCAATGAAGGAAATTAGATGCGAAAATTTTAGTAGAGGGAAATTCAAATGGAATCATTTATAGTCATGATATGATATATAGCTGTCTATAATGAAAAGTCAATAAAGTAAACGTTTCATAAGTCAACTCCAAGAAAGAACATGATTTATTTTTGGTGGGTCAGAATTTTAATAAGAATAGTACTAATAAAGTAAAGGGGGGAAGGGGGGGGGGGGAGGAAAATTAAAATGTATTAAAATAATTTACGTCATTAAGTCAGTTGTGGTCATCTGAAAGGAGAAAATTGTTTCAAATTAAAATTGTGTACGAAAATATCGTAATCTATGGTCTCATAATTTAGACTTAAATTTGTATGTGAAATGTGATCAAGTACTCACCAAATTCTCCATATTTAGGGATTATTATTTAAAATTATGTCGACTTAATCGGGTTTACGTTGCAAACTTTCTTTTTTCTTTTCTTTTTAGTAAAAGAGGCACAAATTAGGAACATGACTTAAGACTTAATGCTGTTCAAAGCGAATGTTGCAATAAAATGGAGGGTATCTCTAATATCAGTACTGAAAATTTCTTTTTTGTATTATTTAAAATTTCGTATTTCCGGGTATCAACTGTCAAGTCCAAAGGCGGCAAATTCAAATTTAAACAAGAATCGTCATAACCTAGAGGGGGGGGGGGATGGAGGGAGGTTGACATGGACTTTATGATACACTATAAATAATTGTTAGACTACATTAACATCCCTTATTCGGGGTGTGTACATATGAGTATTATAATAGATAAATCAAAGTAATGATGTGAGAGAGCACAAAAAACTTTATAAGAGAATACTTTATTTTATTTAATCATACATCCACCTGGCTATTAAAGCACCCTATCGCTAAGTCACCACGACCTTCAATCATAATTACAAAAGGGTAAGAAAATAAGCTCAAACCATAAATAACTGGTATTATATGCAACCAACTTGACTGGAAAGATATAAAAGTCAGTTACCATTGTTACACAAATGAAATGAAAATTGCGGTATAAATAGTTGTCAAAATTACAGTTTACTGTAATTTCATTCGATAAATGTGTATGAGAGTTTAAAATCTTATTTTATGGTTATAACCAAATTAAAACAATAGAGGTGCTAAATTTGGTGAAAAATGAGTAGAAGAGTTTAAATTTGAAGAGAATTAAAGAAGGGGAGACAGTCAAAAGTGATCTGTTCATTCAAGACCTGAATTTAAGGGTTTTTTATAGCTTTGTTAATCTCGTATATTTCCCATAAACAAAAAGTTCGACCTTTGGGAACAACATGTAGGATTTCAACTCCTGTGTCCGGGTTAAAAGTGTGTTTTGTGTTAAGAATGTGATCGGAGAAATTTGAACGAGTGTCAGCAGGCAATGGCTTATTTTTATTCCTTTCCACTAGTACGAGGTGATCTTTGATCCTTATATTAAACTTTCGCCCTGTGCGTCCTATGTAACAACAATTACATGTTGAGTGATCCTCACTATGGGTACAGGACAACTTGTATACTCCTGATTTTTCTAAAATATCAACTGTATCTTTATTATTATTTATATATTTTTTAAGGTTATTTTGCGTTTTAAATGATATGTGCATATTATTATTAAATTTATATTTGAAATTTTTATTTTACTACAGATACGTTGATGATATAATAGCAGGCTTTACTGGTACAGATGAGGAATTAAATGGGTTTCACAATTTTATTAACACTATACATCCTTCTATTGAATTCACTATTGAACATGAAACGAATAATTGCATTAATTTCCTTGATCTAACTATCTCTAAAATCAATAATGAATTACAATTTGCAATATTTCATAAACCTTCTTCGACGGATAGTATCATCCCTTATAACTCTAATCACCCTATAGGGCATAAATTGAGTTCCTTCCACTCTTTTTTCCATCGACTGTTTGCTATCCCTATGAACAACGATAATTTCAACAAAGAACTTTCTTACATTAAACAACTTGCTATAAATAATAAATATCCAATGCATGTTATTAATAAAATATATTATAGAAATTTAAATAAACATATCAACAAAAACCTAGAACCTATTGTAGATAATAATAATCATAGATATTATACTAGCCTACCCTATATGGGAACAATATCACATAATATTAAAAATATATTTCTAAAATTTAATAATAATATGCACATATCATTTAAAACGCAAAATAACCTTAAAAAATATATAAATAATAATAAAGATACAGTTGATGTTTTAGAAAAATCAGGAGTATACAAGTTGTCCTGTACCCATAGTGAGGATCACTCAACATGTAATTGTTGTTACATAGGACGCACAGGGCGAAAGTTTAATATAAGGATCAAAGATCACCTCGTACTAGTGGAAAGGAATAAAAATAAGCCATTGCCTGCTGACACTCGTTCAAATTTCTCCGATCACATTCTTAACACAAAACACACTTTTAACCCGGACACAGGAGTTGAAATCCTACATGTTGTTCCCAATGGTCGAACTTCTTGTTTATGGGAAATATACGAGATTAACAAAGCTATAAAAAACCCTCAAATTCAGGTCTTGAATGAACAGATCACTTTTGACTGTCTCCCCTTCTTTAATTCTCTTCAAATTTAAACTCTTCTACTCATTTTTCACCAAATTTAGCACCTCTATTGTTTTAATTTGGTTATAACCATAAAATAAGATTTTAAACTCTCATACACATTTATCGAATGACATTACAGTAAACTGTAATTTTGACAACTATTTATACCGCAATTTTCATTTCATTTGTGTAACAATGGTAACTGACTTTTATATCTTTCCAGTCAAGTTGGTTGCATATAATACCAGTTATTTATGGTTTGAGCTTATTTTCTTACCCTTTTGTAATTATGATTGAAGGTCGTGGTGACTTAGCGATAGGGTGCTTTAATAGCCAGGTGGATGTATGATTAAATAAAATAAAGTATTCTCTTATAAAGTTTTTTGTGCTCTCTCACATCATTACTTTGATTTATCTATTATAATACTCATATGTACACACCCCGAATAAGGGATGTTAATGTAGTCTAACAATTATTTATAGTGTATCATAAAGTCCATGTCAACCTCCCTCCATCCCCCCCCCCTCTAGGTTATGACGATTCTTGTTTAAATTTGAATTTGCCGCCTTTGGACTTGACAGTTGATACCCGGAAATACGAAATTATAAATAATACAAAAAAGAAATTTTCAGTACTGATATTAGAGATACCCTCCATTTTATTGCAACATTCGCTTTGAACAGCATTAAGTCTTAAGTCATGTTCCTAATTTGTGCCTCTTTTACTAAAAAGAAAAGAAAAAAGAAAGTTTGCAACGTAAACCCGATTAAGTCGACATAATTTTAAATAATAATCCCTAAATATGGAGAATTTGGTGAGTACTTGATCACATTTCACATACAAATTTAAGTCTAAATTATGAGACCATAGATTACGGTATTTTCGTACACAATTTTAATTTGAAACAATTTTCTCCTTTCAGATGACCACAACTGACTTAATGACGTAAATTATTTTAATACATTTTAATTTCCCTCCCCCCCCCCCCCCCTTTACTTTATTAGTACTATTCTTATTAAAATTCTGACCCACCAAAAATAAATCATGTTCTTTCTTGGAGTTGACTTATGAAACGTTTACTTTATTGACTTTTCATTATAGACAGCTATATATCATATCATGACTATAAATGATTCCATTTGAATTTCCCTCTACTAAAATTTCCGCATCTAATTTCCTTCATTGCTGAAAGTAGCATCGTATAGGTGATTGTCTTCTGTCGAGTCCATTGGCTACATAAGGTGCACGTTATGGCCATGTATTGTTGAACCACTTCGTTCCCCCCCCCTTTTAATTTGTTTTAGTTCGTTTATTTAGGTACATCCTAAACATAATTCTTAATTGTATGGTTGCTGATGATGACTTTGACTAAAGTTGAAACTAGTACAACCTAAACAACCTAAAATGACATTAAATTATGCACACTCTGTAATCCTTTTTTCACCTTAAAGGGACAAATAAAAATTTTAGTTTGGTGGTATAGACAGACCTTGTTTTATTTAGCTATTAAGTTTGTTGTTTTTTTTTTCTATCCAAAGTATAGATAGGTAATTAAGAATATTTTTTATTTTTGTTATACCAAAGCATAGGTACGTACTTATCTATATTTTTATTATAATAGTCACTGTTCTTACATTTATGCACTTTTGTAAAAAGTTTTGTTACTGTACCTAAGTAGGGCATTACGAAGGGCATACATTAAACACTTTAATATAGGAGCATACAATAATTTAAATGTATAAATTTTAAAGTTTCCTGAAACTGTGATACTTATTTAAGACTTTGTTGGTTAGAATTTAAATAAAGATTTTTGTAAAATGTATGTACCTAGGTAGGTAAACCTACATCTAAACTATATGTGCAAATAACTGTATGATCAAGTGCCAATAATACTTACCAAAGTGCCAATAACTGCGATAATTGAGTATTTTAAGTTTAAGATTTATTTTAAAAATTTGTATTTAAAATAAAAGTGTTTCGTTTACATAGCCTTATTCCTTAGTCTTAATGAAATATTATAGTGCTATAGCCATTGCGATAAATAATTATTTTAATTTTTACAACATAAAAATAAAATCGGATGTTGCTTAAAGTGCCAATAACTATATGGTTTACCCTATTTATTTAAAAAAAAAAACAGAACAATAAACCAAATTAAATGTTAAAAATGTGCGTCATTTACGGCTTGACAATATCCAAGACGATCAATAAAACTCTCTTTGCAAGTTTTCAACCACTTTCGAAGTTATGACACGCACTTCTCTTCGGATCCTTTCTTTCAACTCCTGCAGATTGTTTGGCCTCAAATCAACAGATACTTTCGACTTGAGGTAACCCCACAAAAGGAAGTCCAGCGGAGTTAGGTCTGGTGACCTAGTAGGCCTTTCGATGGGTCCTCTCCTTCCTATCCACCGATCGGGAAAGGTTTCATCCAAAAATGTACTCACAGTGCCAGCATAGTGCGGAGGAGCATCATCTTACCGAAAAAACAGTTCTTCGTCAGGGGAGTCTGGGTCCAATGAATTTAGAAATAAAGCCAATAATGCTGGAATTAATTCAAGTTGGAGTAATCCGAGATATACAGTGTTCATTTTCTGTTGCCTAATAACCACAATTTTGTCTGTTCACATTACCATTCAAACTGAACGTAGCTTTATCGGAAAAAATAATATTTTTTACTAAATTCTTATCTAAATTGCACATATTATTATTTTGCATGCGTTCACCAAACTCATTTCGCCTATCGAAATCCTCTTCAAATAACTCATGCACTGGAATAACTTTGTATGGATGATATTAGTGCTTTTGAACTATTCGGTGAACAACAGATTTCCACATGTGTAAATTTGCCTTAATGTGCGACACAGGAGTTCATAGATTTTCTTCTAAGGAAAGCAAAACGTCCAGTTATTCATTTTCATCTCGAGCAGGACGACCAGATTTAGGCAAATCTCTAAGACGACCGGATTCCCCAAATTTAGCCTCTATTCTAGTCCATTTTTTGACATATGGAAGGACGATCAGGATGTATTTCATTGAATAATTGACCTGTTTCTATTTAAGTAAGTGTTCTATCACCAAACCCAACCATGCATAGAATTTCAATTTTTTCTCGTTTCGTTAACCTTTGTGAAACCCACAAATTTGCAACTACGCTTGACAATTACTTATTTGAAGTAAAATTGTCATACAGTTGGGACTAAACGATGACAAGTCAACATTCGGAACGGTCTTACTTATTGATATTATGTTTGTTCAATAGTAATTTTTTCGATAATTGTTGAGCTTAGATATGGTTATTTAGATTATTGTTGAGGTAGATCTGGTACATAAAACATACTTAGAATTCGACGACAAATTCAAAAATTAAATATAAAATATATCTTTTCATTTGAAAAATGAAGTTGATGGTCGTAACTTATTTCTGGGCTACCCTGTATACATTAGTTAGCCATCAATCAAACCATATTAAGAAATGAAAATCAACGGGTCCGAGCGTTGTTCCAAAGAACACACCGCTGAATTTTAAATGAATTTAGACGTTATTTCTAGAACTCACTGTACCTATACATATTTCTATGTCATATTATGATTCCCACTTGTCAAGTAATATTCATTTGTTATTGTGTTTAAAATATTTATTTTTTACATATCCACTACAAATAAAACAAAAATATCTAGAAACTAGAATTGACGATAAACAGCAGGTATAGTACAAGAACTTTTATCAAAAATTAACAAACTCAATATAACATTTTTTAAATGTTTAGAAACAAAAAGGCTTTTCATCAATACATTTTTACTATGAATGAGTTTTTATGTTTTACATTTTACAATTTAGCATTTAAAAAAGTCCATTTTATTAAAAATATATGTTTTTTTAAAGCCTCCACTTTTAAACAGTTGATACAACCTACGTTTTGCTAAAAAATAATAAAGAGTTTTACATATTTATATTTGCAATTTTTAGTGGATCTTTATTTTCTAAAATAATAGTTGAGCAAATAAAACTTAAAACGGCTGCATATGTATTAAATGTAAGTTTACTGTTGTACTACTCTATGAAGGGTGATATATTAAGTAAAGAGTTTTTTTAGTTTCTTTTATCGATGTGACTGGCCCCCCAGATCCAGGATTCATACAAATCCAGGCTGTATTATGACGTTTCAACGTGACGTCATCAGCGACCGGGATTTGTCTTGAACACCGGCGCGACACAGCAATATTTATATGTGAACCGGAATCCGTACTTCGTCTCTTCCCTTTCTTCTTTCGCCAAATCAATCGTCAGACTCGTTTCACCATATCACGTCTTGTCAGTGAAGCCAGAATCTGACTAAAGGGGATAGATTAACAATTTACTAATAATTTTAACTTTCATAGCTTCATTTGTTTTCATACTTTCTAATTATTATAATCGCGGTCCATACTCAACTTTTATTTTTAATATCTCCGAGTGTATGGTCGCCTTTAAGAGTTCTGGGTACTGCCCGTTCTGCGGCGGATCCGAGACCAGAGATTTAAGTGGAGTGTGAACCCGCAACCACGTTTCGCTCGCGACAGAAAAGTAGTTTTAGTATTATCACCCGCAACCCCCATAGTAAAATTGAAAAGGACCAAGGAAAACAGGAACTCTCCACCAAAAGCAGGTCTGCTGGGAACTATCGGATCATAGCCAGGTAAGAACTTTTAAAGGCTCGTCTCTTAATTGTTCTTCAGTTGGACTCTCCATTCTTCTCTCCAAGTTGAGTATCGACGGCTTCACTACTTGGATCACTAGGATCCGCACGAAATTTTTTGGTCACTTTCGAGACCGGATATGTCCATTTTCTAATACTTTTTGGTTTAATTAACTACATTTATTGAATTTAAATTACCTAAATTTTGCAAACAAACAATATTTTCTTACATCAATAAATTTAACATTCTAATTTAAGTCAATTTTCATCAATCAATATTTAGGAAAAATTGATTTTTGGTGTTTTGTTTTTTTTTATTAAATTAATACAGTTCACGTTTCACGCATTAGAATTAGGTTACCTACGCGAGAACGTACCATTGTTATTAAATTCCTTAACGCCCTTTTTTTTATAGGTTTGTAGACGAGAGAGTTTAAAATATTAAAATTTGTTGCAGGTGCGCTAGTTAGCTAATGCAATAGTTTGTTGATAATCAATTCGTAATTTAGTTTTTTTTTTTATTTTATAAATAAAGGGCGGGTTTAATCTGTTTCAAGATATAATTTAATTTGCCAGCTTAAATGCAACATTTAGCAATTAAATGAGTTGAAAGTTTTCGATTCGTTCTCATTGATGATTTAACGTGAACGTTTAACGCATTTCGATCATTTTCTTTATTTGATAATTTAATACAATCTCTTGGAGTTCAAAATGCATGAGAAACTTAAAAAATATCAAGCTTTGCACAAAACTGAACTCTCACAATTAAAGAAAATGCACGAGGTTACAAAGAAAGTCAAAGGAGGTGATGCCACTCAGGTTGGAAGGTTTAAATGTATGTTCGAGAATATCAAAAAAAGAGATCATTATCAATTTGCAAAAAACTTATAAGTATAGGGGAGCGACGGCCAATTCTGTACACGAGATATATTCTAGGAAAAGACGTTAATTTACTAGTTCTCTCACTTCAATGCATAGTTTCACTCTTTTAACTTCGGCAACAAGCTGCTTGACTCAGTCAGTCGTAAAAAAAAATTGAAAGGGTGCTATTAATAATTTCCGACCATGAGAAGAGGAGCAAATAAAGTGGATGATTCCTCTACCAAACAGAATTTAGATCTCCAAAAACTTAACGACCGGATGGAACAAATGGCGGCCAAGTTTGCCACCGACCTTAGTAACTGTAAAAAATACCTTAAATGAAACTGGGGAAAGTGAAAAAGGTGATATCGCGGATTTGAGGAATCAGTTTTCAAAAGTGGCGGATGATCGTGGAGATATGCAAGCGGTTCCCCATGAAAATGAACCATGTAGTGAAAAATCTAAAACCAGAAACAATTTTACAGTTGTGCATCTTAATATACGCTCTATTAAGACTGGATTTGAAGAATTTGTTAATTATGTAATGGAATATAATTTCGACATATTGGGTCTGTCTGAAAAGTGGTTAACGTCTGATAAGGATAGCGGTAATTATTAAGATTCCTGGCTATAACTTTGTAAAAAAGGATAGGCCCGCTAGGGGTGGTGGCGTTGGTCTGTATATTGGTAAAACGTATAAGTTTAAACTTGTTGAATTTGATATTGCTTCCTCTGATTGTGAATATGTAAGTGTGAGATTTTGTATTAATAATAAGAATATACTTCTCACCAATAATTATCGACCTCCCTCTTCAAATGCTTTATGGATTGGTTAGAAAATATTTTTGGTCTCACCGTACCATTTTATGATTATGTAATATTTATTGGAGATTTAAACATTGATTTTTTAGAAGATTTTACTCCTAGAGCCAGGCTTCAAACACTACTCGACACTTTTAATCTCGATCAGTTAACTTAGGATTCAACACGTATAAATATGTCAACTAATAGTACTTGCCTTACTGATGTCATAATAACAAACAATAGTTTCGATGTAAGAAGTATACATTGGTTCATGAATGGGGTTTTACGTCAGGGCATCCCTTTGATATCTTTTGATTCCTCGGCTACTTTTTAGGTACTTTCGCATAAGGAAACTATTGCTATCGGCTGTTGCCTTTATTAAGTATGCTGCGCTGTGTGTGCTGTTATTGAAGATTTTAGTTTGCATATTCTTGGCGCCTTTTTGCCTCTCTACTATTAGTGCTTCTCTACTATATACCGACGGGGAGCCAGTCTTTAGGTAGTTTGTAGGTCGCACTTTGTCTCGCTCTCGTATGTAAGTCAGTGATAAGTGGGTTTGTCGAAACGTCCGTACGTCTGTAATAGTTCGTAATGATTTTTAAAAAGATCTCATTAATAGTTGGTATGCGAAAGTCCTGGTGCAACACGCGATTCATAGTGTACCTCGGGACATCTGCGATAATTTTCAGCGCTCTATTCTGAATTACCTGGAACTTATTCAGTTCCGCTCTGCTTATGTTGCACCACGAAGGTGCACCATAGGTGAGAACTGGCCTGACCAATGCCTTGTAGAGGTTGACCTTTGTCCTATTTCCAAGTCTACTCCGCCTGTGAAGCAGGGGGTAGATAGAGCCTAACTGTCGCAGTGCAAGCTTCACTCTATTTATTGAATTGAGCCTCCAGTTCAGTCTTTGGTCAAAGATAAGTCCCAGGTACTTCACTTCCTGGCACCAATTTACTTGGACTCCGTTGACTTTGAGCCTTGTTTCAGGCCGACGTACGCGGCTTTTCGAGAAAAATATGGCCTTCGTCTTAGTAGGATTCAGGCGAATCTTCCAAACCGAAAGCCATTTTTCCAGCTCGATTACGTGACGCTGCATCCGGCTGACGACAATGCGCGGTGATTTGGCAGTTGAAGTAATTGCTGTATCGTCAGCAAAAAGATAGAGCTGCGTGAATCTATCTCGCGGAATATCATGAGTGTAAATGTTATACAACATCGGAGAGAGAGGTGAGCCTTGCGGCACTTCCGCTCTGATGCGTTTTGTCAATGAAAGTGCGTTTTCTGACGAGACCGCAAAACTTCTATTCTCAAGAAACGAGCCAACTACCTTGACGAGGTAGTTCGGAGCTCCGAGCCTTATCAACTTTAGTAACAGACCGTTATGCCATACCTTATCGAAAGCTTTACTTACGTCGAAGAAAACCGCTCCCGTGTTCGCTCTCCTGTTAAAGCCTTTTACAATATTAGATGTTAAACGCGTCGTTTGCCTAACTGTGCAATGTTCGGCCCGAAAACCGAACTGTTCGTTAGGCAAAACGTTGCGTGCAAACACAAAGTCATTTAGACGACTTAAAATGATTTTCTCGGCAATTTTCCCTAGGCTGGATTACAGACTAATCGGTCTGTAATCCAGCATCTTTGGGTCCTCGCCTTTTTTATGTATTAATATGACTTTGGCGTGCTTCCAGAAGCGCGGAAAATGGCCTTCCTCGATTATAGCCTGGGATATGTTTGCAATATTCCCCAAAGCTCGGTCTGGTAGGTTTCGCAACGCCGCATTCCTTAAACCGTCAAAACCCGGGGCTTTTTTAATATTCAAGACACTAACTAGGGACATTACTTCGTCTACAGTGACTCGAGGAAAGTCCTGCAGCGGATGATTTATCGTTCTAAAAATTTGTATTGTTCTGGAGATCCTCTCATCACGTGTCGCATCGTTGGTTGGATTTTCGCTGAATTGCTCGAAGAGGTTGTCTGCGAGCAATTCAGCTTTATACATAGCATCAATCAGAACTTCGCCTGTGTCCTGGTTCTTCAGGTATGACATGGGAGCGCGTGCGCCTCTAATCAAAGTTCTTGTCATTTTGTAGACAGAATTGTCTTCTATAGATAAACTTTCGATTTTGTCGTCCCACAGATTCGACTGCCTTTCTACCAGCATTTACTTGATTAAATTTGCCTCTCTGTTGGCTTCCGCCTTGATGCGAGGATCTCCAGTTCGATACGCCCTATTTTTCAATATATTTTTAACTCTAATGCGATTTCTAATATCGTCTGTTAAAGCCCCGTATTTTGAATATCCGGACACTTTTGTAACAGATGATTGTACCAACGAACGCCTTGTTTATCTGGTTTGTAATCTTGTTCACGGCATTATCTATATCTATTGAGCCACGCAATGGTTGCAGCTGCTCAATATTATTCATAATGTTGTTATATCTTAACCAGTTTGTTGAGGTGTGAGTAACAAAACCTCGGCCTCTCTCAAACGGATTACCCACTTCGACTATCACCGGTATATGGCCAGAACTTAGATCACAAACGACCGCTGGCTGTGACATCTGCAGTGCGTTCTTTATTACAAAAATGTCCAAGATATCCGGAAGACGTAGAATATGGTAATTTAGATGGTCTGAAAAATTGTATAAAGTGCGGCCTCTTGGATTAGTATACCTACAACCCCAAACCGTATGTTTGGCATTGAGGTCGCCCCCTATAATCGTTATATTATTATTATTAAAAATCTTTTGCAAACAATTGCCTGTGAAACCTACCGACGGGCTACAGTAAACCGATCGCAGGTGAACGCGTTGGTTATTTTTAAATTTTATTGAAATGAATGTCCCTTCGATGTGGGCGCAATTGTCAGATCCTGGCACAACTTGAGCATAAATGTGTTTCTTGACCAGAATCATGGTTCCGCCCCCGCGTCTATTTAAGCGATCGTTTCGGAACACCGTATAATTCGGAAACGAAAACCTTTCTCCCTTTAGCCCAAGTCTCCTGGATAAGAAACACATCTATCTCGTTTCTCTCAACAAAATCTATAAGTTCGAGTCTCCGTTGCTTTATACTGTTGACGTTAAAAGTTGCGATTTTCAAATATGCCGTCTCCGGTTGCGCCGCCATTTAACCAGCGGTTTTCTGAAAATTATTCACGATATTTTTCAATTGAGTCTCCATTATTTTCAAAAACTGTGCAAGGAAGCTTTGCATTGTGGTTTGTAACGCTGATTCCAGTGCGTTTGGCATTGCTTTCGATCCCTGTGAGGGGAGGTCTGCTCTATTCCCACTGCCATCATTAGCCAGTTTACTGTTTACTGTTGTCTTGCTGACCCCATTTAAAAGTATTGTTCCGCCTTGGCGCGCTGTTGTTGTTAGTTGGCGCATTTTTGCGCAAATTGTTCGGGTGACGAGGACAGCCCATGTAATTAGCAGGGTGTTCACCCTCACAGTTTGCACATTTGGCCTTTTCTTCGCAAGGCTTTGGGCACTCGTAAGAAAAATGACTCAATGCACACTTTAGGCACTTGATGGGAGCTGTGCATCGAAATTGAGAGTGTCCATACAGCTGACAACAATGGCACTGGGAAATGGTAGCGCGCGCACGTTGCGATTCGAATTTAACACACATTTGGTCTAAAAACCTTAGTTCATAAATTGATTTTTCCGATCTCGGTAAGAAAACCAACACCAGAGGCAGTGGAGCGCCGCTGCGACTGTGCCAGCGTATTACCCTTGTGGGATTGAAACCTAATTCTTTTAAGTCATCCTTTATTTTATTTTCTGTTCAGGTTTCCAGGACGCCTCTGAGTACAACATGTAACTCTTTTTCGTCCTGAAATCTGAACGAGTAATGATAGAGATTTTTTAATGTTAAGTATTTAATAATTTTGTGGTAATCCACCGGCGTGGGTGGATGTATTTTTACACCCTCTGGCACAGTGACAGCGCGACCGTATTCAATTTTGACTGATCGCAAATATCCCGAAATATCATTGTAATTGCTTTTATCTCTAATGACAATTGGAGGAACTCTCAACTTGGGAGGGCTGCTGGTCTCCAGTACATTATTGACGACTGGTTTGACGTGTTTAAGTGTGTTTGTTGCTCGTGCTGGTAGCTCTGCTTGGGTATTGGCAGATTGTGACGTTTTCTGTGTCAAGTGATTTTGTAAGGCTTTGTTGCTCGATTTTGGTAAATTAGGCCAAGCAGAACTACCGGCTACTTTCTTGCTATTTGTAATAGCGTTAACAGGGTTAACATTTTGTCTCTTTCTTGTCTTTCTAGATACCTGACTAGACCACTGCTCGCTACTGTCCGAATCAACCTCTGAATCGCATTCCATGCCTGAGCCGGCCTTGTCTATCGCATTTATGTCGAGTTGTTTATTATTAAGTTTGCTAGCAGAGGCCTTTTCAGTATCATTTAATATTGGTTTTGTTTGTTGTTTGATAAATATAGCGTCTATTTGTGAATTTACATTAAAGTTTAGCTCGTCTGTGTCTGGATTAGTGCGATACCTACTTAATTCGTGTTTCAACTCCCCTATCATTTTATTTAAGTCTCTAACCTCCGTTGCTCTCGTCAAACTATCCTCCTGCATCTGCCTCATTTTATTTATCCATTTAACGTTGTTTTCGTCCAGTAATTTCTTCCATTTCGCTTCCATCCTCTTCTCGCAAGCTTCAATTCTCTGCTCTACTGATAAAGTCGTCTGCGGCATAATTTCATCATCCGACATGGGTATGGACACGTCCTCTGGCCGGGGGGCATCCCCCCCCGCCTTGCGCTTCCATTTGTATGGAAATTTAATACAATTTTATTATTTTTTGACTTTGACAGATGAAAATTATTTTTTGACAAATTTCTTGAAAATCGAAATACTGACAGGAGCGATTTACTGTCACTGTCAGCAACTGCACACTTCGAAGGTTGAAGTGCGACTCTGATGTAAGAAGTAATGGTTAAGTAAATATATCTGAAACGGTATCTGATCATAATTTAGTTTACTCAGTTTTTAATTTCCCTAAACAGTTTAGTACTAGTAAGATTATTCAATACAGGGATTATAATAACATACAATTTGCGGATTTTGAAAGTGATGCGCAGTAGATGCGGTGGGATCGAATTTATTACACTCAAAATATTACCGAAAAATTAAAAATATCCAATAACCATATCCTATTCTTATTAAATAAACATGCACCTCTTAAGCAAACAATTATTAAGGAAAGGCCATTCACCCCGTGGATTACTAATAATATAAAGTGTTTAATGAAATAAAGGGATAAGGCACATCGCAATTATTTGAAATAAAAAACTGAGGGACGTCTGCAGTATTACAGGGAAATTCGAAACTATACAAAGCATGCCATTATTAGGGAAAAAATAACATATTTTAATATAATGTATCAAAAGAATGGCAAGGATTTTTGGAATCAAGCTAACAAATTACATTTAACTCGCGATAAAGATTTCAATGTGCCCGATAAACTTGCTGATGTAAAGGTTCTTAATGATTAGTTCGCAAGCTGCAATAATATAACAGATACTCCCTCAGAGGAAAGAGTCAAGTTTTACAAGTCAAATAGGCAGGCAAATATAACCTCGGAACTTAATATTGAACTCATTAATGAAATGGAATTGCAAAAAATATTACAGACAATAAACACTAATGCAGTCGGTAAAGATTCTTTATCAATAAAGGATTTAAAGTTATGTTTGCCTTTTTGTATGAAAGCGTTATTGAATATAATAACTAGCTGTATTTTTATTAACTTTTTTCCCATAGTGTGGAAAAGGGCTATCATAAAACCACTAGGTAAAATATCTGAGCTCAGGGAACTTAAAGACTTAAGACCTATTAGTATATTACCAGTAGAATCTAAAATTGTAGAAAAACATATTTATAGTCGGATTCACGGCTCGTCTCGTCGTTCGACATTTGACAATAGACAAATGACAGTAACTAGCTGGACCAGTAACTTTGAAATATCCACAACCCATCATAGAGCCGTAATTAGCCCAAAGCCCACTGACACTGACATCAGTGACATCGCCACGTGCTTTTTTTCTCGTTAAGTGTTTTGCTGTGTTTTTAATTGTTCTGGTGTGTTTTGTATTTAAATAAGTTTATTAAAGACTTCTATTTTGGGCGTACCTACCACCTACGTGTTTTGGTGTTTATTTGTTATGGAACGGTAAGTTAAATACATTAACCGCAAACTACTTTTATACGGTATTTATCTTTTTTAGGAGTAAAATGATAATGGATCATAATTATTGTCTTCCAAGTACCTCAATGGATAATATTCCTAAAGAAAACAGGGTAACGTTTATGCCCTGCAACTGGAGTATATTGAGAACAATAATCTTTTAAGTGTCTACCAGGCTGGATTTTGGGGCAATAAACTCATGTGAAACTGCTTTACAAACAGTCTTGTATACTTGGAAAAAAGCTCTAGATGACAAACAAATGATTGGTGTGGTGTTCTTGGACTCTAACCGTGCGTTCGAGACAATCGATTGAAGACTGCTTTAACTTAAAAATTTATATATGACTGGTTAAATATCAATAGTTTAGCAATTAATACAGACAAAACGAAAATGATTATCACTAAAAGTAAATATAATACCACTGATATAACTAACATCTAACACAACTATAAAAATTAACAATGTACAAATAGAACAGGTAACAAAATTAAAATATCTTGGTGTAGTTATAGATCAAAATTTATGTTTTTCAGAACACCACCTATATACTTGCAATAAAATTGCCAAAAAGGTTAATCTTTTGAGAAGAATAAATCATGATCTCAGTGCATGGACAAAAAAAAAACATTTATCAAAGTATAATTGCTCCTCATTTTAATTTTTGCTCCACAATACTTTTTTTATTGAGTAATTCCGAAATTAGTACTTTACAGAAAAAACAAAATCAATCCATGCGTACTATTTTAAATTGCAGTCGTTATACTAGAATTAAAGATATGCTAGAAATTAAAAATTTTCTAAGTGTTAGGCAAACCATATTCTTTAATACAATGGTTTTTATTTTCAAAATATTACATGAACTACTACCAAAACATTTAATTGTCAATTGTGTACATGTTCGTGATATCCATAATTATTATCATACTCGAATAAGAGATAACTTTTATATTCAACCAGCAACAACAAATTCTAGTCAGAATAGCCTTTTTCATAATGGTTTGAAGCAATAGAACGAACTCACCGCCAATATAAAAAGCTGTGAAAATATAACAAGATTTAAAACATAATGTAAAAAATATATTAGACATAAGATTGCCTTGGTAGTACTAGTATTTTTTACTTGTAGATTGTAGATTTTTTATAATTAGAAATAAAAAAGTACTACATACACCCTTTTTCTTTCCCTTTGCTCCTACGCTGATTTCACCAAACTATATATTCCAATCCTCCAAAAAAAATTGCACATTAAATGTGGTTTACGTGCTTAACAAATTTAGCTTAGTCCAATCCTGATAAATCTGAAATTTAGTACAAGTAACCTACCAACCTACAAAAACAAAATAGACTAGAATACGGTTAAATATAGAAAACAAGCAGATTACTTGTCTAGGGTTGTTAGACTTAAGTAAAGCCTTTGATACTTTAAACCACAAAATGTTATTAGCTAAACTTAACTATTTCGAGCTGTCACAGAATGTAATTAAACTTTTTGAGTCATATCTAGCTGATAGGGCCCACTGCACACTCAAAAATCAAGCTATATACCTATGACTACCGGGATACCACAGGGTTCTATTTTGGGACACTTGCTATTTTCTTTGTATGTAGCAGATGTGTCTAATGTTTTGAAATCTACAAAACTCCAACAATATGGTGATGATCACAGGTGTACCTAGCCTTTTCAATCGAAAATTTGCAAGTTGCTCAAGTTCGTTTTAATACTGATTTGGAAAATATTAATTCATATGCGTATAACCATAACTTAAAGCTAAATGCTGATAAATTTTTTACGATGTTTTTTACTAGCAACAAGAGTACCCTTACATTTGTTTTTAATAATTTTAAAGTAACTATTTCGAATACTTCGATTCCTGTAGTTAAAGAGGCAAAAAACTTTTTGACGTTTGACGAAAGCCTTACATTTGAGACACATATAAGGAATAAACTTAAAATAGCTTATATGCGTTTAAAAAAACTGAATTACCTAAAAAATGTTTTACCTGCTAAAACTAAGTACTATATATGCAACACGCTTTTTTCATCTTTACTTAACCATGGAGATGTAGTGTATGGTAATTCACTGACGGCTCGGCTTGTTTACTCCGTTCAAGATATACAAAATTCCTGCATGCGACATTCATTTAATATTCCCTTTAGAAATCATATAACTTCTTATCTAAATAATAACTCTATCTTAAATATGAAGAATCGCAGAAGATATCATATGTACTCTTTTGTGTAAAGAGTATTAAAAATGGAGAACCTCAGTGATTAAGTGCAAACTTTCAATCTTATACACGCCCGCATCATACAAGAAATATAAATAACTTTAGACTGCCGCAGCATCGCACATCTAATTTTCAAAAGTCATTCGGTTTTATAGCAGTTCAAATGTGGAATAAACTACCTGACCATGTCAGGGAAATTTCGTCAAACGATATCTTTCAGATATGCAACGAGCTGAAGTTTAGCGTTGTTTTGTTTGGTCTTTGAGTGTGTTAACCGTTGATATAAAAAAAACACCTTAGCACGGGAAACTGCTTGCATTTTTTAAGATTTTTGGATCGTGTTTAAGCCTTGTATGTCAATTATTCTTCTTTTCTTCTCCTTTCTCTCTCCCTCTCTTGCGCCTGGGTCGGTCGTTGCCTCGCTGAACCAAAATCAAAATATCAATCTACATCTTTAGGTAATAACAATTTATACAGATATTAGTGCTAGTATCTAATTAATTTTGGGCTATACTACACAGGCACAGTACATCTGTGCCATGTGATACCGGTTTTATATAATCGCTGTATAGTCCATTTTATTCATCCATTATTCTTAAAACTAATATTATTTCATGTATTAATTGATTAATTGATTGTTAAATTGATAAATAAATTTGGTAAAATCGGGTAAAGATCGTACATTTGTACGGTATTTGTAGAAGGTGTACGTTATTAAACTACATTATCTTATACATCACAAGATTGTTCTTATATTATAAATACCTATTTTTTTAGATGGCGCCGCCGCGTAAATGGAAAATAATTGCCAAAATGAATGAAGCAGTGCAGGAAGTCCTTAGTGGTGCAAAACTGCGGCCTACTGTCGGCAAATATCGTGTCCCAGTAATGTCGATACATGATCATGTACAACGTCATGGCACTTATTACCGTCCACGTCCTGGTAGAAAAGCTACATTTACTCCTGACTAAGAATACGAAACAAAAGGACGTGTTATAAGCTTGGCAAATCAACTTTATGGTTTAACAACTACAGAACTAAAAAGAACTGCATTTGAGTATGCCGAAGCCAATGAAAGGAAAGATCCTTTTAATAAAAATAAAAAAGTAGCAGGGAAGGACTGGTTTTACGCGTTTTTAAAAGGCACTCCTAAGGTCAGTATCCGAAGACCTGAAGCAACAGGTCTGAATAGAATCACAGCTCTAAATCAAAGAGAGTTAAAGACCTTTTTCGATAATTTATTAATTGTAATGGAAAAATACAAACTTGATCCAAACCGAATATTCAACGTTGACGAAACTGGTGTAAATAGCGTCCATAAATCAGGAAAAATCCTTGCTCCTAAAGGGCAAAAACAAGTTGGGGTGGCTACGAGTGGTGAACGCGGTAAGAATATTACAGTCTGTTGCTGCGTAAGTGCCACAGGCCAATACGTACCGCCTATGTTTATCAACCCAAGAGTTCGTATGACTCCACAACTTAAAAGAGATGGGCCTACTGGCTCATTTTATCGGTGTTTAAAATCAGGCTGGATAATTGAAGAGCTTTTTAAAGAATGGCTACGTCGTTTTGCCAAGCATGTCAAACCTTCTTTAGAAGATCCACTGGTACTAGATAACCACAGTACTCATATATCCTTAAAAATATATGAATTTTGTCGATCAAATGGTGTTATATTGCTTACGTTGCCACCGCATCATCCGACCCAACCCCTGGACATTACCTTTTTCGGTCCATTAAAAACAGTCTACCACATTGAGTGTGACCTATTCATAAAACCAAATATATATGAAAAGATTACCATGTACAATATTGCCCAACTTTTTACTAAAGCTTACAATAAGGTTGCCACTCACGATAAAGCAGTTAATGGATTTGCAGCTACTGGTATTTTTCCTATCGATCCCGACAAATTTAAAGATATTTATTTTCCAACACCCGATCCACAAAACCCAACAAAATTATCTATCGGAACAGAACCTAAAAACTCTAGTAGACAAATATCAATTACGACAGTCCACGATCCACAACCTAGCACATCCAGAACAAATATCACTATGAAATCGAAACTACCATTTAGTCCCTTGTCCCCTAAGCCACAAAAAGAAGAATTGAATAATTTGGAAAAAGTTAAATGTATAGGGCGTTCAAAACAACATTCACAAATTTTAACATCGACTCCAATAAAGTCGATTTTGGCAGATAAAGAGACTATAAAGACTGAGAAATTTGAAAGGGCTAAAAACAAAGCGAAGAAAGAGAATCAAGTTCAAGTAAAACAAAAAATTTAATCGCACAAGAGAAGTTTGATTCATCATCGTCTGAGGAAGCAGACGAAGAAACCTTGTGTGATGATGATAGCGATAATGATTGTGCAGAAGAATTTAGTGGAGAGTTGAGAGGAAAAAATGACATATGCCCCTTATGTGGAGAATTTGGGAGAAACCGCGAGTAGTGGTACAGATGTAAAAGTTTCGGCTTATGGGTGCACGCCCTGTGCACCGAGAGAGATCACCCAGAGAACTCTGTTTGTGATTTTTGTTTCCATTAGTTTTTTTTTTCAGAACTTTAGAATCCACTAGTATTTGAATATTATTCTTTTATCGTTTTTTGGTTCCTTTTTTTATATTATCTTCTGTCTAGAAGGTTATTTAAAAACAAAATCATTTAGTAAAATTAAGTTAAGTTTGGGTTATTTAACACATTAGTGGATAGCGTCCCCTTTAAGGGACTCATCTAAAATACGTTATAAGGTAAATGTAGTGGGGATATATACTGTCGCGAGTAGCGAGGCACATGCTACACACCCGAAACCACCTGTTAGTGCAAATACAATTGTAGAAGAGTGAGCGTCGCGCGTTTTGACTAAAGTATGGATCCGAATTTATATTCAACTCGACATGGTGGGTAAGTTCAGTAAATTATTATAACAACAAATTACATTTTCGTGTGTGTTGCATTGAAATATTTTGTCGAAATATGTCCTTGCTTAGAACCAAATAACGATATTGTGTTTATTATTATACACCGGCAGTAACATCGAAGAAAATGACGCGTCCCCTGAAAGGGACGCTGCTCGGCTGGGTTTCTAGAGGTTAATTATTTGTAATTTCAGGCTGACGCTAGCTGAACTTATAGACTGCATCGAGGATGAGCCTAATGTACCCGAGTCCAATATCTATATACTTCGGTAGGAGAGGGAGATAACACCGACGTTGACAGTGATGACTCCGACGAGGAGCACAGTGCCAATGTGAATCATTTGCCTCGGAGCATTCTATGCCAGCCTTGTGAAGTTGTTCCAGTAGGGGACCATGACTATGACTACGAACGTACAAAATGGATGGAAAATCCGCAAGAATTGCCGAACAATAATATGAACACGAATTGTATTCCACTCCCACCATCCGATATTGCCAAGAATTCTGTTTCGCCGTGTGATTTTTTTCGTCTTTTCTTTGACGATAAACTAATGAATTTGATAATTCAAGAAAGTAACAGATACGCAGGGCAACGAAATACCGATCTAAGTCTTACGATGTCAGAACTTCATGTGTTTTTGGGTATATTGTTACTATCTGGTTATGGAAAATATCCCAACAGACGAATCACTGGTCAAGTGAAGAAGATGTCCCAAAACTAGTTCAAAATAGTATGCGGTTGAAACGTTTTGAGACGATATTGAGATTTATTTATTTCAGTGATAATTCCAAACTGCCATCAGATGATAGACTCTACAAATTGCGACCGCTTCTTGAAATGCTTGGTAAAATTTTCAGGTCACATGGGGGACTAGATGAACACCTATCAGTTGATGAAAGCATGGTGCCTTATTACGGCAAGCACTACGCAAAACAGTTCATAAAGTCAAAGCAAATAAGATTTGGCTATAAAAATTGGGCTCTATGTTCCAGTAATGGCTACATGTATGGGTTTGATGTATATACTGAAAAAGATAGTAATAAACAAAAAACCTTGGTAGAAATAAAGGTCTGTCTTTACCACCAAATAACTTTATTTGCCCCTCTAGGGTAGAAAAAAAGGGTTATAAAAATACATAAAATGACGATGAATTAAATTAAATTTCTTAATGCATGTGTTGTACTAGTTTCGACTTTAGAGAAAGTCATTCTCAGCAACTAACCATTTAAGAGATTTTTATATGAAAAGAAGTTAAAACAGTTGGGGGAACAGAGAGGTGATTCAATAATACAATACAATATAATGCAGATTATGCAACCTTTGGAATCGACAGGAGTTTAGTATAAGAACGATGTATCTCCATGTGAAGGTAGGGGTTGATTTATACGCAAGTATACAAAAAACCTTGGGTTTGGGTGGTGATGTTGTTATGTTTCTACTAGAACAAGTTGACGTGCCAGAAAATCAAGGATTTAAACTTTACTTTGACAATCATTTTACCGGTTTGCCACTTTTGTCCCATTTATCCAACAAGAACTATTGTGCTGTAGAAACCATCCGTGAAAACAGGTTGGAGCAATGTCCACTTTTAGGAAACAACCACTGGACCAAATCAGAGAGAGGGACATATAAGTATTATAAAAACGAACAAACCCTTTTAGTTCAATGGAAGGACAACAAGGTTGTGACTGTTGCTACTAATTTTGAAACAAATAGTACTGTAACTACTTCCAGGTGGGACCGTGTCTCTAAAACTAAGAAAACTATACCCCAGCCTAAAATGGTAGCAATTTATAATAAGGGCATGGGGGGAGTTGATAAGCTTGATAATTTAGTAGCTGCTTATAGAACAAGAATACGGCAAAGAAAGTGGTATTGGCCATTAGTTGCCCATTTTCTGGACGTTTCAGTGGTAAATGGTTGGCTCCTAATGAAAAAGCTTCGACCCGATAACAGAAATGCGGACAGCCTATTAGCTTTTAGAAGATATATCGCTTTGACGTTCTTAAAATCCTTCGGTGTAAAACCACACCAAGGGAGAATTTCACGGCCTCCAACAGATGTAAGATATGACAATATTGGACATCTGATTGTATACAACGAAACTGATCGACGCTGTGCATTTTGTTAAAAAAAGAGCAACTTTATCTGCAAAAAATGTAATATGGCTTTGCACCTAAAAGTATGTTTTTACAGTTACCATACTGCATAAGTTAGTTTGATTACATTATGTTTATTTAGGAGAATAGATTTAATTTAATTTTGTTTTAAATTATATAAATTTAGTTTTTGTTTAAGTTGTCTTAAAGCGCAGCGTCCCCTAAAAGGGACGTCCCTAATCTTCAAAATCAGAAAGTAAAAATATATTTTATGTATTACGTTGTGTTAATAAAGCCCCCTCCTTTATAAAAATATGTAAAAAATGTTAAAACTGAAACAAAAATAACTTTTTAACTATTTTGTGAAGGAAGACTTCAAGTTTTTTATTTCCTATCATATCAACTCCACTGTAAGTATGGACTACTTTTTCAATTTCAAAAATAACTTTGCCCACTAACGGGTTAATTAAACAACAGTTTCCTTAAAAATAATGTACGGACTAACCCGACGCATTGCATTGTGTCAAAAAAATTATATATTTCCGACTTGTATGATTGTGTGTGATTTCAATATTGTGGGTTTTAATTAACAGTTAATTAACCTGAACTAACCATAGGAATGAGCCAGGTATCTGTAATATATACAGTTTAGGATTAATTAATTTTCAGCCTTAAGTGTACGGTATTACCCGTCGCTCCCCTACTTTGTATTAATTGCTTAAGCCATACCCATCGCTTCGCTAATTGCCGTTCTAAAACTATTTGCCATACATGTGTTCAGAGACATCACACTTGGTTACAAATTTGGAATACTTTTCCGAACTTAGAACGCCCATATACCCCAGCAACTTTCGATGCTCTATAAACCCCAAATTCGACCATCGCTGGAGTACTGTTCGCATATTTAGGGCTCCGCTCGCAAGCATACCCTAAGATTGCTGGATTCCATTCAAAGAACAGGCTTGATCGGTGACCATGATCTGACAAACAACCTGGAAAGCCTTGAACATCGAAGGCAGGTTGGCGACTTGAGTCTGTTTTACAAATATTTTCCTGGCAAGTGCTTAACTGAGGTTGCCCGCTTGATTCCACCCAGAGCGGTGCATGGTAGAAATACACGACGAACCACTGCAGCCCACCCGTTGCTGGTTCAGCTGAGACGACGAACGACACCGTTTAAAAATTCTTTCATCTGGAGAACGTCATCAATCTGGAACGACCTCCCTGAGGTGTTCCCCAACGAGTTTAATCTCCAAACATTCAAGACCAACGTGAATCGTTCCCTGTGAATACGCACCGCTCGCAGAGCGACATAAAGGACTAATCCTGTCGCGCTCTGCCTTAAAAAATAGTTCTATACCCTGGTGGGCGTATCGCTAAGAGGACGTAGGAACAGGGTATTAATAAGTAATAAATAATAAATAGAAAAAAAATCTGGCCTTAATAAATCCAGGTAGGATCCACTAGGAAGCATTCACTGACTGTAGAAATCCCTGGTTAAGTTAGTACTAGTCCATGGGGAAACCCCTGCTGATCTAGGACTTAGATCTCCGTGACCAATTCACGATTTGCGTGGATCAGTCTTTAAGCAGAGAAACATAGATTGACGAAAGTATAAGATTGAGTGAGAAAACTCTAACGTAGAACCCCACAGAATTGGTTTACTTGCCAAACAGTGGACCGCCACCGATTTTAACAAAAAATCACAAAAATAATCGAAATAAAATAAGTCTTACCTTTTATAAAAAAAGTGTTCCAACTAACAAAAAAAGGTGATCTCGGTACATCCAGCTAATCTAGAAATATTCCAGGGTCGCTTCTTAACCAGTTGTCCACAAATGGTTGCTACAAACACTTTGCTGGATTAGAGAAAATCGCAATCCGATCACCCAAATGGGTTTTGGGGGAAATAAGTTCCTTTTTCTTCACCACGACATTGGAACACAATGTGCTACACTAGTGTTTGCACCGGAATGGCGACGAAGAAAGTCCGTAATGCGCCACTCGAAGCAGAAAGATGTTGACAGAATTGGTAACAATGGACTTGGAAACAAATTCAAGCAAACAATGAAGCAAAGCCTTAAATATTTCAACATTCGCCACTGGAGAAAAAGGGTAGTGTTTAAATTAATTCGATAAATTACCTCTTGTTTTAACGTAACGTCGTTTTGCAGAATGCTATGCTTAGGCAACTAACACAACAGGGTTTTGGATTAATGAATAAAGGTTAGATTACCTTTAGGATGTGAATCACACAACTTAACAAAACCAAAAAAAAAATTAGTCCGTCCAGAAAAAGAAAAAATGCTACAGGTTAACTTACGGAATGACGTCACAGGTTAAAGTTACCTTGACAATCTCAATGTTAACTTTATCGGGCGGAGCAAGTATCATTTAAAGGTAACTGATGTAGAGAAATGACAGATTTTGGTCGGTTTTGAAGACTTTTGTTTGTGTTTTTAATTCAGGTCTTGTAATGTTAGCAGGAGATATAAATGATATATTATTATTTAAAGATTATGAGTACTTATGTTTTTATGTCAGATATTGATGACAGGTTACTGTTTTTTTTTACCTTCGAAGGTTAGTTAAGAATATTATAAAATTATAATTTTTGCTAGCGAAGTTAACCGAATAGTTAATGTTAAAGTTAACTTTGGCCTTTTTTATAATTGCAATAATTAATTAAACAAAATAAATCATTATTGGAAAAAACATCCTCATTTCAACAAGCCAGATTTCACAAAGTTTATGACTAGAAACAGATTTCTTCTTATTCTAAGAGCTCTTCAGTTTGAGTAGTCCTCTGATTAAAAAAAAATACAATGTGTCGCCTTTCGAAAATTTCACCACTATATATACCCGATAACGCTTGCTAGTCATAGATGAATTGATGATGTAGGGAGGGGCCGTTTCATATTTCGCCAATACACATTTAAAAAAATAAACGCCATAATACGGAATCAAATTATACATTTTTGGCTGAACCTACTGGATTAGCACTAAAGTTTATTGCCTATGCAGAATCATTTGAGTGCGATTTAGGCGAAACCAATCATACCAAAAAGGTAATTCTTAAACTATTGGAAAATAAAGAAATTGTTGGATATTCAGTATGTATAGATAATTTTTACAATAGCATTGAGCTTTCTAAAATGCTATTAGAAGAGAAAATACACTCAGCTGGCACTCTTCGAGCTAACAGATCTGGTAATTCAAAAGGTGTACTACAAAAGAAGTTAGGTCGCTGCGAGTCTTACTGAGAATACACAAAATTAGATATTTGCGTCACCAAGTGGAAAGACAGTAGAGAAGTCTTATCATTATCAAACGAATTTACTGGGAATATGCTTGATGTAACAACAAGACGTACAGAAGCCAGAACTAATATTAGAATATAATAGATCGATGGGATACTAACCCTGTCATCGCAAAGCTCTACGATGGTATAAAAAAGACTATGCATTTATGTAATTCAAATTATACTGATTAGCTCATACCACCTATACAATAACTTTTCTGGAAAAAAAAATTAACTCTAATGAATTCAGATTAGCCATCATCGAGAAGCTGTTAGGTAGCGAGCCTAAACAAACAAATATACCATTGGATAATTTAGTCTATTTACCAGAAAACTATCCAAAGGAGGCCAATGGCAAGACAGAGCGACGATGATGTAGAATTTGTTGGAAAACAAGCAAAACAAGGAGATTCAATTTCTTATTGCCCACGATGTGAAAGAGAGCCTAGATTTTGCTTGGCGTCATAATTTGGAGAATTTCATAATTATATAATAAATACTTCTTGTTTTATTGTTCATTAGTTATAAAACGCACCTCGCACGTTCTGGGCATATACTATAATAAGACTTTAAATTAAAGAAAAACGCCCTCAGGTGCATTTCGTCGTTCCTGTCGCCAAAGAGCGGATCTGACAATTCTACGAAATTTAGGTCCACATTCTGACTTGTTTTAATACCCTTTATGTTATGACCACAGGATGTATCTGAATCTACTATACTTTTATTGCAACATTGAATTTCGGTTTAGGCGTAAATGAATTGTGAGGATAATTGTAGGCCACTAAGGGGCGAAGCTTTAACAAAAAGAGCTCAAATTCCGTTTTCTGCCTGACTTCCTGCAACTATGGCGGCTCCAAAGGTTCAGATAAGCCCCTTGATTACGGAAAGAATTTTCTAACTTTGATTTCTAAGACGCGTAAGTGAATAATTAACCTACCTTGTCTTTTCACTTCTTAACGAATTAAATAGCCGGTTTTAAGGTCCTGTCTGTTTCGTTAGTCTACTGTGTACTATTATTTATTGTAGAATGTGTTTAGGGCAACCATAGAATAGAAATAATTAGTGTATAGAAGATCATTTGCAATACTAAGCAGTAAGGTTTAATTAGTAGATAAGACTGGTTTTAAATATTTTTATAAAAAAGTAATCAATTTCTTCTTATTTTAGTTGTAATAGTAGAGGAGACCAACAGGGAATTTCAGGATTTACTTAAGCGCAGCAGATTAACATATGGGAAGATACCTTGCAGCCTGTTGAGTACCTCTACCAAATCTTAGCCTTCTATACAGTGGCCGCGCTAGTAGGGCAGCCGATCAGAATAGTAAAAAAAAAACCGAAAGCTGGAAATATTCGAGCGTCAGATTAAGGTATGGTGGGTTAATTATATGTTATATGCTGAAAAGTGTGCATTTCAATAATCTGACGATTTGAGCGTAACGTAAGGGAGTGAGAGGGTAGCAAACTTGCAAAAAAACCGTCGCCTCGACATTCTTGAGTGCGGTTGAATTAAGGAAATAATTTAAGGATAACGGGAAAAATATAATATGCGGATTTCCACAAGCCGAAGTTACAAAAATCGTCAATAAAGTTAGAAGCGTGCAGCTGCAGTAAAGCATGTATTCTCCACTGCGCGCCTCTCTCTCTTTCTCACTCTCTTCCTATCCCTCACTCTCTTGCACCGTCCCCAGCACTTATTAAGAATGAGATATATTGCATGCTTGAGAAGAAATGCACACAAGTCAAACATCATCGACATGTCACCGACATATTAGGGATGGACAAATGTAAATGGAAAATTGGAAATGACCTGGTTCATTGGTGATCAATTACCAAAACCGTATGAAGATGTAGTAATAACACCAGATATTCTAGGAGATACTCCAGATTTAGGTATATTTACTTTCCAATACTTCAATAATGCGCTTTTCATGAAATAAAAAAAAAGATTGTCAAGTATTATAAGAATTTATTGTTACAGATATACAAGCTGTAGCAGAAATTAATGACGTAATAGAACCAGACTTGCTCTATGATGATGATTCTATAGATGAATATTAAAAAAAAAATATTTTTAACATTTTTATTTCATTTTAATAATTTTTTCGTAATTTTGTAAAGTATAAATAATAAATAAATTAATATTTTTGTAAATTAATAATATTCATTTTTTTTTCCATAAAGTTAAAAAAAACGGATGGGGATCTTTTCAATTTTTAAGAAAATTTCTAAGATTTAAGAAAAAAATTTTTTTTTCAAACGGCCAGATTAAGAAAATTCCTTTAAATAATCGTCGGATTATAAATCAGCACGACCAGGCCATCAAGCTAAACCGTCTGTATAAAAATCTGACTCGCTCGAGTATTTCAAAATAGCGTTTTTTTTTGCATTTTCGAAAAGTCGCCACGAGCTTGCGTCACATCCGAATTCTCAGTCTTTTGAATGGGAGATTCGTTTGGGATCACTTAACATCCCCTCTGAATATCTGACGCGCTCGAGTAAATGTCTTTTCCTCCATTTTTGACCTTTCCGTACGGCCGCGCCCATCATCCAAACCGGCAGATTAATATACCTTCGTCATCAGCGACACGTGGGGCATAATATACACTATCAATATCTGAAGCGCTCGAGTATTTCCATGTGAATGTTTTTTTTTTACATTTTTTAAAGCCTGTAGCAGCCGCTCCCCCTACCGGTGAAAGGGTACACATGATATAACCTTTTTTTCTTTCTTCCATCTAATCTTCAAAATCCAATAGGCCCCACGACGCTCGAGTAAATCTTCATTTAGCATCGTGGGCTCCCCTACTACAATGGATGGCGTTGTAAAGCGGTAGGACGGTTCTGAAAACTACGTTTCCACAGATAAGCTGCAGTCAATCAACCAAGTTAAAATTTAGCTAAGCACCTCAGTAATAGATATTTACGTTATAAGTCCGGTAAATCAACTTTTACAGCATGAGTGAAATGTTTCGAGACGAGGCGACGAAGGAGCCGAGTCTGGAATTTTGAAATGAATACTGTAAAGGATTTGCCGGACGAATGACGTACAATATTTTATTTCATACTGTTCTGTTGAAAATTATAATTATGTTTTGAAATTATAATGAAGTTTTATTCTGCGTCGTATATTTGAAAAGTGCTTATATTTACTGGTGGAAACATTGTGTGTTTGACATTGATTAAACTAAAACTTAGAAATTTCAGTCCTGTAAAGAAATTTTACAGGACTAGTCCGGTAAAAAAATTTTACCGGACTTATTGCCGTAAAACCTTATTTTCTGGACTAAATTCAAATATGTAAAGGTGTGTTTTACAATACAGTATGAAATAAAAATGTTTTATGAACGAAAATGGTTTTATGGGAAAGTTGTAATAATTCCACAATTCGGATAGCAATTTTGATGTGCCAACTTCAGAGTTTCAAAAAAAATGTAATATTTTAAATAAATCAGCAAAAAGTACGGCGGAAGTGAGTCAGTCAGAAGAAGATCCTTATAGGAATGTAGACATACTGGATCAAAATGATCCCGATTACGTTCAAACTTGCGATATTCCCTCCTGTAAGAAAGAAGTATTCAGCTCTTATATTTTGTTAAGCTGGGAGCATTTTGAGAACAAAGATAATATGTCATGTGAGATGAATAAAGCTAACTTTACTGAAGAAGTCGGGGCACAAAATATTTTACTATCTGAACTACCAACAGAAAAAAAAACCTGAAGATTTTTGAGTAAAAGATGAAGAAAAAGAAAAGAAAATTAAAAGATTTAGAAAAAAAAAGGAAAAAGAAAGCTACTACAAAGCGACAACTTGGCCAGTTGAAAAGAGAATTTAT
The DNA here is from genome assembly GCA_963920685.1 of Polydrusus tereticollis. NCBI lineage: Eukaryota > Metazoa > Arthropoda > Insecta > Coleoptera > Curculionidae > Polydrusus > Polydrusus tereticollis. Next base: position 60,487,409 of record OY987328.1, read on the forward strand.
AACTACGTTTGTCGAGGAGATAGATAGGCAGCGAAAAACCCAAGGAGAATTCAGGAAACCAAAACCTAAAGTGTATTTACTTTTTCACAATGAAAAAGAATCGCTAACAATAAAAGGCAATGCTCTTAGGTAGTCCACTGAAAATCATATCCGTTGATTTCCGAAGGCAGAAACGTATTACTGCAGAGAAAGCTCTAGCAGAGAATATCTTCCTAGTAAGTTATTCTCGCCAAAGATGTACATAACGTTAAAAGAGGAGTGCTGATAAAATAAGACATACATTGTTTGTTACACCTTGTACAATGATGTTTTTAAAAGTATGAACTTATCCTTTAATCGCTCAAAGAAGGACCAATGTAATAAAGGGTCCGAACAATAAAAAATTGAATTAAGTAAAAAGTACGAAGCGCACATAAAAGAAAAAAGCGGCAAGGGCAATAAACGACCAACAAAAAGTAGAAGCTATCAACGCCCCGAGTTTTATGCACTTCCTTTGAGCTCCAGCAGGTTATACATACAGGGTCGCTGGTATGTATGGAAACGGTCGATTATTTCTTAAAGTACAAAAGCTAGCAAAAAATATTCAAGACAAAAGTTTGAGGGTTTTTATAGTCTATTAGAATTTTAAAAAATATACAGGACGAGTCAGAAAGCCGTAGAGAAGTAAAGTTACTTTTTTTTTAATGGAACACCCTATATCTTAAAATATTTTGGGATTTTACATAAAATTACAATTACTTTTTACGGCATTATAAATCTAAACTTTATAGTTTCCGAGATATCGACCTTTTGAAAAATGACATTTTTGAATTTTGACAGCTTCTAGCTTTCTTACGGTACGTCTTAGAGTAAAACGGCTTACGTCCCCCTATCTTAGTTTTTAACTATCTTTCTAAAAGTATCAACTACCGGTTAAACCGGATGTAACTCAAAAGTCGGAAATATAGCACTTTCGGTTTAACCGAAAGTTGGTATTTTTGGGAAGACATAAAAAAAGTAAGATAGGGATATGTAAGCCGTTTTACTCTAAGACGTACCATTAGAAAGCTAGAAGTGGTCAAAATTTAAAAATGTCATTTTTCAAAACTCAAGTTCTCAGAAACTATTAGGTTTAGACTAATAATGCACTTAATAAAAAATAATTGTAATTTTATGCAAAATCAAAAAATATTCTAAGATATAGGGTATTTAATTGAAAAAAAAAGTAACTTTATTTCTATACGGCTTTCTGACTCATCCTGTATACTTAACTTTTTAAAATTCTAATAGACTATAAAAAAACTCTAAGCTTTTGTCTTAAATATTTTTTGCTAGCTGTTGTACTTTAAGAAATAATCGACCGTTTCCATACATACCAACGACCAACGTATATCCTACTTTCAAATGATGATGCTGTCTTTTATAAAAGAAAATTGGAAGTTTATAATCTGACCATTTAAAAGCTTGTTTTCGTTACACTTGTCATGAAGGACAAGCAAAACGTAGTGTATGCGAAATTTCTACTACTTCATATAAATTTTTTACGATCACCATGGAAAACAGAAAGCTTATTTGAACAGAAGGAAGAAGATTTTGGTATAAAAATATCTAGAGATTTGATGGTACCCAGCCAACTCAATTCAGTTATTGCACTTGCAAGGAGGCAACATCGTTCTGATGTTTATAATTTAAAATATTAAGATTTTTTGGATATTAAGGCCTTTTCCAAAGAGCTGAGCATTTTAGACATTAGAAATGAGCGTCATCATTTCAGGAATTTGCTTAGACAGAAATGGTAGAATTCGCAATTAGGAAAAACAAGCCTATAAAACTTCCTTTTTAAACAAGTCACTTGAGAGCTGAGAATAAATCCGCTTCACTTAAACACCAATATAATATCGTTTTTCACTATCGAAAAGGCTCATTATTGAATCAGCATTTATTAATATGTAATATTTCTAGTATAAAGAGACATTACATAATCTGTATACAGAGTGACAAAAAAGTCGCGCATAATGCCTGTAACTTTTGAATTACCTCGTATACGAAAAAGTGACCTTTATGGAAGTTGTTCAGTAAATTATTCACCACATTTCTACCTGCATAAATCTTTTCTGTCATTTCTGGTTTGGCTGCCATTGAGACTAACTTACTTTTTTTAAATGGAACACCCCGCATATGATTGCATATTTGAATTCTACTGGGAAAACTCTGAATTTTTTTTATTTCAAATTTTCACCTATCTGCAAGCGTTTTCGAGATAATGACAGTTTAAAAATGAAAAACTTTCTAATTATAATTATTTCTACCTAATGCCCACCAGTTGAGTCAAGGTGTTTTCATTACAGCGACCTAAGAGGTGTCAATTTTGAGTTCCAGAGAATTAAGCTCTGTTGTCTTATTTTTAACTTGTTTACACATGGTTCATCTGAATGAGAAACAACGAGTTGAAATTTTAATAATGAGTGATTACAGAAATATGAAGAGATCGCAATATCACAGAAATTTCGAGAAACAGGCAGTGTTAGGAAAGTCGCTAGATCAGGTTGACCTAAAACAACAACCGGGGGAGACAAAGCTTTGGATATCGTGCTCTCAATACATGAAAATCCAATACAATCATCCAGGCCAATGGCAATGGATTTTAATGTGTCTCATCAGTCAGTGAAAAATTTGTTTAAACAGAAGAAGTTGCATCCCTACAATCTAAAGTTGGTGCACGAGAAAAAACGAGGACGATTTTGATAGAAGAGCTGAATATTGTGAGCTGATGATGGAAAGTTGCAATAACAATAATAACCTCGCAACAATTATCACTCTCTCGGATGAAGCTACTTTCCATTTAAATGGCATTGTTAATAGACACAATTATCGTCATAGGTCATACTCAGAGGCCCCAAAAAGTTAATGTTTGGGCGGGCATAGTTGGTAGACATATTGTGGGACCTTCTTTCATATAATTTGAATGGCGAAAAATATCTGAACCTCCTCAGGAATCACACAATTCCTTCTTGCAAAATGGTTTTACCGGGTGTAAATAATGGCATAAACGAACAGGTATGGTTTCAGCAAGATGGAGCACCTGCACATTATGCGGTAAATGTTAGATAATAGATAAGCGAACAATTTCCAGGACGTTGGATAGGCAGAAGAGGTGCTATTGACTGGCCAGCGCGATCCCCGGACTTAACCCCGCTCGACTTCTTTTTATGGGGACACTTGAAGAACAAAGTCTATGTTAACCGTCCGAATGACTTAGAAAAATTCAGTCAGAATCAGTCAGAATTAGTGCTGAAATGTGGGCCATTCCAGAGGACTTTCTTTTAAAAGTTGTAGACGGGTTCAGGGATCGACTGGCGCTCTGCTTAGCAGAAAATGGTGGTTATCTTGAACACTGAAAAGGTTTCACTTGTTTATTATTTCGATGTTAAGTTGTTCAATTTTCTAGGCTATTTATTTTAATATTATAAAGCTTGTTACAATTTTAAATGAATAAAAATTTGAAATACAAATAATTCAGAGTTTTTCCAGTAGAATCTAAATATGCAATCATATGTAGGGTGTTCTATTTAAAAAAAGTAAGTTGATCTCTATGGGAACCAAGCGCGACTTTTTTGCCACTCCGTATAGCTGAATAGAGAATTAAAAGTTTTATACAGCTAAAATACAATTCCATTCAAAAACTAACAACTTTATGTCATATGTCAAATGTGATGTTTGATTGTTTTTTGAGTAACATCATAAAACAATTTATAAAAAAAACTACAACTTTTATATTTATATTTTTTATGTAACTAGTCAAATTACTCATATAGATGGGCAGTTCATTTATAACCAATAATCCTCTACCGGTGACACACCCGTGGTTCAACTACCTGAATATGAGAAATTTTACCGTTTTTTACCTTATTAAAGGATGTTTTATAATGCTTGTATATTATACATAATATTTTCATTTGTAGAAATTTACAAATAATGTCTGAGTTATACAGTTTTATTTATTCTTTTTGCATGCTAAACAGAATTTACCTACGATAATTGAAGCAATATTTAAAGGGCTTAACTGTTGTTTAACACTAAACGTAAATATTTATTCCGACACCAATAGGCGTATCTAAATTAAAATGACAATATGGCGGCCACATACTGCCATTATGAAACTGATTTTATTAGAATAACAATGATTACCCCCGACCAAAAATAAAACGTTGAAAACCCGATCAGTTTTAGGGTAATTACCCTTTACGCGAATTTTGACGCCCCAACAAGCTGATTCACTGAAAAATTCCAAATATTCAGATACGCCCTTTGGCGACGGGAAAGACGATCTGGTGACTTGAACATCCACATAAACGCTGTAACGCCAATTTCCACGTAAAAATTGAAACAAACATATCATTTTTCGCAAACGAATATTTTTAAAAACAAATCGTTTCTTCGCACAGATTTTAGGTGCGCGCGAGAATGCTCAAATTAGTAATAAAGTTATACCTACTTTCAAATTGTTAATTCTTACTCAATATACTCTAATCTATACCTTTCTTGACCACGATCGACGTCAATCTCTTTTTAATAACTTATTGCGCCCACATAAGAAGGTAGTAAACGAAAAAGTTGAAGGAAAAGCAATAATCAAGTATTCACATACCTTAATACTAAATAATGCCAAACAAATTTATACAGTGTGGCCCAAATTGGGCCTACATGTATGGGGATCTTGGAAACTATAGAAGATAGAGAAACGGTTAAATGGGGAAAGTGTTTGACAATTATATTTCTAACCGAAAACCGTTTAGTACGCGGCCCTATCTTTTTTGTTTTTAAAATATGTTGAAAAAACCAAAAAGATGTATTTTCGAAAATATGCTGTAGATTTCTTATTATTCACTATTTTGGCAATCTGCAAAAACATTTTTAAAGCAACTTTTTAAGTAGATTTCAGTTCTGCAATTTAATTTTGAACACGACGTTTCAGTTATTTTATACCATCATCAGGTTCATTTTTTCTTATGGGCGCCATATTGTATTTTATACTTAAAAGGTAGCTTATGACGTCAGCTTTTCAACGATGTATTATTTGTTGGAAAATAAATGAAATTGACTTGAAAAATAAAGAAAATTAATTTTCGCAACACGTCAAATTTGACAACTGCACTATAACTCCCTAAATTGAATACCAATTAAAAGGTTTACATTTTGTAGTATTCATAAAACACTGCTTGCATCGTTTCAATCAGCAATATTACAATAACCTATGAATCAAAAATAAAATGCAGTAGCCTATGACCTTACAATAACCTATGAATCAAAAATAAAATCCAGTAGCCTATGACCAACCACTACCGTTTGAAAATGAAACAAAAATATTACTTGTCAGAACGAGTAAAAGTATAATAGTTTTTATTATTATTATCTAATAATAACGATTTATTTGTGTATTCTGAATTTAAAAGAAAATGGCATTGCGTTTTTCTCACGAAGAAAAATTTGATTTGCTAGAATGTTACATTCATTGCAACAGAAATACAAACCTTGCATTAGAAAGGTATTTTGAAAATTTTCCTGAAAGACCGCAGCCAAGTGTCAGACTTTTTCCAAAAATTGTTATGAACCTGAGAAACCATGGAAGTTTTGAAAAACCGCGGCCCAAGAGTTACGAAAAAGCAGGTAATAACGAGCGTGACGAAAATGTCAGAGCCTATTTTAATGCCGCTCCGACATCATCTACAAGAGCGTCGGCAAGAGACTTACCAACCCCGCGAAGTACCCTACAAAGAGTCCTTGAGGAAAATAAATATCGACCATACAAGCCAACTATAGTTCAGGGTTTACGAGAAACGGATTATCCAAGAAGAATGCAGTTTTCAAATTGGTATGTGAATCAATGCGAACAAAATCATGATTTCAGTCGTCTTGTAATTTGGACCGATGAATCACATTTTACCAACATAACCATCATTTTTGGGCAACAGAAAACCCTCACCAATTGGCTCAACGAAGACTGCAAACCCGATTTGGTATTAATGTATGGTGTGGTATGTATGGTAAGTAATGTCACCTAGCTTGCTAAATACATAGCAGGTATTAAGTAACCCAGCTTTACTTTTCTCCTTACATTTTAGACAACAGACTTATAGGACCATTCTTTTATAATCATACGTTGAATGGCCAAAGATACTTGGAGCTGTTAGAAATGTATTATAATATTATGATATTATTAAAATGTATTATAATATTATGATATTTTAAATAAATTTAACCCTGCCTAATGTGTTCTTCTCAAATTTGACGTGTTGCGAAAATTAATTTTCTTTATTTTTCAAGTCAATTTCATTTATTTTCCAACAAATAATACATCGTTGAAAAGCTGACGTCATAAGCTACCTTTTAAGTATAAAATACAATATGGCGCCCATAAAAAAAAATTAACCTCATGATGGTATAAAATAAATGAAAGGTCGTGTTCAAAATTAAATTGCAGAACTGAAACATACTTAAAAAGTTGCTTTAAAAATGTTTTTACAGATTGCCAAAATAGTGAATAATAAGAAATCTACAGCATATTTTCGAAAATACATCTTTTTGGTTTTTTCAACATATTTCAAAAACCAAAAAAGATAGGGCCGCGTACTAAACGGTTTTCAGTTAGAAATATAATTGTCAAAAACTTTCCCTATTTAACCGTTTCTCTATCTTCTATAGTTTCCAAGATCCCCATACATGTAGGCCCAATTTGGGCCACACTGTATAGTGCATTCGTTAAGTAGCGAATAAATTTAATAAAAATTAAGAGGGGGTTTGTAAAAAAATGGTCGGATCCGTCGACTTGTATTTTCGGTATAAAGTTTTTTAACGTTACAGAAAAACATACATGGTATACCAAAAAACAGATATGACGTCTTCGTTTTGTTTTAAATGGAAGCCCCAATTTTTTATTGCAAATTAGAAAGAGCACATTGTTTACATCGGTAAGGTAAATAAGGATAGTGGATACATAAGGAAATTTTCAAGAAAAACTATCTTAAAGATTAAAAATGTAAAAATATGTAAGTATCTAAAGCAAATGTTCGAATTGAGCACCGTTGATAATCTGCAAATAGCCAAGGCGATTAACAAATCCTTTTTGAACGTTGTCGATGACATCTGCGTTAATGTTTCTAATTTCTTGGTATATTTGTGCTTTAAAATCTTGTAAATTCGGTGGGCGATTCACGTATACTTTACTTTTCAAGTATCCCACAAGAAAAAATCAAGAGAATTGAAATCTGACAGTCTGGGTGGCCACTCAATCGTCCCTGTCCCACCTATCCAACGATTTGGAAAAACTTCATCTAAATAAGTGCGAACAGGTAAAGGGTAATATGGTGGGGCTCCATCTTGTTGGAAAAATAGGTCATGCTGGTGTTCATCGGGTTATTCTAAATCCGCATATAACCTCATCCTTATTTACCTTGCCATATGTAGAAAAATGTGCTCGTTCTAATTCTGAAATAAAAAATTGGTGTTTCCATTAAAAGAAAAACGAAGATTTTATATCTCTTTTTTGTTATACCTTGTATATTTCGCTGCAACGTTAAAATCTCTAAACTGAAAATACAAACCGACGGGTCCGAGCGTTTTTTTTACAAATTCCCTCTTAATTCTTGCTGAATTTATTCGCTACTTTACGAATGCACTGTATATTCCTAAAAACAAAGAAAATAAACATCTATATGCAATAAAAACCTTAAATGTTAAAAAAAAATACTAAAATATACCCACATTCTGCTAACATTCGAAGTTACACGGTTATAAAATATAACAGAATTCGAAAAATGCCGTAGTACATAAATCACATACTTAATGTTTTGTAATAATTCCTGTACCAATTGCTCCCGCGTTTTTATTTTCTGCCCCTAAATCAATTTGCCAATTTAATATCCCGGAAAATAAATATCCGGCTAAAATAAATCACTTACGTATTTGTGTTGTGCTGTGTGACTAAAAAGTCTCTATTTGGGCCCATGTTTCCAAAAATTATTAGAAGCAAAAATGGCAGACTAGTCTACTCTTTGACAAATATTACAGTATGTTATATTATATCCTGCGTCAATGAACTGTTCGTTTTTTATACAAAACAAAATTGTGCGGTTAGCATACTGAGTGGCCCAAAAAAAGTTATAAAATATTAATACTAGGTATGTTTTTTTTACTTGGATTTTTATTATATTTAGTAAAGAATAATCTTTATTATCCGTCTATTGGTTTTGAAGGTTTTTGAAGATTTTGAGGTTAAATGAAAAGCCATAGTAATACCTTATAGTAGCAATGTTTATTATGTTTATTTTTACCATTACTTGTAATATATGTATATTAATTTATTATAAGTACAAAACAAGTGTGAAAAGTTTGCGTGCGGAAATCTATTTCTAATATTATGTTTACTATTTATATAAGCTATATAAACAGGTACCTGTAACTAAAAAGTTTTAATATTCTAATAATTAAGTTGTTTCTAGAAAACCTTAATTAGACAGTTTATTAATTTTGATAACAAATCAAGTAATGTACCTATCTATTGTTATTATACACTGGCATAAACAATAAATGTAGGTTAATACGTCTCTGCAAAAGCGATAGCCGAGTTTATGAGGGGTTTTATTGCAGTTATTAAGCCGAACGAATTCATGTTGGGAAGTACTTTACAAAAACAATTAGGAAAGCGACCTGGACCTTCATCGTCTAAGACCTAGCCAAGAAAATCAGTCGCGTTGCTTTCGGTTGTATCAAAAGTCACGGAGAAGGGCATCAACCAAAAATTGTTTAGGTAGGGTAAATATGCCTATATCGTCTCTGCTCCTAAATCGTACCATATCAAATTTGGCGGTCGTTGTGTCTGGCAGCGCACCTATTGGCAGCAATCGGCGACTCATGCATCGGCCATGTTATATTCTCATATTCTGCAGGGTGTACGTTCGCTATGCCGCATATATTTCCACAAAGTGATTTTTTACCAATATTAACTGTTTTATTATGGTTTTATTTCGAAGATAATAAATATATCATTGAAAACTTGGGTAAGTATAATAATAGTTATATCTCTGAAAAGCTTAACATTGTAGGTGTATTTCATGGACATTGTGTAATTGTAGGTCGAATTTTCTGATAGTGACACATTTGAAATATTAAATCTAGTCATATGCCTATATTGTCCCTACATCGTACTGGTACGATTTAGGAACATTTTAATTTAAGTCATCTGATTGGAAACGGCGTTTTTTACAACTTCTATTTATATAGCTAGTTGCAGGATGAACAATGAACATGTTTCTTTTGCAGTACGTATACCTGTGGTAAACTAAAAGTAGTCTTTTTATAATGTGTTTTCACATGATTTTTTGTTAGTCACCAAATATTGTGAGAAAAATAGTGTTGGGAAAGGTGTATCAACACGTCAAAGAGAATAGGTTGGTAAATGCTGTGTGCGTGCGATTTCAACCTCTGTTATTTTTGTTTGTAAATTACATACGGGTTATAATTTGTTTACGCAGTTATAACGTCACTATTGGGACGCTAGCTTCCTATTGGGCGAAATATGTGATAAGATCGTATCGCGCGGCAGCAGAGAGGCGAGACGGCACGGCGCAACGGTCAAAATTTAAGTAGTCTTCCACGATGGCTCCGTGAAGCAAGGGCTTTTACGTGAACTCCTCGAGTTTAAGGCCTTCTTGGGCAATTAAGTAGCACATTCTAAGATGACTCGGTGAAGCGAGGTACTCTTATGCATGCTACACGAGTTTAAGGCCTCTTTGGGAAATTAACGATTTCTTTTTGAGTAAAATAAACAGCTAGCGATTCCTCCTTATCTGACGTACGAAATTGAACTCCCTACGATAACGGGGCGTGTTTGTAATGTACTTTAAGGTGATAGTTAGAAATTAACGAATCAGTGAGCAACCCTATTGGCTACACAGTAAAAATTATTGTAACCACTAGGGAATTAACCCAGTGCGCTATCAAATAGAATGACAAAAATTTCCTACTTTCAGGTCACAATGTCAAAAAGAATATACCTATAATGCTTAAACACAAGCAACACGCAGGAAAGACGTTCAAATACCACATGTGTTTATTATATGAACGCCGTTGGAGAATTCATATCACCAATGTTAATTTATAAGGGATGTGCTAAAAAGAAGTGGCCCACCGAACACTCTTTATACCTGTTCGGATAGTGCCTTCATAACCTCTGAACTATTTTTAGAATGGATAAAACATTTAATATGTACCGGGTTGTAATGTTATCCCTTCGGCACATACCTCGTACCGTCTCCAAACACTGAACAAATCCTTTTTCAAACCTTTGAAGCATCATTTTGCCGGACTGTTGGGCGTAGCGTATCCGAGAGCTGCCTCTAGGGCTACAGTACTGCACGGATTTAAAATAAGTGGTTTGTTGCCTCCTGGCTGTCGAGCAATTCTAAGAATTCCATGGACTGATTACGTAACAAACACTGATGTCATAAAGAGAGTGAACAAGGAGAGGGAGATAACAGAGACCATTAAGATCCGAAAGTTACAATACCTTGGACATATCACACGAGGGGAGAATTATGCATTCTGCAGAGAATGGTCTGTGGAAAGGAAAAAGTAGGAAGGAGGAGAATATCCTGGCTGCGAGACTTGAGGGAATGGCTTGAATGCACCTCGGATGAACTTTTCAGAGCAGCAGCCTTTAAAGTCAAGATAGCCATGATGATTGTTAACCTCCGTCGCGGAGATGACATTTGAAGAAGAGGAAGACCGTCATAAGATTAGAAAAGAAGCTTAAGTTGAAATGGACATTAGCTTGGAAGAGACGGAGGATAGAAACCTTTTTGATAAAAGTAATTAAGATAGAAGTAAACCGTAAGTTATGGGAATAGCCATGCAGAATCCTCAAAGAATAGGAGTTAAGAAGCAAGCACAGGACAAATAGACGCGTTTAATAATCCACAGCTATGTACAAGCAATTGTGCAATAATACAGTTTAATTCCCCAAACCGAGAAGAAATTGTGCAATCGCCATTGGAGAAACTTACAGTTCAGAAGCTACCCTTGATAGAGACCACCAACGCCAGCGCTGCTAATAAAATATCTACGTCCAGAGATTCACCACAACTTATTAGATCTCATCTTCAGGAGGTTTCACTTATTCCCAGAATGAAAACAGTACAAAAGAAATTATTAAAAGGTACCACAGTATAAGAATGATCTAGAAAGGAAAATTGATGATAATAACAAGAAAATCAAAATGGAACTAAATAAAGAAACCGAAGGAAAAGTTAGATTCTCAAGAGAAATAAATCAGTGAAATTAAAAAGTCGCTACGAAGAAAAAAAACGCGTCGGTAAGCAGTGAGAATAAGGAATGGCACTGCATAATCTGCAATGAGAATATAAAGGAAAGCATGATTCAGTGAACAGTTTGCAACTTCTGGATACATGCTCTTTGCACTTGAGTACATAAAGGAGCAGTCGATTATCAATGCGACAATTGTAGCAGTTGAATCCTCAAAGTACGATTTAGGCATACCAAAATACGAATTAGGAGAAATGATCATATTTGGAAAATATTTCAATAGTTTGAGGTCTATAAATTAATATAAATAATAATAAATAAATTAGTTTAAAATCAGAATACAGCCAAATGTTAACCTCGTAACTTCTTCTATTTCTTGTTAGGGTGGCCTTTCTCATAGAGTAGGTGTAGGTCAGTGCCGCTACAGTCTTATTTTATTTGGATAGTTTGACAATAATTCCATCAAATTATTTGACTTGTGTATCACGCAAATAATAAGAAAAAACTTAAGAGATATAGATACATTTTAAAACTGTCAAAAGTTATCCAGTAAAATAAATGTGGTCGTTTAAATTGGATTCCTCGATATTTCTGTTTCACTAGAAGAAAACCCAAGATTTTTAATATTTTACTAGATATTTTCCTAGATTTGTATCTGGTTGAAAGACTTCCATTCCTGTTTGAATTAAGTATTATTTCCACTATCCATTACCATTGAATTTACCGTATTTTGCTACCATGTGAAAGTCTACATAAGTGTAAATGTTCCTTAATACTCGCGTGGAAGGGTAAACCTGTTTCTCCTATATATTCTACGGGACTGGAATTATAGGAAACTCTATCTTAAAGTCGAAAAAACAAGATCCAAAACAAAATCGACAGATTTATAGCAGATAAATAGGTTAATTTTGGTGAGGTAGAAATTGAACAAATACGGAAGGGAAACAATACATTTGAAAGTCAGTCTCTCATTTTTATCAAATCTAGTAAATGCTTTTTTACATAATGACTTTCTTAATTGTTTATGGAAATCGTTATGAATGATACTGTATGGGAAGCCATTTTTAAGGCAGTTTGGAAATAGTATATTAAAGTACATGTTTTATAAAGCATCATCTTATAGCACGCGTCCATGTTAAAAAACGAGCCGCTTGCGGCGAGTTTTTTAACGGGACAAGTGCTCTAACTGCTTTATAAAACACGTACTTTATACTATTTTTTCTATTTTGTATTTTTTTCAATAAGAAAATACATATTTAAAAAGAAAATCAACCCTTCAAATTTTGTAAATTTGTGTGTCTAAATTCTATGTTGGTAATACTCTAAATTTCTTTTTATCATAGTAGCCTTGACAATAAATAATATTTTCTTTGTGTCATTGTCACGAAATTTGTGATTTAATATTTCATAGAGTTGTTCATAATTATAATTAAAAAAATATGGAGCATGATAATCTAAGTTTAACTCCCCCTGAGTTAAGGGATATTGCTAATAAAACGATAAATCAACTTTTACCAGAGAAATCCCGAAAACTTTCTTTTCTCATGGATAACAATAACAGGAAACGTCAGACGTCAACAGAATAAAACATTTAAATATAACCAATGCCAACTTTTAAAAAATAAAATTCGGAGTTCGAAATGGATATATTTCGAACTCGCTAGCGCGTTCGAAATATCTATTTTTCGAGACAAAATTAGAAAAATAATATTTTCCTCGGTAATAGAGGACTTCTTTTCATTAATATAGAATACATATGATGAAAGTAGGCATGTAAAGGTTAGTTTTTGTAAAATGTAATGACAAGAGTCCTATGTCTGCGATCTGTCCGAGTTGGTTTTCTGTAGATGGTGAATTCGATTGAGTTATTCTCTCTGCTCAAAGCTGGGTCAAAAAAAATAAGTTTTTTTTTCGGATTCTATTTTTATATACAATGAATTTGATTTTTGGATGTAAGCTGTTTAGAAATGTTGAAAGGAGATTTAGATATTCTAGGGATTATATCCATCCAACCAATGTGTCATCTACATAATTGAACCGGAATGCCATAATTTTAACAAGTTGGTGGTGAAATTTGAAGATATATACATTAGATTATATAATATTTCCATCTAAAAAGATTCACTAAAGAAACGATTTTTTGTGTATTTAAAAAAGTAATATTTTTCCTTCGGTAGAATGCATGCACAGCAGATTGTTTTGATTTAGATGTAGGTAATTTCATGCGTAAGTAGATCAGCGAATTTTGTTACGTATGAAACAATGCAATAACCCAGCAAGTAGGTAAAATTATTGTTATCATTTCGCAATTATAAATATACTAGTTAACAAATGAAGAAACAACGGCGGTATTTCAATACATGATATGCCACCATATTTTCTGCATAACTTAACACTATTCTTTTCAGTAAAACACATTACTTAAAGTGTTTTGAAGAAAAAAAAAACGTAATTGTTTCATAAAAACATTACAGTTAACGTAGTTTTTTTTCTCTTCCTCTAATTTTGCGTATCTTTCACGTTGGGAGCAAAATCTACTCCATTGTATTTTTATTTCTCTTTATTATTGCCATATAAATAAACCTACAAAGCAAAATTTTGTTGAAACGTAGTATACACAACAAATTGCGAATACAATTAAATAAATACAAACATTCTGCTGAAATGTAGTCTACCTACACAGTACACAGCCTTAAATGCGTGAAAAGTCTACTTCATTTCTGTCATTAAATAAAATAACATATTTTTGCTATTCTAGGTATGGAGCAATAAGGTATAGCCATGCAGAATAAAAAGCATATTGCTTCCGCTGCACATATAGAGGGTGCATTTTATTTTATGTCTCTACCAATCGTCTATTTTTGGTTGTTAAAAGCAAGTAATATTTTTATTTTTCAGTGCCGCTGCTAATGTTAACCGTATTTTGATCGTTACAGTTAATTTTCTTACAGGTATGTTATCCACCTACCGGGTTACTAGCGAAACATGTGCAAACAATTTTCTACATTAACGGGTAATGGTATTTAACAAAATGGTATCAAAATAATATAAATAATAAGCTCGCGAATCCACTTTTATTTCCTTTGGTTAAAATAATGGTTTTATGACAATATGAGATTGATGAAATATTATATTTGAAGTTGAAAGTTTATGTGTGACCTGCATGTTGATATATGATTGAAGATGATAGTGCAGGGTACTGCACACATTTTCCATGGTTTATGTTAAAAATAAAACAGGGGAGCATGGAAGATGGTTTATTGTAAGAGCTGAATGTTCGCCTTTTTTTATTGGTTCCGGTGGGGCACATAGCTGAGGGAATAGCTGTTTAAACTGAATTTTCAGTACTTTCACAACACATTTTCCATGATATATAGAGAGTAGGGGGACATAAAAGATGACTCCAATAAAAGAGTTGAATGTTTGCGTAACCTCGATGTTATTAAAAGTTTGTTGTTTGTTGTCAAAATGTGACAATGGAGAGTAGGGGGACATGGAAGATGACTCCAATCAGAGAGTTGAATGTCTGCCTAACCTAAATGATTTTAAAAGTTTGCATATTTTTTGTTGTCAAAATGTGGCAATGTAGAGTAGGGGGACATGGAAGATGACTCGATCAAAGTTGAATGCCTGCCTAACCTCAAAAATAAAAAGTTGCGTAATTTTGTTTTAGTTGTGTCATTTGGATTAGGCCATCTAAAGTATATTTTGATACCAATACCTCGATAATCTAATTTTTTTATATATACATAATGTAGCCCTGATAACTTCAGAAGAGATAAAGCGGAGGTGATTTTATTTTCAAATCGAAACATTATTTTACGAATTGTCTTTGTATTTGCACCCATAACCTGAAACTAAGGACTCGTGTAAGAAATAATTTTGACTTTAACCACGTGGTTTATTTTTTAATTTTCACTATGTGACCCTCAATGTATGCACCCAAGCTTTAACGCGACTTTTACTTTGATATAATGTATACACGAGTACACAAGCAGCATAATAAGATATCTAGATAAACATATAATTTTACGTTGAAAAAATAGTCCATACTTTCAGTGGAGTCACTGTAATATAAAATAAAACAATGCAGTCTTCCTCCACAGTTTAATTGGTAACATAAAAGTTTTTTAAGTTCCCGACATGTTTCGAGTACTTAAGTACTCATCTTCAGGGGATATTGAAAGGATAATATAAATTTGAGAATGAAAAGAATAAGATAAAGAAGGACCTACCCAACATCGAGTTTAACATCGAAATAAGTTGTCTCAAATAAATGAGTACAACAGAAAGGCTGGAGACTTGGTGTATTAAATGGTTAAATATATGGAATGAGAAGTAAAGTTAAGATTGAGTTTTGTAATTTAGATAAGTATGATAATAGAAGATTATGACATCTGAAGGCGAGTAAAGGAAAGTTTGTTTAAAAATTAAGAATCATGAGTTTGTATGGTTAAGTTTAGATGAGGAACACATATACTAAGTTAAATAAAGAAAGATTGTGACATCTGGAGGAACGAAGTTTTCTTTTACTTTTTCAAATCATAGGTTTTATTTAATAAAAAATTTTATGTAAAATATTGAAAGGTTTTTTAAATTTAGAGTGGTTTATCTTATTTTTTATTTTTTAGCTTATACCATAACATGGGGCTTTGCCCAATATTTTAGGAATAACAAAAAATAATCATTTTATTTTTATATTAAAATAAATTTGTTGATAAGTTAAGAAAAATTTTATTTAAAAATCTTTATTTGTTTAAAAAATTTTAAAAAATTTAAAAAGAAGATTCCATACAACCTTTGTGCGAACACAACCGCGGTACTTCCGCAAAACGTGGGAAATGAAATGAGGTTAAATATAAGAGAAAAAGTGACAACCAAGTAATACAATCCGGTACTACCATTAAACATGTCAAAATTAAAAGATTTTTAGAAATAGGAAAAGAAGATTCGAACTGGCTTGATGTTAGGTTTACAAAATGCATACAAGACCTAACGATCTCAAATGTTGTCATCACTAGATATATAAAGTATTTAAGAATGGTAAAATCAGACATCTGTCAACGAATGACCAAAATATATGGTTATGTCGAAAAGGGGTGTTTTTTCTTTAAATGTTTATCGGAGGGAAATGTAACATTGCACTAAAAAAACACTTGTGAGGGTTGGTGAAGACACTGACACTTATTGACACTGTAAAATATAGGAGATGTGGATCTTTTTGTATAAGTTGAATAATGAAAAATATCAACCCTGCATAATGTTGGATACAATTTTTTATGTTAACAATTAAACTGTGGAGAAAGACTGCATTGTTTTATTTTATATATAATTTTACCCTAAAATCATTTCTTCTTATCTCAATGATTTTTTTTTAAACGAGACACAATTATTGAAAATGTGAGTAAAAGTGGGCCTACTAGTGGCGGGGATCCGGCGGAATCAACGGCTTGAAAGGGGAACGATAAAATCGAGTTTTTTTTTCTCAGTCGATCAAGTAGGATCCCCCCGTTATTCTGACATGATTTATCGGTATATCTGGAGGGCCGGGGAGGGGGAGGGCGCCCTTTAAATCTCCCTGCAAACGGTTTTTCTCGGAAAACTCGGCCGGGTTTGATCGTACAAGAAAAAACACACGTAGCAAAATTGAAGAGCTTGACAGAACTCGTAAGCTCGTTCCAACTTGAACCCGATATGTCAATTGGTTCGTAAAATTTCGCGATTTAAATTTGCAAAAAAAAAATCAATTAGTTATTTCTCGGAAGGGAGTGGAGTTGGGGCCTTGATGTTTTATGAATAAAAGGGTAGTATCAAGCATTTTGATGGGCCGGAGGGGAGGGAGGGTGGGACAATTAAGAGGGGAGTTATGGGCGGGAGGCGAGGGTTATTCAAACGCTTGTTACGCGTGTTCTAATTGAGGTAGCGCAAGCAGCCAGAGCTCCATTTACGCGATCTTTTATTACCTAAAAGACTGCATTGGCAAAAAAAAATTTTTTGTCCAAATGCGCGCTTGGCGCGCAAAATAAAAAATGTTAATTTTTTTACTTGCGTTTTGCGAAAATTGTTTTTTGCCACGGCTTTAATTTGAGCCCTGCAAGAACTCGATTCGACAATTATGAAGGGAGCTAAGGGCCGGCAAAGTCTTTGCTGCATAGCGGGAGAACGGAGAGGGGTAAGGGGTTCTAGCTTGACTCAAAGGAAAGGGCAGGAAATTTTCTATTTGTCTAGTTATTTTGCATTTTCTCCGAGTCCATATCTTGCCCGCCCGCGCGAGTTACAAGTTGAGAAACGTAACGTCAGCGGACGAGAAAGACCTCCAACCCGCCGGGGGCGGAGCTTATCATCTCCGCTTCTCTATCCTCCGGGCGCACTCACAAACGGCCGCGAGCGCACGCTCGGAAATTATTTTTGAATGGTTGATCTCTCGTATCTCGCTCAATTATGTAGCGATTTTGAAAGATCCTGATTGCTTTCGATCGTTGAACGATCGGGAACTGAAAGAGGCATCGGGTTCCGGTTTTTCTTCCTCAGTCGCGCTCTTGTACCTCGGCAGCCTCCCATTGTTTTCCCGGGATGACGCGCCAGCCGACGCGGGTCCACAGAAACAATAGACAGGTAAACAATAACGATAAGCGCTATACAAGAGGCTGCATTCCGATCTCTTTATTATGGTCAAGCGACCTTGCAGCGCACGTGCTGCTATAGAAATGGCTAAGGGAAGGGAAGAAAGTTTCGGGAGCAGATATGATACAACGTTTATTTATTTCATCTTCGAAAATATATTATATTAAAATTGATATTATATTTTACTAAAATTTGATCTTACAAGCTACCCTTAAAGTTAGATGACAAAAATTTGTACAGTTTACCGATAGGCAAAGTCTAAGCCTGGTTCGTCGTCGCTATCGCTCTCTTCATATTGCCGGATACAATCTATCGGATCGTCACTACTTTTCTTCCCTGATATGAGATCAAGAGGCGTTGGATTCCAATGCGCTTCAAGATCGCTTGACCATAGAGATCGGAATGCAGCCTTTTGTATAGCGCTTATCGTCATTGTTTACCTGCCATTGTTTCTGTGGACCCGATTCGGCTGGCGCGTCATCCCGGGAAAACAGTGAGCAGCCATTCGAAAATAATTTCCGAGCGCGCGCTCGCAGCCGGTCGTGAGTGTTACGTTTCTCAACTTGTCGCCCGCGCGGGCGGGCAAGATATGGACTCGGGAAAATTGCAAAATAACTAAACAAATAGAAAATTTCCTATCCTTTCTTTTGAGTCTGGCTAGAACCCCCTAACCCTCTCCGTTCTCCTGCTATGCAGCAAAGACTTTGCCGGCCCTTAGCTCCCTTCATAATTGTCGAATCGAGTTCTTGCAGGGCTCAAATTAAAGCAAAAAAAAATGCCGTCCCGTGGCAGAAATTTTTTTTCCCCATTCCCCTTCTTCATGCCTGAAAACGCAAGTGACAAAAATTGACATTTTTTATATTGCGCGGCAAGCTCTCATTTGCAAAAAAAAATTTTTTTGCCAATACAATCTTTTAGGTAATAAATAAACACGTAAATTGAACCCTGGCTGCTTGCGCTATCTCAATTAGAACACGCGTAACAAGCACTTGAAAAACCCTCGTTTCCCGCCCATAGCTCCCCTCCTAATTGTCCCACCCTCCCTCCCCTCCGGCCCATCAAAGTGCTTGATATTACCCTTTTATTCATAAAAAATCAAGGCCCCAACTCCACTCCCTTCCGAGAAATAATTAATTGAACTTTTTTTTTTTTGCAAATTCAACTCGCGATATTTTGCGAACCAATTGACATATCGGGTTCAAGTTGGAACGAGCTTACGAGTTCTGTCAAGCTCTTCAATTTTGCTACGTTTGTTTTTTCTTTTACGATCAAACCCGGCCGAGTTTTCCGAGAAAAACCGTTTGCAGGGAGATTTAAACGGCGCCCTCCCCCTCCCCGACCCTCCGGATGTACCAATAAATCATTCCAGAATAACGGGGGGATCCTACTTGATCGACTGGGGAAAAAGAAAAACTCGATTTCATCATTTCACTTTCGAAAACTGGATCCCCACCACTATACGTCAAAAGAAATTGTTCAATGCTAGTTTACCTGATAGCCGTTACAGAAGCACAGAAAGCATTAAAAAGTTTTATGAAAATAAAAAGAAAGAGGTCCGAAAGACAGCTGCGAAAGAAAGAATAGAAATAAACAAGACAGGAGGAGGGGCACAAACAACAGTAAAAAATGATGCAGTGCATGACCTGATTTTATCCATAATTAATAAAAAGACTGTGTATGGACTAGAAAATCAATTCGATTGCGATAACAATGCTGACTTCAGTGCCAGTACCTCCCAAGAGACTATAACTTTCGAATTAAATCAAAACAGTGAAGATGACAATGTTCTTGCGTTCATGACAGATATTAATCCAAAAAAAGAAAAGAAAGAGGTGAGCTTTAAATAATTGTAGATTGTAGGTTTTTATTCTGACTGTTAATATTTCTGCTGTTTCGGATTTATGTTTGAATTAGACAACGAAAACATTTTTAAAAAAATGTTATTTTGAGAACTTTTAAAATAAATTTAAATATTTCATTTTTCTTTGCAGAGCAACTTTGAGAAGAATTTCAATTTTGATCAATCCGAAGAGAAACAGACTCCTAATGTTCCTCTGTCATGCTTGTGTTCTGCTAAACGGGGTCACTCACTATTATTTTTTTTAACAGCACCCAAAAAAACTGGTCAAGAATTACCCCTCACAGCTTACAAAAGCCAAAGTCCACTGAACTAAGAAATATTAAACAATATTCTTCCAGACGACGTCCTGCAACTGTAGTGAAAGCATTAACAACATCAGGCATTGGTGAAAAGTATAACAATTTGTTAGACAAAAGACTAGAGGGGTCCTCTTGGGAAAAAAAGAATTATGAAAATCAAATTAAAAAAAGGGATGAGGAACAATTACTAAAGATTAACCTTTTAAAAATGGATTTTGCGTTAAAGAATGAAGAGCTACAGAGAAATGGTATTGTTCCTTTTAAACTTTCATGTGATAATGGAAAAGCTGATGGAAGCCTAATCAATAATTAGTTTTAGTTTATACTATAAATATTTATAAGTAATAATATGTATATTTATATTACTTTATTTTTCTATAAGCTGTAGTATTTCAGTTCAAGTTGTTTAATTTAAATTCTATTGCTATGTTTCACATGTGTGTTAATAATTATTATGCCCTCCCTATATTTATATTATTTAAATTTGCTGCTTGCAAGTAGGATGTGTTATTTTTCTATTTAAATAATAAAGTTTAATAAAATTCTGAGTTGCCTCATTGAAATGATCATGCTTAGATCAATATACTTTGCTGAGTATATGACTAGACAGTTTAACCAAAACAATACCGGGTGGTCTAATATAAAGCATGTCCAATATGTCCATTTTATCGTAGAGAAACAAAATTGGGCCAAACTGAGTAAAATTTTATTTGCGATTTTACATAATGAACAAGATGATTCTGCACACATATTTTATTACAAATCGGTGAAATAATTTTGAATTAGATTATCTCTAAGATTATTGACTCCATCTTCATGGGGTTGATCTGGGATCATACCCATTTCTATAAGATACTGCAATTCTTCTAAATTTAAATCGTCAGGGATAGGAGGTTCTTCTTCGTGCATATCTACAGCTATATTATGCAGTATAGCAGTAGCAACTATAACTGTTAAAGTTGTATTAAGTATCAAACGTGACCCGTATGCCAAAATTGGAAACCGGCGTTTCAAAACTCCATTGCATCTTTCTATGACATTGCGAGTCTGTATATGAGATTCGTTATATAGATTTTCTGATCTTGTTACTGGGTTGCTTTGTGGAGTAAATAGGTATGGTAGTTTAGGATAGCCACTGTCACCTGAAATATATAATAATATTGAATTAATAAATTATACACTTTTATTAGGTACTTATTACCAATTAGCTTAGTATTGCCAAATTCTCCTCTTTCAAATCTCTGTTTTAAGTTGTTATTGTTAAAATTAGTAGCATTATGTGCCGAACCTGGCCATCGAGCCACAACATCTGAAATCTTTAAATTTGGATCGCAGACTACATGAACGTTGATAGAAAAATAACCTTTTCTATTGCTAAAAACTTCTGCGTCGTCACCACCTGAAAAAATTCAAACTGTTAGCTGCACAGTCTTCAGCTACATACAAGTGTCTTCTCTACGTTTTTTAAATGTATATAGTTTAACCCGTTTTATGCAAATAAAGCTGCACACCTAAAAAAGTCATATTTTATGTACCAGGTGACTGAATCCTAACATGAGTACCAATCACTCTGGGAAGTCTGGCTAATGTATAAAAAGAGTTCTGTGTCCTAATCAGACTTTCATCTGTTGGCATTTTAATTAAAAAGGCGCCTCTTATTAGCTATAACTTCTGCAACCCTAACAGTTATTCTTGATACAGTGAAAGGTTGTACTGTACACCCATAAAGTCTTCTATGGCATTTACGTGTGTATCGGTCGCACATAATCTTAAGAATATCAGCAACTGCTTTGCAGGAGAAACACTTTCATTCCTAAAAGAATAACTATAGTGAAGGATATGGGTATAGAAATATTACTATTATTTAGGGTTTGTGAAGACACAAAGTCTCTCTGTGTCTTCACCAACCCTAAATAATTTAAACCAGGGCTCTTTGAGAAATATGGACAATTTTTTTTCTATTCTAGAAATATTACTAGTTCACTTTACGACCCTTTTTTAATTACCAAATACTTTTTGTAACAATTGAAATATCAGATTATGGAATATTATGATGAATTAGCTACTTCGGTAGTGCTCCCAAAATTTCTTTAAGATCCCTTTTACATTTACTATAAAAGCTGCTAACAAACTTACAGATCATGGGAGTATTCCAGTTCTTCCTCAATTAATTCTAACAAATACAAAAAAGTGTTCTTTGTTAACCGAAAAAACGGAGACTGTCCATTTCCTCAAAGTGATTTTTACGTTCTCTGATATTCCTTGGAAATCCATAATCGAGTATTTCTAGCAACTCCATGTCATCGTTAAATAGGTCGCCAATATTTTTCATTTCAAATTTAAAAAATAAAACAAAAACAACACAAAATTCAAATGTTTGGTTAGAAAATCCCGGCTTAGCAGTTTGAGCGGTCAAATTTGGAGGCTTACTTAAAGCCCAGCTCTCTACCATTTCAACTAAGCTTAATTAACAGTGGAACATAAAATCCAGTTTTAAACTAAGTTTATTACTAAGCCCGGCTTGTTCGGCAACCGTGGAATCGATCATAAGACCTTATCCACCACCCTACCCCATTAACCTCACTAGATCCATCGGATGATTGCATCGGCACCCATGGCAATGCTGATATGGCGCCTAAAATTAGTATTGTACATGGTCACCCTTGCTTTATCAATAGCTAGTATACCCTTCCTTTTTGTTTTATTTTAATTACTACAAACACGAACTCCCTTTGTTAAAGTTCGAAAATTGCACTTCATAAGTTTGATTATCTATATTAAGTTTTCGGTTTTAAATTGTTAAAATACATATGTAGACTCTCACCTTAAACATAAATTACTAATTAAGTTACCTGTAATAGCCACAATTTTCATTATGTTTAGTATCAAACATTTGGTGATGTTTATATTCCAGGAATATTTTGTATCTTGTAAGACATAGCCAAGTGGATTGATTTCTTCTGCTCCTTGTTTGATACTACTTGCAGACAGGTTTGATTTCAAATCCTTGTTCTAATTAATTGGTAATTGATAAACTTTTCAAGTTATCAATAAAAATAACTTCTTCTATTTGAGATGTAGGTTAAATGTCTCGAATGTTGTAAATCAGCTATGTTTTAAGAAAATCGATAATAGGTCAGTGTCAGACTGACAGTTTCTGTGCGTTTTCACAGCGACTTTTGGTTAATTTTTGCTTGGTCGCGTGGGTTGACTTCGGTCGCCGTTAGTTTTCTATGTGATTAAAAGAGGTTAGTTTCCGTAGATAGGGTTGAATAATTTTTGTCATTGTTTTGTTTTGGTAACTATGTACGTTGGAGAAAAATAAGAATCGGCCCTTTCGACCATGGACACTGGAAGTTAAAGCACGTTTGTGGAAATAGCTCCCCAAGTTTAGTTTTTTTTTTGGGCCGTGCAGGCCAATGTAGTGCCGATAAAGCATCCACAAATGCTTTAAAAAGGGTATGGCTTGGTAGTTTGCCTATTCCTTTGGGCGGAATGCCGATTTAAAATGCTTTAATGAACTTCAACAGCGGTCATAGACGCCATGTGGTAAATTGGAACCCTCGTTGGTTATTTGAGGTAGGTTTAAACTTTAGTATCTGAATTACCCTCGATGGGTGTTATGGAAGATTTCTCTTTCATGTTGTATATCTAAAATTCGATTTTAGGGTTTTTATTTGAGGGGCTAAAAGTCCGAGTACAAAGTGGAGTACCTACTAGTTTATTTTGGTTGGAATAGTAAGAAATGTAATTTGTCTCCTAGCACTACATGCAAATTCCTTGGTTTTATCTGGGAGTCCACCTCTCTAAGGTTACGTCTCCCCGATGAAAAAGTTACAAGGGCATTGAGTCATTTTCAATTTTTTCAGCATAGGAAAAATTTTAAAATTCGGGATTTTGCGAAACTGCTCGGTTATATTATTTCTATTTGCCCAGCTTTTGATTATGGGTGGATGTACACAAAAAAGATAAAAAACTTTAAAAGCAAGTGCTTACAGTCAAATAATTTTTCTTTCAATGCCAAAATGCAACTTAATCTTGAAGTTTTAAATGAGCTTAATTGGTGGATACAAAATATATCTAAATCAGGGGCAAGAATTCATACAGGCAGTTTTATTTCGGAAATATTTTCAGATGCCTCAAGGGTGGGGGAGCTTGTAATGGTAATAGTACTAACGGTTTTTGTGAAAAAGCCGAGAACAATTCGCGTATTAACCATTTAGAATTAATAGCAGCATTCAACGGATTAAAATGGTTTGCCTGCGACTTATATGAATACGAAATATTATTACGTGTTGACAACACTACGGCAATAGCAACTATAAATAAAATGGGCGGTTGCAAGCATAAAACACTTAATGAAATAGCTTATTAAATTTGGAAACGGTGGGAAAATAGAAATTTGAAGATTTTTGGGTCTTCTATTAGCTCTAAAAACAATTACGTAACAGATTATGAATCAAGACACCTTACATTAAGAAAGTGAGTACTCTTTCCATAAGTCAGCATTTAAAGATATTGTTGACAAGTTGGGTAAACCTGAAGTTAATCTGTTTGCTTCCTTCATAAATAATGAATGTAACGCGGAAACGCGATCCGAACTCGATAGCCATAGATGCTTTTACATTGTGCTGGCCAGACTTTTATTTTTATGTCTTTCGACCATTCCGTGTAATCCCTAAAGTTATATATAAACTTATAGAAGATAAAGCGGAGGGTATACTAGTTGTCCCTATATGGCCTTCACAAGCTTGGTACTATCTGATTTTAAAGTTGGAAGAAGATTACCCTGGGGGCAGGGAAATTATCAGCAAAACATTCAATGTTAAAGGGGTGTCATGAGAAATAATTCCAACGTTCTTAGCATTCCTAGGTGACAGTACCATAAAACAATATAATAGTACTTATAAAAAATGGTGGCAGTTTTGCAAAGATAATAACATTAAGTTGTTTTCACCAAATATTCAAAATATTATACATTTTCTACAAATAGAATCTACAATGGGTGCTAAATACTCAACTTTCAATACCTACAGGTCAGTGCTAAATGTTATTTTTAATACTAAGGATAAAGATAATCTTTTAAAGAGGTTTATGCATGGTGTCTTTAGACTAAAACTGGTTTTTCCCAAGTATAATGTCACGTGGGATTCTCGAATAATACTCGACTATATTTATATATTTAGTAGAAGTAGAATACACATACAATACACAAGTTTTACACTCCATTCTATAAGACATGCCTCTACGTCCTGTGCCTTTCGCAGCAGTATGACCCTTGATTTTATTAGAAACGCCGCGGGATGGACGGACAGTATTTGCTAAATATTATAATCGACCACTAATTAATGAGAAAGTTTATACATGGAGACTGCTCTCTAAAAAAATAGATATCAGGTTAAATACAGATTGTTATTCTTATAGATTATTTTTGGTTATGTTCACATAATTATATTGGGGTCAGTATGTTATAAACATATTTAGGTATTATTGTCAGCTTACACTTATTGTCCTATTGATTTATCCGCATTTAATATTTTTACTGGGAACAAAAAGATGTCTTACTTTCAACATTTAGAAGTTGGTCTACGAGGACGTGGTTACGAAGTATAATTAAAGATTAAACGACTTGTAAGAAAGTTTCATCTTAACTATACGAGTAGCTAGGTCCGAAGTGGATCAACCCTCCCACCCTTGTCAGACTCCTTCTTTCTTTTTGGTTGGCTTTTATCTTAAAATTAAAAACGTAATGATTATAGGTTCATAGTGGGCCGGACAGCAAAAAAATATTTATTTTTCTTTTTAAATCCTTTAAACAAGTGACTAATATCATACCAGAGACGTAACTACAAGTTGGTCTACCTCGGACGTGGTTACTCGTATAATTAAGATGGAACTTTCTTACAGGTAAGTCGTTTATTCTTTAATAAATGTTTGGATACAGTACCTGCTGCGATGCTTATCGACAGAGGTAAGGATTTGTAAAATTTAGAGTACAAGATTACTAGTTTTTATCATTTGGGTCAGGTAGATTTCAGATTTCATGCAGGACTCAATTTACAGGTGTAATATCTGTAATATAAAGATACCTGTTAAATATTTTTGGAAACCGCAATTTTAGCAGTTAACTATGAAACGAATCTTTGTGGTACCATACGCGAGGACATCACCGTTAATAGTGGGTACTATATCGATTGATGCACAGGGTCGCTATTTAACTTATTAGTCACAAATTAAACCTAGTTGGGAAATCGGAAAAATTTGGAATTTAGTTCTATGTAAGATGTACTCTGGGGCTGGCACTGTGTCTTATGGTAACTTCCCTAATAATGAGGTAGCATTTCTATGTGGAACTTTAAATCTGGATGTTTCCGGCCGCATCACATGTGTGGTAGAACTTGCAAAACGTGTGGACCTGAACGGAATATTTTTGAAACTTTTTGGGCTGATAAATCGCCATTACGGTAGCAGTCGAATTGAGTTTGTTAATTTCATTCTTAATAATATATCGGGCTTGTGATTGCCCTCAGCATTAGGATTTGATATTGAGAATTAATTGCTATAGTTGTGGTGTTAGTGATTGGGGGTTTTGCCTTGGATACTACACAATTTGTCGAAGTTTTTCGAATTTTTTGCAACTCATCGACAGCCATTTTCCACGAATTGGTACGTGGAAATTAATCAATCAATAGGCTACCCGACACCCACGTAAGAATTCGTCATGTTTTATGGGACCGTATAATCTTAACGATTTTATTCGTATTTACCTAATAGGACTTCTTATTTTGGGGTTCAACCTAAGGCATTTTGGAGCCATTCTTATTTTGGAGCTCAGGTGCTCAGTCTGGAGCAGTTAGACAGATTGGAGACCATTACTTTTCTGCCAGCTGAAAGACCGCTGCAGCCTTTCTTGGGACCAAAACAGCGAATACAGATAAGCTAATTGATTTAATTAATATTAACCTAAATTAATTCTAAAAGTTCTTTTATTACCAGAGATAAATGCTGAACTGAAGTACGTTTACTGTAATCAAGGTTTACCGCGAAACATTGTGGTGATATTATATATTTGAATTTAGATTGACTAATTAATTCATTTACCTTGATTATATTGTTTGATGTAAACCATAGTGATTACGATGGTAACCTTATCGCTAAAGTGAGTTACTATTGATTATTGAATTTAATCTAAACGGTTTGCTGTGCTTTTCACCGAACCTTTCATAAAATAAACAATAAAATTTTATCTTTTACTAACACTGTCTTCATTTCCTGAAACTGGTCTGGGGGTGTACTGGATATTAGTAGGCTTTTGGCTTAACTGCCTAAGCCTGTGGCGCCGGGCCCACCCCCTTGAACTAGGTTTTTGCTGCACTTTGACAACCCTAGACCAGTGTCTTCTAGATTTTCTCAGGAGTGTAACAAAAGTAGTTAATTAAAAGTTCATCTATCACGAAAGAAAGAGTTTTATTACCACCACCCGAACCATCCACCCATACGAAGTCTGCAACTAAAGAAGGAACCCATCGGCTGGTTGTCAGTTTGTTTATCCTCCTGGGACCTGACGTCCATTTAAATGGACATGTAAGTTTTAATTATTTATTTTCTTAATTTTGTTTTCCTGCATGTACGACCCCGCATCCATTACAGTGGATATTCGAGTGGTGCCATCTAGTGTATTTTTAAAAAGGTTTATGGAGCGCGCTTATTTTAGATCACCTGTTTACTTGTTGCAAGCATGGCGGCTTTTCGGGAAGCAACTTATAATGGTAAGTACGTTATTATTTTTAGGTTTTCAGTGAAATTTTTTGTTGATACATATAAAATAAAGTTTAGATATTAGTGTAAACCTACTACATTTATAAAAATTAATTTAGTATCCTTGCAGTAAACCGCTAAAACCATTGTCCATGTAAATGGACGTTGGGTCGTTCTGTCCTAAATTAATACTTTATTTTATAACCTATTTTTTGTTTGTTTTAGCAATATTTGGTAACAAAAAAGTGCTTAGACCAGGAGTGGATGACGAGAAATTGCTGCAACTTCTAGAAATCATTTGGGTCAGGTAGATTTCAGATTTCATGCAGGACTCAATTTACAGGTGTAATATCTGTAATATAAAGATACCTGTTAAATATTTTTGGAAACCGCAATTTTAGCAGTTAACTATGAAACGAATCTTTGTGGTACCATACGCGAGGACATCACCGTTAATAGTGGGTACTATATCGATTGATGCACAGGGTCGCTATTTAACTTATTAGTCACAAATTAAACCTAGTTGGGAAATCGGAAAAATTTGGAATTTAGTTCTATGTAAGATGTACTCTGGGGCTGGCACTGTGTCTTATGGTAACTTCCCTAATAATGAGGTAGCATTTCTATGTGGAACTTTAAATCTGGATGTTTCCGGCCGCATCACATGTGTGGTAGAACTTGCAAAACGTGTGGACCTGAACGGAATATTTTTGAAACTTTTTGGGCTGATAAATCGCCATTACGGTAGCAGTCGAATTGAGTTTGTTAATTTCATTCTTAATAATATATCGGGCTTGTGATTGCCCTCAGCATTAGGATTTGATATTGAGAATTAATTGCTATAGTTGTGGTGTTAGTGATTGGGGGTTTTGCCTTGGATACTACACAATTTGTCGAAGTTTTTCGAATTTTTTGCAACTCATCGACAGCCATTTTCCACGAATTGGTACGTGGAAATTAATCAATCAATAGGCTACCCGACACCCACGTAAGAATTCGTCATGTTTTATGGGACCGTATAATCTTAACGATTTTATTCGTATTTACCTAATAGGACTTCTTATTTTGGGGTTCAACCTAAGGCATTTTGGAGCCATTCTTATTTTGGAGCTCAGGTGCTCAGTCTGGAGCAGTTAGACAGATTGGAGACCATTACTTTTCTGCCAGCTGAAAGACCGCTGCAGCCTTTCTTGGGACCAAAACAGCGAATACAGATAAGCTAATTGATTTAATTAATATTAACCTAAATTAATTCTAAAAGTTCTTTTATTACCAGAGATAAATGCTGAACTGAAGTACGTTTACTGTAATCAAGGTTTACCGCGAAACATTGTGGTGATATTATATATTTGAATTTAGATTGACTAATTAATTCATTTACCTTGATTATATTGTTTGATGTAAACCATAGTGATTACGATGGTAACCTTATCGCTAAAGTGAGTTACTATTGATTATTGAATTTAATCTAAACGGTTTGCTGTGCTTTTCACCGAACCTTTCATAAAATAAACAATAAAATTTTATCTTTTACTAACACTGTCTTCATTTCCTGAAACTGGTCTGGGGGTGTACTGGATATTAGTAGGCTTTTGGCTTAACTGCCTAAGCCTGTGGCGCCGGGCCCACTCCCTTGAACTAGGTTTTTGCTGCACTTTGACAACCCTAGACCAGTGTCTTCTAGATTTTCTCAGGAGTGTAACAAAAGTAGTTAATTAAAAGTTCATCTATCACGAAAGAAAGAGTTTTATTACCACCACCCGAACCATCCACCCATACGAAGTCTGCAACTAAAGAAGGAACCCATCGGCTGGTTGTCAGTTTGTTTATCCTCCTGGGACCTGACGTCCATTTAAATGGACATGTAAGTTTTAATTATTTATTTTCTTAATTTTGTTTTCCTGCATGTACGACCCCGCATCCATTACAGTGGATATTCGAGTGGTGCCATCTAGTGTATTTTTAAAAAGGTTTATGGAGCGCGCTTATTTTAGATCACCTGTTTACTTGTTGCAAGCATGGCGGCTTTTCGGGAAGCAACTTATAATGGTAAGTACGTTATTATTTTTAGGTTTTCAGTGAAATTTTTTGTTGATACATATAAAATAAAGTTTAGATATTAGTGTAAACCTACTACATTTATAAAAATTAATTTAGTATCCTTGCAGTAAACCGCTAAAACCATTGTTCATGTAAATGGACGTTGGGTCGTTCTGTCCTAAATTAATACTTTATTTTATAACCTATTTTTTGTTTGTTTTAGCAATATTTGGTAACAAAAAAGTGCTTAGACCAGGAGTGGATGACGAGAAATTGCTGCAACTTCTAGAAAGCGGCAATTCAGACATCGAAATATCTGATGATGAAGATGGTATAGATAATATGGAGTATGTAAGTGACCAAGAAGATAATGATCACATTGATCGGGAAACCCCTGTGCATGTAGAAAATAGTGACGAGGATGATGAGGAGGATACACTTCCTTTAAGTATTCTTCGGGATCATTTGATGGTTATGCAGAAAAATACCCTCGCAAATACCCGTAAAAGGGCATCATGGAAAAGAACCGCATCATTTATACCACCCAATTTTGAGGGACCGCCACCAGAAGATAATTTCAAAGATCGTGCAGATTGGACATCTAAAGAATACCTGTCTATGTATTTTGAAGATAAAGTATTTCAAAAAATTTGTGATTGTACGAATGCTAAAAACGTAGAAATAAAAGGTGTCTCGCATTGTCTAACATTGCGTGAGATCAAACAGTTTTTTGGGATTTTAACATTAATGTCTTGCCTAAAATATCCCAGAATAAGAATGTATTGGGCTAAAACAACTAAAGTTCCAGCCATTGCAACAGTCATGAGGCGTGACCGATTTTTCTCAATAAGAAGTTTGCTAAAAGTTGTGGTTGATGGAGACGTTTCTGAAGAAGTTAGAAAATCGGATAAATTTTGGAAGGTTCGCCCAATTATGGATATAGTGAGAAAAGGGTGTCTGCTGTTACCTCGTGAAAATGTTATAGCTGTAGATGAACAGATGATACCATTTACAGGTGTTTGTGCAATGAAGCAGTTTGTTAGAGGCAAACCCAATCCGGAAGGATTAAAGAACTTTGTTTGTGCTGCGCCAGATGGACTGGTGATCGATTTTGAGCTGTACCAGGGAAAAAATACGTTTCCCGATGAAACAATTAAAAATCTTGGCGTGGGGCCATCAGCTGTGGTTCGCTTATCACAGACGTTACTTCCTGGCAGTCATTTATATTTTGACAGATACTTTACTACCATTCCGCTTCTGGACAATCTTTATGATAAAAAAATGTATGGAACAGGGACCATCATGAAATCACGCGTATCAGCATCTGTTCACTTAACTACTGACAAAATGATGTCTAAAATGGATCGTGGTACCTCTGAACAATTGGTAAGACAAGATGGTAGAGTGGTTATCGTAAAATGGTACGATATGAAGCCAGTTCTCCTAACATCCACAGGTCTGGGAATTCAGCCAGTAAACGAATGTAGAAGATGGTCCAAGAAAGAATCCAAATATATTCAAATTCCAATGCCAAATATTGTCTTGAAATACAACAATTGCATGGGGGGTATAGATCTCATTGATAGAATGATAAGCTACTACAGGATTCAGGCAAGGTGTAAAAAATGGACAGTTAGAGTAATACTACACTTCTTTGATTTGGCAATGGCTAATTCATGGATTCTTTACCGCAGAGATAAGAAAAGTCTCAGCATAAATCCTAGAAAGATACAGCAGTATCTTGATTTTAAAATTGAAATCGCCACCTATCTGCTTTCAAGTGATGATGATGATATCCTTATAGACACGCCACGACTTTTTGCCACCAGAGCAAATCCCGAAGGTAGAGCATTTGTTGAATCACCAATAGTTGGCGAGCGAAGAAAAAGACCGCAGCATTTTCCGGAAATAGCCTCTAATTTAAAAAATTCTGTCAGGTGTAAGAACCGAAACTGCAATAAAAAAACAAAATTTTATTGTGATAATTGTGAAGAGTTTCTGTGTATAACAGGAGGCAGAAACTGCTTTAAAGAATATCACAACAAATAATCTTAATTTTATACTTTTTATATAAGATAATGTTAATTATTATTCGATTTTGTTAATATATTTATTTATATTTGTTGTCGTAATAACGACCCGATGTCCATTTAAATGGACGTCAATTTTTTCTTAAGTTTAGTAAAAAAATGAAAAAAGTTACTTGGAAAAGTTGTTTGTATATACCCTATCTAATCATCTGCCAAATTTCATTGAAATACTTAAAAAAAAGACCTTCTGGGTCCCAGGAGGTTATACAATTTGTCATTAATTCCGCAGAACTTCGAATCTAAGCACTTTTTAATTAAATATATGATACAAGACCTTTAAGTTGAAGTAACATAATCTGAGTTTTTTAGGAAGCTTTGCACTATGGTAATATTTGGGAAAAGATTTACCATATTGACGAAAACTAAAATAAAATTATTAGGTAGGCTCGTGTTTTGCAATTTTTTGACCAATTCGATTGAATTTTTAATACTTTAAACCGGTTTTAAGAAAAGAGCCAAACTGCCAGAAAATATGCCGGGAAGTTAATAAAAGAGACAACTGGACGGATAGGTTTATTTTCTTTGTCGATCTTAACCACAGAAAAGGAGTAGCGGGATTCATAGGAATTTTGGGCATAAGGCAGTCAAAATCATCAAGAACATTTGTATGCTCTGATATCAAGGCAGTTTCCCTTGTTAGCTTTGCCCAAAATAAAGTGAACATCTTTTATTTTGAATTTCACTTTTTAAATTATAAAGTTTTTTTTGTTGAAAAGAATGTTACTATTTAAATTAAGCTTCAGCATTTTTGATATTTTAGTGTTAAGGAAAGCTCACTTCTAACGCATCTGCCATAAAGTTCGGGTTGTTTTGTAAAGACATTTTCAGATCTAATAAATGATTTTTTATACGAGGGTGTAACTAGTGCCCTAGATTTATACAGTTTGGTGTCAGTTCTGTATCAGCTGAATAATATGATTCTTGTACGAGCTTTGTATAGTTGGATCACTGTTGGGGTCGGAACAGAATTGTGAGAAAAACAAATATATTCTCCTCCTTTAACTATTCATTTTAACTATTCGCTAAGCAGATACAGAGCACCTAATAACAAGAAAGGTTTAAATAAATCTTTTTTTTTTTTATGCAGGTCTATGCATCTCACCAGAAAGTCATCGCTCAACATCGATTCGGGTAGTTGCTCTTTGGGGTTCGGAATCTTGGCCAATTCTTTGTTACACTCCACTAAAGTACATTCTACGAATAATTGTAATATTCTAAAAAATAAAAAAAAATTACCTGAAAACGGTTTTGACGTTCCACGGTCCGAACATAGTATTTTACAAGTAAAGCGAATCAGATTACCTAAATATTGAAGAAACCTCAAAATATTTTTTGTCATACAAGCATAACGTACGAATAAAATAGATACTGGGCGAGATGGACAAAGGCTTACAAATACAGTGCATCCATAAAGTCCGCCTCCCTGCTAACTCGAGATTGGTTTGGAATTTATTATTAAAATTTAAAACAAAAATACCTTTTTACGTTAATTTTAACCCTGCAATTTTAACACTTTACAGTAAAATATATATAATTTAAAATTTTATGGATGGGACTTTATGGATGCACTGCATATTATGGTATGTTATGAAATGAGGAAGGGAAGGACAGTATATTGCGTAACATGATTTAAACAGTGTTGTCAATCTAGTTTCCTTGGTTCTTCTTGCAAGCGGCTAAATAAAAACGAAATATAAATTTTAACACAAATAATAGTTTTATAGAAGTAGTACATATCGCAAAGCGGACTAAATATAAGAATATACGAAGTGGGTTAATAAAAACGAAGTAAGGCCGATTTCTTATATTTATCGTTTGTAGTAGAAGGAAAAAATCGCTTGGACCTGTCGATTTTGTGCGCATACAAACAAACACCAACCGTCAACTGTAAACATTGTGCGCGTCAATACTTGTTGTCGTCAAGCGTGTGGACAGTAATATATTGTTGCATAAAAACTAGGTATAACTGTACACTGTTTTTTGTAGCAACTTTTTGTCCCGTGAGTAAATAAGAACAAAAGATTTTTAATTGTTAGCTAAATTTCTATGTTAACTACATAAACTCAGATTAAATTTACTTGACTATACGATACTATACCTGAACTAACCTGGTTGTATTATTCGCACGTAGGCGGCGGTCTCCAGTTTTTACGCTATGCGCTAAGTCTAGCATTTGCCGACGTTGCACGCGTCGTTGAAACGCTGCTCGTAAGGTCATGCTATCACTCTTTATAACAAAGTTTCGGCTCTTCTGCTTCATTATAGTTCACTATCCTGCTGTGCTTAAAAATGGATACCGAAACAACTTTAATGCTTCTTCTTCAAAAGGAGGAAGAGGATGATGATTATCATGTACGCATATCATTGACGAAAAAAGACGATGAAAACACAAATTATTTATGAGGAGGAATACAGAAGGTTGTTTTAACATTTACATAATAGTGACATTAAGCTTGTTGAATATCTTCGTTTATCGAAGGAACAGTTTATAAGGGTGGCAAAACTAATTAAAGATGATATATCAAGACAACCATCCAAAAGATATTAAAATCCCATTTCACCTGTAGAAAAACTATGTCTAACATTACGGCATTTATTTTTTATTATAACTTTATTTTTTGCATCTGCAATAAGAATCGTATGATGATGGCACTGGAGTTGCAATAAATTGGACCTCTGTCGAAATTTCCAGATGAAAATGGATTTGCAACAAACTGTGGCTGTGCTGTAATATAAATTGAACTATTTGTCGATATTAATGGTGCTACATGTGATGGTTGAAGTCATTTAATATCAGTTTCAGTTACTAGCTGTAAGTAATTTGATTTAAAATACTAAAAGTAAAAGAATTTTTTGTCGAAAATATTTTATGTTGTTAAACGATGGTCGACCCAGAGAAGACTGTCACAGGTGGTCGTACATAACCTATCAATTATATTGTTTATTAGAGATTTCAAAAAGAAAGAAAGATTTACTATTAATATCAAATTAATCGAAATTAGAACATAGAAATAGAGAAAAAAAAGAGGTAAAATTGTTTCTTTAATTTTTAAAATTAAGAGAATTAAAAAAATGGGTAGAAGTATGTTGAATTTGATCATTAAGACAAACTAAATTTTTGTTATGTAACGCTTTGTTAATTTCAAGAATCTCCAACAGATCAAGCCTGTTCCCCTTATTACAGATGTGTAGATATTCTACATTAGAATCAGGATCAAAATGGTGTTTGTTAATATGAACGTGTCTCGAAAAACTAGACTTGGTTCTTGAGGGGGAAAGATTTTGATTTTTAGCCTTCTCTATTTCTTTACAGTGTTCCTTTATTCGAACTGAAAATTTACATCCTGTTTGACCTATATAACAAGCACTGCAACCCTCTGTTGAACAAGTGATGCTGTAGACACCAGATTTGTTGGAGATTGGGATTGTGTCTTTGGAATTGGTTAGAAATTTTTTTAAAGTATGTTGTGTTTAAAGACTATTTCAATATTGAAAGATTTAAAAATGTTTTTGAGTTTATAAGAAATAATATAAATAATATATAACTTCGTGATTACATGATCGTAATACCTACGAACTTCTTTATCAACATTACCAAGGCAGTATTACAGTTAAAGTTGAATTGAAACGGTTAAATGCTATAAAAAAATTAAAAGTAACTTAATACACTGGCCTTATTTCCAAGATGATCCAGATCTCATGTGGTGTTAATTTAGATTAA
This sequence comes from Polydrusus tereticollis, assembly GCA_963920685.1. Classification (NCBI taxonomy): domain Eukaryota; kingdom Metazoa; phylum Arthropoda; class Insecta; order Coleoptera; family Curculionidae; genus Polydrusus; species Polydrusus tereticollis. Next base: position 60,523,100 of record OY987328.1, read on the forward strand.
TAGGCACCCTGCCTCCAGTCTGGTGAACTCGGACAGTACAAGACAGCACACATATTAACAAGTTGCAGGATACCGGCCCATGTGGTCTTCTAACGGAGATCCACCTCCACTAACAGCACGTGGACAAAGAAATACGTATACGTAGAACGTATTAAAGGTACGAAAAAAAAATCCTTTAATAAAGAACCTCTAAATAAAAACCGGGAAGAAAATCCTCATTGGCTGCCTAATGCTACCATTGCAAAAATTGCCAAAAGAAAATTGGGGTCCTCGTGCAAATCTACAGATTTAGCACTTTGGAGAAAATTGAGGTTATCAAAAAAAAAACAAGTTAAGGAAACAAAAAAGAAATAAAGAAACCTTACCATATTAGAAATAAGGACGCTCTACTACCACATGAAGTGCCATTCATTAGTGATTTTAAGTGAAGTGACGTAAAGTTAAATCTCCTCCAAAAGGGAATAGGCAAAAGACACGTGTCACTTAACTGTCATGTCAAAAAAATAGGTGCGTTCACTAAGGACAAATGATGAAAATGATTTCTGTTCAATAAAATCACGAAACCAAACAAACGTGATACGTGGAAAACTACTAACAGTTTCCCCTGCACAAAATGCAATTAAAAAATAGATAATGGCACTATGGCAGTTTATCAAACCGTGAAAAGTGCAACATCACCAATGGCCTGGAGTGAACTAACCAAGATTCCAATAGAATAACTCAAAGAAATACACCATGAGACAAATGAACTACTGAACTGTTATCATTAATGAACATAACCCGAAATGTTGACAACAAAACATTTGAATAAGCAGATATCTATATCGTTCGAGTAAATTTAAGAGAAAAAGAAATTTGGCTGAAGAATGTACCAAAAATAATATTAATTAGTCAGTGGCCTGTAAAATATGAACATTTGCACTAAAGAACTAAATAAAATCTACAGGTAACATAGAAAGGTATGTATACAAATATCTTACACAAAACCATGTAACATCCTAATAATATGCAACTTCAGTAAAAATAAATACTACACCCACTATTTGATTCGAGGTGCCTTATTTTCGATTTGTCACCGATCCTGTCTGCCTAAATTTGGCTACTAGTTTAATAGCGTATTTCCGGTTGACATGCTTATCTAGATTTGGTTCATTGAATAACTGTGCTATAATATTACTGTTTTCATAATATAGTTCAATTAAAAAAAATATTGTAAGCCGAAATAGCCACAGACACAAAATCCTGTGAGATACTAGATGCAGATTAAGTTTAATGTAAATAATTCATCATTTCCACCTCCAAGAAAGATAAAAAATGACTGCACTATTTATAGTTTCCTGCACAAGCATCGAATTCCATAGCAGAAATAACTACAAGTTCGACTGATAAAATTATAAACAAGACACTGATAATAATTTTATAATCTTTAAGTGTAAAATAGTATCTACTTTTGTTTTAAATGTAAATGCATTTTATTGAGTGATAAAAAAAAACTGACATTAAATGCTTCCAGTGGCGTACCTAGAACATTGAGTGCCCGGGGCAAAGAATGATTTTCCCCCCGCCCCGCGCCCTACACATTTCTTATACAGTTTGGAAAAAAAGTATGGAGTACCCTTGATATTTACGTTACGTTTAGTTTTCATGAGAAACGTTCGAACACGTCGATTTAGTTTTTTATTCTCCTCCTTTTTGCTTTAATTCATTTGTTTTTTTATTGACAGTTGTCAAAGATGTGACGTCATCGACATTTTTCTTTAATGGCAACATACGGCTTGTGATACATCATTCGAAAGCTCTTATTTTACACAGTATGTTCCTAAATTTTGGTGAGATTCTCTAAAGCCATTTCAAAATGGCGACCGATAAATTGTAAATAAATATATTTATTTAATTTGGCTCAAATAGTACTTTGATCGTAGAAAGCTTTGAAAAACAAAACAAGCAAACAAAAATAAAGTGTCGGAATTGACAATAGTGCTTAGATTAAAGTAAGTAAGCTTTCTTGAAAGCAAATATGTCGCTCAGTGAAAAAGACCGTATTGAAATTCTAATGATGGTTGGTTACGGAAATCGACGCAGATCAACTAACGAGGTACGGGAACTCTTCAATCAAGTTCATCCAGCTCGAACGCCGATTTCGCAGTCCACAGTTTGCAAGATTTTAAAAAAATATGAAGAACATGGCAATGTTAAAAATTTGCCTAAAAGTGGAAGACCTAAGATTGACGAGAATATTCAGCTTGATGTCCTACTCTCTGTTGAAGAAAATCCACATAGTATCAGTCGACAAATAGCACTTGATATGGGAATAAGCCACATGTCTGCGCAAACAATTTGGCATAAAGAAAAATACCACCCTTATAAAGTCTGCCTGGTACATGAATTAAATGAAGACGATTTTGACCAAAGACTACAATTTTGTGAAATTATGCAACCAATTTGTCTCCAAGATCAATATTTTGCAGCAAATATTTTATTCTTAGATGAAGCCCCTTTTTATCTCAACGGTACGGTGAATAAGCAAAATTGTCGATATTGGTCCAAAGAAAATCCACGGTGGATTCAAGAAGCTAATAGCCAATCACCCAAGAAACTTAATGTATGGGCAGGCATATTAAAAGACAAAGTGATTGAACCATTTTTCTTTGAAGGAAACCTTACGGGTAAAGCGTACCTGGAGTTTTTGCAGTTGGAACTTTTACCAGCATTAGTTATTCTTTATCCCGACCCAAATAATCCCGATTTGCCCAGTCCAGAAATTTGGCTACAACAAGATGGAGCCCCACCCCACTATGCAAGACAAGTTCGGCAATATCTTACTTTGACCTTTCCAAGAAAATGGATGGGTCGACGAGGTCCCGTTGAATGGCCAGCAAGGTCTCCTGATATGACCCCTCTGGATATTTTTTTGTGGGGTTACTTGAAATCCAAAGTGTTTTTAAATCGTTCAAAAAATATTGATGAACTGAAGTGTTGTATAAGATTCGAAATAAGAAAAATTTCACCCGAAATAATACACAATGTGCAAGAAGAGTTTATTTCAAGACTTGGTCATTGTCAAGTAGTCAACGGGCATCATTTTCAGCACTTACTAAAATAAATTATTTATTTATCGCAGGTCATTTATTGTCATTTGTAGATATTTATTTATTTAATTCGATTTTAATTTTTTTTTGTTGTGTTCCTGATTTTTTTTTAAATATTACTGTTTTAGAGCAATTGATAATTTAAAATCATGATCAATAAACACAAACAAAAACAAATAATAGTTCATCATTTACTCGTGGTAAAACTTGATTGAAGAGTTCCCGTACCTCCTTAGTTGATCTGCGACGATTTCCGTAACCAACCATCATTAGAATTTCAATACGGTCTTTTTCACTGAGCGACATATTTGCTTTCAAGAAAGCTTACTTATTTTAATCTAAGCACTATTGTCAATTCTGACACTTTATTTTTGTTTGCTTGTTTTGTTTTTCAAAGCTTACTACGATCAAAGTACTATTTGAGCCAAATTAAATAAATATATTTATTTACAATTTATCGGTCGCCATTTTGAAATGGCTTTAGAGAATCTCGCCAAAATTGCGGAACATACTGTGTAAAATAAGAGCTTTCGAATGATGTTTCACAAGCCGTATGTTGCCATTAAAAAAAAATGTCGATGACGTCACATCTTTGACAACTGTCAATAAAAAAACAAATGAATTAAATCAAAAAGGAGGCGAATAAAAAACTAAATCGACGTGTTCGAGCGTTTCTCATGAAAACTAAACGTAACGTAAATATCCCGGGTAGTCCATACTTTTTTTCCACACTGTATATACAAACTAGGTAGACCAAATTCCGTGACAATTTACATGATTATCATTTTTAGAATTGATTTCATTTTTCACGAGAATTCGCGTACATATTTGTACGTCACTGATCGATCGATAATACTTGTTCGAGTGATAGTATCGAAACAATTGATAGTTTTGAATGGTTCGATACTGTTCGATACTTTCTCGTCGTGATATATTGTTATACATAACCTCAAATGAGCCATAAACTAAATGCATTTGACGGATGCATATTGATATTTCTTTCGTGAGTTTCGCGGTTTGGTATTGATTGAGATTGTAGCAAGTATTTATTTAGCTTGAGTGAATGAATTATTTATACCCATCACTTATTAATGATGTTACCTTTTTACAACAAATATCGCGTTTTTTATTGCATTTTTTTCTCGCAGGATTCTTGCAACAAAATCGTATGAGAAACTCTAAAATAAGTGGTTCCACCTGACCGTTCACTCTTGGGGTTGGAGCCAAAACACAAACAACGATTACAACCTAATTTTCATTTCTTCAAAAAATATTTTTATCTCTTTGTAATTTTCTAAACACAGGGCAATATGAAAAGAAACAAACCCAGTGTGGCCAGTTTTGCAAAAAGAAAAAGCAAAAATTGCAGAGTTCTGCAAAATCTAAAAGTTTGATAGAAGCTTTTATTAAAAAAGAAAGGTAATATTCCTCTACGTAATCCCACAAATGATATTTACTGAGGTGATCCTGAAGAAGATGACGAGAGTACAAACGCGAGTGGCGTGAATGTTACCTTTTTACCAGATGTAGGAACTTGATCAAATAAAATCGATTCATCTTTTCGCGACTTAATGGTTGGACAAGGCACAAGCAAACTTCGAAATGTTAATGCAAAGTTTCCACTGGACGATCTTTAAAAAAAACTTAGTTTAAGAAAACTTCGAAAAATGATGAACAAATCACCCGCACACAATCAAAAATTCGTTGTTTTGTTTTTGTTGCATCTTATTTCCACAGAAAAACTGTCAGAGTAACTTTAACAATTATTCGGGGTTTCATCGTGGCGAAAATTAAATCTACGGGTCCAAGATCATGAAAATATGCCTGCTCGTCGTTTAGCTTTCTTAGAACGGAAAGAGTTAGACCGAGCTCTTAATTAAGGTGGAGGTATTGATAATGATTTTCAACGGCAAGCTGCTGAAAAAGAAAATATTGGAGTAATATACTTGAAAAAATTATCGCAAGGATTCAAACGCTTGCACAACAAAATTTGGCTCTAAGAGGTCATTGCGAGTCGATGATCAAAATCCTGGGACTTTTTTGGCTCTGCTAAAATATTTAGCCGAATTTCATCCCGTTATGAAGCCTCACTTTGAACATATTCCTTCACAATCAGGATGCTCATCTTATCTGTCTCCTAAAATTAATTTATATTACTTATCATTCTGATAAGGACAAGGTGCGTAATTTTCTCATTTCCAAATGTAAAGATGTAAAATATTATAGTTTCATGTTCGATTCAACTCTGGATTTCGACAAGGAGCAGACGTCTCAAATCATCATATTCGTCAAAGTTAAACCAAATTTAGTCAAAATTAGAGAAGCCTTCATTGAATTCATCCCTTTAGAAGTCAAAACAGCAGCAGGAGCTACTAAAGCTATCACGAACAAACTGAACAAAGATTAATTGAGCCTGGACGATTGTAGAGGTCAATCATATGACGATGCACCAACAATGGCCGGTATCCATATAGAAGTCCAGCAGAGAATCATCGAGCTGAATTCACAAGCTGTATTCGTTCCTTGTTATAACCATTCACTATACAGCGTCTGTTCACTTATTTCTCCTTCTCTGCCCACAGATGGGACGTTCATAAAGAAAACGTGAAGATAACAGTTAAAAAGCATTGTGAGACGAGGTGGAGCTCAGAAGATGAAGATGTAAAACCAGTATCAATACAATTAGACAAAGCCATTTAAGCGCTGGAACAGTTGAGAGATACGGTCACTGAAAATAATGATACCAGACAAGATGCAGCTTTAGTCATCAATGCTATAAAAACATTCGATGTCGTCACTCTTTTGTTTTTATGGGCAGAGATACTCGTATCATTTGATAGAGTTCAGAAACGGTTACAAGAAAAAGGGATCAGTTTTACTTATGTTCTGGAACAATTGCAAATATTGACAGAAAACCTGAATGATCGGAGAATTGACTTGTGCGACCGTGCCATTTCCAAAGCTAAAGAGAAATGTAACGAGTGGGGTGTACCGTCAAGAGAATTCCAAAAAAGTGGAATGTGCCGAGAGAAACATCTAAAGATATTGGATTCAATCCACAAGAAGAAATGCGACGATCTCTGACTGAAATTTTGGATAAACTGTCAATGAAAATATCTACCCGTTACACAAATTTGAAGAAGCTCGATGAAGGTTTTGGTTCTCTTTGGGACTGCGAAACAATAATACAACTTCACAGAGACTCATACAGAGATGAGCTTCTTAAAATAGAAAAAGAATGCCAGAAACTTGCCGAGTTTTATCCAGATGACTTGGACAACAAAGACTTGTTCAACGATATTCAAGACGTTCAACGATATTCAAGACGTCCTACTATTATTGAAAACTGCAAAGAAAAACGGAGAGGAAATTGGATATTTGCCTGAACCACTTTTGTTATACATTTATGTAATGGGACTGGAAGCTTACAAGACGTTGGCGACAGCTCTGCAAATATTACTCACTATACCTGATTCAGTTGCTTGCTGCGAGAGATCATTCTCAAGCAGCATTCTCAGCAACTCAAATGAATTAAATCGTACCTAAGATCAACCATGAGTCAAAGAAGGCTATTAAATCTCGCAATCCTCTCAATCGAAAGTGAAACTGCTGCAGCGTTGAAATACGAGGACATAATATGCGAATGTGCAACGATTTAAACGAGAAAAGTTAACTTTGAGCTTTTTAATTGTTATGGTGAAAAGATGTGAAGTTTTAAAGTCTAAAAGTATTGAGATGAGATTAGAATTTTATTTTTTATTGAAATTAAAATCATATGTCGACGTAATCTCTTGTTTAATGAAAAAATCCTTGATCTTCTTTTTAATAAAAACATTTTGTACGACAAAACATTTTCGAGTATTATTCCTTAATCCCAACAAACAGCGAAGATCGTTTTGCTGCCCCCTTCGCCCCTCCCCCTCCCCCCTCCGAGTAACGCCACTGAATGCTTCCTTATAGTAAGTTGAAATAAAGTACCCCTTAGATACAAACTGTACTAACTACACAATGAAAACTAGTGCTAAAAGTGAATGAAGTGTTATTTTCGATCAGTGGCCGATTATTTTCTCAAAAACTACTGCACCAAATCTAAAAAACTAGGAAGCATTGGAAAGAGAATTCGATGACCTTTAAAATGATATATCATTTGACCCCTAATCCAGTTTAAGATGTAAGCGTTGGAGCGTACCCCCGCGAGGGGCTTGAAGTGACAAAGTCAAAAATATGCGCAAATCCGCACAAAATAAAAATTGTCGGGTTCAAGCGATTTTTTTTTTCTACCAACAATTTCATAAGTTCACCTTGTATACAGGGTGTCCGGAAATGATGAGCAAAAAACTTGGGGGGTAATTCGGCTCGAAAAAGTAATAGTACAAGTTCATATAACATTTTTTCGAAAACTCAAAAATAATGGAATTACAGGGTGTCAAAGTTTGTTTTTTAAAATCATTTTTCCTTTATAACTTTTTGCTAGCTAGATGATCCTCATCAAATATGGCACACTTATTACTACTATCCTTATGTATTATTGCTCCAAATTTGACATACATTTTTTAATGCCAAAGGATCTTATTGGCCCCTATCATTAAGATAATGCCCCTTAACTTTTTTGTTTAAAGTTTTTTATAAATATTAATTGCTCACCGTTGAAGGCCATTGAAAAATCTTCAAGAATATCCTCTTCTTTTATCACGATAAAACGAAATGTTGTTGAGAAAATTGCCTTTAAACATTTTCATGCTAGGAATGATTACCAATCCACTTCTCATTTTTATTATTATCAAAGCGTGCCTTGGAAACGAACGCAAGCATTTCCTTGGAAACGAATTTGCATGAAATTTGTTATTGTGACAGATAATAATTTTGATTCATTATTTCATAAACTTATTAAATTAATAATAAATAAGATGAATAACAATAATAATTATAATTATTATTCTAACGCCGAATTACGTAACATGCATTATTATTATGGAGTAGCTGGCGGCAATGCACTAGCAGCAAGACGTTTGTATGGAGAAGTATATCCGAATAGAAGAATACCACAATCGCGAATGTTCAGTACTATTCATCAAAGGCTTGGAGAATATGGATCATTTAAAACTAAACTTTATGATGTAGGCCGTCCGCGAAGTACTCGAACTATGGAAGTAGAAGCTCGTATTTTAAATTCAATTGAGAATAATCGTAAAATAAGTACAAGATTAATTGCAACTCAGGAAATTATTCCAAAGAGTTCGGTACATGAAGTTTTGCAAGAACAACTCCTTTATCCCTACCATTACCAAAAGGTGCAAGCTCTATTTCCTGAAGATCCTGTTTCTCGTGCGAATTTGTGTAATAACATTAGAAATCTCCATAACGAAAATCGAAATTTTTTTACAATCTATTCTTTTTACGGATGAAGCTGGACTTGGACATGACGGCCCTATCAATCTTCATAATGAACATTATTGATCTAATGAGAATCCTCACTTGGTGATAGAACGCGGTTTTCAAAACAAGTTCTAGGTTAATGTGTGGGCGGGTATTGTAGGAGACCACTTAATTGGGCCACATGTTTTTCCACAAAGGCTTAATGGTGAGATTTACCTGGATTTTTTAAGAAATCGGCTGCCCGTTTTATTGGAAGATGTACCCCTACAAGTAAGACAAACAATGTGGCTGCTTCAAGACGGCGTGCCGCCACATTATAGTTTATTGGTAAGAGAATTTCTGAATGAATCTTTTCCTAAGAGATGGATAGGACGCGGTGTATTTATACCGTGGGCTCCCAGATCGCCTGATTTAAATCCAATGGTTTTTTTTCTTTGGGGCTATCTCAAATCTCTTGTATACAGTGAATACCGTTGAATAACTGCGGCAAAGTATAATAGATAACTGTGAGGTAATTAGACAAATGGAAGGAATATTCGCTAGAGTTCGTTGGAACTTTCTGAGAAGGATTAACTTATGTAATGAGGTAGGGGGGCATCACTTCAAAAATTTGTTATAAAGATTATACCGGGTGTTGCATCGTCGAGCGGGACATAGGAAATCCCATGTAATTTTAAATGGGGTCAATTATTGGCTTCCCTAATTATTTTAGAGAAAAATTCTAGTTAGGTTTATTAAAGAGCACTAAAACCCACATTCAGAAGAATAAATTTAGATATTTTTGATGAGCCCGTTTACGGGTTACCGCCGATTTCTTTTTAACTATTGCTCCTTTTTATGGCCCCGTATTTGCGGGCACCAGTCAAGGTAAAAGATGACTGTCAAAAAAAGTTGTCATTTTGAAATGTGTGCTTTATTGTTATAAAAACTCGTACATCGGTAAAGGTGTATTTATGAGTACAAATTAATCTGAATAAAACTAAAATAAAGTATCCAATTACAAGGTTAATTATGACATTTTCCATGTTTCAATATTTTACTAATTAATAGGTAGGTACTATTAAATTGTTAGAACTTTAGGATTTAAGAAGATATTCCTCAAAACGACAAGTTTATTTGACAGTCATCTTTTACCTTGGCTGGTGCCCGCAAATACGGGGCCATAAAAAGGAGAAATAGTTAAAAAGAAATCGGCGATAACCCGTAAACGGGCTCATCAAAAATATCTAAAGTTATTCGTTTGAATGTGGGTTTTAGTGCTCTTTAATAAACCTAAATAGAATTTTTCTCTGAAATAATTAGGGAAGCCAATAATTGACCCCATTTAAAATTACATGGGATTTCCTATGTACCGCTCGACGATGCAACACCCGGTATAGATGTTATTAATTTTAGTATGATATTTTATAACAAAATTTATGTTGTAAAGTTAGGATTATTGCAATTAAATATTAATGTGACATATTATTTTAGTTAATTAATTCTACTACTTCATGGCTAGAAAGAACAACAATGACATACACTAGTTTCATGCATATTCGTTTCCAAGGAAATGCTTGCGTTTGTCTCCAAGGCATGCTTTGATAATAATAAAAATGAGAAGTGGATTGGTAATCATTCCTAGCATGAAAAAAGGCAATTTTCTCAAAAACATTTCGTTTTATCGTAATTAAATAAGTGGATATTTTTTGAAGATTTTTCAATGGCCTTCAATAGTGAGCAATTAAAATTTATAAAAAACTTTAAACAAAAAAAGTTAAGGGGCATTATCTTAATGGTAGGGGCCAATAAGACCCTTCGGCATTAAAAGATTTATGTCAAATTTGGAGCAATAATACGTAAGGATAGTAGTAATAAGTGTGCCATATTTGATGAGAATCTTCTAGCTAGCAAAAAAGTTATAAAGGAAAAATGATTTTAAAAACAAATTTTGACGCCCTGTAATTCCATTATTTTTGAGTTTTCGAAAAAATGTTATATGAACTTGTAATATTATTTTTTCATACAATAAAATACACGTGATGGCGCCCTGAAGTCCTCTACTCTTCTCTACTATTTAATGATTTTTTTTTAATCAGAGGCAGGTAAAGTCGAGTGATACCGCGTTAAAATGTTATTTTTAGTCTACATACGATCCCCAAGTTTAATAAGATTTTATCGAACTTTCTACAGGGTGTCCCAGAATATGTGGGCAATCTTCCGGATTCAGATAAAACAAGTTCCTATATATTTCTTTCCTACGACCTCCCTACGAAGATACAGGCCCATAAAGGACGCCCCTGTAAGCTTAAACATTAAACTAAAAAAAGATTGTCTTGATGGATATCTATGAAATGAACTGCTTACGAAAAAAAAATATTTTTGTTCAATATGGTTTTTTGCATTGGTTGTCATCTTTGCATAATTTCTTTTTCTTCTTGGTTGATTAATTAGTAATTAAATTTACGTTTGCTAAATATGCCGACATGCATTTAATGTATGGACGTGTATCATGTAATGCGTCAAAAGCCAGAAAGCTTTATGATGAACGATTTCCAAATTAAAAAATTCCCAATAGGAAAACCTTTCAAATAGCGGATCGTCATTTGTGTGAGACAGGTAAAAACTACGATGTTTTATTTTTTACTTGTACTTATCGAATTATGGAGATTTAATGTAAAGTGTCGTAAAATTTTAGGAAAGTTTAACAAAGCCAGCCACAATTGTGGAGATCAAATCCATCGCGGTGAGGGTGTTGAAGAAAACATCTCAAATGCCGTAGAAACAGATCCTTCTACAAGTGTCCAAAAATTGGCTGTCGAGTTTGATTGCTCAAAATCGACGGTCTCTAGAATCCTTAGACAGCAACAGTTGCATCCATACCATCTTCAAAAAGTCCATGCGCTTCTTCGTGAAGACTTTCCGCGTGATGGCGCCCTACCACACTTTAGTCTAGTAGTTCGAGAACACCTAAACAGAAACTTCGAAAATCGATGAATAGGAAGAGGAGAAGCAGTAGCTTGGCCTCCTCGATCACCTGACCTAAATCCATTAGATTTTTTTTCTGGGGCTATTTAAAAACTTTAGTCTATGCCAATCCAATAGAAAATCGAGAAAACTTATTGGAAATGACTAAATTTCGTTGTCGCCAAATAAGGACTAATCCAACAATCTTCGATTCTTAGAACTAGGGAACGCATAAGACTAGAAGGAGGTCATGTTAAACCGACATGCAAAATTATTCAATAAAAACCATATTGAACAAAATTTTTCTTTTCGTACAGTTCATTTTAGATATCGATCAAGAATACTTTTTTTTTAGTTTAAGGTTTAAGCTGTCCACAAATATTATTGTTGTGCCTTTATCGTACAGGGTGTACAAAAATAGCATTGCTGTGTAAGAGCTAGTCCGTTCCTAGCAAACTAAATAAGCCCAATGTGATTAAAAGGGTCCATTTTAAGGAGACTTACCTAGTAACCATCATATTAAAATATTATTAAATTACACCTAGTACCGTAACTTGGGGATACTTTAAATTCCGGGTATACTTTGATCGGAACTTCGTTATAATTTTGAATCCCAATAGCGCCACCATCTTTTCTGCCATGCGCGCGGCGTGGCTTCTATTTTATCAGCTGCATCAATGTTCTCGGCGGTCAGTCAAGTCGCTCCAAAGGTCGAGACAACACGTATCTCCTCCAGAAAAATTAGTTTGTGTACCCACGTGATTTTTTTACATTATTTTAGCTGAAAAACTTCATATCCGCGGTGAGTAATTAAATTTATATTATGGCTATACTTGTGTTGTCTCCGACATGTATTTTTGTGGAAAAGAGGCACAAGGGGATAAGTTTACTTATCCTAGAAATGATATTTCTCTATTTTTATATTCCTATATCGATAAGACACAATCTGACAAAAAGGGATAAGTCTATCTTTAAAATAGGATGGATAAAATGCTTACTATCCAAAAGGGTTAAGTTTACTTACAGTAGACAATTTATATTTTCACAGGAAAATGTTAATATTAATTTTAGCCAAAAAGGGATAAATTTACATATCGAAGCTTTATACACCTATAAAAAGTTTTCAGTACTGGCACAAGGTGATATGTTAACTTATCCCCTTTTGTCACTACTAAATTAAACATAACATGCTTTTTGTTTACTTCTTAACAGTGCGGTTTGATTGTAGATGAAAAAGAAAATAATATGGCTTTTAATCATAATTATAATAAGAACTCTCGGGCATTCACTATTTTGGCCAAATGTGTGAACACTAATAATGAAAATAATCTTCCCGGCCGCAAGTAGTATGCCTTATTTAGTTCAGTAAATTTAACCTATTTCTAACCCTAAATTATTTACGCTTTAGTAAATAAAATCGAAAACACTGTTAAAGACCTACATCTCGCAAATTAATCAAACGATTCTAATGTGCTCATGAGAAAATTAATTTAGTTGAACAATATATAAAAAGAAATTATGAATTCGGGCGGGAAACATTTTTCATAAGAAATGTGCGGGTATATATCGTTATTTTTGTAAAAAATATTACAAAGAGAGATATAAATAGTAGTTGCTCCAAAAAGCGGTGGATACATTACAATTTTGCACTTATTTAACGACGTTTTTTCAGAGATACTGCAAGTCCAATACAATGTCGTGATAGAGGACATTCAGGGATATACTGAAGTAAAACATAAGGATAGTAGCGCACAAATTGAAAAATCCGAAGTAAAGTTTGCTAACATTATTTCTCAAGAAAGCTGGTCTGATAATAATTTTTGCACTTTTGAGTCACAAGTTGTTACCGCGAATTCCACATGTAGTACTAAAACATTGTACGAATTTCAAGATGAAGGTATGAAAATCAGCTTTGCACTATATCTTATACCTGGTAACTACATTATTTTTGTTTATGTTGTAGGATTGTCAATGCAAAATTTGGAACCCTTAGTATACATACAGAAAGCATCACTCGCTGTACCTAACTTACCAATATTATTAAATACAAACCCCAAAACCTATGTGAAAAAAAAATTTCTTTAGATGAGACGGATACTGATGATGGTATTATGATATTTTCTGCTCAGGAAGAAAACGTCGAAAAAACTAAATATAGTATGGATATAGAAGAGAAAGAAAAAAGCATTGAAATAAGTACTAAGGAAGAGATAGAAAGAGAAGAAAATGTTCTATATGAATCATCTGCAGAATCAGAATCAGATAATGAAGAAAGCGATACTATCTCAAACAATCTTTTAAAAAGAATGAGAAAAACCGCAAGAAATACAGGATTGAGTTGTAAAACCAAAAAAAGGAAAAGTCATTAGGGAGCGAGAATTGCAGGCTTTAAAAAATTGCAGATGAAATGCAAAGAAAAAACTGATGAAGAGAAGAGAAAAGATATTTTTAAAGAATACTGGGGATTGGGTACTGATGACAAAAGGGTTGAATTTATATCGGGCTTTATAAAAAGTAAAAAAAAAGAATTTGGAAAAGGTCAAACAAGAAGGGAAGGTCCACAAAAATAGAGTAGTGACCTATGAATATTATTTAAGGTATGACGAAATGGAAATACAGGTTTGCGGGTCTTGTTTTTAGGCCACCTTTGGAGAAACACCAACATTTATTGAAAGTGCCATGAAAAATAAAAGGCTTTCCGTTTCTGGTGCTGTGCATCCGGATAAAAGAGGAAAGCATGACCCAAAAAATAAAATCCCAGCTGCAAAATTAGAAGAAGTAAGTACTCAAGACGCCATACTGCAAAAAAATACCTGGGATCGGAACTAAATTTAAGCATTATGTACGAACTGTACCAAAAAGATAGAATTAATCCTGTATCAAAACCAGTTCATATCAAGATGTTCCATAATATGGATTTAAAATTTAAAAAACCAGCTTTAGATACTTGCGCCAAATGTGATAGCCTTATAATATCTATTAAAAACTGCCAAGATAAAAATAAGAGAAAACAGGAAGAAATTGCACTAAACAAGCATCAGCAATTAGCAGACCAAGCCAAGAGATATTTGGGTTTTGACATTCGACTTACAGCAAGTTCTTCCAACACCAAAGCTGTCCTCAGGAAATGTTTTTTTATAAACGACAGTTAAATACGTACAATCTTACTATTCACAATTGTACAAATAATTCGTCGTGTCATTACATGTGGCACGAAGCTGTTGCAAATAGAGGTTCTAATGAAATATCCTGATGTCTTTTTCATTTTATTACTTGTAACGTTCCAACTGAAGTTAATTATCTTATTTTTTACTCTGATACATGCGGAGGACAAAATAAAAACTCGGCTGTTATTGCCATGATGTCGTACGCATTGGAGAAAACACAAACTAAATCAATTGAGCATTAATTTTTAATACCCGGGCACGCCCATATGAAGTGTGACTCCGATCACGCAGCTATAGAGCGGAAGGCAAAAACGAATCCATTTCTAATTTACCTACCTAGAGACTGGTATCAATTAGTAAGAATGACCGGAAAAAAACAACAATTCTCTGTAATTGTTATGAATCAAGAACTTTTTCTTAACTTCTCTGGTTTGGTAGACAAAAATGAGCCACTTTAAAAAAAAAAACTGATGTTAACGGAAACAAGTTTGCATATACAGGGTGTCTCAAAACTCAGTATCAAGATTTTAGGGGCGTATTTGCCAGGTCAAAATAAGCCTTTTTTTTCCTATAAGCATGTGTCCGCAAACGCTTCGTCACCGATCTACAGAGTGTTAAATTTTCAAAAAAATTTTATTTTTTCCTTCATAGCTCTTTTAGTTTTTGAGATATTAAGATAAAATTTAAAACATAGATTACGCTTTAGGGCTTACATCATCTAGTATACCGAGTGATTGTAAGAATCTACAGGGAGATATTTTTTCAGGGGTCATGCTCCCTTTTCTCCGCATAAACTTTTTTATAGTGCGCTGCTGGCGGATTCTGAAATATGCAGTACATTCTTTGTTTTGTTTATAAACTTTTTTATCTCTTATAATTTTTATGCATCTAAGATCGTTATCGAGAAAAAAATTTAAACAAATTTTTGTAATTAGCTACATTTAATTAACATTTATAACAACAGGGGGGAATAAATACCACAATGAAAACAAAAGACGCTATACTTATTTGTTATAAGATTATTTAAACATTACCTCAAAAATAAGAAACTTAATCAACTTTGACTTTTTATAAAAGATGCTGGAAATGCCCTCCTCTTTCTGCGATACAACCCTCTACTCTTCTTCTCATAGACTGCCGTACGCGTTCTAATATTCCGGGATTATTTCTTACCGTTTGAAAGGCATCCATAATTCGTCCAGTTAGAACTTCGATGGAAGGCACTGGTCCTGCATCATAAACTAGACTCTTTACATGCCCCCATAAAAAGAAGTCCAGCGAGTTGCAATCTGGGGACCGTGGGGGCCAAGCAATTGGACCTGCTCTGCCAATCCACCGATTGGGAAACACTGTGTCTAAATAATCGCGGACGGTGACTCGAAAATGAGGGGGGGCCCCATCGTGCATAAACCACATTTGTTGACGAACGTGTAAAGGCACATCCTCCATTAATGCAGGCAATTCATTCTGTAGGAAGTTTAAATATGTGTCACCATTTAAAATTCGCGGTAAAATAAAAGGACCAATTAAAGTATCTGCTACTATTCCTGCCCATATGTTTACGCTAAACTGTTCCTGGTGTCGAGATTCTCTAATCATGTGTGGATTTTCTAGTGCCCAAATATGAACATTGTGGTAATTCACTACTCCGTCGCGTGTAAATTGAGCCTCGTCGGTAAAAAGGATACGAGATAAAAATTCAGGATCCACAGTACACTTGCGCAGTATCCATCTGGAGAACTGCAAGCGCTGTGGAAAGTCTCGAGGAAGCAAACCTTGGACGCGCTGAATATGATATGGGTATAGCATGTTTTCGTGTAAAACCCTCCAGACAGTTGAACGGGAAACATCCAAATGCCGTGCTATTTGTCGAGTACTCATACCAGGGTTTTCGTCGATAACATTTAAAATCTCTTCATCAACTGCTGGGTTGCGTGCTTGTCTTGGTCTACCAGTATCGTGCATTGGAGTCTGAAATCTGCCGTATTCCCGAAGGTGTTGATGGGAATTTATAAAAGTTCTGTAGTTGGGAAGCCGGCGATTAGGAAATCTTAGCGCGTACAACCTCTGAGCATTAAGCCCGTTACCATTAGCCAGACCATAAACGAAATGGATGTCAGCCAGATGTTCAAATGAATATGGTCCATTTTCCATTTTAATGTTAAACAAATCAAAAAATATACGATAAGTTATAAACCAACTTTTAAATAATGTCAAATGCATAAACCAACTTTTAAATAATGTCAAATGCTTCAAAATAAGCGTAAACGTCAAAATGAAAATAGCAGTCAAAGCCCACTAATTGTTTTTTTTATTGTTTCATTGAAAAATTTCAATTAAATATGGCGAATTACAAAAATTTGTTTAAATTTTTTTCTCGATAACGATCTTAGATGCATAAAAATTATAAGAGATAAAAAAGTTTATAAACAAAACAAAGAATGTACTGCATATTTCAGAATCCGCCAGCAGCGCACTATAAAAAAGTTTATGCGGAGAAAAGGGAGCATGACCCCTGAAAAAATATCTCCCTGTAGATTCTTACAATCACTCGGTATACTAGACGATGTAAGCCCTAAAGCGTAATCTATGTTTTAAATTTTATCTTAATATCTCAAAAACTAAAAGAGCTATGAAGGAAAAAATAAAATTTTTTTGAAAATTTAACACTCTGTAGATCGGTGACGAAGCGTTTGCGGACACATGCTTATAGGAAAAAAAAGGCTTATTTTGACCTGGCAAATACGCCCCTAAAATCTTGATACTGAGTTTTGAGACACCCTGTATAAGGAAGTTAAATGGTTAAAATACTGTCAAGAATTTGGTAAAGTGCAGTACAAAAATAGTTCAGAAGAAGAAGATCCCTTTCTAACGATAAATTTTAAGAAGAGAGAATCAAGAGTAGCCAGTGTTACTGAGCTTAAAATTGAGCAAGCTTATCGTAATCCAGTGCCGATAAGCAGCAAGAAAAAGGCAAATTTGTTAGAAATACCTCCACAAATTGATCAAGATTGTCATGCCTTTTAAAAGAGCTTATCGACAAACGAGGGTACAGCTGTTGATATTGATCCAGATTTAGATCGCATACACAGTGATTTTGAAGATTAGTTTTTTCGTTGATATGATGATAATGAACATGATACTTTTTTATGTTTTGTTAAGATAATTAAAAAACAGTTGTCGTTTTTTTTTCATTTTTATGAAAATTATTTTTGAATTTTAAATATATTTTGCTTAGATACTATTATGAAATTACCCTTGTAATAATTTCGCAAGTTAGGTAAGTTAACTTAACCCAAAACTTCTAAATTGAAATTAAAAATCTTTATTTAGGCAAAAGGAGATACGTAAACTTATCTCCTTTTGACTCTTTTTATATTGCACAAATTCTTAGCTGAAAAGGTATAAGTAACCTTTTTTGCCAATTTTGCCTTTTTGGAAGTTTTTTACAGTTTTGTTCTTATAAATATATGTTACTAAATAACGAGTGATTTTTAATTATTTTGCTCAAGGGAGGCCATGCATTTTAAAAGCATCATGGCCGTACTGCGTAGATAAGATGACATGATTGTTTTATGACATTTACGTCTTATTTGAATTTGTGTATTTGTAAAGTTTAAAAATTGAATTGAAATTTTGTAATTTTTGCAGTTATTTGAAGGTAGGTTACTATTGCTTTAACTAATATTTCTCCGGGGAGTCGTCTTTTGACTATTATAAAGTCCTATTTGCAGGATATGATTTAATTTTTTATTTTTTTTTTATTTTTCAGCGTATCAAGTTTTGGTGAAGCTTTGTTGCCGGATTGAAAGTTCTACAGTAAAAATGTTTAGTGAAGCACAAAAATATTTTATTGTTGAAAGTTTGGTGTCTAGAAGTAGGAGGCGGCCATATAAAGTAGGCTTTCAAAGTAAGATAGCTCAGGATTTTATATTACATACCGTCAAAAAACATTATTTTAGGTTTTCAACGTGACAACGCTGCTTTCTTGCAAATTCGCCCTATGATTTAATCTACGCGCTACTGCTACACTATGTATACTGGGTCACAGCCGCCCTTGAGCAAAATAATTAATAATCACTCGTTATAAATGTGTTGTGTGAAATATTTCTTTTTCATTCACTTTTATTGTGGTATTTTTATAAATAGTTTTACGTGTTTTCTGCAAAAAAAGAAATTTTGACATATCTCCTTTTGCCTTTTTTCCACAGATTTAGCAATGTTATTAACAAGTATTTGTCGTGAATTAGAACAAATATATTTATTGTGAAAGATTTTATTAAAATGAGTAACTTTGATCAGCACCTGGGGCAACATTGATGATCGAGTGATCAATGTTATCCCATCGATCAATGGTATCCCAACACATAAGAAATATATTATGTATAACCCAAACTAAATTAATAAATTGTTGTTGTTTCAGAAATGCCTCGTGCGCACAAACGATTACTCGGCAGTCGATCATACATGGACTATAGCTCAGAAAAGATAGGACAAGCAGTGGAAGCAGTTGTTGAAGGTACATTGTCAATTCGCGAGGCCCTTTACATTATGCATTTAAAACAGACAATTCGATCCTCGAAGTATAAATTGGAAGTTCTTTTTGTTCTTATATGATATGTATGATATACCGTCCGTCTTTTTGTTCCTAGATTTGACTGAAAACTATTTTTTGTTAGGTATTTTATTATCATAAATACTGAGACTGAGTGTCCGTTTTTGTTTGTTTTTACATTTAATTAAAAACTGCTTTCTGATGTGCCTTATTAGTGATACGGAATGTATATTTTGTTACACCCAAATATATTTTTGAATTGAAATGATGTTTTTATGTGATCAATGTTACCCTATACAGGGTGGACGTAAAGTAAGGAATAAATTCATTATCCCGGAAACTACAATTTTTTTTTAAATCGCTTGGACCCGTCGATTTTGTTTTTCGATCGCGCATATTCTGACATAAAATGTAGATATACAGGGTTTCCAAATGAAAGTGCCAGAAAAAATATTTTTTTCTTAAATGGACCCCCCTTGTATATTATTACATGTTCGAATTCTAAATATTTTTCATGTAGCATGTGCTATACCTTAGCCCAAGCGTTTTGGAGTTATTCTCATTCAAATCTTGTAGTCAGCATGCTTGAAGCGCAAAAAAAGTCAAGTAGGCTTTGGATTTATGACGCAAGAATCAAAAAAATTAATGTCAATAGTTATTGTTATTGTCAGTTTTATGTGTATTCTCATAACGTTTTACTAGCTTTCAAAAACACATTTCGTTTTTTCATAACTAAATTACATTAAAATGCGGCTCACTGAGAAACAGCGCATAGAGGTTTTGATGATGATGGGCTACGGTGATAGAGTTAGAAAGCAGCAAGAAGTTTGTGAGTTATTTAATCAAAAATACCCCAATCGTCCGCCAATATCACAATCAACAGTAAGCAAAATTGAGTACAAGTTTAGGCAATTCGGTCATGTAAGAGATGTCCCTAGATGTGGTCGTCCTCAAGTTGATGAAAATCAACAATTAAAAGTCTTACTGGCAGTTCAAGATAACCAGCATGTGGTGTCTAGGCAGGTAGCAAGTGACGTGGATATTGGAAAAACAACAGTTCTTAAAATACTGCATAGAAATAAATACCATCCTTATAAAATGCAAGTTCTCCAAGAACTTTTGGAAGGGGACTTTGAGAGGCGCCTTGAATTTTGTGAGCGGTTACAGGATATGTGTTCCGAAAACAGAAATTTTGTAAAAAATATAATTTTTTCCGATGAGTCCACTTTTTGCTTGAATGGTGACGTAAATACCCAAAATTATCGATATTGGTCCGATGCAAATCCACACTGGATGAGGGAAGGACACAATATAATCAAAAAATCAATGTGTGGGCTGGCGTTGTTGATAATACTGTTATAGGGCCTTTCTTTTTTGACTAAAATTTAACAGGCGAGAGATACTTTAGTTTTTTTAGAACAAGAACTTGTTCCAGCCCTGGCCACCCTTTTTCCTGAGTTAGAACGTCCCGATTTGCCACATCATAATATCTGGTTGCAACAAGATGGTGCTCCCCCACATTTCGCTGTGGGAGTTCGTACTTATTTGGACGATACTTTTCCAAACAGGTGGATTGGAAGAGGTGGTTCTATTGAGTGGCCGCCTAGGTCACCCGATTTAACACCACTCGACTTTTTTTTTATGGGGATACCTTAAGGAAAGAGTATTCAAAAGCCAGCCTGCAAATTTAGATGATTTAAAACATCGAATCCGGCAACAAATTCGGCAAATTACACCCCAAATGGTTCGAAATGTTCAGCAAGAATTTGAAGATCGGTTAGGCTATTGTCAGTTGACCAACGGAAGACACTTCGAACATTTACTTAAGTAAAATTATTTTTAAGTTCACCAAACTGTTTTTTCGATAAATAAAACATTGTTAAAATAATTGTATTCTTTGTTTTCTCCATGACTTTTTTCCACTTTTAAAATTTTGAATGAGAATAACTCCAAAACGCTTGGGCTAAGGTATAGCACATGCTACATGAAAAATGTTTAGAATTTTTCGAAGAATCCGAACATGCAATAATATACCATTTAAGAAAAAAATATTTTTTCTGGCACTCTTATTTGAAACACCCTGTATATCTACATTTTATGTCAGAATATGCGCGATCGAAAAACAAAATCGACGGGTCCAAGCGATTTTTTTAAAAAAAATTAGTTTCCGAGATAATGAATTTGTTCCTTACTTTACGTCCACCCTGTATATAATTTCGCTTGTAGCAACTAAAATATCTGTACTCCGGAGGCATACGACACTATGTCCAATTTTTACAAAAATGAGGTAACTATGTAGTTTTATTCAGAAAATTAAACTATTTTGTGGGGCATACAAAACCAAGTCCAATAAATTAAGGTAGCCGAGAAACAGCATAGATTTTTAACACTATATGCATTTTTATTCAGAGGCCTAAAACACCAAGGTAATAATATCTGTAGGCCTCGGATCTTTAGTAATATCTTTAGCAACACATTTAGCGGCATAGAACACTATAAGCACTTGGTGTCATATGCCTCTAACTAATCTATGAAATAGTAGGTGGGGATTACACATATTGTTAAACGCCAGTATGATTATCGGCGTTTAAGGCGCCAATAAGTGCTATTTACTGTGTTTATTTTTGTTAAAAAAATAGTTTAGTGAAAAGAATCAACTCCTAAAAATGGAATCAAGAGGAAAACGAATCCTGTCGCTTCTAATAAGCAAGACAGACAAGAAGGTAAGATTACTTTTTTACACCAATTCAAGAAATATAATAATTAATGTCGTAAATAGATTCCTAGAAATGTAAGGTTATAATAAACGTTTTCGTTGAGGTAAGATCAAGCACACACACAAGCGTTTTCGCGCGATTGTCGCCAAAATAAAATATTAATATTTTATTGAATTCAAATGCGATTATTTTGGGTATAATATTATAGACTATAAAATATTGATATATTATTTGGAGATTTGTTTAATGGAATATTAATAAATAATAAAGAGTTATCTTAAAGCTGTTAAGCAGTTTATTCGCGTTTTATTATCCTATGTTAAATTTTAGAATTGGTACCATTAATCAGTGCTAGTAGCTTATTAGCCATGACCGTCAATATAACAGATGATGGAATGTTCATAGAGACTCCCTCATCATCAGTTCTGGAAAATACGGGCATTATCTATGATACAGGTACGTTACTTTAAAATTATACAAGTACATCATATACAGGGTGTCCTAAACAGCTTGTGCCATTCTCCCAAAACGTAAGTTACAAGCTCACTAACATGCTACAGATTGGCCAAATTAGGCGTAGTTTTTGAAACACAGGTTAATTATTTATCAAGAAAGCGCCTAAAACTATTTTTTCAATTTGCTAGAAAAGTATCAATATTAATAACTTTTTAGACATAATCATCCCAGGTCCCTCAAGTAACTTAGATGCGACTTTTAAAGGTAAAGAACTAATAACAGATTATACAGCGCCAAGTGTTAACAGTGAAAGCTTGAAGTAGGATATTTCGGATGGTGGGAACATAAAATCCTGTACGCTAGTAGCAAAGGAGAAGGTTTTGTTTACAAGTAGGATGCTACCTATTTTTCTGAGATTTATGTTTCAAGTTCTCATTTATGTTTCATAATAACTTTTTCGCAATTTTAATATACTTATTTAACGTATCATCATTTCAGAGCTATCAAGTAATCCAAATGTAGTTACAAATAGCAATGAGCTGCAAAACATGGAGGTTGATACTACAAATGATTTGAATGTAGAGCCTAATTCACTAGTGGTTCTGAGGAATGTAGAAGTTACGCCCACTGGTATGTATATCAACCATTTGTATGAAATTTTAGCGACTAAATGACTATTTGTCATTTTTCACAACATCAATTTCCCTTACTAAGGGCATGAATATTTTTAGGAGCCTCAAGCAATTCAAACGTGACTGTCGAAGGTGACGATTTAGACCGTTATGCTAGCGACGATTCTTTGAAAGATCGAGATTATTCACCAACAATATCTGGTTCATCTGTGGCAGATGATTTGGATGAACTGCCTACAACATCAGCTAATTTGGACCCGAATACTTCGATGCCACAGAGTACTAGAAAAAGAAAGGTGAAGCAAAAGACTTATTAAACAAAGTGGTCGTAAAAGGGTGCGTCGTAAAGACAAGTGGCAATCATCAATCCGGAAAGAGTGCTATACTAGTGGCCACGCCTATACAAGTAAAAAACGTAAAATGATATCAGCAAGACAAATGAAGGCTGCATGCAAATGCCGGATAAAATGCTTTGAAAAGATTTCAGAAGATGAGAGGCAACATATTTTCAAAACTTACTGGGACAAGGAAAAGTCCGTAGATACTAAACGGCAATACATTCGTTCATGAATCGAGGTCAAGGATACACAACGTCATAGTAACAGAGATGTTGTGCGAACAAAGAATAATGCACTTGTCTATAGTTTTGTTGTTAGAAATGTGACCATCAAAGTTTACAAGAAAATGTTTTGAATACGTTAGCAATATCAAATACAGTAGTTGTTAATGTTTTGAAAAAGGTCAGGACGGAGGTATGGTGAAAGAAGATCAACGGGGAAAATATATTCCAGGAAATAAAACTCCTGAAAATATACGCTTGAATGTTAAACAACACATCGATAGCATACCTGCCTATGAGAGTCATTATTCTAGAGAACGGACTGCAAAGAAATATCTAGGCTCCGATCTTACAATAGAAAAATTATACCAGCTCTACCTTGAGTGGTGTACGGAAAAACATATTTCAAAGGAATTGGTTGCGAAAAAGTGGTTCTACTCAAAGGTATTCAACACAGAATACAATTTATCGTTCAAGTTACCAGAAGTTGACACATGTGATGATTGTGATACTTTTATAGCAATAATTAAATCCAGCGAATCAGAAACTGATAAAAATCAACTGCAGAGTGAACATGAAGCTCACATACATGAATCAAAAATTCGGTATCATAAGAAGCATGATGACATAGAAAGGTCTAAAACTGAAAACAATGTGAGAATTCTGACAGTAGACTTACAAAAATGCTTACCCACTCCCCTTCTCACTTGTGGCCTTAGCTTTTATAAAAGGAAATTATGGACACTGAATTTCACAATCTACGACGCAACTACGGGTCTGGCGCATAATATGATGTGGGATGGAAGTAAGGCAGGTCGGAGGGTAACGAGATGGGATCAGCTTTGATTAAATGGGCGACACAAAACATCGAAGATACCAAAGAGCTGACCATATGGTCAGATAATTGCTATGGGCAAAATAAAAACTTATCAGTTGTAATGGCATTTCTTTGGATCATTGAAAAGTATCCACAAGTTGAGGTAATTAATCATAATTTTTTATTGAAAGACCACACGCATATGGAGGCAGACACAGTGCATGCTATTATTGAAAGGAAAAAAAGGAATTTACTTCGCCTAGAAATTATGACTCCATGGGACTGACAGCAGTTCATTAGATAATGCTCCCCGAAATTCATTGTACAAAATATGGAAGTGCAAGATTTTTTTAAATTGAAAGAACTTTACGGGACTTCCAAAAACTCACCGTTTATCGCCAGGAAAATCGACACAGACAAACAGCCTGTATTAATCTCGAATGTAGTGCAACTTCAAGTGAGAAAGGGTGAGATTGGAATTTTGTCAAGACAAATCTTGAAGATGATTTTCGAAAAGTAAATCTGAAAAGAAATGCAAGATCATCAGATTTAAAACTACCTGAAAAACTTCAACCTGTGACTGAGAGAGGAAAAGAGATCACCGAAGAGAAGTACAAGGATATTTTGTCATTGTTGCCCTTTACAAACTCTTACTGTCACAATTTTTATAAGAATCTTCGGTATCCCAACGCGGAAATACCGATTACCCTGTTAGTGACGAGGATTAAAACTGTTCCTGACCTGACCTAACTAATAAATGATTTGAAGATTTTGTTTTTATTTGGCTATTATTACTTTTCCTTTTACCAGAATGTTCATTATCCCCTACTACCTACTCATTTTTTGTAAAAATTGGACATAGTGTCGTATGCCTCCCGAGTACAGAATACAGGTAGAGAACACTATGTCCATCAAAATACAAATTATGATAATTAATTTTTTTTTTTAAATGTATTTACAAAGAAACAATAAATAATTAATACTTCGTGTAGTGAAAGTAAGATAATACCTTCCTAAATCAACACTAACCTCAAAATTATGTTAAACTTATTGTTTTTACTGAATATCCACAAATCGAGCGAATGGCACATAGTGTCGTATGCCTCCGTACACATATAAACACTAAACATTTTTTAAAAACTTTTAGGTTCATTTGAAAGGGGTTACTTTCATATTTCATACAAAACAAAGGGGCGATCAAAGATCCCCAATACAAGTATATCTTTGATCACATCATTTTTTTTTTCTCAATAATACTGGATTAGAAAATTGCATAATTTTACGGTGTGTTCGTAAGCAAAAACCGATATATCATGTTTTTGTGTTTCATCTGTATTGGCAAAGAAAAACGAGATATTCGCATTTGAAAAAAAAAATTGATCAAAGTATCCCCATGTTACGGTACTTACAAAAAAAAATTCATGTACCACTTCAATTGTTAAATTGATCCCCCATGTTTCGAATTTAATGTATTTTAACCGAGTTCTGTTTACTTAAGTTGTACTGGAATAATTCGAGACCTAATCAATTTACCCAAACCATTAACATTAATAAAAAAAATTTACCTGTTACCTATGTTAATTTGCATTTACACGTAGATTCCCTCTCAAAGGACGATTTAAACAGTAGAACTGTTCTGTTTATTATTACTTACTAATTAGTACAGTTAGTTATGTATCAAGGCAGGTAAGTCACTACTTACTGTCCGTCGTCACTGAGAACCACTGTCAATTTTACTTACCGCTCATAAAACAATGGCATAATGACGTAATTACCAATGAAGGAATTTTCCACTCACCTCTTCGTCTTCGCCGTTAGATGTTTCAGGTTGTGTTCTGTTACAGGGGACTTGAACACGTTGCTAAAAAAAATGTAAAAGAAAATAAGAAAAGCAAAACACACCTGGCTTGACCTGAACTAGCCTAAACTCGCATTCAAGAGATAAAATAGAGTATTCATTTGTGTACATGATCACTAATAGCACCCAGTGTTATAACAACATAGATTTCACGTAACTTGAAATTTTCTTTAACTGTTAGGTACTTAATGTAAAATAAAATATTATTTTTCCGCAAAAGCATAATATATAAAACATAACTACTACACAATAATCTTTGACGTTATATGTTTCTTACTTAATATTTTTAAAAAAATTATGAATGTTTTTACATAAAAATAAAAACTTTTACGACAACAATCACTAAGCACCTGGATAGATTGCTTGCAATGAACACTGGTTTAAAGTACTACCTATAAAGAATCCTATCGCGGCGTAGTAACAATTGGTATGTTATTTGATCGTTAACGGACCAAAGAGATGCACATGGGGCATCCGGCGTAATACGAAACCAGTATCTCTATAGGAAACATTATCTTTAAAGCTGGTGGAAATATCGACCAGTAACCTATCGTAGTATTTATGAATGTTCGCGCCATTTATTTGAATTGAATTACACACCTTTAGGCCATGCGCCCTCTGGTGACCATCAGGGGAAGCGAATAGACGTGGCATTTAGCAGGAGAGGGATTGAGAGGTTAGATTCGAGAAGGGAAGAGAGAAAGATGTTGTTGTTTTAGTTTTGTTTTACTGTGAAAGAGCTACAAGAAGTAAGAAAATTTGAATGTTTTTTATTAGGGTTTGTCCCCAGACAACCAGTACTACACTATAAAGGGTTAAATAATATTTTTTAAACGAAACAGCATTACTGTAACTGTGTCCGATTCAGTACTGTAATTTTTACATTTTGACCCTTATTGCATAGCACGAATATAGCTTATAATTAATTACATTATTATACAGTGCCGGCTTTGGATGTGTCAGAAGTATTCCGTCGAACAGGACTTCAAAATAAATAGGGAGCCCCGGAAATGCAAAGGTCGCAAAGAATTAATGCTCAAGCAAGCGCTAATGCAATACATAAAAAATAAAACTATGATACTTTTAAAACATTTTTTTTTCTAAATCGAAGAAATTATAATAGTTATTGAAACTGACCGAAGCGACCCCCCGGTATGCAAATTACCGATTGTTACGGCCACTCTCATAGAGATGGTAGAAGTTGCTCTTTGAGCTAACGTCTCATCACTGTGCCGATGTCTCCGGTTTCCAGGGTGGGAAAATGAAAAATGCTATGATGATGGTTCCAAGATCAAAATGTTCCGGAGTTAAAATCGCCCCCCGATCGGATCTCCGGATGGGGGCTGGTCCTGGCGTCTTATCAAGCGAAATTATCCAATCATTCACCATGTCCAGTAGCCATGCGGGTCCTTCGAACAATATTCTAAATGGAAATGGTATAAAAACTGGAGTTGTTAAAAGAGCCGAGATTAGCAGCTTCCAAATTGACTTCGGCAACATAAGAGGACTGAACTCGAACATCAATGCAGTCCAGCAACATCTACAATCTACCAAACCTCATGTACTTGCACTAACCGAAACAAAAGTCAGATCATCGATTAGTACGGTCAGCTATTTATATCCTGGATACGACTTCCATTACCGATTTAGGCAGAATTTTGGCCTTTGCCTCTTTGTCCGGAGTGATATTTCTTGTCAACGAGAGGAGACACTCGAGCCTAACGACTTTGATGTAATGTGGTTTAAAATATCAACGCAGAGAATTACTAAATTCATCTGCTGCCTTTAGCGACCGCCAAGTGATACCCACTATAGAGACTTGTTCTCCTTTCTTGCTAATACTATCGACTTCTTGCAAACCCACCATCCCAATTCCGAAGTTGTCATCCTTGGCGACTTCAACGTTCATAATGTCAACGGGCTCAAATACTAAAATATGACCGACGAGCAAGGTCGCGAAGCCGAATCCTTTGCCATCAGCTCTGGCCTCACCCAGTTGGTGGGTGAACCAACTCGGATTCCAAACCGAGATGGCGATTCTGCTAGTTTGTTGGATCGTTTCTTAACTTCAAAGCCCGACTTGTACACTGTCACCGTGAAGCCGCCGTTAGCAACGTCTGACCACAACCTTATTTCGGCACTAAACAAACTATCAATTAGTGCCGAACAGCCTCCTAAACCACGCAAGGTCTGGCATTATACATTAGCTAAGTGGGATGACCTAAGGGACCATTTTCGAACCTTTCTTTGGCGGGGGGGTTTGTTTTACCTCTGATGATCCATCCATCCGTGCAACAGAAATATCGGAGGTTATCCTTACTGCAATGGAAGCGTTCATCCCTTTCTCAAAAAAGTGCCCTTCTAACGGCAAGTCTTGGTTTACCAAAAATTGCAAACGAGCTGTTAAATCAAAAAATTATTTCTACCGACAATGGCGTGAAATCCCTACCTCTGAAAACCGGTTGCTAACGCCCAAAACCAATGCAAGTCAACGATAAACCAAGGCAAAGAAGCACACAACCAGAGGATCAAAGACAAACTTCTTGAGTATCATAACGGATCGAGATTATTTTGGTCGGTAACTTAAAATCCGATATATAGCTTCGCTGCTGACAGCACACTTATCCCGCTTTTCACTTTGGATGCTCGAACATCGACTGCCAATGCATCTCTATAGGCAGCAAGAAGTCGCAAATCTCAACAAAGACTTGGAAGAAATTTTGTTTTGGGATAACAACCAAGTATAATTTAACACTAAAAATCTTAAGCGGCAATTCTTTCTAAAAAAGATAAAGTTAAAGTATCAGACAGTCATGGCGGGAGACTCAATTGCCTTGGCATATTCAAGTTGCGGCCATGGCTAAGGCAGCCGCGCAGAAGCTTGGGATACTTTTCCGAACTAAGAACATCTTTAATACACGCCAACAGGTTTTAACGCTATACAAAGTCCAAATTCGACCATCGCTGAAATAATGCTTACACATTTCGGCCTCTACTACTGAAGATACTCTGAGACTGCTGGATTTAAAGAAGAGCCATTCTCTTGATCGGCGACCATGACCTGACAAACAACCTTGGAAGCCTAGAACTTTAAAAGCAGGTTGGAAAAATTTGCCTAGAAGACTCCGTTAAATAGTTCCGATTAATTATTGGCGCGAATTTTAAATGCAGGCTACCTTTTTAATAATCCAAAGACATGAAATAGAGACAAATTTCATTTTTTAAATTGTGATAATAAGCGTATTTAGCAAGATGACGACCATTTTGCATAGTGGCTTAATTAGTATTAGTCCTTTATTTAGTTCTTTCAATTTTTTTAAAATACGTGCACTACTTTCAACACTTACTCATTGTCTTTTTAATACAGTTAATATGTTATGTGTGTGTGTGTGTGTATTTTTGGACAAAAATGTAAAACAAGTTACTCGGTTTTTGTTCTTGTTACTTTTAATTGAGAACATGGCAGTCTGGAGGAGAAGAACGAGCTATTCCACCAACAAAAGATATCTGTTAGATTACCTATATTAGATTTGAATAAATTTAGTGACAACTGTAATAAATGATTTGCTTTTTGGTAGCAGTTTGACACCGCGATTCACAGTAATACCTTCTTGGACAAATCGGCAAAATTAATTTATTTGAAGCAGCTGTTAAAACTCAAGGTATCATCATAGGTAAAGACAGCTATAAACATGCAATCGAGTTGTTAATAGAAGTATATGACAATAAAGAAAAGATAAAAGATAGATACACTCAATAGTATATTATAAATCAAGGGATTAAAGTGATACTTTTATCTCGAGGTGCTTCGCCCAGGCTTCAACTCGCTGTGGGATGAAAAGACGCTTTAAACCCGTGATTTTTACACTATTTTATGCACTTTGCGAAAATATCTAAAATAAATTAGTTAAAGACAAGAAGGTAAACTAACGGTACTAAAAAGGAAAAATGATGGGTAAACCAAAAAAGTCGAAGATATTGTATTCCGATAACATCAGACAATTCCTAGAGAAAGTCCCAGATGAAGAATCTGTAGTGCAGAAGGTAAGATTAATTTTTTAGTTTTACTGTCTGTCTGTAGTAATATTATTGGCTAAAAATCAGATAGGCCCCAATTTTACTATGAATAACTAACCTGAACTAACCTACTTACCTAATCTATAAAAATTTAGATTTTTTTAATATTACAAAATTTACTAATAACCGATTTTGTTACAGGTGACGCTTATTATAGATGTGGCAGGGGCACGCCTAGGCAATGAGCTGTGCCAGCTGGACTGTAGTGATCGATGTCTTGGACCATAAAATATTTTTCCGGTGAATGCACGGAATACAAAAACCCCATAGGACCGCTCGTTTGTGATCAAAATATCAACTGAAAACTCTACAGATGTGGTAGGATTGGTAAAGAAATATATTGCTCTAAGGCCATCTACATAGCACATAAAACTTTTTGTTAGCTACAGAAATAGACAATGCACATATCAGCTCATGAGCAAAACACATCTGGACAGCTGCCATCGAAAATTGCCGAATATTTAAAACTGCCAGATGTAAAGCTATACACTGGGTATTGTTTTGGAAGAACATCGAAGTCATTGCTTGCAGATTCAGGAGCAAACCTGGATCAACTAAAGCGACAGGGTAGCTGGAAAAGCAGTGCCGTTCCGGAAGGCTATGTTGAATATTCTGTAAATTAGGAAAAAAATGTGGCCGATCAAATTTTTGCAAGTATCTTCTCAGATGTTTTCATTACATCCATTGCAACTTTAGAAAATACAGTAACGGAACACAACATATTAATTAATAAAAATACTGCCTCCAATTATCTACTTTTTAACCTAACTAACTGTAGTGTAGTAAGCATAAATGTGAATGTTAATAATGGTAGTAACAAATAAGTTTCAGTTCTTAGAGTAGCTCTAAGTTACTTAAATTTGTTCTATGTTTAGTTATTTCCAATAAACGAATCAGTAAAATACACCTAATTTTTGCTTTCTAATTTAATTAATTTACTTTAATACCTATTTTCAGGAATTAAAGTGGCACTCTTATTCCTCAAAGTATATATTATTATCGCTAAACGCCATTAAAAGAGAAAATCATACAATATGACCTAAAAAATAATTTAATAATTTGGAATAACGCCAAATAATAGAAACTAGCAGCTATGGTATGATGGGTATGATGGTAACGGTAATGGAAATAAAATGCCTAACGATAAATTTAATCATTACAGTCATTACAAAGAAAAAGAAGAGAGAAGGGAGGTGAACGATTATACTACATCAGGACTATTTACTTCTGTACGCGATCTAGGTTCGTTTTCTAAATCAAATGAGTATTTAATGATAAACCGTCTTGTGCATTCAGAGAGCAGAGATGTTTTGCATGTACAAAAATTAATCATAACTTACGTAACTGTAGAACAAACATGTTTAAAATATAGCCGCAAACATGCTACTAGTATGTGTGACCTCGATTACGAGAAAAATGTCAAAGCTAATATTCAAAACAGAATTCACGAAACTCCTTATCAACGTGAGCACTGTACCACGAACTTATTTACGAAGACTGGTCTTGATAACGCCTATTTCCAAACAGCTTATGCACAAATAGCACCGTACAGAAACAACGACTAGAAGGGTTATTCTCCGTCGGAACCTTAAAGTAGCACTTTCAACTCGCTACCCACCTAACAATCAGTGGTTTACATTTACGAGGGATACATGATCGCCGCGTGCATATTGCTTTATCACAGTTTTTAGAGGGGCTAATAGAAACCTACTTTTTCAAATAATACATGTTTTTTACCCAACTGCCAACCATTCGGACGCTGTATAGAAAATTAGTCTTATAAGTACTTACTTTAATTTTAAAAGTTTCTCCACCTTCTCATCTAATCCATGATTACAACAAGATATATTAATATTAATGACGACGATCAATATTATAAATATTTTGCTCATTTTTATTGTTATATCTTTGAGTTACTGCGAGCTTAAAAATATTACAAAACTATTTATTTGAAATAGCATAAATTGAAATTTTATTGTTCCATTCAAAATTTATTTATGTCGGTCGTAAAAAATAAAAAACAATCCCCAATTTGATTCAAAGAGATAAAACGCCAATTAAACATAATATGAAATGTTGATTTCAATTCCCGGTTGAACCACTAACAATCTGTATTATTAATTATAATTAGTAAATTAAAATCATAAAATAAATATAGCCGCGAGGGAAAAGTTACTCTTTAACACTTTTAATTATATTTTGTATTTTATGTTTTTCTATACAGGGTGTCCGGAAACAACGCCTGGAAACTTAAGGAGGTGATTTAAGGGATGAAATAATCGCAGTAAGTTATTCAAAAAAATGTCGAAATCTCCATGGTTTCCCAGTGACAGCTGATTAAAGTTTTAGAATTTTTTTCTTATTAATTTGACATCTCAAATTGAAATTTGGTGTAGAGCCTAAACTCAATATACTGCATCATCTGGATGTAAAAATGTTTGCCAAACTTGCCACCAGATGGCACTTTACTACAATTTTAGTTCTATTTTCCTCTTAACTTTTTTATTGTGACAGATATTATCAAAGTGGAGGTGTCATTTTGAAGGTAATAAAATATGCTTCAGATAATATATATATATTATAATATATAATATCCACTTTTCGATGCAATTGCAGGGAATCTTGGTAACTGGTAAATATAGAGACGGGTCTCACCTTACTGTGCTATAGTTGGAGTCAAGCAAATATTTGACGCGTGACACTTCCATCTTGTCATATTTGTCCAATACTAGGTTATTTCGATTTCACCAACTTTATTACAGCTGATACTTAGTCAGGGCCGGACTGACGAATATTGTTATTTATAAACCTTTGCAGAAAATGATTGCTGGGAAGTTGGTCTAAGAATATGAATTATAATATAAATAAATTTGTTTTGACAAATTCTGTGCATTGTAATGGTGGGATTCAGGATTGACCATTAATATCACAGGTCTTAACAAAAGCAATCTTAGTAGTGTTGTAGTGTATAACGATTAAATTAATAAATAAAATGCGGATCTGCAGCCCATATGATTTGACCAAATCGACGAGAAGGTAACTCGGTTTATGTATATCTCTTTTTAGTCAGATAAAAGGATAAAGATACAAATACTTCGAGTGGGTGGTAATTATTATAATATAAATTAGCCATTAGTAACTTTTATATTATGAGTGGCCTGCCGTATTTGACACCCATGACAATATGGAAGTGTCACGCGTCAAATATTTGCTTGACCCCAACTATACTTTTTGTGAAATAAAAGATGCCGCAAACAGAATTGTCATAGCTTTCCTAGTTTTTAAGCTAGTTTTCGAAAATGTTTGTTTTTTGACCAGCCCCTGTATTTCGGTTATCCTTTAACTTTTCAAAAAATTGAACTGTTTCTAAGGGTGTTCTTTACGCGAAATTCAGTACCGTGCTTACTTTTTTCTGACATTCTTACTTTTCGAGATTTAAAGCAAACATATATTTTTTTAAATGGTATACCCTGTATATTCTTCGCTTATTTCATTAGGCTATTTTTAAGCGTTTCAAAAATATATAATAGTTGATAGTAATTATTAACAACAAACGCACAAATCGAAAAATTTAGAAAATTGGGGTAGTAGGTCATGAACCCTTCAAACAAACAAAATAATATCTACCTGTCATAAGTTAAATAATGTTTTGTTAAAATGCATGCCACTAAAGTTTGGAAAAATGGTTAAAAATATAGTATATGCAAACTTTCAAAAATTCGACATGTTAGTGTTTTATAGACTGCAATAAAATCTATATTTCAACAGGTAAGGTTACAATCTTATAATTTAAATATCTAGCTTTTAGAGTTCTTACTTTCATAGATATCTAGAGAGAAGGCAGCCCAATCAAGTAATATTTTGAAGAAAAATTAATTTAATAAATTAATAATGGATAATTTACAAAGCCAACACCGATATTATATAATTAAGGGAATCGCGAAATGGACGAAATTAACGTTATGGTTTGTCTAGAGCAGCGGTTCTCAAACTTTTTTGGTGACGGAACCCTTTTGGGAAGCAAAATACTTGATGGAACCCTACAATAAAACAATAGTTTTTAAAAGTGTATTCTTTATTAATAAGCATAATAAAAGTACAATGTAACAGTTACTAATTATTACTTACTTTACCACATGGCAAGTACAATAATAGAAGATATTAAAAAAGAAAAAATCTTACTAATGGGAGGTATGAAACTGTTTTTTATTTTTCATCAATTGGTTGATATCAGGTTTGATAGAAGACAGTTGAAGTCTCATATCAGGTTCGGCGTCCAGTCTATTGCGATATTTTGTTTTCGTGGCTGCATAGGTTGAGAATCCTGTTTCGCACAAATATGTTGTTGGGAACGGGAGAAGAATATTCAGAGCCATTTTGCCAAGCATTGGATATTCATCACGGATTCTGCACCAAAAATCGTTGAGAGGCGTCGTTTTGAACAGTGACTCCATACTTGTGTCTGATGACATTTCTAAAAGAGATTCATATATCTCGTTTGACATACTTTCGGGCTTTTCCAAGTTGGGTAAAAAAGGATTATGAATCCATGAATTCAGTTTCATTTTTGTATTCTGTTCTTCGGGAAAATACTTTTCAAAAGATGCGCGCATCGAACTGAGATATTGGACCAATTCTTCAAACACATCATCTTGAAACATTTCTGAGTCGTTATCGCTAACAAACTCGCTGAGTGACGTAAAGCTTTCTATTTCTTTCTTACCAACGCAAATAATCCAAAAATCTAATTTTCTTTTGAAGGCAGTTATTTTATTATTGGCCTGAAACACTGTTGTCTGTTTACCTTGCAATGATAAATTCAATTCGTTCAGTTTTTGAAAGATATCCGCCATAAAAGACAATCGGAACAACCAAGTTTTATCATACAAACGGTCCTTCAAATTAAAAGAAGTATCTGCTGAAAGAAACATTTGTAACTCGGCTCTAAGTTCAAATAGCCTTGTTAAAGTTTTACCCCGGGACAGCCATCGCACTTCTGTATGGAGCAGCAGTGTTTTATGTTTGCTGCCATAATCTTCACACAATAATGAGAACAATCGGGATTGTAGTGGTCGTGATTTGATAAAATTAATTATTTTTACCGCTTCATCCATAACTAATTTTAGATTTGACGGCATTTGCTTCATCGCAAGTGCTTGTCTATGCAGAATACAATGGCTGGAACTACAATTAGGCGCTTTATTTTTTATTCGTGACACTGCTCCTGCTGTTTTACCTGTCATCGCCTTGGCCCCATCTGTACAAATGTCAATGCAATTGTTCCAACTGAGATTATTTTCTTCAAAAAATATATTTATTTTATTAAAAATTTCTTCCCCGGTAGTGTTTGTGAGCAGCGGTGAACACATAAGCATGTCTTCTTCAAAAGAACTTTCATATGGATATATACAGAGGTATCGCGGAACCCTAGGGTTCCGCGGAACACACTTAGAGTATAGCTGGTCTAGAGGCACATTCTAGAACTTCGTGCAGAGTCATAGAAAAATATGTCGGAGTTATAAAATCTCGTGCCCAAAAAATATTAAATAAATCTGATTTTAAACCCTATAAAGCAAAGGTATCCATTCGCATACAGTTCGCATGCAGTCCAGAACTGCCGATTTGTATATCGTCTGTTCAAATGTGTCCATACACGTACAGGCCGCCGACAGGTCTGAGTCTGCAGTTTGCTTGAATCTCACGATCGACTGATGTGAGGTTTGTTCCCACAGTGGTCACAGATAGTCAGTGATAGACAGGATTCTGCGCAATACCTAGAGTGCATTCCTACAAAGATTTCTGATTGATTGTAAATTTGTGTGAAAATGGGCGCATTCAGCACAAACAAATGATGGGTAATCGCTAGGCAAGCCGTCACGTGACGATGAGTGAGTTCGATGAGTTTTGCTGAACGTTCTTTCTTTAGATGTCATCGATTTCTTTATTTTCTTTGAGGTTATGTTTAATTTTTTATTTGTTTAATTTATGTTAGTTTTGAGACTGTTGCTTTTATACAAAAACGTTTAAAATGGATAACCAGGACGCAATTTTTCTTAATTTTATTCTTGACGGTGATATGCTAAATATGAATATAGTAGGGAATATGGCAAATAATCTTGCCATACCACTGCCCCTCCTAGAAATTGACCAACGGGAAGAGCTAGTGAGAAATGAAGATTATTTCGAACAAATAATCCCAAACTACAATGATCTGCAGTTCTTTGAACATTTCAGGATGTCCAGAGAATTAGCCGAGGTAAATTTTACATGTTTTTTAAATATGATGTTGCAGATTGTGTTTTCTTACATTGCCAACCTTATTATTTTCTTAGGAATTGGTACAAATACTGGGAAACCTACTATTAAACCCAGATGAAATGGCACCTTTAAGAAAAAAAGTATTGTTAAGCGTGTGGGTCCTGAGTAAACAGGAAAGCTTTCTGGCAACTAGCGACCGTTTCAACTTGCCAGTAAGTACAGGCCATTGCATTTTTAGGCAAATTGTGATCACGATTGCTAGCTTGTTACCACAATATATTGTTTGGCCCGATGCAAATACCTAGGAAGGAACAGTAATGGTAAATATTTTCTTAATATAATAAAACACCGATACCATGACATAAATTTTTTAGCCGTTAACCACCATTAACTACATTTTTTGTTTTAGATTTCCCAAAACAGGTCAAGAGGATTTCCTGGAATTATTGGTGCCATAGATGGCTGTTACATTTCTTGTAAGCAACCTGTTGGCAACGAAGTGGACTTTTATAATAGGAAAGGATTCCATTCCATTATATTGCAAGGTAAGATAAACTAGTAGTAAGGTGGTTGATTTTATATAAGTACTATAGATATTATTATTTCTTAATTTAGTGAATTGTATTACACGGTATTATAAAGCATAGAGCCCTTGTAGGGGCAGAGATAATTTTACAATTAGCTTATGTTATTTTCAATAAACATCCTCCAATTCTCTAAAATAACATTTTGTTGAAAAATAATAAGTTTAAAATTTTAGTTATATATTCATATTATCTAGTGTCAGATAAATTGTGTATAAGAGATGTCTAATTATTATTTGTGTAAATTGAATGAATTTTATTTACAGGTACCTGCGATCACAGGGGTAAATTTATTGATGTCTACATTGGTAGTCCAGGAAGAATGCATGCCGCCAGAGTTTTTAGGAATAGCCCCATTTTTCAAAGAATGACTGAAGATCATATTATACCAAATAATTTGCATGTTCTAGGCGATGCAGCATATCCACTAAGAATAAATTTAATGACTCCATTTAGAGACAATGGACATTTAACACGAGCCCAAACTATCTACAACACAAAACTCAGTAGTGTATGGTCAATTATTGAAAGGGCTTTTGGGCTATTGAAAAGAAAGTTCAGAAAGCTAAAATATCTTGATATAAGTGATTTTGAACTCGGCAATAACATGATTGCAGCTGCCTGTGTATTGCACAATTTTATTCTAGACAGAAACTATGAAGGGTTAGATGATTATAATGTGGACATTCTAGAAAATGTGGTACCACAGCAACAGGAAGAAGTGGCTTATTTGGAAGAAGCTGCAGTTTAGAAGCGAAATATGATTGTTGCTCTGTTCGAATAAAATGATTATTGTTAAACTAATTTTGTTTTATTCCATGCTGTTATTTTCTGATTACGATAGAAAGCTATTAGGGCTTAAGTATAATTATTATTTTTTATTTAATTTCTGACTACATTACCAGTAAAATAGTTTGTAGCAGGTCACAGAGTTTACAAATTAAAAATATCATAAGGGCACAAGTGTAACACAATAGCACATATTGATTTTTAATTGTTTTTATTTTACCTGATAAAAATTCAAAAATAAATACTAATATTTCGGTGGGTACAAATTTTTATTTTTTATAAATCAAATAACACAGGAAATATATGGGGCTGGTCAAAATTAAGCCAATAGGGTTTCTTCAAACTACTTACTTACTTAACGAAATTTATTAAACTATATGTATTATTACACACATACAATTCATACTATTTTTCTAAAAATTGCTTTAACAAAGCGTTTCTTTCATTCTGGATTCTGTTGTTCTCCACAATAGCTTCCCTCAGCAACTGTAATTCTTTCACCCTGCTTTCCTCCACTTCAATTTGCTTCTTTCAAAGACCATATAATTGTTTTCCTCTGTCACTCTTTTTCCTTTTCAGTGAGCTTACTGATGTAGGAGCTAGTGTTTTCTCTGGAGCTGCTGACGGTGTCACACTTGCCACTAAACCATCATTCGGTGATGTCAATGGAGTACTTTGTATTGATCCAATATTATCGGTTTCAACGCTTATATATGGATCTGGTGCTAAGCTATCAATTGAGGCAAATTAAAATTGAGTGTTATGTGTTGTAGTAGATGCCACTGCCTCTAGTAATTTTGAATTTGATGAACTTTTCGGAATGGACAGAGATGCTGAAGTGGAACTTTCAAATGAGGAAATTGTGTGACCAATGTTGACTGTTTTGTCCTCTTCAAATATCTTTGCGATAGCCTCATAATATTCCCACTTCACTTCTCCTCTCCCAGTTGAGGCTTTCTTTTTATTATCTTTTATGGTTTTATAAGTACTCTCCATGTTTCTAAATTTTCTTTCAACCACTGACTCATCAATATTTTTAAGCCCATGTTTTAACATTTCATCTTTTATTTCCTTCCACAATGTTTTTTTTTTAATTTTTGGGTTTCGTAAATCCATTTTCCTCTTATCTAGGCGATCCAAAAGAAGTAATATGCTTTTTTTCGTCCATGTCCATGACTCTGGCTCTACTAAAATACCAGAAAGATTTAATACTTAATCAAAATAAGGTTCTAAAAAACCATTATACCCTTAGAAACTTCATCTACCATAATTCTCTTTTCAGAAACCTTAGCCGAATTATCCTTTGTGGTTTGCATTTCTAATGCACATGCATTGGTTGATACATATTCTCCAAAGAAAGCAAGATCTGCAACAAATGCATAATATTAATATTCATATCATAACCTCTTAAAAGATTGTTAAATCCTACCATTTTGTAATTGATTATGCGGCTCCTGACTCCCAATAACTTTATAAATCATATACAGGGTGTCCGGATAAGGATACGGAGCGGCCATATCTCGGAAACGATACGTCCCAAAGATCTGAAAAAAAAGCTCTCATCATAAAAACTGCCAAGAGAAATTCATTCAAAATAATTTTAAGTTTCGGAAATTGCCGCAACGCGTAACGGCTTATTTATTTTTTAAAGTTCATTTTACGGCAAAAAATGCCACTTAACCGTAGAAAAGCAAATAAATAATTAAAATCAGTAGATTGTTTACTACAACTTTTGTTATTGTTATTTTTTTGAATCTCGCCTAATAAAGGAGTGGGGAAGCCTTTAGGACATTTTTCAAAAACTGTCATTATGTCGTTATCCTTCAACGGATTTTCTATAACTTGGACTTGTTTGAAAGGGAATTCCTTGGAGTTTAAATAAATGATTCAGGATCAGGATCGATATCACCAGGGGTTTAAAAGTTATTTTGATTTTTCTTTAAAAAATGATACAGTTTCCATTTACCGGTACCCGGTATACCCCTAATAAGCAAGATAACAACTAATTTCATGGCCTACTGTTTAATAAACTATAAAATTTATAATAAAAGTTTAACGAGTCAAAGAAACATCAATAACACTGAATAAAATATGAATATTATGATATGAGATTATGAAAAAGTGCACAAATCTTAAATCCAGAAACAATTAGCAATTTAGCAAGACAACAATAATTACAAATGTTTAAAATATTTTCCGTCACTTCCTAAGCTCTTAGTTATTCTTCTTTCAGTGAAAAACATACTTGCCTCTTGCCTCAATTTCAGCCGTGGATAAGCTTCGAACGGCATTTCATATCCTTTCCATCATGTTTTCGCCTAAATTACAAGTTCCAAGTTGGCCATGGAAAAAAACAAATTAATAATTTATTGTGACAAGCTGTTGATGAGTTTTAAACGTCAAGCATCTTATAATATTAAGCATTGTTTTTTACATTTATATTGCATTTTCCTACAAACAGTATGCCGTTTACTAACGCAGAAGCGTATGATATGTTGAATATGTATTTTCAATCTCTTGAAAATGCTGTAATAGCGTCGCGAGAGTATGCAATGCGATTTCCACAAAGAAGACACTATTCTCGAGAAGTATTCTCAAGATTAGCTCGACGATTAAGAGAAACTGGTAATGTGCAGCCCATTCAACGACCCTTACGCATTCGTAGGACACGTAATGAGGTAAATATTATCAACGTTTTGGCTTACGTTCAATACGATCCCACTTTAACCACCAGAAAAATTTCCCTTGACTTGGGGGTTCCAAAAACAAATGTCCACGAGATTTTACAAACTAATAGTATGCACCCTTACCACATCGTTTTACACCAGGCATTGAACGATACTGATTATGATCGTCGCGTCGATTGGATTTCTGTCACTGGCTATTAAATATGATTAGGGAAAATCCAAATTTTCTTTCACGGATATTATGGACAGACGAGGCCACTTTCACTAACGCTGGGGGTGTGAATTTGCATAATATGCACTATTGGTCTGAGCAAAACCCTCATTGGATGAGGCAAGTAGATTTTCAAAACCGCTGGAGTTTAAATGTTTGGTGCGGGATCTTGGAAGGAAAAATTATCGGTCCCCATTTTTTTGACCAAACCCTTAATGGAGCAAGATTTTTAGATTTCTTGGCCACTTTCCTTCCACCTCTTTTGGAAGAAGTCTCCTTACAAACGAGAACAAACATGTGGATCCAACTTGATGGTTGTCCGGCGCATTACTATCGTAACGTACGCCAATACCTAGAAGAGCAATTTGCGCATCGTGTAATTGGAAAAGGAAGCTTGTTTCCCTGGCCGGCTCGTTCACCGGATCTTACTTGTCTTGATTATTACCTATGGGGTAGGTTAAAAGATCTGGTTTTCCAAGAGAGACCAACAACAAGGGAAAACATGATGGAAAGGATAACAAATGCCGTTAGAAACTTATCCACGGCTGAAATTGAGGCAGCCGTATTATCAACTAACAGAAGAATAATTAAGTGCTTACAAAATGACGGAAAACATTTTGAACCTTTGTAATTATTATTGTTGTCTCGCTAAATTGCTAATAAAATTGTTTCTAGTTCTAAGATTTGTGCACTTTTTCATAGTCTAAGTCTCATAATATGATATTATCATAATATTCATATTTTATTCAGTGTTATTGATGTTTCTTTGACTCGTTAAACTTTTATTATAAATTTTATAGTTTATTAAACAGTAGGCCATGAAATTAGTTGTTATCTTGCCTATCAGGGGTATACCGGGTACCGGTAAATGGAAACTGTATCATTTTTTAAAGAAAAATCAAAATAACTTTTAAACCCCTGGTGATATCGATTTGCGGTTTGGACTAATCGTTCCCTATGCAAATTGTCTCCTATTGCTACAAAAAAAAATTATACCATCCAATTTGCAAATACCGAGAAAAATAAAAAAATAAGTTAGATTGAATAACAGCGCCATCTTAAAATTGTATCAGGAAACTTGTGACAATTCCTGAATCATTTATTTAAACTCCAAGGAATTCCCTTTCAAACAAGTCCAAGTTATAGAAAATCCGTTGAAGGATAACGACATAATGACAGTTTTTGAAAAATGTCCTAAAGGCTTCCCCCACTCCTTTATTAGGCGAGATTCAAAAAAATAACAATAACAAAAGTTGTAGTAAACAATCTACTGATTTTAATTATTTATTTGCTTTTCTACGGTTAAGTGGCATTTTTTGCCGTAAAATGAACTTTAAAAAATAAATAAGCCGTTACGCCCTCTTGCGGCAATTTCCAAAACTTAAAATTATTTTGAATGAATTTCTCTTGGCAGTTTCTATGATGAGAGCTTTTTTTTTCAGATCTGTGGGACGTATCGTTTCCGAGATATGGCCGCTCCGTATCCTTATCCGGACACCCTGTATATTATATAACTCGTAACATATTTCTATTTCATCCATATTAAAACACTTCAACAAAAAGGTTAGACTTTAAATAAAAACAATAAACAAATCACTTTAATCTGATAACTAATCGAACTCAGGAACTGGAAAACATGGTGTCCGATTTCCTATCTTTCGATTATTCATCGTCTCTTTTTCATACGTTCAGCGCATGATTGGTCATCGATGACACATCGATGTGCTCTTCTGAATGCGCCCAATGTGTTCTCATCATTTTACGGATAGTTTGATAACTGTCAAAACGGTTTGCGGATATTTTACAAGTAAGTTGTCCCGAGCATGCGCAGTGGATTGACGCGCTTCGATTTTCATGTTATGCCAGTCAATGTGAATAACCTTTAAAATTAAAACGTATTATTTAAAAGTATCTTATGTTTGTGTGGAAAAAATTTAGATTTTTGGTTTAAATAGAATAATGAGTGACTTTGAATCATCTAACAGTTCAGAAATATCCACTCTCTCTAATTCGGATACAGATTTAGAAGAAATTCTAGAAGAACGGGTTAGACCAAAAAATGAAAATTTTCTTGAAAACATGATTTCGGGATTCAATAGAAAGGAATTCATTGAACATTTCAGAGTCAGCCCTGTCGTAGCAGATTTAATTGAGTGAATACTACAAAGCCCAAGCAGGACCATATGGAAAAATAAGCTCACTAAAGCACACTTATCTTTTTTTGTGGTATGCAGGCCACCAAACATCTAGTTATCGAGATGTGGCTGACAGGTTTAAGATAACCATAAGTGCTCTATTTAGAGTTTCAAAAAGGATGACATATTTCTTAAGCAACCTTTCTTTGGAAGTTATTGTCTGGCCAAATGATGAAGAAAAGCAGGAAATTAAGCAATTTTTCAGAGTTCGAGACGGATTCACAGGAATTATAGGGTTTATCGATGGTACTCACATAAAAATCGATAAACCTGAAGAAGATCCTGAATCTTATATAAATAGAAAAGGATATTATTCCGTTCAGGTACCAATGTGTTATTATTTAATAACATATTTCTGTACTTTTTAATGTAAAACAGTCGTGGTGTAAATGCTCTATTGTGTTACAGGCTCAACTTGTATG
Source organism: Polydrusus tereticollis (assembly GCA_963920685.1). NCBI lineage: Eukaryota > Metazoa > Arthropoda > Insecta > Coleoptera > Curculionidae > Polydrusus > Polydrusus tereticollis. The sequence continues at coordinate 60,566,495 of OY987328.1, forward strand.
TGACCATAAACTTAGAATCAGGAATATTTTCCAATGATATCCTGGCTCTGTACATGACGCAAGAGTTTTCCGAACATCCCCATTGTGTAAAACCTTAGCTGAAAAGTGTGAAGATAATCATTTGTTGGGAGATTTTATTAACAGCTTTCGCAGACAGAGGACTTTTAACAGGAAGGCAAACTAATTATAATATAAAACATTTTTCTAATAGAATTAGAATAGAATACTGTAATGCAGTGTTAAAGCAAAAATGGCGTCAATTGTATTACGTAAAATTAAGAAAAATAAGCAACATTGTTCACTTTATAAGAGCTTGTTGTGTTTTACACAATTTCTCCTTGGAAGACAATGAAGACAATACAGTAGATGATGAACTCCCAAAATAACGAACCTCATAATGCTGAAGACCCACAGAATGACATAGAGGAGGATTTAAATGGTGTCGAAAAAAGAAATTTTATTGTAAATATTCTTGTCTATAATTGAAGTTTAATTTTATTATTATTTCATTAAAAAAAAAATTCTTTACTTCTAGTTGGTAATAAACTGATACTTTCTTTTAAATCCCAATTAATATTGAGGAGCTTTTGTAAAGATCTAGTATGTAACTGAGTTTTTAAATTAAATCTATTTATTTACATAAATGTATTTTTCATTTAGAAACCCTTTATTTAACAGAATTATTTGGTACCTATTAGCAGACAAACATAATTTTTCAGTCTATAGCAGAAGTAGCTACTTTGCAACTATAGGTAATTTAGTACTTTTCTGAATTAAAAACGCAAACTTATTTTTATTTATATTTAACAAATAAAAAAGAAACATTTAAGCAACAAAGTAAACAGTTCTTTAACAAAAAATACAAACAGGTATAGTTTTATTTTAAATAGAGCGAGAAAAAACAAAACCAAAATTTAAAAGGAACATGAACATTTATGGCTTTTTAAAAATTCATTTCTCTCCTGTATTAAGACACTTCTTTCCTTCATTCCTTCACCACTCTGCCCCTCTGCAATTTCTTTATCCCGGCTAGTATCAAGTTTCTGTTGACCACTGGGGTTGGTTTTCTCTTAAATTTATCTACAGTTCTAGGTTTTACAGGTGTGCCAAGGGCTGTTGTTGATGGTGAAGGTCCAGTGATTCTGGACTCCAGAATCAACATTATCCTTAGTTGGTTTTTCATCGTTAGGCAGTTGCTGGACCGTAGTAGTAGACAACAGTAGTGCTGGCTTGATATTTTTTTTACCCTTAAACATTTCATCCATGTCTTCAGAATATTCCAAATATTTCGTCGGTTTAGAGGTAAAAGTCACTAAGTACAATTTATAAACAAAACAAGTTAAATTTCCCGAAGTGCTTCTCAGTAATAAATCTATAACAGGAAAAATTCATTAAGTGTCTAAAGATATTCTAATAAGTTCCACGGTAAAGTAAATATCATTAGTTGCAAGATTAGTCTCCAGAAAAATTGGTAAAACTCATTAAGTTACTTAGTGAAAATTTCGCATATAAAATTTTGCCTCTACCGTACTTAATGAGTTTTAATATAGTGACGCCCGTTGTTTACGTTCTTACTGTTTGTGAAAGAATAGTTTATTTGTGTGTTTTTTAATCAACAATTAATGTTAAAATTATGAGACTATTATTTAATTCGTAAAAACTGAAACACCTAAACGACGTAAAGTGGAAGCTAACAAACAAATAGTTATAGAGTTTGTGCAAAGTTTTTTGAAAAAACTCTTTGTATATCCAATGGACCTATTAACACTGCTGTAGCACATGTCAATAATTATGGTACTTTTTTGGGAGATGACAATAGAGGGCACAAAGTACCAGGAAATAAAACCAGCGAACAAAGTATTCAACTTGTAAAACACTATATTAAGAGATTTCCACGAATTCCTTCTCACTACATCAGAAAAACAAGCAAAAGGCAATATTTTAAACCTAAATTAAACATTCTTAAAATGTATTCATTATATTTGGATTTTTGCACGAAAAAAAAACGTGCCACCTAATAATGTTTACAGAAGTATATTTTGTACACAATACAATCTGTCCTTCTTCGTACCTAAAAAGGATCAGTGTAATATTTGCGCAAAATTCATCTGTGTCAAAAATAATGATGCACTAAAGCAAGTTTACGAGCAACATATTGCCAGAAAAGATGATTGCAATGGAGAGAAGACACTTCTTTCCTTCATTCCTTCACAACTCTGCCCCTCTGCAATTTCTTTATCCCGGCTAGTATCAAGTTTCTGTTAACCACTGGGGTTGGTTTTCTCTTAAATTTATCTACAGTTCTAGGTTTTACAGGTGTGCCAAGGGCTGTTGTTGATGGTGAAGGTCCAGTGATTCTGGACTCCAGAATCAACATTATCCTTATTTGGTTTTTCATCGTTAGGCAGTTGCTGGACCGTAGTAGTAGACAACAGTAGTGCAGGCTTGATATTTGTTATATTTGGTCAGTGTTGTTGTATGGGGCTGAAACCTGGACTCTAAAGGCTGCAACAATCAATCGCCTGGAAGCGTTTGAGATGTGGTTGCATAGAAGAATGCTCCGAATACCATGGACCGCTAGGCAGACCAACGAAGCAGTGTTGAATAGAGCAAAGGCTGTTCGTGAATTATTTGACACTATAAAGATCAGAAAGATATCATACCTGGGACACGTCCTCAGAGGTGACCGATACAGGGTGCTTCAACTTATAATGAAGGGCAAAATAGAGGGCAGCCGTGGAATTGGAAGGAAACAGATGTCATGGCTGAAGAACATTCGCGATTGGACAGGAATACGCAGTGCCGAACAACTGTTCAGATTAGCTGAAAACCGCGAACAACTCGCCAATGTAATTGCCAACGTCAGGGGGACCTGACATGGCACCGAAAGAAGAAGAATGGAGAGAAAGATAAAGATAAAAAAAGGGCTAACAGAGACGAGGCATTTTAAGCAATTACATTTGATCTACAAAGTTTGCTTCAGTTACCTTCCTCAGATATAAGACAGCTGTATTACAGTCAGAAATTGTGTGTATACAATTTTACAATTTATGAAGAATAGAAAGAAAATAAAGGTTTTTGTTACTTTTGAAATGAAGTACATGGAAAGAGAGGGTCAAACGAAATCGGGTCATTACTTACCAAACAATTCAAATTGTTGAACATACATTTCTGGAATCCGGACATTCTTACATGGAATGCGATTCCATGCATTCAGCAATTGAAAATGCACAGAAAAATAGATCAATATTTCTTATGAACGACTGGAGAGAAATATTCAAACGCGCAAGGTCTCGAAACAAAACAAGAAAACACCTTATGAGGTAATAGAATTAATATTTGAAGAATTTATTGATTTACAGAAGCTGGCAAATCAAATAATAAAAAACAGGAGTGTAGATGATGAAGGGAATAAAGTAGAATGGCTAAAAATAAAATGATTGAGGTATGAAAAAGGGAATCCAGGAGTGATATTTTTTAAATACAATCACACCTCTGACTTTAAGAAATGAAATGTCAAAGGTTGAGGTAGACGCCGACAAGAACCTCATACATTAACACCAGCTTACACTAGGCAATTGCCTATTAGCGATAAAAAGAAAAAGAATCTCGTAAAACTATGCCAGAGTGGCATAATTCCAGAGGAGTTGCAGGCTTGGTACCGAAACTTACCTTCCACATCTTACGAGAGCGAGGAACAACTTTCAGAATCAGCGGCAGATGAAAAGGATGTTGAAGAAGATTAAGTTGTATATTATTTTTAGAACAGTTTGCTATTTTTAGTGTTAATGTTATTTTCTCCTTAATATTGTGTTGCTTTTTGTCAGAAATAAAAAATAATATGAAAGTAGCTTCTAATAATATTATTTATTCATAAAGTGATTAAATATGTAGGAAAATAGAAAGGTAAAACTCACTAAGTACAAAAACTTAAGTTTTCCGACTTTGTAGTGATTTTATTTTACTGCCCTTTATACTGAGTATTACTGAGCAAATCTCATAGAGTATTTCGTCAAAGATTCCTGTCCTAAAGACGGTCCTTTTTTTTCCGGAGCATTCTTTACTAAATCGCTGTTTTCTTAAAAACAAGAAAATCGTACTTGATGACTTTTACCTCGAAACCGACGTTTTCCTTCCTTGGCCTGTTTTGTTAATGCTATCAATATATTTTTTGTAGGCCCTTTCTAGCACCCCCCCCCCCGCGATTTTCATATTGGCCTGGAGTTATATTTGTTCTTAAAATTTGATTAATTCTTTCGCCAAAATTTCCCATAATTTTTTTATTGTTTTCATCCGAACTGAAAAGTACCCACTTTTGGTTTATATGTTTTATAAAAGTCCAAAAATAATTTTGTATGGTTTTGGGACCAATTAAACTGAGTGGGCATCATTATTCCTTCCATGTCCTCAGATGGGATATTTTGTTCTCTCGGCGATGGCATACTTTGAAAAATGAGAAATTCACGTTAAAAGAAATAAAGGCTTTTAAATATATTATCTACATACATATATATATATAATATGTAATACAGAATGTTCCTTTTCAATAGCACGAAGTCCTACAGTATCATCTTCTGCTACAGCAAGTAAAACGGCCATTGCCTGTTCAGGGTCATAATTTTTTTTGCGATGTAACACAGGCTTTTCAAACGCGCCATTCTCTTTTAAATTTATAACTTGCCTCTTAAAAATTGATCGATTTGGTTGACGCCGTTCGGGATATTTTTGAAAATATTGCATCTCTGCTTGCGCACAATTCTTATGACTCTTGATATAACAGCAAATCATGTCAAATTTTTCTTCGTTAGAATAATGTTTCATTATTTTAAATTTTACTTCACAATGCAACAGTTTAAAATAAAAAAAAAAACATAATAATAATTACCAAATTTAAAGCTAACAAGTCTCTGTAACTAAGTGACAGATCTAAAGAAACTACATATTTAAACAATTGTGAACGTCAATCAATTTCATAGCCACCCATATGATGCCGAATTTAAATGGTACGTTATGTTTGAATATTATGATGTATTTTTTTAAAATAAAAAATAATTTTATTTAATAATTAAAATTAATTATTACCTACTTGTTGCACTTTTCAGATAAGTTTTATTCGATATTATGTTTTGTTATAAGTTTCTTTAAAAAAAATATTTTAAAATCCTGCTAGTGTTTAAATACAACAATAAAAACATACATATTTCAAACGTCTAATAACTAATAAGTGTGATACACCGTTGTATTTAGAATAAAACGTAGAATCTATTAAGCATAAAATAAAATTTTGCGACTATTTAGAATAACAAAGTTGATGATGGTTGTGACTAAACGAAACGTCGGATCAAAAATGTAATTAAACCATCTTGTATGGAAGAAAAAGTGGCAATCAGAATGTAAAATTTATTTTGACATGTCTTTTTAAATAGAATCATAAATCAATTAAAACGAAATCGCGAAAATTCGGTTTTATCCAAATATCTTCGGAAGCATTCGGAATTTTTTGAATTTGAAAACATGACGTTACAGGATTCAATTATGCGCAACTTCTCTCTAATTTAACCATCTCTGTATCTCCTGTGGTTTACGAGATCCATGTAGAGTGCATTCTTATCTGGGACACCCTGTATATCCACACGAATTATATATGTTTGTAGTCCAAACATATAATATAACCAAATTCTTTTAACAGAACACAATTATTGTAAGATAAGTAGTGTAGAAAATACATATAGGGTAGAGTGGTATAAGAGTACGCAGTCGATAAGAGTACGCAGTGGCAGTAGCAACGGAATCCTCAACCGCCTGAAGCTAACTTCAATCGTGTTTTGACCCGCGCAATGTATAAGTGTTCTCAACAGAAAATTAGTAATAAGTGGCTTCAAACAACAGAGGCAGGTAACTATGAATTATTTTATTAGTTTTGTTATTTATTTTGGCACTTTTCAAAGTATTCTTATATGAGGGGTTCAAAGCTGAAGTGGACCAAAGTCCACATTTCAAAATTTTGGACTTAGACCCATCTAGCAGAAGCGTTTTACATATACATTTCAGTGCTATAATGAACCAAGTCCTAAGTTCAAATTTGGATCAACAGAGGGCGCTAGATGATTTTTTCAGTGAATATATTTTAAAAATGTTCAGTGCAAGAATGAACCAAGTCCATTTAACGGTTTTAATCATTTTGCGCGCATTTTAGATCAGCATTATTTCAACAAATAGTGTAGTAGTAGTATAATAATAAAAATGTTGTTTACTGATAATATAGGTAAGTTTAACGTTATGTTTACTAAAAATTGTCTGTTATTACGTGAGCGGTTATACGTTTTTAAAAGTTTAAGGATAAGGGAGGTTATATACGTTTTGGTGTCTTATTTGAACATGAACATTAAGGTTTTCAATAATGTTCGCTGTTATTTTTAGACTCGGATTCTGATGAAGATCTACCTCTCATACATTTTGTTCGACAGAACCGACATTCTCCACATTTGCAGACAGTGGAACTAAACGGTAAGATGACAATACTTTTATTATTTTGTTCCGGTAATTCTGAAACTTTTTCTGTTCCAGTGCCTGTAGACCCAGAGCAAGATCGGGGTAGGAAGCGGGCAATAAATAAAAATAGCTGGACTAAAAATAAAAAACGTCAACATTTGAATACACAATACGGATAAAAGAAGCCAATATAAATGTCTGCAAAAAGTATTTCCTTGGTGTATTGCAAATTAGCTGGGGTAGGTTGTACCGATGTTTAAAAAAAGATGAAGTTTTTGCAGTTATGGATAATCGAGGCAGAAATGCGCCAACTAACAAAATCGTCGATTCTGACGTTATTGCGCATATCAACTCTTTTCCCCGTTGTCGAAGTCATTACAGCAGGAAAGATAATGAAAATAGGCGATATCTTAACCCAGATTTAAACATAAGAATTACTACAAGGTATTTTCTACAAAATTCAATCTCCACTTTAAAATTCCAAGTAAGGACACGTGCCGTTTGTGCGATGAGTTACAGCTAAAGCTGCTTGCTGAAACTGAGGAGGAAAAGAAACAAGAACTGCAAACCCAAAAAAATATTCACTTGGCCCGTGCAGAACAGGCCAGGGCAGCCCTAAGAACTGACCAGAAAAAATCTTCTGATCAATGTTATGTTGGCACATTCGATCTTCAAAAGGCGCTTCCTTATCCTAAGCTTTCTACTTCAGTTGCATATTATAAAAGAAACTTGTATGTGTACAACTTTGGCATACATTCATTTAATTTAAATACAGGTTTTATGCATGCTTGGGATGAAACGGAAGGCGGTAGAGGTTCTCAAGAAGTGGCTTCATGTATTGGCAAACATCTAAAAGAAAATGCTTCTACCCATAGAAGCATTGTTCTTTTTTCTGATTCTTGTACGGGGCAAAACAGGAATATTAAATTATCTCTGACTTTACTAAAACTTGTTCAGGATCCTGAGATGAATGCAGAAACGATTGATCTCAAATTTTTAGTGTCTGGTCACTCGTTTTTGCCCAATGATTCTGAGTTTGGAATAGTAGAATCATCCAGCAAGAAACACCAGCATATTTTTGTTCCAGAAGATTGGTATGACATCATTGGTAATGCAAAGAGGAAAACTCCCTGTTTTAAAACCATCATAATGCAACGAAATGAATTCTTGAGTACATCTGCATTAGAAGATAGTGTAACTAACAGAAAAAAAGACACTGATAATCTTCCTTTCAGTTGGCTAAATATACGATGGCTTAGATTTGAGAAAGGAGAGGAGTTTAAAATAAAATTTAGAGAAACTTTAAGTGATCTACTGCCCTTTCGTGAGATAGATTTTAAACAAATCGGTACTGTAGGAAGGCAATTGTTATCTTTAAGACAAGTTGAACAAGAATGCCTATACACTACAAGACGTCCTGTAACTAGTGCCAAAAAAAAAATACATGGCTGATCTTCTTGCTTACATTCCTCCTGTACATCACAATTTCTTTAAAAACTTACCACTTGCCAGTTCTACCAGAGCTGCAGGACAACCAACTGAATTGGGGGATGATGAAATGGTTTACGATAACTAACAAAGCCGTTTGCTTATTGAATTAGTTTCCTAACATGTATTTTTTAAGTTGTTGAAGTAATAAAAATATGTTTACTGTATCGTATTAGTTAATTTTAAGACAATTAGGAAAACATTCACTGGAAAAGTGAACCAAGTCCAACATCATGGTCCAAAAATATCCTTGGAGTACTAAAAAGATTTTTAAAATCCCCAGATATAATAAAAATATTTAAGTTAGGGATATACTAAAACTATCCCCTAAACAAAACGAAAAGAAAATTTTATTCAAATTAATTATCTGTAAAAAACTATTTTCATTGATTTCTCCATGTTGTTTTTTTTGGACTTGGTCCACTTCAGCTTTGAGCCCCTCATATCGTAATACACTGTGATTCTTTAAAAATGACGATGGCTTGTTAGAGGTTATAAACTCGTTGCAAGCAGCCGAGGAATTTATTTTTGTTAATCGTTAACAGATGGCACTAGTTGTAATTGAGGACTTGAAATCAATAACGTGCTAAGTGCCAAAATAATGAAAAATGAGTTAATTCCTGAATAACGTGGTAAGTGCCATGCCCAACACCCTGTAAAGCGTGCTATGTGCCTCGACCAATTTTAATACAGAAAAAAAATTCCAACAGATGGCGCCTGTGGTATCCGCCAGCGCGTTGTGGTAAAATAACGTGCTAAGTGCCACGTGTGCCCGAACGAGCGTTAATTGCCAGGGAGTTATTCGAGGTGTCTGCATCTTAATAAGAGTGTGTTATAAGTATTTTTTATAAAGATGGAATTAAACAGTAATGAAAAACAAAAACGAAAAAAGGGACAATCAGTGCGTGATGAAACAAAGAGACTTAGAAGTAAAGGAGAACCATATGTGAATAAGAAAAATGTTTTGATTGAAGGAAAGACAGAACCTAAAAATGAGGTATGTGCACGAATTTTTTCAATTTCAATTACAATTTTATCGAGTTTCAGTAAGATATTTTTAACTAATTTTGCAACTATTTCTTTGAATATTACGTTAAAAAATATAACTCTTTTCTTAACTAGTGATTATTTCGTTTCAGGTCAGTTGCAAATGTAAGTTCATGTGTCGCAGTATCCCATATACTCAAAAACAAATTCTGTTTAAGGATTTCTATGCACTGCAAGACAACTGTAAGCAAAATTCTTATTTAATGGGTCTAATGGTTATTACTCCTGTGAAAAGAAGGCGCCATGGTCAGTATGATAATCCAAAAGAGAGCAGACGGCAAGCAACGGTTAGTTTTTCTCTGCCGGATGGAACTGGAAACATCGTCCAGGTCTGTAAGAATTTATTCATGGAAGTTTTTGGAGTGGGTAGGCGCAGGGTTGAGACTCTAGTGACAAGGAAAAAAAAGGGCGAGTCTGTGTATATTGAAACACGTGGAAATAAGCAAAAAAAATCCAAGTTTACCGTTGCAGATAAGGACCTTATTTTAGAACATGTCAACTCATTTCCGAGAGATGAGAGTCATTACGGAAGGAAAAAAAGTCAAAAAGAATATTTAAGCCAGGATTTGAATATCAGCAGACTCTTTCGTGCGTTTCAAGCAAAATTTCCTGACTCTTCGGTCACCTACAGGTTTTTCTTTGAAACGTTTAAACAAAATTTTAAAAATGTTTCATTTCACAAACCACGTACGGACACTTGCAGTAAGTGTGACTTGCTGTCAGCAGAAATGGCGGCAAAACCTCGTGATACCAAATCCAAAGCCATGTTAGAACTTCATCACAAAAAAGCAGAGAAAGCAAGGCAAGAAATGAAACAAGACACCGCATCATCTCAGCTCCCTACCAGTGATGTTTGTGTGTTGTCCATGGACCTAGAACAAGTTCTATCCTTACCTTCTTTGACACACAGCCAGATGTTTTATTCACGTCAACTATCCTGTTACAATATGTGTGTACATTTTGGTGACAATAACAAGGGGCACATGTTCTTATGGCATGAAGGTATGAGTGGCCGTGGTGGTAATGCAATCGCTTCATGTCTTTTTAAAGCATTGACTTCGAATCCTACCGAAAAACGTAAACTTACTATTTGGTCTGATAACTGTATCGGACAAAATAAAAACAAGATGCTTTTATTTCTGTGGATTTATTTGACAATTACAGGTAAATTCGATGAGATTAATCATAAGTACCTAGTGTCCGGGCATTCCTTTCTGTCCTGTGACAGAGATTTCGCCCATATTGAGAAGCGTAAAAGGGTCGAAAAGTGTGAAGTACCAATGGATTTAGTAAAACTCATAGTCACGGCAACACCAAGCAACCCATTTACAGCCACTCTGCTACAGCCGGAAGAGTTTTATGATTTTAAAAAAGCAGCAGACATGTATATAAATACAGGAAATCTTAAAATTTCAAAATGTTCTTGGCATAGAATTAAAAAAGACAAGCCCGGCGTGGTGCAAACTAAGACTACTTTCAATGAAATTGAAGCTTGGACCACATGCAAAGTTCTCAAAAAAGGTGTAAAAGTAAACGCAATCAAAGAGATGAATTTTCCGTCCCTAGTTTGTGAGAATAAGATGTCAGTTGAAAAGAAGAAGGATCTTCGAGAAATGCTTCCCTTTATAAAACAAGAAAATAGAGAGTTTTTTGAACAATTAATCGTATAACTAATGTTAAATGTTGTCTACATTTTCTATTAAAAGTTCAAACTTACTGCGTAGATGTAGTTAACTTAAATAAGTATCAAGATTTGTTTCATTTTTACAATAAACACAAACAACTAACAAAAAAGTTCGACTTTTATTTTTTTGGCACTTACCACTTTTTTACATATATACTGCAGGGACTTAACACCTTCTAGCATTTTTCTGATATAATTTTTTTTTATCCAAACACTGGGGAAAAAAGGCAACAAATTTTTTCATGAGAGTGTTAAGTATGAGCTAGTAAAGAGTATTAAAAATTTTTTGATATGAATTTTTCAAAATTTTCTTCATATTTCAATAAAACGTGAATAACTCAAATATAACTTTTTGGCACTTGGCACGTTATTGATTTCAAGTCCTCAATTTATGATCGTAAGGTGTGGGTCGTGTAAGATTCCGCAACTTAGGGGTGTGTAAGAGTACGTGCGTACTCTTACACGACACTTTTTAATTATAATTATTTTCTGTTTTATTTTGATTGATAATAACTTTTTTTTCTATTTTGCAGTATGTCTCGGAGACCACGGACCAGCAGTCGAAGTCTTTGTTCCTTAAATGTTCTTGAAGACGCCAGAATACGGATTAGAGAAGGGGAGAAAGTAAGAGCAGTAGCTCGGTCGCTTGGATGGAACGAAGCGACTCTTAGAAAACGACTAAAGAGACAATCTCCAGCTAATAGCTTAGGAAGATATGACATCACGTTTTCTATGGAGATGGAGCTAGAACTATGCAATTACATAGTTTTATGTCTGTTTAGATTGATGCCATGTTTTATGGATTGACCACCAAAGGTCTACGAGAGTTAGCTTTCGACTTTGCCGAAAAAAATGGCATTCAACATCGTTTTAACAGACAAAAAATGATTGCTGGTAAGGAATGGCTGCATGGCTTTCGTAAAAGACATCCTGATATATCATTAAGACAGCCTACATCAACCAGTATCGCTCGAGCCATAGGTTTCAATAAACCTCAGTGCGACCGATTATATAAAAATTTATCTGAATTGTTAGAGACTCATAAATTTCCCCCACATGCTATATACAATATGGACGAAACAGGAATTTCAACTGTGCCCAATAAGCCTCCGAAAGTGTTGTCCACCAAGGGGAAACGCTGTGTAAATAAGATATCCAGCGCTGAGAGAGGTACAAACGTCACAGTAGTATGTGCAATGAGTGCCAGTGGACATTTCATTCCACCTGCATTCATCTTCACCAGAAAAAGAATGAAAGCTGAACTTTTAGATGGTGCACCACCATCATCGATAGGCATGGTTTCTGACACGAGTTTTATTAATGGTGATATTTTTCCAGACTGGCTCACACATTTCAGGGATCATGTACGGCCTTTGCCTGAAAATCCAATCCTTCTGATCCTAGACAATCACGCATCTCATTGCAATTTAAAAGCAGTAGAATTTTTTCGGCGAAATAATATACATGCACTAACCTTACCGCCGCACAGCAGCCACAGGACTCAGCCCCTTGATCGCTGTTTTTTCAATAGCGTTAAGAAATTTTATTAATCTGAATGCGAGAAATGGCTAAAAAACCACCCCGGCCGGGCTATAACTCCGTATCAAATTTGTTCTATATTTGCACCAGCCTATTTAAAAGCTGCAACTATAGCCAACGCCGTGGAGGGATTTAAAGTAACAGGGATTTGTCCTTTTAATCCTGATGTGTTTAAAGAAGAAGACTTTCTGTCGAGTGTCGTAACGGAAAGGCCAGAACCTGATCGTCCACAGCCTGCTATCAGTGTTAACGATGGAAACAGAGATAACATGGAAAAAGGTCCACAACAAATAGCATCTGGTGAAAGTCCATCAGTATTTGGCCAAGCTCTGGCAGCATCTGACGAAGCTCCATCGACGTCTGGCGAAGCTCCATCGACATCTGGCAAAAATGTGTCACATATATCAATCATAGAGGTCGCACCATTGCCCCGCGCTAAAGAAACGCAGCTATCAACAAGAAAAAAGAAGAAGTCTGACATTATAAGCAGCTCTCCATATAAGTTGCAACTGGAACAAGAAAAAATTCGTAAGAAAAAGCCAAAAATGTCAAACATTTTTAATAAACCAAAAACTACGCCACATAAAAAAAATTGGAAATGTCCAGAAAGAACCGCTAAGGGAGGACTGGATAGAGTGTTCCAGGTGCAAGGAGTGGTGGCACGAAAAATGTACCGGTTTTTTGAACTTTGGAACATTTATATGCGACTTATGTGTGGAGTAGTATTTGCGTACTCTTATAAACCACGCTGCGTACTTTTATCCGACTACATGTGCAAGAGTGCGCAAAGTACATTTTGTAAGTTTTGTTGTTTAATAAAAAAAATAATTATATTCGTTCATTGGTTTTAATAAATTGTATTTTCAGATGTATCCTGTGTAAAATCTAACATATTTCGATATATAAAAGTCATTAGTTTGTTTTCTACATCAATTTAAAGCTTATATGCGTACTCTTACACCACTCTACCCTACTTACTTAAACATTCAAACTTGATTTAGTCAACACTTACTAGGTAATGTATACGGGAACTATAACACAGGCGACGATATGGTTTAACATATATAGGGCGCTCCTTTTGACCCGAATATTTTGTCTTCATTGGTTTGTAAAAGTTAGGGGATCACCTTATAAAAGAAAAACACTTGCGTACTTCGCACACATTTTTTCAATAGAAAGTTTTTCCTCTGCATTAAAATTAATCTATTTATCAAATTTAATATTTTATCAACTCGTTATACAGGGTGTCCGGTAAGTACCTCCTAATTTCTCGGGAGCATACAGAGGAGGTCAAAATAACCTAAATTTGTCATAAAAAAATCCCATAGTGCCCCTTAACGGAGATACAAAGCCCCAAAGAGGTACTCAGCGATTTACTTTTTTAGCTCTAACTTTCGAACCGACTTGTACAATTTAATGAAATGTTAATATTTTATAGAGGTCATAAAGAGTAATTAAACCATACTACAGTAGATATTTTACATCGCCAGCGAAGTCAGGAACGGCCACCACATTCGTTGGTCCTAAATTTTGACGGGTGTGATTTGACAGAGCTGAAAACTGATTTTTTAAATACTCTGGCCATTCTTCTTCAAAACAATTCAAAAAATGGCGTCGTATCTGTCACTTTTTGACATCTGTCGGGTTTGATGATAGCGTTAACGGAAAATTATGTTACTGTGAAAAAAATTGGGGGTTTCAGCTTAAAAGTTCTATTTATCAAAAGGGAACCCCCGTATTTCCAGAACGGTTAAAAATAAGTATCAATAACTATACGTTTTTAAAATCGGATCGCGAAATGCAATTCACTCGTCTGGTGATTGATGAGGGTTGACATTTAAAAAAATTCAAGATAGCGTCGCATGTGTCAAATTTGTAAAACTATATATTCTTGACATTGAAAATCATTGAGAATGGTGTAATGAAGAGGGCATTTAAAATAGGATAAAAAAATCTAAAACAATAAAACAGATTAAATTTTTTTTTTATTATAGCCACCAGGAAAATAAATTACACTGCCCTCAATGATTTCTCGCAAGGAAGCTAGCAAAAAATATACAGGTTCAAGAATTTGAGACACACGGCGCCATTTTGAATATTTTTAAATGGCAACCCTCATCAAAAAATGTCCCTGTACATAATATAATATATTAAAAGTAAACATTATTTCCTATTACATTTTATTTATACAGCTGGTTAAGAATAACATAATTTTTCATCATGTTTGATCATAATAAAAGCAAAAAGTTTTTTAATTGTTATACTTAAAGAAATAAGAAACAAAGTAACGAAAATATATTGTGACCTTTAATCTTGAAGCGATATTTTCAGCTACGTCATAAAAGGCCATTTATAACAGAAATATTTTAGTTGCTATCGTCACGCCCATCTGTTTCTCTTCATAAACAACGTCAATTATATCAAAGAAAATTTATAGGATCGCTAAAGATGCTTTTTAAAAAGTTTCTGGGTCAGCTATATAAAATCTATGGATAACGATGCTTATACAGTAAGCTCAAAATGATTGTAATAAATTCATCTAAAATTTAGTATTTTTTTTTTGAAAAAGCGCTAGAACCTGTTAATTTTCAATTTTAGTTGTACGATTTTAACACAAAATTACTGAATTGAATCTTCCTATCTATCTATGTCTAAATTAAGTTGTTTTCTAAGAAAAATCAATATAATTAAAAAAAATTAAATTAATAATTCTAAATAATTGTTAATTTAATACAACAGTTACACAAAATATGTTTAAATATTCTTTTAACAAGGAATTGAAGTCAATGACGATACAAATTAACGTAGGTAACAGATAAAGTTTTAATTGTTGTCAACGGTTTGATTAAAATGAATTATATTTAACTCTTAATATCGTCGGCTGACAATTATAGTGTTCTATATCCATTTTTGAAGAAAATGAGCTAATTGCATGAAAAATTTTCTTAAAAAATTCTTGATCTATATCCGCTAAAATTTCTGTGTTAAGTTATAGGTACCATATCCAAGCTGCTGGTAAATTATTGTTCTTTATCCAAAAAGAAAAGGATAATATTTACTCTTACACTGGGCTATATCCAATTTAAATATTTTCAATAAATTTTTGTTCTATATCCATCATAATAAAGTAAATTTTCAACGTGAAGTAAAATGTTCTATATCCGTTGACAGTGACATTGTCTCATTGTACTTTAAATTTTACTACGCGTGCAGTGCAGTTATTTCAATTGTTTGAACATTGTTTTGTGTGGTATTTTGAGTGCCTTTTTAAATAATAATTGTTAATAAAATTAGTGACATTTCTTCACTACCTCCTGACAAGCCATCAGAGTGTCCTACGGATGCTTGGAAGTAAGTGTAATTTTAGTAGTCCTAAATATAACCTAGGATGTTATGAACCTGAAATATAACGAGATGTGGGAACAAGAACTAAAGGAGGTAAAAATTGTGCGAAAAGGCAAAAAAAGAACCCAGCAAGAGTTAACCATAATGCCGGAAGTGCAGCCATTAACACAGCTTAATACCGGATTACCAGAAGAAAAAAAAAAGGCAATTCGGGAAATGCTACCTCAAATGCCCGAAAGTGAAAGGGAATTTTATACAACCATACTATTGAAAACCCAGGATGTGAACAAAAATTTAAAAACAAAATAGATACTGAATTTTATTTTTAATTTTAAGAATTGTTTATATACCTAGTATGTTATTGTACTAGTTTGAGTTTTGTTACTATTTTTTGAATATCTTTATTATTATAATAAAAACCTTTTAGGCTATATCCCGGCAATTCTCAAAACTATGCTTTCCGTGTTCTATATCCAAATGCACAATGCACATACTGTTTTAATTTTTTTATATAATATTAAACTGTTATATTTTAACTTAAATGCTACTGTTGTTGTATTAGTAAAAACTTTCAAAATCGATTATCTCAATACTCCATTTCGTGGATATGGAACACTATAATTGTCACATTTTAGGCTATATCCCGGCAATTCTCAAAACTATGGTTTCCGTGTTCTATATCCAAATGCACATCCTGCTTTAATTTTTTTTTATATATTAAACCGTTATATTTTAACTTAAATGCTACTATTGTTGTATTAGTAAACCCTCTGTAGTATTTGATAATGAAATATATTTATTTCTATAAATAACCAAAACTTCGCATTTTAATTCCAAACTTTCAAAATCGATTATCTCAATACTCCATTTTGTGGACATGGAACACTATAATTGTCAGCCGACGATATGTACAGCTTAATTAATTACAAATAAGTTACACAAAATAGGATTAAATTTAAGAAATTAAGGTTTCGCTTGAAATAGTTCTTGTATAAATAAAAATTAGTTTCAAAAATGCCAATCTACAAATAACAATCCTCGGTTTGAGCGCTTTTTCGAAAAAAAAGATAACTGAATTTTATATAAATGTATTTTTTTGTATCTTTTTGAGCTCACTGTGTAATATTTAAGAAGCTCGGAACTTAAAACAATAGAAAAGTTTAAAATGAGAAATGCTCAGCGATATAGAAGAATAATGAAATGCACTAAATTTTTAAGTCATGAGTCATAAAGTTTTCTTAGTGTATCCAATGGATGATATGTTATTATTTTTGAAGTATTATAAACCTTAATTTTAAAAACATGATTGTCGAGGCCTTTACTTGATGAAAATCCATGTTAAACATGTAAGAAAAAACACACTAAGTTTTTGATTTTCACTATATTATGTATTATCAAAACATGACAGCTGTTTCGGTACACCGTACCTTCTTCGGATGATGAGTACTTAATACTAGTATAAAAATGGTTTACATGAAAGACAGGTAAATTAAAGGTATTATTGATATAATTACGGGAAAATACAACACAATTTACAAATTTAATAATGGCGACCTGTTTAAATCTAATTGATCGTTTAACAATAGATTGGAATTCTTAAGTTTGTTAATCTCCAGGGATTCTAAAAGGTTCAATTTACGGCCCTTATTCTCTACATGCAAAATGGTAAAAGTATTATTTAAAATATGTTGCTCTTCCAACAAATGATTTGCATAATTAGAATCGTGTTTGTTATTTAAAAAACTTCTTTTATGTTCATTTATTCGTTTTTTGAAGGGTCTACCTGTTTGACCTATATACACTTTGTCACAAGAGCCACATTTTAATCTATAAACACCTGACTTATCCTGTTTTTTAACTTTACTTTTATTGTTTTTAATGAATTTACCTAACTTATTACTAGTTTTAAATGCTAATTTCGAACCACGCTTTCTTAGATATTTAGAAATCACTTCGTTTGGTTTTCCAATATATGTAAGAGTATGAAAATTATTGTTATCTTTGAGTGGAATATATGGATATACCATATTAATTGCTTTTTTATATTGCTTATTTTTGACGATAGTGTCTATTAAACTTGTTTGAAAACCATTATTTACCGCAATTTGTTTTATAATGTTCAATTCTTTATTAAAATTATCTGAGGATAAAGGAATATTTAGTAACCTATGTATGTAGCTATTGTATGCGGCTAGTTTATGTGAATAAGGGTGGGTAGAATTATTGTGTATTGTAATATCGGTGTGTGACGGTTTATGAAAAATACTAAAGTCCAGTTTATTATTAATTCTAGTTATCGTTAGATCAAGGAAATTTATTGAATTATTTTTCTCTGTTTCTAAAGTAAATTCGATCCGGTTATGTAAACTATTTTTAATAATAGAATTAATAAATAGTTTACATAACCGGATCGAATTTACTTTAGAAACAGAGAAAAATAATTCAATAAATTTCCTTGATCTAACGATAACTAGAATTAATAATAAACTGGACTTTAGTATTTTTCATAAACCGTCACACACCGATATTACAATACACAATAATTCTACCCACCCTTATTCACATAAACTAGCCGCATACAATAGCTACATACATAGGTTACTAAATATTCCTTTATCCTCAGATAATTTTAATAAAGAATTGAACATTATAAAACAAATTGCGGTAAATAATGGTTTTCAAACAAGTTTAATAGACACTATCGTCAAAAATAAGCAATATAAAAAAGCAATTAATATGGTATATCCATATATTCCACTCAAAGATAACAATAATTTTCATACTCTTACATATATTGGAAAACCAACCGAAGTGATTTCTAAATATCTAAGAAAGCGTGGTTCGAAATTAGCATTTAAAACTAGTAATAAGTTAGGTAAATTCATTAAAAACAATAAAAGTAAAGTTAAAAAACAGGATAAGTCAGGTGTTTATAGATTAAAATGTGGCTCTTGTGACAAAGTGTATATAGGTCAAACAGGTAGACCCTTCAAAAAACGAATAAATGAACATAAAAGAAGTTTTTTAAATAACAAACACGATTCTAATTATGCAAATCATTTGTTGGAAGAGCAACATATTTTAAATAATACTTTTACCATTTTGCATGTAGAGAATAAGGGCCGTAAATTGAACCTTTTAGAATCCCTGGAGATTAACAAACTTAAGAATTCCAATCTATTGTTAAACGATCAATTAGATTTAAACAGGTCGCCATTATTAAATTTGTAAATTGTGTTGTATTTTCCCGTAATTATATCAATAATACCTTTAATTTACCTGTCTTTCATGTAAACCATTTTTATACTAGTATTAAGTACTCATCATCCGAAGAAGGTACGGTGTACCGAAACAGCTGTCATGTTTTGATAATACATAATATAGTGAAAATCAAAAACTTAGTGTGTTTTTTCTTACACCTTAATTTTAATTTATAGGAGGGATTTAGTTGATAATTTCCTTTCCTTTTAAGGATTCTTTTTTGAAATACGTTTTGCAGTCAGTTGGATTATACCCTAAGGGATTTTAGTGTTGAAGGAAAACATTTCCACCGGTTTTTGTGTCATGGGTCAAGTTGGCCTATCCAAAGAATAACTTTATATACCGAATCCATGTGCTTAAGTCTGCCTTACCACGAAAATAATTGTAAAAAGGCTGAAGTCACCATTTGAGGTTGTAGACTTTAAGGGTTGTTTGTCAGATCATGGTCACGAATGAAGCCAACGGCTCTTCTTTGCATGGCATCCAGCAGTTTCAAGTTATATTTAAGAGAAGAGCTCCAAATGTGTGAGCAGTACTCCAGCGATGGTCAAATTTGGGCTTTATAGAGAATCAAAAGCTGCTTGGGTGTATATAGGTTCTTGATTCGGAAAAGCATCCCAAGCTTTTGCGGGACTGCCTTAGCTATGGCCGCAACGTGACTATGCCAAGGTATATGATTATACAAAGTGACGCCCAATAAATGAATTATTAATGAAACCAAAATGAGGGTCCCACCATGAAAGACGAAATAAGTGTGCTATCATCAGCGAATTCCGAAAGATCGTTAATGAATACTAGAAACCCTTGATATTTTTTTTATTAACCGCTTACCTTTTGCCACAGTTTCAGATATCTCGACAATAGGTCATCATTCATTTACATACATATGTTATTCCCATTTTTTTTTAACAATAATAATTGCGCCTGAAAAAGCTATTGTATAATTTAACTCTAATTTTAATAAGCACTCATTCAATTTTTCTATTTTAATTTTAATTTGATTTAAAAATTAATTAATGTGAAGCTATCTCGACAACAGGTCACCATTTATTTACATACATAGGTTATACTATATTTTTTTTAACATAAATCCTTGCCACTGGAAGAGCCATTTTATGATTTAATTCTTATTTTAATAACCGCTCATTCAATTATCCTATTTTAATTTGAAGAAATAGTTCATTCTCAAAGTGGAGTTGAAATTATAGGAAAAGGAAGAAGAAAAACTTTTTGACCCTATCTCATATTTTAGTTTTAATTTGATTTCAAAATAACCTCTTTAAAAACACATACAGTGAATAAATAAGTGTCGGAAATGTTTCTTAAATTTATTTATTGTATAGATTTCCAATGGATTTAATAATTCACTTGTGGTGGGATACATTCTTGGTTAAACCGTATATCCATTATGGCTAGAAATAAAAACTACTTGTTCTGGTTCACAGTTTTTATATCCAGTTACCTGACACGCGTGTTTCGGCCCTTTCGGGTCATTTTCAAAAGAGTACATGTTGCTGCAACATTTATAAATTAGTCTTTGCACCCCTTATTTTAATAAAAACTTTATTGTTTATATGGAAAAACATTGGTTTTATTTATTGCATAGATTTCCAATAGGTACTGACATTCGGTATATTTTTTCTGGTTTGGACTTCCATCAAACCAGGTGGCGCCCAAGGCAAGCCAACGACGAAGGAAAGGTATAAGTAAGTAACTGACCATGACCTAGTGACTCCGCAATAAGAGCTACCGTACGCACTGAGTGACAACCTATTTTGACTATGACAGAAGTTTGCCACTGTCATAACATATACCGAATATGGGTAGAAATAAAAATTACTTGTTCTGGTTCACAGTTTTTATATTCAGTTACCTGACACGCGTGTTTTGGCCCTTTCGGGTCATTTTCAAAGGAGTATAAAGACTAATTTATAAATGTTGTTACAACATTGATATTATTTGTAAAATATTCTAAATCAATATTGACCCGTATTATTTAAATTATGCATAATTACAAAGAAAAACAGCCTTTCTGGGCGCAAAGGATTTCCGCTTATAAAAGTGTTACCCCTTGCCAAGATAGCCTTACATTAAAAAGTTATATGTTAAGAAAAGGTAATAAAATTGAAATGGCCTAATTTGACAACCATGAAATTAAACAAACAATAAGAAATTACACCCAGCTTTATACCACCAGTCTGCAGCTACATTAATCCATCAGGATGGCTTCATGTGGTTTTTCGCCGGACTACTCCTGGTAGGTCAGGTGGAACTCAACTTCGCCTTAAGCACCCATATGGTAGCTCGTTAAAGTCCCTGCTCAGAGCACATGAGATAGGTGGTTTCCCAACCTTACGAAACCGTGAAACGGCAAAACCAATCAAACAACCCCTAAAAATAACCGAAAAAGAAAATTATCCACTGAATATTTATTAAGACAACCAAAAAAGAATCAAAAGCAGCTTACCTCTAAATAGGATGTGAAGACCTCGTGGTATTTTCTTTCAAAAAAAATTGCCAACAGGCAACTGGATCGACCTTCTTGTCTGGAGGATTTTTAGCAAAAGCGAGACTAAAGGCTACGAGAACTCCTAGCAAACCCCTTCCCCTCAAACAAATAGCTGACTGCAGTGTTGCCAGCTTAACATAACCCAAAAAAACACAGAAGAGGACAAGAGACGCCCTACAAATGATGAGGAGTTGGTGGCGTAGGTTTTTATATCAAAAATAATATTAAGTTTACTATTGTGGATATTGGCAATGCGGATGATGCCTTGGAACAATTGTGGATTCATGTGAAGGTCGGTGGTAGAAAGCTGTGCTTTGGCTCACTTTATAGGCCTCCGTCGTCGAATCTTGGTTTGTGTTTGAATGTTTTGAAGAATAGTTTGATTGCTCTTTTACCAGAGTTTGATTACGTTATTTTTGGAGGAGATTTTAATGTTGACTTCCTGCAGGGAAACAATAACCCAGGGTGTGTTTTATTCAACAACCTCCTTTTTAAATATGGGCTAACCCAGTGTATTTCGGAAGCTACTAGGGTAACCAATACATCTCAAACTTTACTTGATCTAATAATTTCTACATCTCCTGAGATTCTTGATAGCCCTAAGGTGCTGAAGATGGATAATATCTCCGATCATTTTTTAGTCACTTGTAACATAAAAAACTTTTTAAAATCTAAATCTAGGCCGTTTCTTAAAACTTACAGAGACTTTTCGAATTTTAATTATGATAATTTTGTTAAAGATATTTACCTTATTAACTGGGATTACATCTATTTGCTACAGGATATCGATGAAATAATCAACTATTTTAATACAAATATTCTTCAATTATTTGATACGCATGCACCGTTTAAAACGGCTAGAATTACAAAGCCACCAGCACCGTGGCTCACAGATAATTTAAAATTCATGATGAAATTAAGAGATACGGCTTTAAGTAAATACAAAAAACTTAGAACAGATATGGCTTGGAACGATTACAAATCACTTAGAAACTTAGTAAATATGTCCATTAAATCTGAAAAAAGAGCCTATTTGCAACATGTTTTCCGTACTAATCCTAGAAACTTTTGGCAGACATTAAAATATTTAAATATTGGTACCAGTTCTAATTCTTAATCTCATGATTTTTTAAATCACACACCCGACACATTTAATGACTTTTTCGTCAATAGCATCCCTCTTTTTGTTTCTAATGATCATGATCATGATCTTACAAGTACCACTTACTTAAATAAATCCTATTCAGAGATGCAACCTGGTCTTACATTTCGCGAAGTCACTGTAGACGAATTTGAAAAAATAATTAATAAACTTAAGAGCAATGCCACAGGTGCTGATAGAATAAATCTTAAAATGATTTTACTTTTGATGCCATACCTAAACTTACATTTTACTTTTATTCTTAACCAATGTTTAAAAACCAATAAATTTCCCAGTTTATGGAAAATAGCAAATATATTACCCATTCCCAAGACTAACAACCCTACAGAACTGTCACATTT
This sequence comes from Polydrusus tereticollis, assembly GCA_963920685.1. NCBI lineage: Eukaryota > Metazoa > Arthropoda > Insecta > Coleoptera > Curculionidae > Polydrusus > Polydrusus tereticollis. Next base: position 60,589,363 of record OY987328.1, read on the forward strand.
TAAACCCATTAGTATTTTGCATACAATGTCCAAAATTTTGGAAAGAGTCATGTCGGACCAATTAAATGATTTCCTTACTCATCAACAAATTTTGCCATCTACACAGTCTGGGTTTAGAAAAAATCATAGTACTGCAACTGCTCTGATGTCGATAACTGACGATATTCTCAGAGCACATGACCAAGGCAGAGACACTTGTTTGGTTTTGTTAGATTATAACAAAGCTTTTGACACACTGGATCATAACATTTTAAATATTAAATTGAAATATTTTGGTCTAAGTGAACATGCACTGAAGTTATTTGAAAGCTATTTCTCAGGTCGACAGCAGAGAACCGTAATTAATAATCGTACTTCTGATTCATTAGGAGTATCTAGAGGTATCGCGCAGGGCAGTATACTGGGTCCTCTTATTTTTTCTCTGTATGCGGCTGATTTTTATAAATTTTTAGGTAATTGTAAATCTCATCAATACGCCGACGATACCCAGGTTTTCTATTCTTTTTACGCGGATCAAGTTGATGCTGCGGTTACCAACACAAATAAGAATCTCGAGGTTATCTCAAAAATTTCTGCTGCTCATGGTTTAATTTTAAATGAAAACAAGACCAGATGGTGGTATTTAGCAAAAGTGGGCGTGCTTATGATTTAAACATAAAATTGAACGATGTAAAACTGGAAGTCAAATCAACTTGTAAGAACCTTGGGATTGTACTGGATAGTAGTTTGAGATTTAATGGTCATATTTCCAATATAATACAAAAATGTATGTTTAAACTAAAACTTTTATATTTAAATAAAGATATTCTCGATCCCAATATTAAATTAACATTAACTAATACGTTAGTGCTTTCCCATTTGGCTTACTGCAATATAGTGTATTGGCCTGCACTATTGCAAAAAGATAAAGACAGTCTTCAAAAGCTTCAAAACTATTGTCTGAGATTTGTTTTTAATGTACGTAAGTATGATCATATTTCTCGGTACTTATTACAGTCAAAATGGTTCAATATGCAGGAAAGGTTTGAAATTCAATTTGCGCGATGTATTTATAAAGTCATTATTTTAAAAGAACCAAGGTACTTAATGGAAAAATTAGCTACGGGTTCAGATACGCATAACCGGCTAACACGTCACGGAGGTTTGTTTAGGATTCCAAGACACAGCACCGCACTTTTTCAGCGCTCCTTCACCTACAATGCCACCAAACTCTTCAACTCATTGCCACGGAATGTCAGGCCCCCACCCTTGCCACCTTTAACTCACTGCTGAGAAATCACATTCTCGAGAAAAGGGTTTAAATTTATTTAATATACTGGTTAAATCACGACTTATTTATTATTATTCTTGTATATTCTTGTACATTTAATATTTATTACATTTTTTTTCTTTTTCGAGTAATTGTAGGACACATTCTACATTCTTAAACATATTATTTTTTTTCCTTTTACTTATTGTTTGTATACCGGGTGTTGCATCGTCGAGCGGGACATAGGAAATCCCATGTAATTTTAAATGGGGTCAATTATTGGCTTCCCTAATTATTTTAGAAAAAAATTCTAATTAGGTTTATTAAAGAGCACTAAAACCCACATTCAAAAGAATAACTTTAGATATTTTTGATGAGCCCGTTTACGGGTTATCGCCGATTTCTTTTTAACTATTTCTCCTTTTTATGGCCCCGTATTTGCGGGCACCAGTCAAGGTAAAAGATGACTGTCAAATAAAGTTGTCATTTTGAAATGTGTGCTTTATTGTTATAAAAACTCGTACATCGAAAATATTAAAGGTGTATTTATGAGTACAAATTAATCTGAATAAAACTAAAATAAAGTAATTTAAAGAAATAGTCCATTCTCGAAGTGGAGTTGAAATATAGGAAAAGGGGAAAAAAAGAAAGACTTTTTGCCTTTTTTTCCCCTTTCCCTAAAATAAAGTATCCAATTACAAGGTTAATTATGACATTTTACATGTTTCAATATTTTACTAATTAATAGGTAGGTACTATTAAATTGTTAGAACTTTAGGATTTAAGAAGATGTTCAAATATTCCTCAAATCAGGTAGCATCAAAAGCCTATTCGGTTACGTTACGTTATTGTTGGTTTAATTGAAATATGAAGGTTTGACAGATCCGCCCACAAAGTGTTTCGCCGTATCACGGCTCGTCGGTGAGGCTCTCTATTCAGACTGATTTCTGTTAGATTTGGACCAGGTGATGCATTTGATTGCCACGAGATATCGTCTTACCTTCGTCATCTACAGGTTGGGGCCATACAGGCATCGGTGATGTTTCCTTTCGTAATATTCTAGCCTCACTGACAAGCCCTGATAGGACGAAATGCGTCTGGGGACTGTCGAAAGAGAATGACGAACCCTTAGACTTCAATGCAAAGCTTGTTTTAAATGGTATGGTCAATAATTATGGATCTGGTAGATTGGATCAAAATAGGGTCAGAAGTTTGTTTCAATGTTTTATGATCCTGTAGGTTTGGTTTATGGATTGTTAGGATTAGGGAGCAAATGAAGCCTAATTTAAATTAGCCGACGTTCCGAAAAATATTTTACTTCTTCGGGGCTAGTTATGGTAGACCCCACGTGTCAACACTAAAACAGTACAAATCGGACAGCGATTTTGTAAAATATACATGAATGCAGTGTTAATTGCGTTTTTCTTGAATATTATTGGTTAGCGCAAATCATACACTGCCTGAGTGTACCCAGAGATAATATACGAAATTTGAGGCTGTCTATCTTGAAAACGGTTTGAAATGGAGAAAAATGACTTGCATGTCCCTGTCTTAGTTTTCAAACGTCTACAACTTTGCATAAAAAATGTCAACTTGCCATTTTTTATGTAAAGTTGTAGAGCTGTGAAAACTAAGGTATGAATATGCAAATAATTTTTTTCCATTTTAGTCCTTTTTCAAGACTGAGGGCCCAAAAGTTGGATTTTTGCCAATTTCTTACAGTCATTATCTCAAAAACGGTATAATATGATAAGTGTGACATACATACTTTTGTTTTAGAATTAATCGTGGAACCCAAACATATAAAATAATATAGGGTATCCCAATTAAAGATTTCAAGTTATTAGTGGCACAAAAATCTAATACAAAACAAACCCTACAAATTTTTTTTATTATTAACAATAAAAAAGTTAAGAAGAGTGGCAAATCTGGATGTATCACCGTGTACTAAAATTAACCAATAATATTTTTTTAAGGCAAAATATCTATGAAAATAGACAGCATGACAACAGCGTTATTGAGATATTAGAGCATAAAATTTCTGTACTAAATGCAAAAGGGTTTGTAATACGTATGAAGAATGATCCACTTATTTTAGTAATAATTACTCCCATAATAAAACGAGCTCACGAACAAAATTTTGCAGCAGAAATTTGTTTTATGGACTCCACTGCTTCATGTGATCAGTTTCTATCTTCACTGACTTTAATTCTGGCTGCCAGTAAGGCAGGGGGAATCCCTCTGACTAGCATTCTACATACGTCTCAAACCGAAGAGAATTACACAGCAGCATTAAGCCTACTTGAGGAAGCCATTCCAGATGGATTTGGTGGAAGAGGTGCCCTTGAGATATTTATGACTGACGACTCAAAAGCTGAAAGAAATGCATTAAAAAATGTATTTCCCAATACAAATTTGCTTCTATGTTCTTGTCATATTTGTCAGTCCATGGTGGCGATGGTTATGGAATCAAAAAAACTGTATTCCCGAAGATGATAGGAAAATTCTTATGCTTCATTTTAGATTGATATTGTATGCAGTATTTATTGAAGAATGTGAGGATTTATACAATGATTTAGGTATTAAATAAAAATTCAAAATATTCAAATTTCATAAATTATGTTCAAAATCTTTGGGAAAGAAAGAGAGAATGGTGTTTATCATTTAGAAAGGACCTTTGTACTCGAGGCCACAATACTAATAACATCGTTGAAGCATATGTACGTGTAAGAAAAGATATAATCTTACAAAGATGTAAAGCTTTCAATATGGTAGCTTTAACAGACTTTATAGTAAACGTTTTGGAAAATTATCACATGAGACGACTGCTTGCCTATGCTAGCAGTAGACTCATACAATGATATACCGGGTGTTGCATCGTCGAGCGGGACATAGGAAATCCCATGTAATTTTAAATGGGGTCAATTATTGGCTTCCCTAATTATTTTAGAGAAAAATTCTATTTAGGTTTATTAAAGAGCACTAAAACCCACATTCAAAAGAATAACTTTAGATATTTTTGATGAGCCCGTTTACGGGTTATCGCCGATTTCTTTTTAACTATTTCTCCTTTTTATGGCCCCGTATTTGCGAGCACCAGTCAAGGTAAAAGATGACTGTCAAATAAAGTTGTCATTTTGAAATGTGTGCTTTATTGTTATAAAAACTCGTACATCGAAAATATTAAACGTGTATTTATGAGTACAAATTAATCTGAATAAAACTAAAATAAAGTATCCAATTACAAGGTTAATTATGACATTTTACATGTTTCAATATTTTACTAGTTAATAGGTAGGTACTATTAAATTGTTAGAACTTTAGGATTTAAGAAGATGTTCAAATATTCCTCCATTGACTGCTAGACAATAACCGAGGCGATCATAAAATTCTCTTCTTACATTCGCTAGTTGGTTAACTGAAATTCTATTGCATTCGGCAGAAATAGCATTTTTTAACTCGTCTAGATTTGGGTATTTTTTATCTTTGTATATCCTGTTTTTTAAATGGCCCCAGAGAAAGAAATCATTTGGCGATAAATCAGGAGACCTGGCTGGCCAATTTACTGTATGATTTAAGCCAATAACATTTTCATTAAAAGCACGGTTTAAATATTCCCGGACAGCCAGGGTACTATGTGCCGGGCAGCCATCCATTTGGTACCAAACTTCCTGATTTTCCCTGGCGGCATCATGTAAAGTAGGTAAAATATTATCTTCAAGTAGTTCCAAAAAATATTCTGCATTTAAATTTCGTGTAAGAAATAATGGCCCGATAATATTTTCTCCAAAAATCCCAGCCCATACATTAACTTTTTGTGGATATTGCGTCCTTGTTTCCACAAACCTGTGTTGGTTTTCTTTGCTCCAATATCGATAATTTTGAACATTGGGTTCATTGTTTAAGGTAAATGTGCATTCGTCAGTGAACCAAATGTTTTTTAAAAATTCCCTATCCATGTTTGCTCTTTCCATCATACCAAAACAAAACTCCTGTCGTCGTATTTCGTCCTTATCTCTTAGCTCTTGGTGCTTTTCATATTTGTATGAATAATATTTATGTCGTTTCAAAGCTCGTAACGCTGTGGTGTGATCTAATCCTATGTCATCCTCAAGTTTCCTTGTGCTGATCTTCCCATCATTTTCTTCCACGAACAATAAAACTTGCAAGTCCCTATCATTTCTTGCATCTCTTCTTTGTTCCTGCCTTTCTTCACATCTGCAGTTATTTATTACAGTGCCTTTTGTCTAAAATTTCTTGATAGTCCTTTCGACTGTAGATTTTGCAGGTATCGGTCTATTCGGATACAGAGCAGCAAACATGTCTGACACATTTTGATAACTATTTCCTTGATAATACCATTTAATCATTAATATTTTTTCTTCAGAAGTATAATTCATGGCTAATATTTTCGATGTACGAGTTTTTATAACAATAAAGCACACATTTCAAAATGACAACTTTATTTGACAGTCATCTTTTACCTTGACTGGTGCCCGCAAATACGGGGCCATAAAAAGGAGAAATAGTTAAAAAGAAATCGGCGATAACCCGTAAACGGGCTCATCAAAAATATCTAAAGTTATTCTCTTGAATGTGGGTTTTAGTGCTCTTTAATAAACCTAAATAGAATTTTTCTCTAAAATAATTAGGGACGCCAATAATTGACCCCATTTAAAATTACATGGGATTTCCTATGTCCCGCTCGACGATGCAACACCCGGTATTATAAACGCTCAAAAAAATTAAGTATTAATAAGGTTAATGATGCAACAACATACGTGGTAAGTTCTATGAACTATTCGGAAATATTGTATACTGTTACGACTTATTACGCAGTATGTGTGACTGTTATGAAGGTATAGGTGGGAAATATTGCAAGCACATCTGTGCAGTTCAAAATAATCTTGGACTGGAATTATATACTTGTCCCAAACTAAGTTCTAGAGACAAGAGAAATTTAGCGTATATAGCGAGGAACAACTAAATCAATTTTGTATGGAGATGCAGGAGATGGACGTTGTTCAAAATAAAAATGAAAATGAAAATAAAAATATCGCACACAGTAACAACTTAGAACTTCAACCTACAAAGAGTGTCGGAGAAAATACGGATATGACAAGTTTTAAGCCATACACAGAACAAGGTATGTTACATTAGGCATGTTTTACATTGTTAAACTATTACATTTTAAATTTTAAAAAATTCAAACGTAAAAGTATGTTTATTTGTTTTATTTAAGACTAAAAGGAGGGTGGGGTGGATGCAGTAAATAAAATGAAGATTGAACTTGAAAGAATCGTGGGAATTGCAAAATTATCAAAAAATACACCACTTATTGAAAAATCTACAAAATCTCTACAGCAAATGAAAACAACTGGCCAGTTGAAAAACTTTTTTTTATTGCAAAGATTAAAGAGAATAGAAAGGGAAAAATTATTGGTGTGCAACCTACTTCATGTATTAGAAGACAAGTTCGGTCTGATTTTAAATGTGGCAGAAAGCGAATTTAGATCAGAAGACAGTCAAAAAATGAAGAATTAAAAAAAAATAAAAAGAGGGCATAAAATAATACAAAACATCTCCCAAAATATGTCGCACGCTAAACAGTACTAGTTTGTATGTACCTATCATAATTGGTAATAAAAACTTATAGACAATCTTGCATATTTGTATTTTTCATTAGCGTCTTGTCTTTGCGCAGCACTACTACCGTGTATACATTTCGCTGCGAATACTGCAGCCGTGTATGTTTTAACGTTCGTGCGGTTGGCACTGTAGTCAAGTATATTATAATTAGGAACACTGGAACACTCTATGATTAACATACCATCAGCTAATAAAAACCAATATAAATACTCGTAGAAAGAGTATGCACTGTAAACGTGTACATTATACAAAATCGCAACCGGACATTACCGGATAAAATAAATATGGCACATTTTTAGAAGGCTTTTAATCTCAATACCTGGTAATGTCCGGTTTGTGCTGCTTGAATGTTGACTCTTGGGGCCTATTATAACTAGCCCTGAAGAAGAAAAGATATTTTCCGAAACCTCGACTTATTAAAGCTAGGTTTCATTTACTCCCTGATCAGAAGTTTATGTAACATTTGGACCTCACATGTCTCCTCATAACCGAGTCATAGCCTTCCAAAAAGGAAAGGAAAGAGAGACCAATAAATATAAAAACTTGAAATTTTTTAGTAAACTTTATCCGCGGCATCGAACTATTTTTTTGTAAATAGAAATAAAAGAATAAGATAATCTTTATTGTAAAATAATTTAAAATTTGTTTACACAGGTGGAGAGTGAAGAATTTTTAATTTAAACGTAGTTAAACTTAATTTAAAGTTACGTGGCAACAAGTTATATACAAATGCTGACAGGTGCAAAAAGCACGATTAAAAAATTTCCGTCCTATGACGGGGTATGAAAATTGTATCCCTGAACGGTGTATTCACCCTTCCTCTTACTACTATTAGCTCGGTCAATTAAAGAGGCTCATCAAATCTTAAAGTTTTATGAATGAGACAACCGAGGTGAACATACCGTCTCTGGGCCGTACTACATTGAAAAATTTCAATAACATGCTGACTGACGTGATCTCTTCTAGATGAGCCTTTTACAAATCTGACACAGGAGTTCTGTAATTTTTGGTATTAAAAGAATCAAGCTTTCAGTTAATATTTTTTCGTCTTGTACGGAAGTGCATTTCGATATTCATAGATAAATTTAAGTTTTTAATAGGACTTTTAACAAATATTTTTGACATGGGTGGTAATTGACAGTTTTGTATCCATATACAGCGTGTGTATGAATATTGGCAACATATGGAAAACTTTTTTATCTTAGATTTTAGGAGAAAAACTTATTCTTCATAAAAAGTTTTGCTTACCCTAAAAAGTAATATTACGTTAAAAAATCGTAGATATAACGTACAGGGTGGTTAAAAATACAAAAATATGTTAATATGCTAAGAGTAAAGTAACAGTAATCTACGTGCTACAAATAAATTTATTGAAAATAAGTTATTAAGAGTTAAATGTTATGTCAGAATATAAAGTCATAGCCACCTACTAAGAATTTTTTTTTACACTACGTCGCCTTAGAAACAAGCAAGTGACAAAATAGATGTCAATGTAATAGTTATATTCATATCTTAAAAATGCGACTTAGTAACCAGGAAAAAGTAGAAATTGTGCTTATTGTGGGTAATAACTACCGGTCATTAAGAGATGCTGCAGACGAATTTATTGCAAATCATCCCGACCGAGACAATATCCACAATAGCCCGTATCATTACCAAATTTAAAGCTTGTTCCACAATTTTTTTTAAATTGAATGATGTAGCAAGAAATGAAGATGATAGCGAAACTGAAGATGAATTAGATGTCCTGCTTCATGTACAGGAACATCCTAAAGTAAGTTTAAATCAACGACATCGGGACTTGGAGTTAAATGTTAATTTTATTAGAAAAGTTTTAAAAAAGCACCACTACAAACTATTTAAACCAAAATTTATACATACGTTGTTACCAGATATTTTGAGGAAGATAGAAATTTGGCTTCTAAAATATTGTTTTCCGATGAGGCGATGTTTACTACTAATGGAGTTTTTTCGTCACAAAACTCTCGCCATTGGAGTACAGAAAATCCTCACTGGGTGGTTGAATGCAGAAGCCAAACTTCAGAAAAAGTAAACGTATGGTGTGGTATTGTCAGAAATATGATTTTGGGACCGGTATTTTTTGATAATAATTTAAATGGGAACATTTTTCTAAATTTTTTACAAACAGAATTTATGGACTTAATTGAAGAGTTGCCATTTGGATTAATATTCCAACTTGATGGAGCACCTTGCCATTTTTCCGCACAAGTTAGGGAATGGCTTAATGTAAACTTTACAAATAGATGGATTGGGCGCGCTACGTACAATGACAACCAATTCACAAATTGGCCTGCAAGGTCACCTGACCTCACCCCTTTAGATTACTACCTATGGGGAAGAATAAAAGAAATCGTTTATAAGGACAGACCTGCAAATGCCAATGAATTAAGAAATAGAATTACAGAAGCGTGCAATGACTTACAAGAAGTTGAACTTACAAACGCAGTTCGAAGATTTAGAAAAAATCTAGTGAAATGCATTGAAAATGATGGTGGCTCAGCTGAAGCTTTATAAGATAAACAGTTTTTTTATTCTTCTAAAATTCGCAACAATAAAATTTGCCGTTATCTAGACAAAAAAGTGTGAAAAAAAATTCTTAGTAGGTGGCTGTGACTTTATATTCTGACATAACATTTAACTCTCAATAACTTATTTTCAATAAATTTATTTGTAGCACGTAGATTACTGTTACTTTACTCTTAGCATATTAACATATTTTTGTATTTTTAACCACCCTGCACGTTATATCTACGATTTTTTAACGTAATATTACTTTTTAAGGTAAGCAAAACTTTTTATGAAGAATAAGTTTTTCTCGGGAATACAAAATGGCCTGTGATTCAACTGGATTTAGCGAATTACTCAAAGCCCAACGTAAGATCCTAACAAGATTCTCATGAATTAATTCAACTGTATCAGGGAGACTAGAAGCAGGTGAGGGCAGATAGATTTGTAGATCATCAGCGTATATATGGTACTGAGTAGGGAAGATCGGTGACGGTTGTAACGCGTGTCGATTGTTACATTCGATCTACAGCCGCCATCTATGAAGTTAAGCGCGAGCCACTTGTACACATCTAACATGTGGCAACACTGGATATGAAGGCTGGTCAGTAGTTTGCGAATCTCGAACGTGACAACGTGAAATTCAAGAAAATATTGTTTTTGCAACATAAAGTAAGTTTTTATTATTAGATTGTTTTGTGTATATCTTCCTAAGCATGTCTAAGCATGTATTTTATGTATAATTTACTTAGACCATTCAAATCGGCATATATTGGTGTATGAAATCAACAATTTACAATATTTAAATTTTAAAGTTAGTAAGTAATTAGCACATCAGTTTGCTTCTGTAAATAATTTGAAACACCCAAAAAACTGGGATGCATCTGGAATGGCTAGTAAAGACTGGTAAACAGCATTTTTTAAACAAAACCCTTACTTGTCTATTAAAACGGCTGAATCTACAAGCTTGGCCCGAGCAATGAATTTTAATAAAGAAAATGTTAGACGTTTTTTTGACAACCTGGCTGATGTGTTCGATCGGCATCATTTCGAGCCACAAAATATTTATAATGTGGACACAAAACAGGATGCACCACTGTGCAGAAGCCAACCAAAGTTCTCGCTACGAAAGGCGTTAAGCAAGTAGGATCTTTAACTTCCCAAGAGAGGGGTACTTTGGTGACGATGTGTTTAGCTGTTAGTGCAATAGGAAACAGCGTCCCGCCTATGTTCGTCTTTCCTTTAGCTAAATACCACGACCATTTTATCAGGGATGGGTCACCTGTATGCCACGGAGCAGCTAACAAAAGGGGCTGGATGAAGGAGGAAGATTTTTTGGTATTCATTAAGCATTTTGCAAATTATGCTAAGCCCTCGGAGAACAGTAAAGTTTTGCTTATTTTGGATAACCATTCTTCTCACCTATCCCTTCCAGTGATCAATTTTTGCCGAGATAATTTCATAACAATACTCTCCTTTCCTCCCCACACATCCCACAAGCTGCAACCGCTTGACCGTACCGTATTTGGGCCATTTAAAAGAGCTTATAATCAGGAGTGTGACAATTGGATAAGAAACAACCCCGGGAAACGAATGACTATTTATAACATTCCAAGTATAATTCAAAATGCTCTACCTGAAGTCATAACGCCTCAGAACATAATGTCTGGCTTTAGATGTACGGGAATTTGGCCGTTTAATATACAAATATTTACCGACGAAGATTTTGCGCCTAGCACTGTAACCGATAGGCCTCTTGAAGATAATAATAACAACGATCCCACTGATTATCCTCCAAAAGAAATAACCAAAAATCAGTGTTCATCAATAGCCTCCGCTGCCCAGGCATGTTGTCCACCTTCCCCAATACCATATACTTCGAAAGTAACATGCTCTTCCTTGCCAACACCTTTATCGTCAAAAATTATGGACCAGTCAACTCCACCTTCTTCTCCAAAATACAAAGAAGAATATGTTTAACCACCTAGTAAGAAAGGTTTTACTCCTGAACTAATAAGGCCTTTACCAAAGGCAGACTTTACTAAACCAAAAAGTGTTGGAAGACGAAAGGGAAAGACTGCCGTACTCACTGACTGCCGAGAAAATGGCAATAGAACAACGTCTTGTGTGAACTTGTCATTTCTCTGCCATGTACACCTAAAAATATATTCATGCTAGATCCAAACGATGATCATGGACATTCAAACTGCACAGACCCAATAATTCAAAGCATTTCTAGTAATAGCCCACCCAAGCAACAACTGCTAAATACCTCTACAGCCAATTTTGAATACAGTTCTAATTTTCCTTCTACAAGCAAAGCTTCAAATCAATCCCTTTATCTGATAGAAAATCAAAGTAGCACAAAAATAAGACTTAGGAAAGTAAAGCAGAGTTACACGGATTACCGTGATTCAGAAGAAGAACCTTTTTCTGCGGGATCGAGTGACGAGTACCAACCTGATGATAATGATTCCTCATCTTCAAATGAAACAGAATCCATTGAGAATATTTCTATTACCAATGATGATAATCACAATGAAGAACTTTTGAATACCCCAATAAAAAAAGGGAAAAAAAGAGTTAGAAATCTAAATAACTGGAAACAAGTTAAAGCAAAGAGACTAAGAAATTTAGGTCAAGAGTATACTTCAAGAACAGGAAAGATTATGAAATCTAGAAACATGAAGCCTGCTTGCACGGATAAATGTATTCTGTCTTGCTCAACAAAAATTTTCCGATAAATGTCGCAGTCTTTTATTTAAAGAATACTGGAATTTAGGAAGCTTACAACGCCAGCATGATTTCCTCGGTTCATGTGTGGACCAATTAATTCTTAAATCTAGATGAATATCTTCAGCACATCCAAGGAAACCAAACTGTGCATTTTATCTTCTTGACAATGGGAAAAAAATCAGAGTATGTAAAACTTTCTTGATCAACACACTTGGGATATCAGAAAAAATGTTGAGAACTGTTATTCATTTAAGAGTATCTGAACAAGGAATTATTGCGGATGATCGCAGAGGGAAACACGACAACCACAGAAAAATTGATGAAGAGCTAACGAATTCTGTATTTGATCATATCAATTCAATTCCGCGAATTGAAAGCCATTATGTTCGTAAAGAGACAAATCGAGAATTCATAGATGGTGGGCTTACAATTGCGGATATGCATAGAGATTATTGCGAGAAAAGGTCTAACTAACCATCAGTCACATACGATTATTACTCAAGAATCTTTAACAGTAAATTCAATATCGGCTTTTTCGTACCGAAAAAAGATCAGTGCGATCTTTGTGAGTCTTATAAAAATGCATCGGAAGATGAAAAGAAAGAAATTGAAAATAAGTATAATGAACATTTGGAGGAGAAAATTTTAAGTCGTAAAGAAAAGGAGGAAGATAAAATAAAAGCACAAACTGGAAGCATTTCGTTGGCTATTTATGATTTGCAGGCAGTATTGCCTGTTCCAGTAGGACAGTCATCAGCTTTTTTCTATAAATCGCGTTTAAATTGCTATAATTTTACTGTAAGTTATATTAATTTAAAGTTTTTTGTTTACATTTTTATGTGCTTGTTTTTGTTTGAGATAACGGATATAACAAAAGGGGCGACAAAAGCATTTTTTTGGCATGAAGTTTTTGGTAATAGGGGTGCTAATGAAATAGGAAGCTGCGTTTTGATTTATCTGGAAGAACTATTGAAAAGCCAGCCAGGATTAAACATAGTTTTTTTTTCCGATAATTGTATGGGCCAACAAAAGAACAGGTGAATTCTTTAAAATTATTTTAAACCCATTTATCATTAAGTACTCAATTTGTTTTTAGATTTCTGATTGCAGCGTATCTGTATGCAGTAGAGCACTTTGAAATTGCTTCTATCACACATAAATTTTTGATAAGTGGGCATACCCAGAATGACGCAGATGCAGTCCACAGCATTATCGAAAAAAAATTTCCTTAGCCAAGAAGTCGGGGCCCATTTATATTCCCGACCAATACGTTTCTATTATCCGGCAAGCCAAGAAAAAAGGAAAGAAAATTGAAGTTAAAGAGATGGGTTTTGAAAATTTCCTTGACCTTAAGGCATTAACTGATAACATGGGTCTCACTATAAATAAGAATACTGTTGGAAATGACTTTAAAATTAATGAAGTTAAAAATTTACGATTTATAAAAGGAAATGAAGAATTTGATTACAAAACAAGTTACAAACAGAAAGAATGGTTTCAAGTTAATTTTAAACAATGAAAAAGATCAAAAAAGGAACTGAAAGATCTAAATATCAAAAATGCCTACAATAAGCCATTCCAGTTAGCTAAAAACAAGAAAAGGGATTTACTGAGTTTGGTCAAGTCTAATCTTATTCCACCGTTTTATAAAAACTATTATGAATGTATTTTACGTTAGATAAGAACAATGACTACACTTTTCTGTGTGATGCGTTGTGTTATTTAGTAGGTCGTAACTATAGAAGTTTCTGTTTTGTTTAATATTATTTTTAGTTTTACTACTTAATTATTCGCCTATGCGGTGGATCAAATTTAATAACACTGACTGACATAGTAAAATAAGTAACGGTCCTGTATAATCTGAAATATTTTCTATAATGTTATGTTTTCTTATGTTATATTGATCTCACGATTTTGTTATTTTGGAGTAATACGAGTAATACAAGTAAGTTAAATGTGTTTGATTAATAAGCTCAATAAATGAAAAAGGCAGAAATGTAATTTATGTTTATTTTTTCACGATAACATAGGCATAACTTCAAAATTCACCTTTAATTTCAAACATAAGAAAAATATATCTAACCTATCTTATATTGTTCATCCAATATTGTATATTCATAAAATAATTACAATTAAAAAGAAATTAGGCTCTTTGGGACAGATCCATTTAAAAACATCTTATCGTTTTTTGCCTCTCCTGTAAAATTCAGCGATTTGCAGTTAGGTCGATGTTCCACCGGAACGGCGTTATATGTTATGTGTAAAAACCCAGTATGTTTAGAGTGCACCTTTAAAGTATGTAAAGAGTGTAAAAATGACATCTAAAAAAAACTTGTCATTTTTGTAATTTTTGATAAAAAATTTGAGATTTTTTTTTCGTTTTACTATTGTTCATTTAGTTTCTTTACTAATAAAAATCATTTAGTATGTTTGTTTAACACATGCTTACAATAATATACATAGGTATATGGCTAGGTGTCTCACAGAGCGAATTGTACGAGTCATGTCCTAAAAGTGGATCTGTACGGGTTACGGATTCAGTGTGATTTTTTATTACAATATTTGTATTATATATATACAATTGATTTTTGTGAAAGTTTAAATGGAAACCAATTTGGCAATAAAATAAATAATTCCCATTTTATTTTGCATATCTGTATTTTATTGTTATTCGCTGTACTGCAGTAAGCGGTTTTCCTATTTTCAAACGATTTGTAAATATTCAGTTTTTTTTTTATTTAAAATAGGTGGCGTTCAAAAAGTCAAAAAATATGCAACTGCTAAAGGCAAGGACTCCGAGCTTCCGACATTGTACGTAAAGTTGCATTGTTAAGGTAATTTTACGACACACTATTATAACATATGCCCCGGTCAAATGGTTGCTAATAATAACCATCCTACGAAATGCATAGGGGCAGCGTTGCCACAGCTGGCTCGTTCGAGCCAGATTCGGCTCGCTTAAACTAAGTGTTACTCGGTGGCTCCTCTTTTCGCTGGGTGGCTCCTCTTTAAGACTAGAATGCTCTTGCCTTCTTGTTTTGCTTCTCTTAAAACGTTTACTACAAGAATACCTATACCAAACCGACAAAAAGTCGAGCTGCAGCCAGAGCCCGGCCCTAGTGGAATTCAAAGTGCTACTACTGCTGCTCAGATCAAAGTACAAGAAGTTATCGTAGAGCCAGGTGCACTAGACCTACAAGATATCGGATCGGGATCGGAATATGAATCTACTACAATGACTGAACCGAAGCCAAAGAAAAAAAAATTATATCAACATAAATTCCAAGAAAATTTTACTATAAAGTATCCTTGGTTGAAAAGAAGAACAAAACAATTTATTTTTGTAATTTTTGTAGGCATCTAAAATGTGGTACTTTTGATATTAAACAACATGCAGGTACTACCAGGTAGAGAAACCTAAACAAGGTAAAAAATACGACAAAAATTGCAAATGTGACGAAAGTGCGTTAAGAAGACATCAACTTGAAAAACAGGCGGAGCTACAACTTTGGTATTTTTACACGAACACACTTTACCTTTCTTGCTAGCTGACCACTTGCCTAATTTTATAAAAAGTGTTTGTCCTGACTCTGAAATTAACGAATGAATGTATTAATATCGAACAGCTTGATAATATTTGCAATGTTTTAAAAACAAATAATGTTTCACTTTTTATCGACGAAACGACACGACATTAGCACAGAAAAGTATCTAGCAAAAGTAGCCAGGTATTACAATGAGAATACTAATAAAGTATGTGACAGTTTTTTTGGCTTATTAAAAATTACAAATTAGTCAGCAGAATCCATATTTTGTGGCAATTTAGGAATATTTAAATAGATACAAAACCCGTTAATAACTTAATTGGCCTAGCTGCTGATAATGCTGCAGTTATGAAAGGCAACCAAACAGGGGTGCGAACCCGCTTCAAGGAAATTTTGCCGAATATTTTTTTAGGGTGTACTTGCCATTCGTTACATTTGTGCTCATCGTCAGCAGCCAATAAACTACCAAATAGCATTGAAGATTTTATTGGGGACATATATAACCATTTTTCTAATAGTTCTAAAGCAATTGACCACCTTGGCGAGTGCCAAGTGTTTTGCCGACCTAAACCGAATAAACTTGTACACCCAGCATAAACTGGATGCCTCTCATTACACGCAGCTGTAGACAGAGTTCTAAAAAATTGGGATGCATTAATTATGTTTTTTACAAATTAATTTTTTAATCAAGACTTACATCTTTGCAACAACATTTTAGTATCTTTAAAGAATTAAAATTATAAATTATATTTTTGCTTTTTAGGCTACATTTTACAAATTGTCAATACAATAAACTTGGAATTCCAATCTCGACAAATTAAAACTCACTTGGTACTTAGCCAAATTTCGGACTTATATTGGAATATTTTAAAAAACGTATTTCTAAAACAGAACAAATTTAAAAAACATTAATCCCAAAATCTCAACATTTTTTTGCCAATGGAAGACATTTACCTGAGAACCCAAGTCAAAATTCTATTATCTTAAAATACTAATTTAAAAAGCAGTGATTTATTAATTATAATTTAGTCCTAATTAAAGAAAAATTAAATGCAGAACGGCGAATGCTACCAGACATAACACAGTTGGAAAATATTGCGGAAACTAGCAATTTTGATATGGAATTATTTTGGAGTACTGTTTTTAACTTAAAAAATGCTTTAGAGAAGCCAATGTTTCCTAATATCAGTCATTTTGTAAAAAGCATTTTAGCATTACCTCATTCTTCTGCAGCCGCAGCACAATTATTTGTATTGAAAACAAAAGTACGCAATCGTCTAGATGTTGACACGGCTCTAACATTTTGCATCTTAAAGAATTGATAAAGAATGACACATGCTACTTCTGGACCCCAAGTCCTTCTCTAACAAAAAGAAATTTTAGGGAAAATACCAATGCTACAAAATAAATCTTCCTTGTTCACTTGTAATATACAGTGTCACCATTAAAGTCCGCACCATATGGAACTTTTTTTTATTAATGAGGTTAGTTAAAATTAAATTTCGGCAATCGTTTTTGCTTCAAATTAGACTAAAAATTATATAAACAAATGTCACCATCTGTCATTCGGTATCTGTCAAAAATTACATTTTAATCAAAAAATGCTGAAAAATGGCATTGTTTTACCGAATTTCAAAAAATTTTATTAGAAAAAGTTGTTTCTAGTACAATTCTTGGCCTAAATACAAAGTTTCAGTTTTCTAGCTCAAAGTTGATTTTTTTGCCATTTTTTCTAATTAACTTTTTTTTTATTTAATGTAAGTTCGCTTAATGGATATTAAACTATTTGCTTATACCATACTCAATATTTTATTTAGTTTGTATGAGCTTTTTTTTACTAGAATGCCATTTTTTTTCGAAATTTAAAATTAGAGGCAAAAAAATTTGACACAGGTGGTGCAAAGTTATCCTAATTTAAAAATTTTAACAAATAGACGTCAGATGTTTCGTTTTTCAAATGACAAATACATCTAAATATTTGATAAAAATTTTATTTTATACTTAAAACTATCATTATTATTAAAAGGAACAAAAAGGAACTTTAATCATTTTAAATAGGTAACACAAAAGCAATATAAATTTCACATTTCAGTGTGGCGTCCTTCTCGCTCTATACAAACACCCGTCCATCTATAAACGTCTTTGACAGCATTTTGTAAAAAGCTTGGTCTTATATCGGCACAACATGCAACACTGTCTTATCGTTTGTTCCAAATGCTCGATATTTCTAAACGGTCGATTCTTATAACCTTTCTGCTTAAGATAACCCCACAGAAAAAAGTCTAGTGGGGTTATGTCAGGCGACCTGGGTGGCCAGTGACATTCTCTATCACGCCCTATAACTCTGTTTTGAAATAATTGGTTTATGCGTTCTTTCACTGCTACAGTTTGATGTATGGGTCCACCATCAAGCTGATACCATAAGTTATGTATATGGTGTAAGGGCATGTTATCCAAAACTTCGGTAATCTCGTTATCAAGAAAATTCAGGTACCTTTCACCAGTTAAGTTTACTCTAAAGAAGTATGGTCCAATAAGCTCATCTTTCAAAATTCCACACCAAACATTGGTTTTAAAATGATACTGGTCGCGACATTCAGTTGTGAAGTTAGGATTTTCTTGGGACCACCATCGGCAATTTTGTGAGCTCACGGTACCATTCGAAGAGAAAGTGGCTTCATCTGTCCATAATATCTTGTATGGAAAAAGAATATTCTCCTCATATTGTCCCTGATACCAAAACGAAAAATCAAGTAGGATATCAAAATCGCGTTCTTTTAATGTGTTTATAAACTTGGGTTTATATGCCCGAAATCGATTTTTCTGAAGAATTTTTCTAACGCTTTCCCTCTTGCACCCTGTTGAATCACTTATCTTGGTTACACTAGTTTGACCGTGGTCAATAACAGTTAAACAAACATCAAGTTGTGCTGCTTCATCGTATTTACTTGCCGCGTGAGGTTTCTTAAAATTATTTTGAACAGATCCAGTTTCTCTAAATTTTGACATTATTCTTGAAACAGTGCTATGCTGCAAATTTTTTTCTGGATGCCTCTCATTAAAAATGGCAGATACTTGCCGGTGAGGCATATTCTCTCCACAAATTTAGACAATTTCTATTTTTTCTTGAATGGACAACATTGGTGATAACACTGAAAACTATAACTTGCGAAAATATTAAAATTTATGACATTTCTTTTATTTATTCGGCACTCTAATTCGTTTTTTTTTCCATAGCCTACTTATAAAATTCAAAATTGCCTTGATATTTTATTGTGGATAAAAAGAAAATGTGTCTAAATTTTGAACTAATCTGATATCTGGGAATTTTATTATATGTTTTTTAAACTTCTTAGGTGTATGTACTATCAAAAAAATGGAATATCTGACGTCTATCTGTTAAAATTTTTAAATTAGGATAACTTTGCACCACCTGTGTCAAATTTTTTTGCCTCTAATTTTAAATTTCGAAAAAAAATGGCATTCTAGTAAAAAAAAAGCGCATACAAACTAAATAAAATATTGAGTATGGTATAAGCAAATACTTTAATATCCATTAAGCGAACTTACATTAAATAAAAAAAAAGTTAATTAGAAAAAATGGCAAAAAAATCAACTTTGAGCTAGAAAACTGAAACTTTGTATTTAGGCCAAGAACTGTACTAGAAACAACTTTTTCTAATAAAATTTTTTGAAATTCGGTAAAACAATACCATTTTTCAGCATTTTTCGATTAAAATGTAATTTTTGACAGATACCGAATGACAGATGGTGACATTTGATTATATAATTTTTAGTCTAATTTGAAGCAAAAACGATTGCCCAAATTTAATTTTAACTAACCTCATTAATAAAAAAAAGTTCCATATGGTGCGGACTTTAATGGTGACACTGTATATTATCTAAATACCTATAATATGTATAATATGGTATAAAAAATTAAAGTTTAATATTTGCCGTCATTTATTTTGTACCTTTTTGTGTTATTATAAGTAAGTAAACAGTAATTAATAATAATGAATTTAGTTTTTTTATTATAGTTATATAAGTAGTAAATTTAAGCTATCCAAAAGTTAACACTATAAAGACCGTATTATCAAAGAGTATCGCCACTAATAAGTGAAGTCACTGGTTGGTTAAATACTCCTTTCTGCCCTCTACTATGACACAGATTTTGAACTTTTGGTTTATATACTTGATCATCCTGTATTCTCAAATGGTTCAACCTGCTAGAAAGTTAAAATGTAATATAACTGCTTTAAAAAAATATAATACTTATTCTATTTGTCTGGGCCAGTGCTATCTCTATGAGAGGTTTAAATTTTCTAGGAAGCCAGGGGAACAGTATACTGCCGTAGTTCAAAATAATTTATTTAGGTATGAATTATACGCTGTTTCGGAAAGCAAATACATTATTAATACTTTCGTCACTTCTTGGCAGGTTAAATATTAAATTTGGGTATCCCAATGCAAGCAGCGAAGTTCTTATGAGCTTCTTCCGTTATGAAATCGTAAATAATCAATAAGGTCTGTCTTTGTTTGGTGCAATTTGCTAGCTCTAAATAAATTTTTAGGTCAAAACTTTCTCTACTAACTTTTATTTGCAAGGACACAAACCAGTGCATATAATGTAAACGATTATACATATATAATATGTTTAATACATCCTCAAGTGCGCATGCATCTTTTCTAAATTACTAAAATATAATTATGTTTACCAATTTTCGGAAGGCATAAACTTTTGAATAATCTACAAAACTTGTTCGAAAGAAATTCTTCAACACATCAATAACAAACTTTTATCTTTACGTGATATGATCCTTATGTAGTCACTTTTTATTACAGATAAATAATAAATAAATTTGCAAAGTTTTTAAACATTATTTTAGCAGATACCTACCCATGTTAACTTTTTTGGAAATATTAGATTTTATCACCTCCCATTTAATTATATATTTATTTTTCGTTAACCAAATAATACCTAAGGATGACTACTACTGTCAGATATAACCCTAATCCTAACTAACCAGTGCAATCGGGTTCCCTCTGCAAGTGCATTCAGAAATCCAAATAAAATAAAGATTGTTAATTAATTAATTTTTCCTTTTTTTATGATAAGGCACAGCATCATTTATGGCTCTTTACGAGCGGTGCGTGTGCACAGGAAACGTATCACGTTGGTCTTGAATATTTGGAGATTATATTCGTTGGGGAATACGACCTCAGGGAGGTCGTTCCAGAATGACGACGTTCTCCAGATGAAAGAATTTTTAAGCAATGTCGGGCTACAGTGGCTCGTCGTGTACTTCCACCATGCACCGTTCCGGATGAAGTCAAGCGGACAACCTCAGTTGATCACTTGCCATAAAAATATTTGTAAAATAGATTCAAGTCGCCAACCTGCCTTCAATGTTCAAGGCCTTCCAGGTTGCTTGTCAGATCATGGTCACCGATCAAGCGAATGTCTCTTCTTTGAATGGAATTCAGCAATATCAGAGTATGCTTAAAAGTTGAGCCCCAAATTTGTGAACAGTATTCCAGCAACGGTCGAATTTGAGCTTTACAGAACATCAAAAATTGTTCGCGACCTTGCTTATCGATTGTATTTGAGTATTTGAGCCAGTTGACATTATAAACGTTAAAGTCGCCAAGGACGACAACTTCGGAATTGGGATGGAAGGTTCGCAAATAATCGATAGTATCAGCAAGAGAGAAGAACAAGTTTCTATAATGGGTATCGCTTGGCGGCCGGTAAAGGCAGCAGATGAATTTAGTAATTCTCTGCGTTGATATTTTAAACTACGTTACAACAAAGTCATTAGGCTCTAGTGTTTCCTCTTCTTGTGAAAAAATATCACTGAGGACAAGGAGACCAAGCCCAAAATTGCGCCTAAATCGGCGATGGAAGTCGTACTCAGGATATAAATAGCTGACCGTACTAATCGATGATCTGACCTTTTTTTCGGTTAGTGCGAGTACATGAGGTTTGGTAGATTGTAGATGTTGATGGACTGCATTGATGTTTGAGTGGAGTCCTCTTATATCGCAGAAGTCGATTTGACAGCTGCTAATTTTGGGTCTTTTAACAACTTTAGGTGTTAAACCATTTCCATTTTAAATTTTGTTTGAAGGACCCACCTGGCGGCTGGAAACAGTGGATTTTGGATAACTTTACTTAATGAGGCGCCAGGACCAGCCCTCACCCGGAGATACTATCGGGGGGCGAGTTCAACTCCGGAGCATTTTGATCGTGGAACCATCATCATAGCTCTTTCTAACTGGCAAAAACGTTAAAAGCATTAAGTAATATCCCTTTATAGCGTAAGACTACAAAACATAGTTTTATATTTTTACATGACTTTCTTATCCATCCTGAATGAAATAAACGCATAGAAATTAGTCAAAAAGATTAAATAAATCTATGAAAATCCTACACAACCAAAAAATCTGCATCACATAATAGATTCCTATTTTAAAAAATAATAAGTACAAATAACTGATTATCAATAAGCGAAAACACTATCCACATTAAGAAAAATCTCATTCCCTAAAGAAACCAAAAATCGAATTGACTTGGTTAAGGTTTTTAATTTTTACATAACTTTTTTCAACCCTATATAAAATCGATACACATAAATAAGCCGAAAAGACTAAGAAATGTAATAAAATCAAACTTTTCAAGCCTGGGAAATTTGAGCTACAGAAATTAAAAGCTAGGCTTTTTACATCCTGTATATTTTAGGTTAATTTTTGTATTTTGAAAGAATTTTATTAGCCTTTCTCTATCAATAAATTTTCCTAAAGTAATCATATTGTAGAATATCATTCTGAACCAAACGTTTTGTACAAACTCGGAATGGACCAAAGACATTCGAACTAATAGACGAAACGATTCATTTATAATTCCCATAAAAGTATCGACTATTATCGTTTTAAAATAATTGGCGAGTGCGAGAGAGAAAGTCTCTTAGATCCGATCGGCAACATTGTAAACCGTCCCTTGGTTTTGCTCGCCAGTGGTGTAGAGGTTAAAACGTAACAACAATGTATGAAAATAATACAATAATTTTAACTCGTTTACTGTTAAGTAGCTACCATGAGTTATTTATCAATATCTACTCTTAATTGTTTCTAAGTATAACAAAACTTTTTTCATTGTGCATAAAAGTTTTAATAAAAATGGTGCTACCACAGCATTACTAAACGAACCCATACACTACACCAATGCTTTCTATAAAACAATAACCTAACCATACTTGCCGATGAAATAATAAATTTGGATTAAAATGATCCACTTTTTTACACACTACACATGCATCAACCATGATTGTTTATTTTTACACTAATGCTTAGACAAATACACAAAAAAATCAAGAATAAACTGCAAAAAGGGCACAAAAACACGAACCAGCTGTTAGGACAGACTGCCAACATCGCAATCGCTATCGTCGTTCTTAAAATCTCTCCGGTTGTAAAATCGCATTACAATGTTGCCGTAGTGCATGAGATATATAACAATAATGTTAATACTTTTTCAAATTTTTAACAGTTTTTAATAAAATATCCGCATAACATTACAAGCATGAATGCTTAATTTGATACGCACACCTTAACTTTTTTGTATATTAGGTTCTCGACGTTACTGCAATTACTAACTCAATCTTTTAAAAACAGTTTTCCCTAATATTTCTAACAGACAGATAAAGCCGGCTAAGGTCCAATTTTGAGCGACAGAGATGAATACTAAAGAGAGAATGATGATTTGCCGCATAAAAATGTAAACAATTTGGTTTATTAGTTATAATGTCTTTGGAATGGATTAATCCAATCACGCCAATATATTTTTATGTTCCGTCAAATTCAACTGCTCTAACAACTGGACTAAATCGTTCACATCAAAAATATACTCTTACTATGTCCACGTTAGGAATTGACAAGCCATGTTAATTAAATTACAAAATATTTCGAAGAAATACAGCGATTCTCCTCAATATTAGTGTTAGAAAGTAAACATATACAGGGTGTCCGGAAAATACGTGTACAACATTTGACGACAGACTCTTGACGTCAAAATAGGTCGATCTAAGCTCACATAGTTATATCCAAAATTGTCTCGTTCAGCCGGTAAAGAGCGTCAAAAATTTGTAAAAATATTGGTTTTTCCTAAATTACATGAAAACCTGCTAATCGATTTTAATGATTTTTAGTATGTAGACTAATGCTTACTATAAAATGACGTTTTCAAATAGTATAGTCACCGGCTGCAAATAAGTGGAAGTGTTATAAAAGTGATATAATACGTCATCATTTCTCCTGATTTTTTATATCAACGGCGTTATGACAACCCAGATATTTTTGTCGAGGGACTGGATGTGTTTGGAAGCTATTTTTCATTGGATGAGCTGTCTTGCCAGAAAAAAATATTTACAATTACCTGCATACATCAATTATTAACAGTAATAATAAAACAAAGCACAACAAAGTTGGAAGTAAGTATTAAAAATATTGTAAGAAACTAAGTAAAACGAAAACATTACTTAAGCAAATGTGTAAAATGACCGCCATCTTGCTCAATACACTTATTAACACTCCTTAAAAAATGACATTGGACCCTACTCAATGTCTCGCGGTTATTAAAATGGTTGCCTGCATTTAAAATCCGCGTCAATAAATCATGGCGTGTGTTTACCGGAGTCTTGTAAACTTCTGTTTTAATAGCGCCCCACAAAAAGAAGTCACACATATTTAACTCCGGAGAACGTGGTGGCCATTTTACTGGTGCATCGTTGCCCCTTCCAATCCATCGGTTGGGATATTGATGGTGTAAGTATTTCCGAACAGCAATGAAAAAATGGGGCGGGGCACCATCATGCATATACCACATTTCCCTCCGAAGTAAAAGGGGCAAATTTTCCAGAAGAATTGATAATGTGCCTTGCAAAAAATTTAAATAAATATTTCCATCTAACCTGTCTGGAATAGCAATAGGACCAATAAGGTAGCGATCAATAATACCTGCCAATATTTAGTTTAAATTGATGCTGATGATGTGCAACTTTAATGGCATGTGGATTTTTATCGGAATAAATATGTTCGTTGTGCAGATTGGTTACTCCAGACCTTGTAAAGCACGCCTCGTCAGTAAACAATATTTTTCTACAAATATTTGGATCACGGATTCTTTTGTTTCTAATAAATTGACAAAATGTAAAAACGTGATATGGATGTGACAACTGTTCTTTTAAAACCTCATTGAGAATCGTTTTAGGAACATGTAACTTACGTTCTAAGCGACGGTGCTTGGTTCTTCTTCAACTCTTTCCAGAATGTTCTCTACTGTTTCCACAGTGCGAGTTGTTCGCATTCAACCCCTGCCTTCAAATTTTTTCTCAAAGCTGCCCGTTTCCCGAAGATGACGCTCGATATTGGCAAATGTTTGGTGTTTTGGTATTCGACGGTAAGGAAATCCCTCCATGTAAACCTTAACACTCTGACGCCCATTTCCTTGACAAAACGTATACCAGGAGCATGTCGACCTTCTCAGAGTTCGTATAATTTTCCATGTTTAATGGTAAAATGAACTTGTAATTCAAGAATGTTCATCGCATACTTTAGTTAATTTCATAGACTGGTGACAATTTGTCAATAATTGTCGAACTATTAAATGTCATAGCAACAAGGTCACTAAAAAAATTATAGTTACAGGTAATTTGATTTTAATTTTGTTACTAATATTATTAATTGATGTATGCAGGTATTTAACAGCTCATCCAACGAAAAATATTGAAGAGGTAAAATATCTTCCAAATACATCCAGTCACTTGACAAAAATATCTGGGTTGTCATAACGCCGTTGATATAAAAAATCAGGAGAAATGTTGACGTATTATATCACTTTTATAACACTTCCACTTATTTACAGCCGGTGACTATACTACTAGAAAACGTCATTTTATAGTATTAGTCTACATACTAAAAATCATTAAAATCAATTGGCAGGTTTTCACGTAATTTAGGAAAAACCAATATTTCTACAAATTTTTGATGCCCTTTACCGGCTAAACGAGACAATTTTGGATAGAACTAAGTCGGCTTCCAAAATCATGCAATTTTAAGAATATAATTCAATTAAAACTCGGATTTTCTAACGTCTATCGTAAATTTAATCTTTGCCAAATACAATCTGTGTTTTATAGCCAACTTTTTAAATTTGGGAATATTTAAAATAATGCATGATCTTTTGGCAGTCTTCGTGGCATAAAAACTGATCTGTAATAGTAGTGGGAAACTGGATAAAGGTTGTTAAAAAATGACGGGGGAATCGTTTAAAGAAATGTTTGATTTATTTAATATTTTTTGCAATCTATATAAAAATTTTCAAAATTTAAAATATACATTTTATATATTTTAAGAAGCGCTATTCAGTTTGGAATACCAAGGTTCTGAATAGTTGTCGAAATATTGAGAAAGTTTAATCGTTCCACCGCGGACCGTTCATGAGAAAATTAAAAAAATGGACAAAATGTCGATTCGACACGACGATGGACGCACAATTATACCCAGTTCTGCAAAAAGCGACCAACCCACAACATACTAAAAATTGGACTTGATGATATTTTTCGGCTACATTTTTCCTATTCTTTATTTTGCAGAAAGCGACCAACTGTTATCTAAGCATTTAAAGGCAATATCAATCCTTCGCCGACAAAAATATTTCTCTAACCTTAATAAAATGATTGCGAAAAACAACCAAACCACATGGTATACAAAAATTTTTTTACCTACTGTTAATTATTTGATTACA
The DNA here is from genome assembly GCA_963920685.1 of Polydrusus tereticollis. Classification (NCBI taxonomy): domain Eukaryota; kingdom Metazoa; phylum Arthropoda; class Insecta; order Coleoptera; family Curculionidae; genus Polydrusus; species Polydrusus tereticollis. The sequence continues at coordinate 60,615,872 of OY987328.1, forward strand.
GAAAACTTCCAAACCACGTAGTCGGTTTTCGTTATCCGTGTAACTAGCAACCAAGTGGTTTGGATGCATTCTGCAAATCTAAAGCTATCGCGTAGCAAGCGAATATATTAGGGTTTGGATGTTTTCTACAAATTATGAACCTACCGCCTAGCCTAAAAGTTCGGTGCCTTGTCGTGTTTCGTCCGGCTAGCTCTTCATTTATTCTGATTATTCTTAATATAACATTATATTACATAAAATTGGTGTCAGCGTGTAGTATTATGTTAAGAAATCGTACTGTCAGAATCTTGAAAATGGTAATGAAACCAGAACAAGACGGTAAGTTTGTTAGCTATTTATGTACCTAAATGTCTGATTGTATAAGTATGTTTTTCCACTACTAACCTATAACATCGCCATTATTGACCGATAATTAACGTCAAAAATCGTTTTTCTCTACCTTATAAGTTATTATTGACCATGGTCAATAATAAGGCATTGAAATCCATTATTGACCGATCTTCAAGAATCTATTTGAAGGCAGGTAACTTGATTTTTTGATTCTACAACATGAATTCATAAACATGAATGTGGTTAGGCAACCAGATAATTATCAATACATATTAGATTACTTGATATTGTAAAATATCGATACAATCAACATTTTTTCTGCTTCCATCCTTAATTCTGGAGGTGTACACATAATAATATCACTAACATTTTCTTCGCTCATTTTTTAAAAAAACGGAAAACTCGTGAAATCTGATGACATAAATGAACAAAAATTGACATTAACAAAGCCACCTGACAAAACAACAAAATATTTTGCCAATTCCAAAGCGCAGGTAACTTGATTAAAAAATATACTTATACCTACCTATCATTTTTTATAATTATTAATACTATAAAGATAAATGTCTTATAAAAGTTTGTAGTAGTGGAAAAAATATTATATTAACCACGGTTTAGACAGCTTATAGCCCTCGCGTCTTAAATCCCTCGTCGCTTCGCTCCTCGTGATTTAAACTTACCGCTCGGGCAATAATGATGGCTGTCTAAACCTTGGTTAATAATATACTATTATGTGAAAATAAACCGAATTGATGTGTTTTTGGTTACTCACTTATTTTGTAGTTTTTTGGGACGGCCAAAAATGATTCTGATTTTTTGTTCAAGATATAGAAATATCTTGCTTGCATAATAACACCGCTTCAAAAAATAAAGTTCCGGAGCGGGCTTCTGCCAGTAGTTGGAATGAGAATACAGAATTTGTTGATAGTGTTATAAACTTTCAAGTGGCGGAACAAGATAATGTAGGAGATGCTGTAAATTCTGAACATCAGTGTAGTTTAAAAAACAAACACAAAACTTTTGCTACGTTGGAGACTATCGATCTATACAGCGTAGAAAGCAACGGAGAAAATCAGCTACAAGAAATAATTTCTGGTAAGTAACTTAGCATACAGCGTATTAGTTTTTGGACAAATATTTATTTTTACCAAACCATCTTGTTCCAATTAAAATCATAAATGACGTTGCTAAAGTGGACTTATCACATACAGGAAAAGTAAAAATTTCAGCTTCTAATATATTATTTAAATACCTTCCTCGTTACCTTTTAATAATTACTTGGTTGATATTTCAGTATGCTTCTTTCGTTTATCTATTACAGATATCTTCAGCACAGATAATGATATATTATATAATGATTAAAGGGAAGAGTATAGAAATTATCAAGCATAATAATGAAATCTACATTAATAGTAGTGAAAGAGACTCTGAAAAAAACAAGGAGACAGGGACAAGAAGATACAGGAAATAAATCCTGAATCTTGGTCCGATGATTCGGTAGCTGATCCTCTCTATAAGCTTCCTGTTCGCCACCACGTTGTTGCCGACTCTGAGCAAGATAAAAGTGTGACGAAAACCAACAATGGAAGACCTCAAAAAGGAAGAAAAAAAATATTTAAAGATCAGTCTAGAGTAGAAGGAAAAAAAAGAAGAAATAGCAACATTACCTATTTAGACTATAAAAGACGCAAAATAGATCCACGTAATTTTATACAATTTGATTGTCAATGTAAATTAAATTGTACATCATTTGTTTCTCTCGATCTACGGGAACTTGAATTTAAACAGTTCTGGGCACTAGAGTCCTATAACTGTCAAAATTATATAGCTGCTGCCGTACGTGAAGTTCCAAAAAAACGAAACTACGGTAGAAACATTGAGAGACGCAACTTTTCTAGATCTTATAAAATCGCGGATAAATTAGTATGTAGGGAAATGTTCGCTAAAACACTTGGTATATCTTCTTGTCGTGTAAATACCGCGCTAAAAAAGTTCCATGGCCGCGCGCCTTTATAAGACCAACCAGGTATTAATCAAGGTGGTAGGAATAGAACACCTGATAACAAGGTAGAAGAAGTCATCAATGAAATTAATAGAATACCGAAATATATATCACATTACTCACGAAAAAAAACTGACGCTTAATTTTTGCCTCCCGACGTAACGATCAATAAAATGTACGAAATATATTCTACAGAATATGAAAATGCTGTAAGTATTACAAAATACAAAAACATTTTCTTTTCGAACTTTAAGTTGCGAACTAAGACCCTTAAGAAAAATACTTACAACTTAGGTGATAGTCTTAAATTGCAAATTAATAATGAAACTGATACCAAAAGAAGCAAGAACTAACAGAAAAACACAGAAAACATCTAAAAGGTGCTGAAAACGCAAAACGCACCACCACTTCCACGCATTCCAACTAATATTGTATTTTATAAGAGACAACCTTGGGTCTACAATGCGGGTGTGCATAGTGGGTCGGAAAATCGAGGATACTGTTATGTCTGACAAAAAGTGTGTCTTCTGAAGTAAAACATCTTATGTCGTGGAGCGATTCTTGTAGGGGACAAAACCGTAACATTAGACTGACTTTAATTTTAATGTTAAATACATTTTACATTCATCTGAACATCTTAAGTTTTTATGTTCTGGATATCGTTTCTGACCAAATGACACGGACTTCAGTAATATTGAATCAGCATTAAAGCACCAACAACGAATGTACCTCCCTTCTGACTACATAAACGTTATGAAGAACTGTAGAAAGAAAAATCCACTTGTAGTCACGGAAATGTCATCAAAAGATTTCTTTGGTATTATAAACATAGAAAAAATATTAACAATAGGAAAACATCGGTTGATGGTGCAAAAATTAACTGGCTTACTATAAGGTCCATTGAAATGACAAAAGATGAACCTTTTTTGGTGTATATCCAACAAAACACTTTCGATAATCATTATAAGGAAGTGAACATAAAAAACAACAAGAGAACAACTAACACAAAATTCCCCAGATAATATACTTTTAAATTTGGTGGAGCTATGGCCAAAAGGGAAAGCAATAGCAGAACCTAAACTTGCTAAGTTACGTGAGATGTATCACCAATTGCCATCTGATTGTTTAGGCTTCTACCAAAAACTTAAAGGAAACGCAAACATCGAAGAAGATATTGAAGGTTTCAATACAGAAAATTTAGATTTTTGCGTTGAAGAAAACTCCTAATATTTACAAACTGAGGTTTGAATCTCAATCACAGTATTATATTTTCAGCTTTCTGGTAACTTTTTGCCAAATATTTAATGAAGTTTTGTTAAAACGCCTCGGGGATCTTTATTTTTCATTTCGCAGAAAGCATCCACCCCCAAAAAAATCAACTGTATCAGAATAAAACATCAAATTTGTGAAAAACTTGATTACATTGATCCTTTGTAGCCAAAATATTATAATGTTATTTGTAGCAGAAACGGCGAGTGTTGTGCTTTTTTTCAAGGACTCCTTTTAGGAAACTAACACTCAGTCAGCAATAACTGACTATAACCAAGAATCGCATTCTTCCATATGTCCGGATATTATCAAGATAATGCTAAAAGCCTCTACACCCGACCCAATCTGCAGGGTCCGATTTGCAGGGTATATAGGAAAGGGAAAATCGTGTGCTGCTCTCCACACAACCCGATCTCGCAGTGTGCACAAAAATAGAAATAAAGTCAATGTATTTCGAATCTTGAGTTGTAAAGGTCAAAATCACAGAACATAAAGGTTAGTTGTCAAAATGGCTCCTTGTAAATGTCAAGAAATCGGAATTGTGCTGACTTTGCTATTAAAAAATAATTCGCGAAGAAAGAAAAGAAAATGCTGGGTTAAGAAGTGGCTATTAGAGAGGAAAAAGTTTAGCCATATGAATATTTTTAAAGAATCAGAACCAATTGAGTTTAAAAACTTTTTGAGTCACATTAAAATCCATTGCTTGTGTTAGATTTTCATGTATTAAGAGTATGATATCCAAAGCTTTGTCTCCCCCGGTTACTGTTTCACGTCGACCTGATCTAGCGGCTTCCCTAACACTGCCTGTTTCTCGAAATTTCTTTACCACTCGACACACCGTTGAATGATTTAGTAGAGGCCTATTTGGATATAATTCATTGAAAAGTTGACAGACCTGATGTTGCTCTCTTCATATTTCCGTAACCGCTAATCACTAAAATTTCAACTCGTTGTCTCTCATTCAGATGAACCATAGTGTAAACAAATTAGATACCAGACAACAAAAAATTAAACAGAAACTCAAAGTTGACAATTCTTAGGTCGTTGTCATGAAAACACCTTGACTTGAATTTTGTTGACAGATATTGTCACATTAGGATCATACTACAATGGAAGAAACGAAGCTTACCGAAGTTAAGGATACTCATCCAAAGCCTAAGAATGCAGGAGGTCAGGGCGCTCGTAGCGCTAGATTTGACAAGTTCAGAGCTAAAAAGAACAAAGAGACCGACTGTTGCGTGTATACAACATTTGAGCAAGCCCTCGTTGTTAAAATTCAATAACATTAACTGCTAGACATTTCGCGGGTTTCCCCGGTACCTAACCATCAGGAACGCGCAGCGGCAGAACGAGAGCGAGTGAACATTTCAATATTCAGCACTCATATTCACGTCAAGAAACGAGACGTATCATCGTATAACAGACAATTTAGCATAAAAATTGAATGTTATAAAAAAGTAAATAAATCGGATTTTAAAACACAATATCGTTTATCGTATTAATACCAGCAACACAACACAAAAACGTACATGGTCCTTCGAGTCGCATCGGTTTTTCAGAGAAAAACAAAAAATCGTATCGTAATCGTCGCCGGTAAAACAAACATTACCTACCACATCGAATCGGGAGTGCAATTATCGACCTTAAAGACACTGGTAATAAAAGTGCACAAGTTTGGGACAACGTGAAGCTAGTTAGCCTAGGGATTGTAAAAATTGGTAAGTCTGTTCCATGACCCATTTCCTTTGATTTGCAAAATTTGTTGTCGCTTTTATTGCAGTGATTATCGTATCGTGTTTATCAGGTCCCTTTGCATAATTTATCATATCAACTTTTATAGTGTGTTTTTTGTATCACAACCTATCAAAATAATTCTATCAAATCGTATTTTCCTTATTATTTGTAGTGCCATTTGGCATTTTATCGAGTGTTAAACAAATCGTATTATTTTTTGTAATTTATCATAAACATCAATCTTTAATCGTCAAACATGAGTAACGAAAATTTAAGCGAAGACGAACTTAAGCAGCTTATCGTAAAACGTGGTCAGGTTAAGGCTTCTTTGACACGATTTTCTACGAACCTTGACAAGTGTAAAAATGAAAACACCGAACATAATATCACACAATTAGAGTCTCGCTTAGAAAACACTTACCCACTTTTGGAACAATTTAATATATTACAGAATAGGATTGAAATATTAAACGAACGCGAAAATTTTGAAAATCAATACTATGACTACACACAAGTCGCGAAAAACTTACTTCGCATGCTATATAACAATCAATTATCTCAAAACAATGACGCTTCAGATAGGTCTTCCTCCAATAATCAAAACGCGAATTATCAAAACAATACAAGTGTACGTTTCCCTGTCATCGATCTTCCTAAATTTTATGGAGACTATGAAAAGTGGGGTCAATTTAGGGACATGTTTACATCTCTAGTACATAACGATGTATACTTAGATAACGTTAAAAAATTTTATTACCTACTAGGCAGCCTAAAAGGTGACGCTGCTAGAGTTATCGAGTGCATAGCAGTGACAAACGAGAATTATCAAGTAGCCTGGAATTTATTAGTTTCACGCTATCAAAACGAATCAGTCATTATTAAACATCATGTAAGCGCCCTAATTGAGTTACCAAACGTTGGCAAAATTATTCATTTAGAGCTAAGAAAATTAACGGATTCTCTTAAAAAGCATATCAGATCTTTGAAACGTTAGGAGAACCGGTAAAACAATGTGACACTCTTCTCTTTTATTTAATAACAAAAAAGCTAGATACGGCCACTCAAAAGGAGTGGGAATCATTATTTATAGCGAAAACAGTTAATAACCAAAAACCGATTTTTTCTGAGTTTATTGCCTTTTTAGAAAAACGCTGTCTCTTATTGGAAACATTGCATCACCAAAAACCTGATTACAAATGAAATTCAGTTGATCAGCAAAATATAAACAAAAATAAACAGTTTCCAAGAAGAGAAGGCGATAAGCAATTTTCGGGTTATGCTTACAATTCAAAAACGTGCTGTCCTATGTGTGAAGGATATCATCCAATTTTTGCATGTGAAAAATTAAAATCTCTCTCAGTAGCGTCTCGTATAGACGAAATAAATAAATTAAAATTATGTACAAATTGTTTACGCGATAATTACGAAACATCACAATGTAAAGCACAAGGATGCGAAATATGTCGCAAGTGGCATAACACTTTGTTGCATTCGGAGTCTCCAAACAAACACGGTGTACGTGGTGGTACGTGGACAAGCGAAAATAACAGATCATCAAATTAAAATCAATCATTTAGTTCTAGCTATGTTCATAAAAATCGTAAGGAAAATCAAATTGCCCAAATCATGTTATCGACCGCTATTATTTTAGTTCAAGACTCTAAGGGAAATTGGCATAAATGTAGAGCTTCGCTAGATAGCGGAAGTCAGCGCAATTTTATTACAAAAATGCAACGTATTTTAAATTTTTCTTCTTCAAAAATAAGCGTACCAGTCATGGGCGTGGGCAGTTCAAGTTTGAATATTAATTAAAAAATCACAACGACTGTAAAATCAATTCATAACGAATTCAAAGCGGATTTAACATGTTTAGTGTTAGATAAAATTACCGAAAATTTACCAAACTCATCATTTAATGCAAATTTACTCAAAATTCCAACGGATATCGTTTTAGCAGATTACGAATTTAATAAATCGCGAGAAATCGATATGCTCTTGGGGGCAAGCATATTTTACGAACTAATATGCCCTAATCAAATAAAGCTAGGTCCTTTCATGCCTACTTTACAGCAAACTCAGCTTGGTTGGATTATATCGGGTCCTATACCTACTGATCTAATCAAATCGAATCAAAACCGTGTAGTCTGCAATTTATCAATAAACAAAACGCTCGAAAACTCAATTGAAAAATTTTGGAAAATCGAGGAACTATCGTCGTCAAACATAAAATCGATCGAAGAGCAAGAATGCGAAAAATTATATATCGAAACGGTAAAACGTGATAATACCGGGCATTTGGTCGTTACTCTACCAACTCGTGAAAACGTAGGCAAGTTAGGCCATTCTGTACATAACGCAATTAAACGATTAAATAGCATGGAACAAAAGTTCGAAAAAAACGAACCGTTTAAAAATCAATATATCAATTTTATGACCGAGTACGAAAAGCTTGGACATATGAGTTTAATCGAACCGAACGAAATCAATAACTTGTCATCAGACATATTTTATCTGCCACACCATGGCGTAATAAACGAATCGAGTGAAACAACAAAACTGCGTGTCGTATTTGACGGTTCATGCAAATCGTCTTCAGGAATCTCACTTAACGACTTATTAAAGGTAGGCCCAACTATTCAGAATGATTTATTATCAATCCTCTTACGTTTTCGGCAACATAACGTTGTAATAACAGGTGATATAGCAAAAATGTATCGCCAGGTAAACGTCACCGAAAACCAACGCGATTTGCAACGTATAGTATGGCGTAATGATAAAAACGACGAAATAAAACATTATCGTCTAAATACAATAACATACGGTACCAGTTCTGCAGCATTTTTAGCTGTACGCAGCTTACAGCAAGTAGCAATCGAAAATCAACAATTTCCGAAGATATCAGATATTATCATTAATGACTTTTATGTAGACGATCTTCTTACCGGAACGGACACTATCGAAAACGCTATTTATGTAAAACAAAAATGATCGACTTTATTAAGCCAATACGGATTTGAACTGCGGAAATGGCGCTCCAATCGAATCGAAATTTTAGATCAAACAGACCATAACGATCAGTATCTTATTTCCGAAGATGAAGCTAAGAAAACCTTAGGCCTCTATTGGCAACCAAATTGTGATATTTTAATATATAAATTAAACAAATATCAAAATTCAAACAAAAAATTTACTAAACGCATAATTTTATTGCTCGTATCAAAGTTATTTGATCCGTTAGGTCTTTTATCGCCGGTTATTATAGTCGCCAAAATTATGATGCAATCCTTATGGGAAATCAAATTAGGGTGGGACGATATACCTCCGGATCATATATTAAAAACATGGTCTCAATTTGAGAAAAACTTACAACATATAATAAATATTCAAATCCCGCGTCAAATTATTATTTTAAACGCAAAACATATCGAACTTCATGGGTTTAGTGACGCATCTCAAAAAGCATACGCTGCTTGTATATACATTGAATCAATCGACGATCAAGGCAAGACACTTGTGAGACGTCTTTGTTCAAAAACTTGAGTCGCTCCATTAAAAACCATAACATTGCCTCGATTAGAGCTTTGCGGAGCATTATTACTTAGTCAGCTTTATGATAAAGTGAAGCTTTCACTGAATTTTAACATAAACAACGTATTTTTATGATCCGATAGTACTACTGTTTTATCTTGGATTCAATCATCGCCGAGTTCTTTAAAAATATTTGTCGGCAATCGAACAAGCGAAATTCAAAACTTAACAGTGGCGGCACGTGCCTACTGAATTTAATCCAGCATAACATAGCATCCCGTGGATCTAATTTATCAAATCGAATCGAAAATTATTTGTGGTGGAACGGTCCGCAGTGGCTTTTGAAAGATAAAGACTACTGGCCAAAACCAATTAATTTAATTTCTACCGATTTAGAAAAACGTGAAGCGCAAGTCAGTCATATAAGCGCTATTAACGAGTTAGAATTATTTTCAAGATTTTCTACTTTATACAAACTTCAACGCGTCTTATCACTTTGTTTTCGCTTTATTAACAATTGTCGAAACAAAACCTCTAAAAAAGTAGGAGAACTAACCTTGCAGGAACTTGATAACTCTTTAGTCATTTTAGTTAAAATGGCTCAAACAGAATCTTTTCATAACGATAGAAAATGTCTTAAGAGGTCTAAACCATTGCCAACTGATTCACGACTTAAATCATTGGACCCCTTTATCGATTCTCAAGGTTTAATGCGATTAGCAAATTCGAATCTTCCTCATGACGCCAAACATCAACTACTTCTTAAGCCAAATCATGCTTTAACGCGTCTAATCATTCTTAACGAACACCATCGACATTTACACAGCGGATCACAAACCATCTTATCAGCAACTCGTCAGCGGTTTTGGATCTTAAACGGTAGATCCACAATTCGAAACATTATAAGCAAATGTGTAACGTGTTTTCGCGTTAATCCTCGAATTTTACAACAAAAAATGGCAAATCTTCCTGCTGACCGTGTCAATGCAAACCGTTCATTTTATATTGTAGGCATATATTTTGCTGGACCCTTTAATATTAAAGATGGCAAACTACGAAATCGTTCCATTATTAAAGCATATTTATGTGTATTCGTATGTTTTACAACAAAAGCCGTTCATCTTGAATTAGTTAGCGATCTTAGCGCAAAATCGTTTTTCAATGCATTAAAACGCTTCATATCTCGTCGTGGTTTGTGTAAACGTATCTACAGTGATAATGGTACTAATTTCGTCCGCGCAAATAAAGAAATAAAAGAGTTATACAGCGCTCTTGAAAAATTTGTCAATGAGCGAGAGATAATCGACTGGTTTTTACAAAATAAAATTGATGAAAAATGAAATAAAATTTAATCCACCATATTCTCCCCACCGAGGCGGTTTGTGGGAGGCTGCGGTTCGACAAGCTAAATTTCATTTTAAACGTATCATAGGTAAGCTAACGTTAACATCTGAAGATTTATATACGATAATAACCCAGATAGAAGCGATCATGAATTCTCGAGCGCTCTGTCCAATATCCAACGACCCACATGATTTTTCCGTCCTTACGCCTGGACACTTCCTCATCGGCCAATCTCTTTGTTCCTTTCCCGAATCAGACATTACCAAACTACCAGAAAATCGACTCAAGCAATATCAAATTCTTCAGCAAACAGTGCAACTATTTTGGAAAAAATGGAGCCACGACTACCTTCATCAGCTACAGCAACGTTTCAAATGGTGCAACGAGTCTCCAGAATCGGTGCAAGAGAATAGTATGGTTCTCTTAGTTGACGAAACTGCCCTCCAATGTTCTGGAAATTAGGTCGAATCGTTGAACTTCATAAAAGTAGTGACAACTTAATTCGTACAGCTACTATACGCACCGCGACAGGACTAACTATGCGTGCTGTACAAAAACTGTGTGTGCTCCCAGATAATTAATAATAACATTTACGTGTTGAAAGACTTAAGTCTTCCAAGGGCGGCGGCATGTTGCGTGTATACAACATTTGAGCAAGCCCTCGTTGTTAAAATTCAATAACATTAACTGCTAGACATTTCGCGGGTTTCCCCGGTACCTAATCATCAGGAACGCGCAGCGGCAGAACGAGAGCGAGTGAACATTTCAATATTCAGCATTCATATTCACGTCAAGAAACGAGACGTATCATCGTATAACAGACAATTTAGCATAAAAATTGAATGTTATAAAAAAGTAAATAAATCGAATTTTAAAACACAATATCGTTTATCGTATTAATACCAGCAACACAACACAAAAACGTACACCGACGATGCTATAATGGCAGGCATTTTCTCACGGCTAAAGATAAAGGATCCAACAAGACTTCCCGCAGAACAGTTAGTGGCCGAAGTTCACCCCGTGACGGTCCCCGTCTCATTCAAACACGTCCCAGATGTGGTCGATAGAACTTGGGACACCATGGAGGCGATTGGTCAACAAGCGCATATTCACAAAAGGAATGCTATTGCTTTGTGAAACAAAAGTGTGTTACGCACAAAGAGCCCACGTTGGAAAGCCCGACGAGGATCTCCTTGATCGGAAGCTCTACACGGACGAAGAATTACGGGATTTAAATTCTATGGCAGGACAACTACCTTACCCACTCGCTGTAATGCTTGAAACAGTTGGGAACACCTCTAACGAAAAGATGTCCGTTACGCCACTGATATCTCGAATCAACGACCGACCTGAGCTATCCGGAGTGATTAATTACGCACCCCGCACCTTGCTGCCACTTTTACGGTTATTAGCAGGCGGAGTTCCCCTAGATGGAGCAGTTCATGAGGTATCTCAACAGCTACTCTCACTGCCAGCCATTGATTGGGAGCAGTTCGAAGGCCCAGCAATCCCACCAGCAATGCACGGACCTCAGATGATACGAATCTCACTACCATGTCGAGCCTTTTGGCTTAAAGGTCAGAATGGCCGCGAAACAATACGATGGACAGATGATGAGTATCGGATTTTCATCAAGATAATACAAAGTATGAAGTCTAAGAAAGGATTCATTATAGACACAGACCTTTCACATGGAATGGGCAGTCTAGCTCAAACAATTCAGATTCCTGGCTATGTATTAGACGAATCTTGCGACCGGCACAGTATGGATGAGTGCCCCGAGTATGACATAAAACTTGGAGCGGCGTTCGGCTTTGGAGACCATTCCACTGCCTCCGTAAAATCATCCAGATTCACAGGCAACCGTTCAACAGCGTATTTCCGTGGTGAAATCATCCCACGTCGATTATTAAACGCAACGTTAGCTGGCTACGATTAAAGGCCGACGATAGAGTCCGATATATAAAATAGACGATAAATAATTATAATTGGGAAGTTCTTCATTTTTGAGCTGTCATTATCTCGGAAACGCTTGCTGATAGGTGAACATTTGAAATAGAAAAAATTCTAGGTTTTTCCAGTAGAATCCAAATATGCAATCATATGCAGGGTGTTTAATTTAAAAAAACTAAATTGGTCTCTATGGCAACCGTCCCAGAAATGGCAGAAAAAATTGATGCAGGTAGAAATGTGGAGAATAATTTACTCAACAACTTTCATAAAGGCCACTTTCTCGTATACAAGGTAATTCAAAAGTTACAGGCATTATGAGCGACTTTTTTGTCACTCTGTATAATATATAAATAATGTTGATAGTAGTAACAATATTAAAATAAATGGAGAGGGTAACCATGCAAATTAAATTTTGAATGTGTCATGTTGATGGTATGAAGATTTTACATTATGAATTTTGAAAAAACTTTTTTTTTAAGACCTTTTAGATTTAATTGAGTGTTATATAATTAATTAAAGCGAAATTTTAAAAACTGTGAAGAAAGAAATTTAATTAAAATTTGGAGACATGTTCCAGGGCAAAAAAAAATAATTGAAAAATTAAAAAATGGAGCTATGCTCCATGGCAATAAATAATGAAAGCTAAGGTTAATTATAGAAAATAAGATTTTTAAATAATAAAATTATCAAAAAATTAAAAAAATAAAAAATGTATTAATTTCATAACATAAAATCTTCATACCATCAACATGACACTTCTTGTAATTTAAATTGCAAGATGGACATCTAGACGCCCGAAATATCATCATCAACTAGCCTCTTTGCGTCCACTGCTGAGCATAGGCCTCCCCTTTCACTGTCCACTCTTTTCTGTCCTGAGCAGTCTGGAGCCCGAAATATGTAGGGAACATAATTATCGTTTTTTCTATTAAAATTTCGTGGAGAAAGACTTGATTTATTTGCATTTTTTTTATTGTTTACTATTTGTAAATTTGATTTATTTTATTTTTAAATAAATTTGATGTTCCTAGGTTTAAGTAATTACCTAAAATGTTGTGAATTTACAAGTCACAAAATGTTCCATATATCTAACAAATGCCTCAAAAGTATAAAACTATATAAGTATGACAATAAATTAAAATAGTTATTGGAAACAAGAATCCAATTTTATTGATATTTAATTTTGTCATTTGACATTTTAGAAAATTTTAAAACTAATCTTACCGGCATAAAACTTTACGCAAGACCCTACAATTTATTCTTTTAGTCAACCTTCTAGCTCAAAAAATAAGTTTATTACAGCCATGTAAAAGTGAGACAAGTTAAAATAAAAGCACTGTACATTTTTGTCATTAGTAGATTACGTACCGAGGTGGAAAGTGTTTCATTACTGTCAAGAGAGTCGATAGTTAGTGAGTAGTTGAATTAAAATTATTAATATTAATATTGAAAGCGAAATGTCATTTTAACTCTTTCATTTAAAAATTAGACAGATATTAGAATTTCAAATAACTGGTGGTAAAATAATAATAAACATCAAGATGGCGAATATCATTTTTTTAATATGGTTTCCATGTCACTAAACAATATGTTATTTTTTGAAAACGTTTGTAGTATCAAAAATTTCGCAAAACATCGAAAAAAATTTGAGTTTGCTGCTACTCCACCAAAAATTCGGGAAGTAGCAAAAATAGTAGAAGATCTTCTGCCAACTAAAAGCCGCCCGAGATATGACAAGGTATATAACAGTTTTAAAGAATGATGTACAAAAAACAAAGTTCAAAATCCTGGTTCTGAATCGGCGCTACCAGCTTATTTTAGCAAAAATGCCAAGACAAAGAAGATATCAACGCTTTGGTCAGCATATTCAATGCTGAAGACCACTCAGTCAATTAGGGAAAAAGTAGGCATATCTAAACACGCAAAGCTATTGGCATTTTTAAAAAAGCAAAACATAGGATACAAACCGAAAAAATCGAACACACTGTCTATGGAAAGAAACTTTTTTGGAACCAGCACCCATGGAATTTCTTGTTTAAACGGTATTTTAGACCAAAACAATTTCTATATTAACTTGTTATTTTATAAATTTGTAGGTCGCGTTGGTTATTGGTGTCTCAGGCGCCTGCCGATCAGATGAATTATACAAAATCAAAACAACAGACGTTTACTTTTTAGAAGAAAAGGTCCCGATTGAAATACAAAATAGCTAAACCTACCAGTCACGATTATTTATGATAACTAATAAGAAATGGATTGTACCACTTAAGGAGTACATAACTTTTCGGAAAAACACACAGGACGGAAAGATTGTCATGAAAACCAGATATGGAAAAATTACTAAACAATATATTAAGCAAAAAAAATTGAAGCTTTTCTGAAGCTGAATATTGAAAGTTTTACTGGCCACTGTTTCAGAAGAACAGCGGCTATTTTGCTCGCAAACAACGGTGGCGACCTCATGCAAATTTAGCGGTTAGGAGGCTTGAAAACTAACACAGTAGCTGAGGGATACATAGATATAGTTCTGTCGCTACTCAAGCTAATACGGCAAAATTGATTTTAAAGCCAAGTTCAAATTTTACTAACACTACTTTAACTTAAAATAATCATGAATTATACCTTTTAAAAAAATAATTTCAGCAAGGTTTGAACATATCAGTGGCTGCCTACAATATTGCCAGTATAACAATTAATTTAAATAAGTAAAACATAAACCATGTTAATTTTTTGTTTTTTAGAAATATCATTATAATTCCTTTAAAAAGAAACATTTATTGTTGTTAAATTTGTGTAATGAGTGTGAGCGCATTACAGTGCCTATGTTGTGTATTTGTATATTATTTCAAGATATCGATTTTTAATAAAATTACAAAAAAATAACAATTTTACGTTCCACTCGGGTGAAAAGTAAAAGTCAAAAATCGTCAACTTTCCACCTTTCAAAGATAGGTGAAATATCATTACTACGTGCATGGTTGTAAATAAAATAAATTTAATAGTTTTTTATGATAATAACATTTACTTAACCATTTAGAATAGAAACATTAAATAGTTATTTACATTACAAGCTGCGAAAGTTTACTTTTAGGTGCGAGGTGTGTTTAAATATGCGAGGCGAAGCATAGCGTATCCGAGGCTATTTAAAAAAGCCCGAGTACCAAAAAGGGTTTTTGCAGCGTGTAATATATTAAACTTTTCATTCTCCCCTCTCGATTTCTTAAAACACACACATTCAAATTTGCTGCTGAAAATCCTCAATCGATTGTAATAAAATGGGTAAAGGCGGCTTACTGTCATAAAAATAGGAGGTTGTTAACGTTACTAATTTTGACAGTTATCAAATAATATTATTATTGAATAGGTAAGTTGATAAGTTTTGTATTTGGCGAAAATTTAACAAGACATGAATTCTATTAAAGAAGCAGCGAATATTGCGTGCAGAAGTTTGTTACCGGACAAATCTAAAGCTCGGTACAATCAAGCCTATGAAAGTTTAGTTAACTGGTGTACAATTAAAGATGTGTCCACAATAACGGAAGACGCATTATTGGCATTTTTCTTAGAAAAATCAAAGACATTATCTCCTGCTACATTGTGGTCAGAATACTCGATGTTGAAATTGACTCTTTCATTAAATAAGAACCACGATATCTCAAAATTTGGTCGCTTAAAGGCATTCATAAAAAGGAAGAATGACGGATATCAACTTCGAAAATATGAGGTATTTACAAAGGATGATTAAAAGCTCCTGATGAAATATATTCAATGAAAAAAGTAGTAGCGATTTTTGGAGTAGCTGGGGCATGCAGAACTGACGAGCTATACAATCTAAAAGTAAAGGATGTGGAGTATAAAAATTGTGTCATGTTAGTGCAGATTCTCACTACCAAAAACAATGTGTAAAGAATATTTGTAGTTATAGAAGATTGGGTAACAATTGTTAATCGTTACATGAAACTTCGACCACAAAATGCACAATCAGGTAGTTGGAAAGCATACAATTTCAAAAATTCCGTACGAGATAGCTAAATTTCTTAAATGTCCCAATCCAAATCAGTACATCGGCCACTCGTTTCGAAGAGCATCCTCTACATTACTAGCAAATGCCCCAGGTGTGGACATTTTAGATATAAAAAGACACAAAAAATGATAAGTTATTCATTAACAAAATTAAGTTGATATCAGTACACTTTTTTTGAGGCCACCCTATACAGTAAAAACAGTCCTAAAAAACACATAGCAAAAAAATAAAATTGACAGGTCCGGGCGATTCTTCAAAAAATTAGGCGTTTTAAAATTATTGAATTTATTCCTTACTTTGCGTCATCCCTGAATGCCTCAAATACCTTTTTTTTAATTTTTGTAGTACTTGGGAATTCCTTGTGATACAGAAATCGGAATACCGATTGGATTGTCTTGGGGTGCATCTGATAAGTTATATTATGACAATAGTGATCGAGCAGAACGATGGAATTTGCTGGTATGGTTGGGGTCGGGGTTGCCATTAATCCAATTTACAGTAGCGTAAATACTGAAAAAAGAATGATTAGATTCAAATCTCAACAGATCAAATATTTGTGTTAGTAAAAGAATACGTATTCTTCATAAAATCTTATTATTGCAGCAGAAGGTTTGTATTGAATCTTTTTTATTTGAAATCTACATAAAATTACGAATACTCGAAACTTTTAGATTTGTCCCTCTGAAAAATTACCACATATTTACATACATCTTGCTTACTACGGGAGTTTTAATACTACAAGTAAAAGCTCGGTTGCTCCTGCATTTAAAGGATCTTTTTATTTTTATTTTAGGATCTTTCTTTTTCGTCTCTAACGAATTCCCGTAAGGCAAGGCGTGCGTTACTAATGCATACTTTTGCTGAATATTCAAATATTATGTTTAAAATCTGTCTTTAGTAAAAAGATTTAACTAAAAAGAAAAACCTAGGGCATGCTATGATTGATTTCATATTTATAGCGGATTTTCCAGCTCTGAAAGATTTTTCGTTTATTTATTTTGTTTACGTTACTGAGCGTACATGTAGTTTTGGGTTACTGGTTTTTACATACGAAACGCTCGTAGCATTCAGGTCTTGGTGTAAATTTAAAATACAGGGTGACCCTTAAGCAGATGAAAAAAGTCTAGGATATGATTTCTGGCATCATTTTAAGATGAAAAGTTTTTATGGACAGATGCCCTAAAACGCTTACCCTCTATGATACAGAATGTTAAAATAATCAAAAAAAAAATTTTTTTTTTAAATTTTGAAAGTCCTTGAAGATACGGTATTGAAAATTGATGTCAACTGATTTTGTATTAAATTGCACTTTTTCGTTAAAAAAAAGATTTGCTTACTACCAATGACGTGCGTGAAGATGCTCTAATGCATCTAATGCATTTTTATGCATTATTGATACAAGCTGAACAAATGTTGGCTCTAGTATGTTTTTGAAAAAAACAGTAGTTTTAAAGATAACTCTGATGCAGTACGTATATGAACTAAACAAAATTAATTTACTAATTAAATAAGTACAAAACATGCTATAAATTATTTATACTACAAGTAATTTATTTAAAATTTTTTATAATATAATTAACTTATTCGTTAATCTAAATTTAAACACAAAACAAACTGGATTTAGAGAAACTGTTGGAAGTAGTCACCTTATTATTTATTATTACAAGCGTCTAGCTCACTTGTTTGTGAGTTCTTACAAATACCTTGGCCACGAAATCTCTATTGGTAGAGACAACCAAACTCGTGAAATAGCGAGAAGAGTAGGACTGACATGGGCGGCCTGTGGAAGGATGCGCAATATCTTTAAATCAGACATCCCAATGTGCCTAAAAAGGAAAGTATACAACCAGTGCATGTTGCCGGTGCTTACATACGGAGCCGAAACACTTACCTTCACAAAGAACACTACAAACAGAATAAGTATCGCGCAGAGGAAAATGGAGAGGTCGATGTTGGATATATCGCTGAGAGACAGGATCCCAAATATAACATTAAGGGAGAGGTCCGGAGTGACGGACGCGGTTACCAGTATAACAACTTTAAAATGGAACTGGGCCGGTCATGTGGCGCGGCTTTCGGACAACCGTTGGACAAAAAAGATACTCGAGTGGAGACCGCGCCAGGACGCATACAAAAGTAGAGGCCGCCCACCAACCAGATGGACAGACGACATCAAAAGGATAAAGACCAACTGGATGAAGGCAGCACAGGATAGACAAGGATGGAGGAAGCTACGGGAGACCTATGTCCAGCAGTGGACGCGATTGGTCGATTGATGATGATGATGATGATGAAGCGTATAGCCGTCTTCTCACTGAATTTCTAACATGTCCAAAAATTCCTGGGGTGTTTTTAATATTTTCGCAAGCCATTATTATCCGGGTTCTAAGATCTTCCTGGTTTTCAACTGGGGTTTTATAAACTAGAGATTTCAAATGGCCCCAGAAATAAAAATCCAATACATTTAAACCTGGGGACCTCGGCGGCCACGCGGGAGCTCCGTCATGCACAAAAAACAACTGGTTTCGCTGAGCTAATGGTAAATCTTTCAATATAATATATAATATTTGCAGCTCATTTTCTAGAAAATTGCGATAGGTTGGGCCATCTAGCCGCTGGGGAAGAAAGAAAGAACCTATTAGTCTGTTACCAACTATTCCTGCCCATACATTTAACAAAAATTGGGACCGAAAATGTCTTTCGCTAATAGTGTGTGGATTTTCTTGTTTCCATTCTTAGAAAAATTAGCTTCATCGGTAAAACAGAAAGTATGTATCTAAGAATTGTGGATTCTTGCTAACTTTTCCAAAAACCATTGACGAAACTTAACCCGTTGAGGAAAATTACGTGGTAGAAGGGCCTGAACTCGTTGTATGTCGTAAGAATACATTTGATGATCGTGAAGAATCCTCAAAACGGTTTGCTGACTAGCGTTTACTTCATGCGTAATTTCTCGAGTACTGGTTTCTGGACCTTTCTCAATTCTATTTAATACTGCTTCTTCTAATTGTAGTGTTCTTAGCGTCTCTGGCCTGTCGGAAATATCAGAAACTCTTGCAAAACTTCCTGTTTGTGATAAACGGCGATGGAGACTTACAAAGGTCTGAGCACATGGTGCTACACGATTCGGATATCTTGCCTGGTAAATGCGTCTTTTTGTATGCATTTCCATCAGCAAGACCATTAGTAAAATCCATCTGCCAAATGACCACTATTGTGTAAATCAGCCATAACTTTAAAACTTTTGGATCGATAAGCAAAAAACTTTTTACAATTTTACAATTTCTTCCATTTCTCGTTAAAACTACTCTTCTTTTTTAAAACATAGTAGAGATAACTTATCATGCATAACAATGCATCAGAAATTAAAAAGATCAGTGGCGTATCAAATATTATCACAAAAAAATATTGATGGTATCTTCACGCACGCCACTGACGGAAGTAAGCCAAACCTTGTAGCATTTATTTTTGCTATAGATGTATATTTAGAGGATGCTACATGGTTTTGTGTAAGATATTTTTTTACATTACCTTTCTATGTTTTCTGTGGATTTTAAGTTTAGTGCTTTGGTGCAGATGTTCATGTTTTACAGGCCACGTTCCTATCATGAATATTTTTTGTACATTCTTCATTCCTTTCCTTTTAATTAACTCGAACGAAGTGGATATCTGAATATTTAAATATTTTTATTGTCAAAATTTGGGGTTTTGTTCATTTATGATAACCGGTCAGTAGTTCATTTGGCTTATAGTATGTTCGTTGAGTTGTTCCATTTGAACCTTGGTTAGTTCACTCTAGAACATTGATGATATTGCACTTTTCACCATTCGATAAATTGGTATGCCATTATTTGTTTTTAAATTGCATATTATGGAGGGTAAACTGCTAGTAGTTTTCCACATGTTAAGTTGGTTTGGTTTTGTCATTTTATCGGACTGAGATCACTTTCATCAATTGTCTGAACGTACCAATTTTTTTGACATGACAGTCAAGGGACACCTGTCATTTGATCTTTACCTTTTTCGAAGGATTTTGACTTTAGGTCACTTCATTTAAGATCACCCGTGAAGGTTAAAGTCGGCGGTTTTTAAAAGGGGCCCACTATTATGTGATTTGAACAGGTCCGCCGCCCCAACTTTAGTTGGCACCTCAGGGGTAGTAGAGCGTCCTCATCTCTTTGATGGTAAGATTTCTTTCATTCTTTTTTTGTGTCTCCTTAATTTTTTTGTAACCTACAAATTGTCTACAACATGTGCAATTTAATTTTAGATTTGCACATGAGGCCTCATTTCTTTATATTTTTTTTGAGATGCTAGCACCGGACAACCAATGAGGTAGGATATATTTTCGATTTAATTTAACCAGGTATCTAATTCGCCGTTTCGATTTTAGGGTTTTTTTTTATATTTTAGTTGCAATTTTCGTTTTGCTTCTATCGAAGCGTTTATTGTTGAATACGTAACAGACGTTATATATTCATATTTCTTCTAACCACGTGTTGGGATTGAATCTTGGTCCAAAGACCACATGGCCAGTAACCTGTATACATGTGCTGTCTTGTACTGTTCGGATCCACCAGACTGGAGGCAGGGTGCCTATTAATTTGAAGCAAAAACCACATGGGATTTGGAACATCTGGGAAATAAGACCAGTGTATTGTGATAATCTTAAATTTCTTTATAACCTTAACACCGTTAATTTCACTTTAAAATTAACTTTAATTTGTAATACCACCTTGGTAACATTTGAAACGAATCAAAGTATTATGACCATACAAGTATGAAGGTTCTAGAACATTCTCTTTTCCCCTTTTCATAACTATAGGTGATAACCAGTTACCAGGCGAGTAAAAACCCTTCAGGTCTTCCCATGAGAATATATTTTTTTAACTTTAATATTTAATTTAGTTATTGATTTCAATATTTAATCTCTTTGTGGAATCCAGTTTAGTTATCCTTATAAATCAACCCAAATTGTTGTTTTACATATCTGTGTTTTATTGTTACTCACTACTGCAATATGAACTATTACCATCTTTAGAAGCAAGCGGTTTTCCTATTTTAAAACGCTTTGTAAGTATTAAGTATTTTTAACCATTTAAAATAGGTGGCGTCCAAGACATCAAAAAAGTGTACAATTGTCTGAACGTACCAATTTTTTTGACATGACAGTCAAGGGACACCTGTCATTTGATCTTTACCTTTTTCGAAGGATTTTGACTTTAGGTCACTTCATTTAAGATCACCCGTGAAGGTTAAAGTCGGCGGTTTTTAAAAGGGGCCCACTATTATGTGATTTGAACAGGTCCGCCGCCCCAACTTTAGTTGGCACCTCAGGGGTAGTAGAGCGTCCTCATCTCTTTGATGGTAAGATTTCTTTCATTCTTTTTTTGTCTCCTTAATTTTTTTGTAACCTACAAATTGTCTACAACATGTGCAATTTAATTTTAGATTTGCACATGAGGCCTCATTTCTTTATATTTTTTTTGAGATGCTAGCACCGGACAACCAATGAGGTAGGATATATTTTCGATTTAATTTAACCAGGTATCTAATTCGCCGTTTCGATTTTAGGGTTTTTTTTTATATTTTAGTTGCAATTTTCGTTTTGCTTCTATCGAAGCGTTTATTGTTGAATACGTAACAGACGTTATATATTCATATTTCTTCTAACCACGTGTTGGGATTGAATCTTGGTCCAAAGACCACATGGCCAGTAACCTGTATACATGTGCTGTCTTGTACTGTTCGGATCCACCAGACTGGAGGCAGGGTGCCTATTAATTTGAAGCAAAAACCACATGGGATTTGGAACATCTGGGAAATAAGACCAGTGTATTGTGATAATCTTAAATTTCTTTATAACCTTAACACCGTTAATTTCACTTTAAAATTAACTTTAATTTGTAATACCACCTTGGTAACATTTGAAACGAATCAAAGTATTATGACCATACAAGTATGAAGTTTCTAGAACATTCTCTTTTCCCCTTTTCATAACTATAGGTGATAACCAGTTACCAGGCGAGTAAAAACCCTTCAGGTCTTCCCATGAGAATATATTTTTTTAACTTTAATATTTAATTTAGTTATTGATTTCAATATTTAATCTCTTTGTGGAATCCAGTTTAGTTATCCTTATAAATCAACCCAAATTGTTGTTTTACATATCTGTGTTTTATTGTTACTCACTACTGCAATATGAACTATTACCATCTTTAGAAGCAAGCGGTTTTCCTATTTTAAAACGCTTTGTAAGTATTAAGTATTTTTAACCATTTAAAATAGGTGGCGTCCAAGACATCAAAAAAGTGTACAACTGCTTAAGGCAAGGACTCCGAGCCTCCGACACAAGAGCTGCCGTTCGCACCATGATACGTAAAGTTGCCTTGTAAAGGTAATTTTACGGCACAACCTTATTTAACAAAAAAGTGCAGCTTAATACAAAATCAGTTGATACCAATTTTCAATACGGTATCTTCAAGGACTTTTGAAATTGTAAAAAACAATTATTTTTTAAAATTATTTTAACACCCTGTATTATAGAGGGTAAGCATTTTAGGGCATATGTCCGTATGAACTTTTCGTCTTAAAATGATGTCACGAATTATATTCCAGATTTTCTTTATGTACTTAAGGATCACCGTGTATATGTATATGCCAAAACAACCTGCCCGATACGGCGTCAAAATTATGTGAATGATAGATGCTCTAAACAATTATCTTTATAATACGCAGGAAAAGACTTAGGTTCACTAACATTATCTGTCAATGAAAAAAAAAACTGAAAATTCCAACTCGGACTGTAATTAGGTTAGTAAGACCAATACAAAATACAAATCAAGCGAAAAGAACTAGAAACCCATTTTTCGGTCAATGAATTTTGCCACAAAAATTATTGATTCTAAAGACCTTTCCACTCATATTGGCATAAGAAATACCTTTAAGAATTTAAAAGGGGAACCAGTTAAAATGTCCGATAATAAAATCTTAGTGATAAGAGAAGAGTCACCTGCGATACTTTTCTATAAAACATCTTACCAGGAAATAAAGTTTTCAGATGTAAATATTATAAATGATAGACATCAAGAACTGACCTTCAAGAAGGCTTAAACAGAAAATAGGTATCACAGAGAAGAGGAAAAAAGGACTTCTATCGTTGTTTAATAAAAAACCAGAGAAACGAGTTATACCTCCATTCTACTTTGACTATTATAATAGACTATAATTGTGATGTTATTATTATTCAAAAACAAACTTAGTTTTTTACATTTTTTTGTTAAACTACTGCATTGTTTAAGTTTAGTCCAAAAAATAACTAAAAGTTCTTACCCTTTTCAGACACACAAAAGTTGATAAAAAGGTAATAAAACCTTCACAGGAAAGACAAAATATATACTTCTAAGGTCTAAGGCTAGAACTTATTAAGTACTTTTGCAACCATAAACCCGTTATTGTCTATAATTTATTAAGTATATTCTATCGTGACCATTAAAAAAATTAATACTTTAAAATGCTCCTACTGAAAATTAATGATTTTTGACTTATGACGTTCTTCTAAACCGACCAGGTGTTCTAAAATGCACCCCCTTCAAGCTACAGTTATGTAATTTATTTGACACAGACTGTCAAAAAATGTAATAAACAGAAACAAAAGACAGCCCACTAATTTTTTTTTAGTTTCATGTTTTGATAATACGTTCACCAGCGATTTTCTCAAAAACTGTTAGTTATATCAAAAAACTAACCTGACTGGATGGTGTTGTTTAATTTTAAGAATTATCGGCGACAACATAAAATTTCAGCCATCAAAAGTGTAGATCTTCCCGCAGTTCATCCAAAATTAGGTTTACGCCATTTTTGAGGCACAAAATGAATAGAACGCCTAAAGTAACAGGGGTATGCAAATTTTCAAGAGATTTTATTAATAATTATAGCCACAGTTCAAAACATTCAATTCTTGTGCGTAACTTACGATAGCTACAGCTTG
Organism: Polydrusus tereticollis; assembly: GCA_963920685.1. NCBI lineage: Eukaryota > Metazoa > Arthropoda > Insecta > Coleoptera > Curculionidae > Polydrusus > Polydrusus tereticollis. The sequence continues at coordinate 60,640,049 of OY987328.1, forward strand.
GATGGGACACATTTTAATGATTGAAAATTTATTTATTTTTATTTCAAAATACGCCCTTAAAATTTTTGTAGTGAATTTTAAAACACCATGTGTAGTTCAGTCTACCCAATAGTACTAGTATAGAGGAGGCCTTGCCAGGTTTTCAAAGGTGGCGGCAGGGTGCAATCTTGAATAAATAAAAAAATGTATTATATAATATTATCAATTATGTATATTATACAACTACTTTGCCAGTATAAAACATCGGAATGTCATGGTATCTTGCCGGTATAAAACCGTCTAGTGATGTAGTTAAAATTTAAAAAATTATGACTAAATAATTTTATTATTATAGGTAAACGAGTGCGTGGTTGGGACGCATTAAAATTGATCTGTGAACACAATCTTTAATATACAGGGTGTTATGGAAATGACTTATTATATTTTAAGGGGCCACTCCTGGGGTGGCCTAGAGTTACACTTGATAGTTTTTTTTTCTAAAATCGGAAGTATTTTGAATTTTGTAAAATACCTTAAAACCGGACCATCTGTGCCTCTATGAAAGTTCATTACCCCTAAACACGTGTTTTTGACATGACAAATTGGCGGAATTTCTACAGACAGCTGATTACCTTGCGACGTTGCCAAGTATTCGGGAAAATCTTTTTTTTAGGTTTTTTAAAAAAGATTAAATCAAAAACTATACTGCGATTTCAATTAAACAAGCCTTATTCAATAGGTATAGTTTTTACTCACCCCATGAAATTGTATTGCTATCATAATACTTCGCTGAGTAAAAATCGTAGATACCAACAACAAGCCCTATGTCTGGAAATTTACACAGATAAACTATCACATCACAAAACATTCCCATCTCATGTGTATTATTATATAAAGTGGGCTTTAATTAATAACAACGAAATTCATATTTAGTCTTTAATCTTGTAAAACTTTTGTGCAAATGATTATAAACAAATCTACTTCTTTCTTGATGATAACAATACCTTCGCCATGTCTAAAATCACTCTCATAACATAAATTCAGAGGGCGCCACGTATATCAACCACAGAATAACAAGAACAAGCAATATATCTATCATGTATCACATTATTCAACAACTATACACTCCAGCAGCAAAACGCAAACAAATTTTATGCCGTTGCAAGTAAATGAATAATAAGAAATGATATTAAAAACAAATTTATGAAGCCATTGACTTTGAACTGCTCAGTACCCAATCACAGAACAGCAACAAATCACATTTCCCGCCCCCTGGACTATCGTGTTTAAATGTTGTGTGTCCAGTTAAGAGGACTGGATTGGATACCGTAATTATTATTCTTAATTGCAATGGCCACCTGTCTTGACGACAATCAACCAGCTATTATCATTACCAAGAAGAACAGAAGTCACAGAAGAAGAGAAAGAACATAACCGTAACGTTATTTGTTGAATTTAAATTGTTCTTTCCGTGAGTTTTTTTACTGTAGAACACGATCTCGGAAGAAGGAACGAAATGCTTCTATTACACTCCATTTTAAATGCAATGCAATTTTATAAAGGTAGGTATGCAACAATTTTTAAATTTTATTTTTCCAGTTCACAGAAAACCATACCGCAAATAATTCACCTTACGTCGTATAACATAAAAATACAGTTTTAAATTGTGAATAAATCTTTATTTTATCGGTTAATGATAGTTATATAATTGGAGATCTGCCCCATGTATACGATTTTCAATATCTGAAACTAGTTTTTGACCTCCGTGTAATGGTAAATTAAAAAAAATGAAAGATACAATATACTTTCACCTTTAGCAGAAACTAGCTATGTCAAGGACAATAATTGATCTCGTAGATGTCTTCAATCAACCAAAGGCAGAATATGACATAGAAAATTGTGATTTAATTGAAAGTAAGAAGTGAGGTAAGTACAGGACAGTAAACTAAAAAGTTTTGATTTTCCCGGGGGTAAGTCAGAACATTTGTACTGGACGTACAGCAGACATGAAGAGATCCATTCCTACCTATTGCAGAACATTTGTGTTGTTTCTTCAAGTCCTGCGTAGAAATACTATTGTTAACTAAATAACAGTCTACTCATACTGATACTTTAAAGAAAATACTACAAAAATGTATTTATTTTTTGATAATTAGTATTTTTTACTTGTAGGTACAGATTATGATGAGACTTAATAAGAGAAGGGTTCTAAAGGTCCTTCCAATCTGGAGGATTCCCATTTCAAAGCAAGAGTAAATACCACAATCGCTTATGGCTGTCAAAATGTCTCCCGTATTGTAAAAGTCAGAAAATAGGTAATGTTAATATAATTCATTACAACTAGGAGACTATTCTTTAATGTGCGATAAGTGAAATGATATGTTTCTTACAACCTTTTAACGTTTTGTTTTAGGACAATCAACAGGTTTAAGGCCTTACAAGTAACGACAAGACATGAAGAGGTTATACAGAAAAAGCTTGATACAACAATTTTTCATTTAAAACAAAGAAAGCGTTCCTACCCTAAAAGAAGAACATGAAAAAACTAAAGAAACGCAATACATAAACTGCAAGGGTGTAAAACATACCTTAACAAGTAACGAGCAATCCACGACTAAAATAAAAAGAGAAATGAGGCTCCAGTAGGTGTAGGTCAAAGGTCACCTAACTTATAACACAGAAAAGAATAGAAGTGAAGATGAAAATATAGACAGATAGCCCTGACCTTCCGGTTGTTGTAAACGAAAAATTAAATAAGATAATTAAAGACTAAATGGGACTTGAATGTAAACACATCGTTCATACAAGTAAGAATGGGGCTCTCCATGGCTCGTCCTATTTCTAGCTTCTCCAGTTAGTCAAGTTTTTTGCCCCTATTGTTTTTTGAACTTTTCCAGGTGTTTTGCAATCAAGTTTAACTGTAATGGTGCGTCTTCACGCTCGGTGCAACTTGCGCAAGTAGACTTGTCATGCCAATTTGCGCAAATGAACTGAGTCATTGAATCCTATTGAATCCTATTGAATTCTGTTGAATTCTGGCTGGTGCAAGTTAACGATTTTGGTTTTCACACAACAATTTACTTGTGCAAATTTGCAGGTACAAACCTATTTGCGCAAATTGCATGAACGTGAAAACGCACCATAAGAAAATGGTTGGCAAAAGCAGAAGTACTGACTGAACTGACAATCCGGGCGTAAAATTTCCACTAGAGTTCAGGAATAACTTGGTTTAGGACCATTTTTTATTGCTTGTTTTCCTTAACAGTTTGTGAATCATAAAATAAAGAACTATTGTTAATTCGCTTATTATTTTTAAACATTTCCCACATCCCGGGTTGAAGCATTCACTGCCAAAATTAGACCTTGAGGGCTTGTTATCTGTGATTTGCCTTGAGGTCCTTTTTTTGAAAACAAAAAATTGAGCTGTTCAATCAATTACTTTCTAAAAATTATTAGCAAAAAGGGCTTACAAGTGCTTCGAGGTTCCTGAAGGGTTTCAGGCTATTTTAAACTAAAGTGGTCCCTACTACCCATCTGAAAAATCTACGTGGATACACATACCAAAGGAAAGGTGTAAAATTTTAGTTAGATAGTCTAAACCGTTAATTTTAAATAAACTAATACTTTATCCATACCTGCACTAAACACGATTCGGTGGCCCTACTTAAAAGGCAATTACATTATAAAAATATTGGATAACTTAGATACCAAGCCCTTGATATTTACAATACATTTAAATACTTTTATTTGAGTGGGTAGGTATACAACTCTGCATTCTACTTATACATTTTTTTAGAGCAAATAGTGCCAATATAAAACTTCTTTTGAATAGTTTGTGGTCAGTAAATATTAGTTACGACTAGTAATGCACAAGCCTTCTTAAACAATGCGAGTGCAACAAAGTGGGTCAACATTTTTTTCCGAGGGCCCTCTCAAAAATGGTCGTTTTATTTTTTTATGGATATTGCCTTTCTAAAGTATTAAAACTCAAGACTCATCTGTAACATTAAATATGTATGCTGCTATCCTATTCTAACACCTAGAAATTCCTAAATTGATATCATTTTATAACATTTTTTAAATTAACTCATTTAAATCGCGCGCCAATTGAAAATGACGACCAATCGGCTTAGCGAGCGCTTGACCGCATCTCATTGGCTGATTTACATAACCGTATCAAACGTGTGTCTAGCGGGGCAGTAATGCCACCGTCCAAAACGCGTTGTGTTCAATCCGGATTTTGTTATAAAGTATTAAGTCTATAACTACTAATTTCTTGTATTAATAACACAGAATTAAAGAGCTAATAACTTGATAATGTCCCGAACAGTTAATGTGTTGTTAAAGTGAATAAATGTCCCGCTAGAATCATTTGAAATGGTAACGGTATAACGTGGATTTCTTGCCGATATGTTTTTTATTTCAAGGTATGTACAAATAAAACTAGAGCAATACGTAGACAATTTTTCGTGTAATAGGGTAGAAACTAAAGCATATTAAAGTTAAGTAGAAAAAATTAAATATTCAAAAAAGGTTATCTGATGAAACTGATGTAGTAAATGTGGCAACACTGCTCAAAACACATGTTTTGGGCTGACGATATCTAAAGACAATATCTGACAGTAACTGTCAGATTTTTGTCAACAATTTTTTTTTTGACAAGTAGTACGAATCAGCTGTTTGATCATTGGCGCGTAGGTGTTTTGAGCTAAATTTTTGAAGGCATTTTTCTCGAATTTCTAGCTTCGAGCGCCATTTAACGCAATTTTTCCCCAATTCGGCTCGACCTATAGATTTACGGGTTAAAAAATAATAAGTCATTTCCATAACACCCTGTATATATAAATTACTAAAAAAACAAAAAACAAACACGCCCCTGGCTGAAGGGGCTGTCTGAACTTTTTAATTAGACACAATGAAGGGCACAGGAATAAAACAAGGAATGTCCATTTTTACCTAAATCGAGAACACAAGCGCAATCACTTGGTAGATTATAAAACTTTTATTGTACAAAATTAATTTCGAATAAAACCGGCAGTGTCCTAAGAATTAAACGACAAAGTTTTGCCGTACTTAAATATAACAGGTCAGGAGATGTCCATGCGCGACGCAAATAGAACTGGGAATATTCCTGGTCGGTACGATTGGTCGGTCGCTTCTATTTTGGTTGCTTTATAGACTTAGTCTTAACTTGTCAGTGCTTGCACATGCTTGATTGTGGCAACGTATATATCAGTTTATGTTAAACCTAGAAAATGAGTGGAAATATTGAAATAAAGATAAAAAAAAGGCCAAAAACTGGTAGAATTCAAGATGTTATAAAGAAAATACGGATGTCTGGTCACGAACAAGGGGATCTATGCTATTATAAGTGGCTTAAGTGTTTCGAGGTGCTAAGTGATTTAGAGCGTAGCGATGTTTTAACAAAATTCAACAATATGGACTTAATTGATGAACAAAATAGCTATCTTTGTGGATTAATGTCAGTGATACCAGTGCAACGACGCAGAAGCTAAAAACCCGAACCAGAAGCTTCTTATCACCAGAGTAGTTTTGCGTATAAGCTAAGATTTTAAAGAGGTGAGAATGTGGAGGAAATATATGTTTACAGCAAGGCATTTATTAGCATTCATGGTATTACAAAAGGAAAATTGGAGCATTTACAAACATCTTTAAAAAATATAGGATTTACATCAATAAATATGCGAGGGAAGCATTGTGCTGTAAGTAACAAGTTGCCTAATGATTTGTACGGTAAAGTATACCACCATACTAAGTCGTTTAAAGAAAGGCTATCACATTATAGCTTAAAAGATTCAAAGAAGTTATACCTACCAGAAAGTTTAAATATAAAAAAGATGTTTTTAATGTTTAGACAGCTATACTCCCGGGAAAAAGTTAGTTATGAGACATACAGAATGATATTTAACACGAAATTTAACATACGTTTTGGATATCCTCGCACCGGCAAGTGTAGTGCATGTGACACCTTTACTGCAGAGGTAAACAAAATTAAAAACAAGGTACTGGTAGTTCGGAACAAGATATTCGACGGCTGCAAATCAAGAATGACTTTTATAAAAGACAAGCACAGTGGTTTTATGATAAAAGAAGGAACGCTAAGAAACGAAGCATGCATGATCCAGAATTTCTAGCCATCGCTATGGATTTTCAAAAAAATATTTCGTTACCCAATGTGCAAACTAATGACGTATATTACTGCAGGCAGTTGTGAATGTATTCATTTAATATTCACGTCTTATCTTCTGGGATGTCTTTTTTTCTATGCATACCCCGAACATTTTGCCAAAAAAGGGGCCGATGAAGTGGGTTTTTTTCTTTTTGACTTCATAATGAATCACCTCGATACTGGTGTTAAGTACTTCCATATATTTTGTAATTCTGCTGGAGACCAGAACAAAAATTTTATTATGTTCAGGTTTATGAATTTTATTGTAAATAATGTTAAAGGACTTGACTCCATTTAAATCACAATTCCCATTCGAGGTCATATTTAGAGTGTGATAAGAATATGGGTTTGATAAACTTCAAAACAAGAATGGAGCTACCTGGTGACTGGTACGAATTATTCCGTAATTCAAGGAAAAATCCTTGCCCATTTACCGTAATAGAAGCTGAGCAGAATAAAGTGAGAAAATGGAGCGAATTTTTTAAAGACCAGTTTGTTCCAAAATGTCCATTCGCCATTTAGCCATTTAGCCAGTAAGAGAGATAATCTGCAAAAAAGATAATAGTCTAATTTCATAGCGCACGACTTACACTGGTCACTGGCTTCAAAGTGCGATACGGAATGTAATCAAAAGGACTCCAACACATCTTCTTCATTTAGCTGATAAAGAATTTAGGCTACCCGATTTGAGTTATTCTGGTAAGAATATTCACTATGGTATTTGTCAGACTTGAGAGTTAATCTCTATTTTATTGTTTCAGATTATATTCCTATCAATGATGCCAAGTATCTAGATCTCATGAAGTTAAAACGCTTTTGTGAAAACCCCGATGCAGTCAACTTTTTTGAGAAGATTCTTCACGAGGTTAAGAAAGGTAAGAACGTTAAGAAAGTTAAAAATGTTAAGAATGTGAAAAATGTTAAGAATGTTAAAAAAGTTTAAGAAAGTTAAGAAAGTTTTCCTATAAGGTTTACGGACAATTCTTGTTTTATTCGAAAAAACTATGTATTTTGTCACCATTTTCTCTTTTTGTGTCTTTTATAAAATAGTAACATTGTTCGGTTACACATTTTTGAATTAAAAATACAATTTTGTATTAATATTTTAATGTCGATTAGGTAAAATATATTTTTTCTGTTCAGTATAAAAGAATTAACGTTAAAAATCGCATTATCTCGAAACTCTGTTATTGCGACAAACCTTGTTTTATTCTTGTACCCTTCAAACAATTTCTTAAGTGTGGTCGGGGGCCCAAAAAAAATTTGACACGCCGCCACTGCTAAGTTATGTTTGACTTCACTGATGCGTTATTTATGAGTCGTTGATATAATCCTGTATAACAAAGTGCATGATATTAAGAAAAGTGTCGTGAAGCTTTTTTTATAATATTAGCATAAAGGGATAACCATCACTGTCATTTTCCATACATTTTTAAAATGTATAGCAATTCTTTATAGTAGGCACGGTTCGCTGTAAAACTCCCCATCCCCCCAAGTTATTGTACGGTAGACAGTCTTGAGTTTAATAAAGCCGAATCATAAATCCTGTCGGCGTAATAATCATTTTCAACAATAGGCAAGATAATAAGGTTTTTTTTTTGTTGTGCGAAAGTTGCAAAGCAAGAATCTAATTTATTACTTTTTGCTTTTTAAACTACCTTACTCTTTTATGTGACAAATATATTAGGTTGTTTCCAGACCAACGTCTTTAATTTCTTATTTTCATATTTATAATACATAAAAAAGTTATTGTAATTATTAACGGTTATTTACAAATTTAAGCTATACAGGGTGTCCGGTAAGTACCTCCTAATTTCTCGGGAGCATACAGAGGAGGTCAAAATAACCCGAATTTGTTATAAAAAAAATTCCTAAAGTGCCCCTTAATGAAGATACAGAGCCCCAAAGGAGTACCCAACGATTTACACTTCACTCTAACTTTTGGACTGACTGGTACAATTTAATGAAATTTTAATATTTTATAGAGGCCATAAAAGTAAAATTCATACTACAGTAGATGTTTTACATCGTCAGAGAAGTCAGGAACGGACTTGCGACCACACTTGTCCAAAATTTTGACCCGCGTCATTTGATAGAGCTGAAAACTGATTTTCTTAAATACTCTGGTTATTCCCCTTTAAAACAGCTATTTTTAATTTATTTCGATAGAACTGAGGTCTCGAGATAAATAGGTTTTTATGCGAAACTCTCAAAAGTTCAATGCTAAACACAAACAGGTAAAAATCAAGTTGTTATTGTTAATACCTACATAATGACTTACTATTGACGAAACTTGTCAAAACCGCCTTTAATTGAAAATAATATTAAAAAATGGAACGCACAATATGCTGATATGCATTTAATTTATGTTGAAGCGCTGTCCAACTCTTCGAAGGCAAGAAGACTTTATGCTTAAAGATTTCGATGAACATTGCGAAGTCAAAAACCTTTTTAAAGGGTTGATCGGAGCCTAAGGGAAACAGGTAAAAGATGATTAGAAAGTAAACGTTAGAGTTAACGTATTAATTTTGGAAACTTTTTATTTAGGGTCATTTTTGCCGCGACGTGGCGGTGAGGAACCTCCCAGGAACGCACGAGACCCTCACGTAGAGGAACAAATTTTGCAATATATTGCTGTCAACCTTTCAAACAGCATAAGAAGGATCGCGATACAAAACAATGTTACAAAATAGGTTGTACATGAATCTTTAAAGGAACAGTTACTACACCCACACTATGTTTAAAAATAACACGCTTTGTCTCCGCATGATTATCCAGTAAGACTTTAGTACTCCAACTGGTTTATATAGCAACATAACGGAAATCTAAATTTTTCTAACCTTATTTTGTTTACCGATGAGGCCGGTTTTACAAGTGATGGCATAATAAACTCACGCAATTTACATTTTTGGACTGATGGAAATTCGCACGCCATAATTTAAGATAAACACTAACAAAGGATTATTGCATGGTATTATCGAAAATAAGCTTATAGATTCATTTGTTTTAGAAGAAAGACTCAATGGTGAGATTTTTTAACAATTTTTACAGCAAAATTCGAATAATTTGTTAGAATGCAAATGTGGTACATGCATGATGGTGCTCCACCTCATTATAATCGTATAGTACGTTAAAACTTAACAAGCGTTTCTGGCCCTCGATGGATAGGTCGAGGGGGGAATGTTTTATGGCCACCAAGGTCTCCAGACCTAAATCCCTTAGAGTTTCACTTCTGGTGACATCTCATGTATTGAAGTACGTGGAGCCCATATTGAACATTTGCCAAAATAACATTTAAACGTTTTCATTATTTTTGTGTTTTAATAACATTGTAAATTAATTAAGGTCTGATCAACCCTTCCAAAGGTTTCTGGTCTGAGCTGGAAATCTTTTAGCGTAAAGTCTTCTTGCCTTCGAAGAGTTCGAAAGGGCTTCCCAGGTTAGTTCAGGTTCGTTCAGGTCAGTTTTTCTGCGTATTTTACTTTTACTTGTTTGTGTTTAGCATTAGTAACTTTTGAGTGATTCGCATAGAAACCGATTTATCTCGAAAACCGCCAGTTTTATCGAAATAAATTAAGAGTACCTGTTTTGAAGAAGAATGACCAGAGTATTTAAGAGATCAGTTTTCAGCTCTGTGACACCGGTCAAAACTTTGGCGCAACGAGTGTGGTGGCAAGTCCGTTCCTGACTTCCCTGACGATGTAAAACATCTGCTGTAGTATGGATTAATGACTCTTTATGGCGTCTATAAAATATTAGTATTTCATTAAATTATACCAGTCAGTTAAAAAGTTAGAGCCAAAAGAGTAAATCGCTGGGTACTCCTTTGGGGCTCTGTATCTCTGTATATTGACCTCCTTTGTAGGTTACCGAAAAATTGGGAGGTACTTACCAAGCACCCTGTATGGATAAGACAGTGAGAACGTAGGCGTCTTAAGAATAAATTTAATTTAGTTAGTGATATTTTACCGCGAGTTTGTTTTGACATTCGGAAATATGGCTTCATTCCAACATAAATATTAATGGTTTAAAGATATAAAATATTAATTTGGCTAAAATAAATTAAAATTAGGGTAAACCTAAAATTACAGTATGACCAAACCTAGAAAAATACTTTGTATAATGAAAGAAAGAATAACCTGATTAAATTCATATAATTTAAATAATAAGCCATGAATATGGAGAATTTGATGACCCCAACGATGACCCCAACTTACTCAATGACGTAAATTGTTTTAACACATTTTAATTTCCCTCCCCCCCCCCTTTTACTTTATTACTATTCTTATTAAAAATTCTGACCCACCAAATATAAATCATGTTCCCTCTCGGAGTTGACTCATGAAACGTTGATTTTATTGAATTTTCATTATAGACAGCTATACATCATATCATAACTATAAATGATTCCATTTGGAACTTTGTCCTCTATTACAATTTTCACATCTTATTTCCTTCATTGCTAAAAGTAGCATCATGTTAGTGATTATCTTCTGTCGAGTCCATTGGCTACATAAGGTACACGTTATGACCATGTATTGTTGAACCACTTCGTTCCCCCTTTTAATTTGTTTTAGTTTGTTTATTTAGGTACATCCTAAAAAACATAATTCTTAATTATATGGTTGCTGAAGATGACTTTGACTAAAGTCGAAACTAGTACAACCTAAAGTCACATTAAATTATGTACACTCTTTAATCCTTTTTTCACCCTAAAGGGACAAATATATTTTAGTTTGGTGGTATAGACAGACCTTGTTTTCTTTAATAATCTCGCCACAGAAAATGGACTACTTCTTGAATCTTTGTATAAATGTCATTAATAACTGTACAATACATCCTCGAAAAGCCTAAAAATACTGTTGATCATAATAAAAAGCCATTATGAGTATTAAAAAACTCAAAAACATAAAATTTATGACTTACATCTAAAAGACAATTATCCTAATAAAAATGGCAGTATTTGAAATTACCATTTCAATCAATAACATCGTTTAAATAAAGCAATTATTAAAACAAAAAATATACCTATAATGAAGTGATAAACAATTTATTAAGCATTAGCATTTTTGTTGCTACAGTAAATAATACACTTTTAATGGGTTTTAACAACATTTGAAATGCCAATTATATTTTTACTGGTCTTTACACACTAGGGTGACCGGATCTCATATGGGGGGAAAAAAATGTCGGAATCTTGTTCGTCTGAACCCCACAGAACGATTCCCCTTTCCAGATATTGAGATAGCCGAAATTTCAGCTCGATTAAACGACGTTAACCCGCGCCGCTCGTCGCTTAAAGTTTGAAAAAATCCAAATTTTTGGCCAAAAAGCTGACATATGGAGCCATAACTCCAGAACGGTAAATAATAGAAACACGCTGAATATCTCAAAAGAAAGCTAATGTTGTTCTTCAAAATTTATATTCTATACATAATTGTTGTTATTTTAAGTCAAACCGAGTTACAACAGCCTTTAGCCCCCTAAAACGTGACCTGGTGTCACTAGGAGCATACTTCGTATATTTTGTTATTAAGTGATAAATTTTGCTTCTTTTTGGTATATTTTTGAGTTTAAAGTAGAAATATAATACAAAAACAAGTAATACTGATAAGTCTAATGACATTTTTTATTTTAAGAAATAAAAATCAGGTATATAATACATACAAAACAGACACACGAAAGATACAGTCGTGGTACCTATATGAGTTGATAATTTTACATAGTTATCCAATCTATTATAGAACTTTGTTAAAGTAGTCTTCGAAAGTCAGGATATAATGCTCGGCATTTGCTTACAACTTGCAGGAGATATTGCTTTTGCTCCTCATCTTTTGTCAGAAGGTCGTTAAAGTCGGTTATTAATTTAACACCACGCTCAGCCATATCATTAACTACTTTTAATGTTTTGACAATTTTCAATCCTTCTTGGAAGTCATTATTTTGAGGCCAGGTATTTGGATGTTGTGTTTTTATATTAAATCGGTCAAAGAATGTATACATTTCTTTGGTAAGTAAATTTACCAATCCTCCATCAACTACCTCTTTTAATTTTTCTTTACTAACTTTTGGATTTACAACCATAGCGTGCTCTGATGGTTCATCTGTGCTACTGAGCAATTAATTGCCATTAACAACTTTTCATCGTCTGTAATGGTGGGATCAAAAAACGATAATCCCACCAACTTTGCATTCAAATACCACAAATGGTTCGAAAATTTAGTCAGGCCTATTTCTGCAATGTCGTTGTCACATTCTTTATATTCTAACAGACTATGCAAAATACCTAAATCTTGCTTTGGTGCAAGATGAGCTTTTGGAGCATTAAACCAAGCTTTACAATAAATTTTAACTAGGAAAACAGAAATGGCACGCACAGAACTTTCCTCTTCTTTAGACATCTTAAATTGACGACGAAAAATGAACATTTTTAAACAGTAAATAGCCTTTGCCATCCACCTAGCGTGATGAATGGCTCCTGGAGTTCTAAAACCCACAACATTGCCGTCTAGTGATCCAACAAATACGAGAACCAACTGCAATAGCTCCTTGTAGTCATCTCTGGAGTAACTCTCAGTTAATTTGGTCTCGAATTCAGCAGTACCATTTGCAATTACTTCTTGAGTTAGCTGCTTTTGTATTAGATTGTCACTGATACCTGTGTCGTATTTTCGTTTGTCTATCTTGGGCCACGCAGTGAGGAATCTCTTGAAAATGTCTGGATGAGGTCCAGTGGTTGATCCCATTTTTGTGTCGAATACTCCTCTTAACAGAATTTCTAAGATATGGTGACGGCAAGCTAGGTATACCAATTCTCTTTCTAACATTTGCTCCAATATCACGCATGCTCCTTTGAGTCTTCCCGTGTTGGATGCTGTAGTGTCGAAGCACATCGCCTTGACGGTATTGGGAAGGCCCCATTCATGTAGGCATTCATATACGGCTACGGCTTGCTCCTCTCCAGAGCTGTTTGCTATTACAGGAACTCCCAGCAGCTGTTTCTTTTCGCCATATGAAATAGCAATAGCTATTCGCTCACATTGTTCATTTTTTAAAACCCCCGGTAAAAGTTTACCATCCCAATGAACAACCACGGGCTCTTTTCAGGAATGTTTACTTTATCTAAAATTTTTTTAGTAATTGTTCTCTGAACATTTGCCTTCTATAATGTAATAAAGTTTTCGAGACTTTGTAATCAAAAGGGTCAAGGTTTAGTGCTTCTAGAGTAGCTATTAAAATTCTCGTGGCATTTCTGTCGGATACCTTACATCGATCTAACAAAATGGACAATTTCATGTTTAAAATCTCTTTAACGCCCCGTGCAAATGAAACTTTTATCCTCTTGCTCTCAGACGGTCCTGGATCTTCTGCAGCTTCTTCAGGGATGCCCATTTCCTCCAAGCTCTCAAGTTCCTGGTACATGTTGTCCTCTTCAGTGTCTTCTTCTTCTTCTCCTTCTTCGAACTTGTCTTCATCATCCGTCTCTAAGAAGCAACAAAAGAAAGAGAAAAAAAATTGTATAAAAACGTGTCGTTTTAGCAGAATAGTAGAGGAGATGTGCCATATATGGAATATGTTCTTTATATGGAATACCCTAAAATTTCACAAACCAAAAGTGGCAACACCGCAACAGCATTACCAATAATATTCTTCCTGCTAGATGTGACTTATAAGAGTCGTTTATAAACCGCCGAACGTACCTGTCGTTATTTCGGAGTGCGATTTGTTTTTACCCGACATTGTAATTTATTGGAGGTATGTATTTGAAGTTTTGATACACCTAGTTAGAATAAACACGGGAATGTTTGATTGTGTCTTGTATGTTTGTATAACATAAGTTTAAGTTTCTTATATTGCAATTTAAGATTAGCTTCTTGTAAACCCATGAGTTTGGTCAACAAAAAGAAAGATGGCCGGGTACCTTATATGGAACATATCGATGTTTCAATTATGGAATATTCCATATTGCGTACACACCGTTTTTTAAAATTTAGTGAAAAAAAATGCAAAATCTTTATGAAAAGACTATCCAAAAATTAATTATTATGTAACCTTTTTTTACAGAAAAGTACCATGGGTCGTAAAAAATGGAGAAAAGAAGACATGGTTCGTGCAATCGAAGCTGTGCGAAGTCACGAGATGGGATACAAAAAAGCGTCAGATACATTTAATGTTCCACGAACTACATTATTCCGTCTATCAACAAAGCGAGATGCAACACCAGCCCAGGCAGTTGAAACAAAATTAGGAAGATCCGCGGTTTTACCACAGCTGTTAGAGGAGAAATTGGTAGATTATCTGCTTCTGATGGAAAAAAAGTTTTATGGATTAACACGAAGTGATGTCAAAAGGATGGCCTATCAGCTGGTTACATTAAATAAACTACCAAACCCATTTTCCAAAGATAATGAAAGCGCTGGAAGAAAATGGTTGGATTTATTCCTGAGGCGACATAAGGACAGAATTTCTATCAGAAAGCCAACTGGGACATCCATCCATAGAGCCAAAGGCTTCAATAAAGAAAACGTTACCCACTTTTTTAATATTTTGGAGGCAGAATTCGAAAAATACGAATACCCAGCGGATAGAGTATTCAACGTGGATGAGACTGGCCTATCTATTGTTCAGTCCAAAGTACAACATGTTCTTGCACTTAGAGGAACAAAGCAGGTAGGAGCCTTAACATCTGCAGAAAGAGGTTCCTTAGTTACGGCAGTCTTGTGTATGAGTGCGGGAGGATGTTTTGTTCCACCATTTCTAATCTTCCCTAGAAAAAATGCCAATGCTCTATTGGAAAAGGGTGCTCCTCCTGGATCAAAAATTGTTTGTCACTCTAGCGGGTGGATTCAAACCCACATTTTCACTCAGTGGTTCCAACATTTTATTGAAAAGGTGAAACCATCACAAAACGACCCTGTGTTGCTAGTGTTAGACGGACACCATACTCATTGTCGCAATTTAGAAATGATAAACTTGGCAAGGCAGAATTTTGTTCAAATAGTGTGCTTGCCCCCTCATTCTACACACCACATGCAACCATTAGATAAAACGTTGATGGGACCTCTGAAAGCTCATTATAGTGAGGAGTTAAGATTATTTTTAAGATCGAATCAAAGAGCAGTCACACATTTTGACATTGCTGAACTATTTGGAAAGGCTTACCTAAAGGTGCAAACTGGGGCAATTGCCGTTAACGGTTTTAAAAAAACAGGAATATTTCCTCCAAATCGTCATGTTTCCACAGATAGCGATTTCCTTGCTGCAGAACAAGAAAATATCGAGGAACAACAAAATATTGAGGAAGGAGCCACAGCAGGTGAAAATATAACCGACAATAATGAAGAAGCAAGGGACTTTATTGGACCCGAGAATATTTCTCCGGTGCCAACCTTTAAGGCAAAAAAAGGGCCGCAAAGAGGAAGGGCGCCTGGAAAGGCCGCAATTATAACTTCATCTCCATTTAAAGATGACCTAGAAGCTTCAATAAATTCAGTCTCTTCAAAAAAAGCCAAAACAGTGAAGCGTAAAGTGTTAGCGGAATCATCAGATGCCCTAAATCGACCATCCTCTAGTGGCCTTCATCTTCGTCAAGCAAATCCTTCAAAGAAGAAGGCGATCATTCAAGATTCCTCCTCAGAGTCAGAATCCGTTAATTTCAAAGACAATTCTTGTGAGGATGATGACATGGAGGACCTTGGAGTAGACAAACCACAGCAAGATAATGCTACTTGTTTCTATTGTAATGGACAGTTTTTGGAGGATAGAAAAGGAGAGAAGTGGATTGAATGTATTTTCTGCAAAGAGTGGTGTCATATTGACTGTTCGGGATGTGAAACTGATGTTTTCATCTGTGAGTATTGCAAAGACAATTAGTTTGTTTTGACAATATCTACTCATCTCTTGAGTATCGAAACGTTCCGATACCTTATTCCTACTCTAAAAATTGAGAATCTTAATTTGATTTTTTTTTTAAATTATTTTTTTATATTTTTCTTGTTCAAAGTTGAATTATTAATATTTGTTTTGTTAATTATGTTTTTTTAAATAAAAAATGTAGTTTAAAATCGTTTACTTTTTTCTTTTAAATAGCATTACCCGATTCCATATTGGGATCATAGTATATACCATATTAGGATCCTATTCCGCATTAGGTACAAAATTACCCTTTTTTAAAGGTTATTTTTTAAGGCTCCCGATATACGAATTTTCTCATTTTTATAATTAAAACCTGATAACTAAACCACTAAACCATGTGTAAAAAAAATAAACAAAAGTTCTTTTAAGAAACAAAAAAATTACAAGGTAAAAACAAAATGATATTCCATATATGGCACATCTCCTCTAATAATACATAGGTACTAAATTACCTACTTTTAATAATCAATAGGTATTATTTTAAAAATATAAACTCAATCATAAACATGCCAAATGATGCTCTCATGTACAATTTTCTTTCAATTATAATGAAACTATCTACTTATTTGTTTATCTATTTTTTAGAATTATAATAATAATAAAAACTCACCAATATCAAAAGTTTCTTCTTGGATTTGTCTGTTGATTTTTGCAAGTTCCTTTTGCGCCTTGATTTCCTCAGCTCGAGAAAACTTGAGATCCACTCCAGTCATGGCACCTGGGCGGCCCTTCTGCCTCTGGTTCACGAGAAACGCCTTATCTTCTTCCGATTTCGTTAGAGCCAAGGAATCTTTTTGAGCAATATCAAAGAGATCATCTAACTTTTCAACAAACTGTCTAAATTTGTTCTTGACCGTTTCCGATGTTTTCTTCCGGTCTTTTTGAAGAGTTCTCCACTCGGCGTGAAGTTTTTCCAGCTTAGTAATTGCATTTTGCTCATGTTTAGTCGGGATTCGAGCTTTCTCCCAAAAAATGAACACTTCTCGTATGGTCAGTTTTGCTGATTCTCTTAAAGTTAATTTCACAGTACGTAAATTATAAAATAAAGCACACAAAACTTGACGATTTGAGGGTAGTTTACAACCGGTGATCTGGTGAATGGGATAGCCCACAAGAAATATTTTATCCTTGGTCCGGCTTTGTACACCTGATGTGGATGCCATTTCAGAGTCCAATAGGTAAATAAGAGTTAAAATATCTTCCTTAGATAATTGTTCGATCTAACCAGCTCAAAGGCACTTTAGAAATTAAACTGAATAAGTAAAAGGTCGGTTGTACGCTGAAGTAAAATGGCCATCCCTAAAATAGAAATTAGATTCACCCTCCTTTTACCTGTCAAACGGGTCTTTGGTAAACTAGTCAGGCAATCCCCATATAATAAAATATTAAATTTGAAGAAAAGGATCTTCATATTTGTAAATTGAGTTCTCGGAATTAACATTAACTATGTAAATTACACACTGTTGATATAACGCTTGAGTGTCTGCTTCCCTGTGATGAACATCATCCAGCTTTGTCAGCCGCGTTTCCGTTTTTCCTGTAAACTACACTACCAGTCTTATTCCTATAATTTTAAAAGAGCGGATTATAAAATAATGTGAAATAACTTTTAACACTTAGTTAATTGAGAAAATGCCGTGGGTTCCGCCGGGGACGAAGCTATAAATGTTTCTAATGAGCTGTTAATCTACGGAATCAGTCAGTTCGTTCCTATTTAAAGTCTAAAGAACCCGAAATCTCCAACATAGTTGTTTGAGAAACACGTTTTCAGATCAAAGTAATAAACATAAATTAATCTGTCAACGTCGCTACGAGGTCTGCGAATCGGCAACGCTGCAATATAGGAAAAACGCCGCCTGCGTTCAAGAGTCCTTCAATCTTCTAGCGTAGCGATAAGATATTTTTATTCTATTTTACTGGCAAAACCGCCGAATGTCTGGCTTATGGTTAGTTCAGTTCAGCATTCTAGTTCTTGGAAAACATCAAGTCTCAGTCAATTAAACATAAAAACGTGCTATATTCTAAACTAAATAATATTAAATTCACGTCTACGAAAACCGTTAACCAGTAGCTTCGCAATAGGTTTGCTGCTTTAGGAATATATAAATTTGGTTCTGTGATGTTTTAATCGACAAACGGCAATATCATTTAATGCTTCAACGGGTGCTTCCATTTTTTAATTGTCAGAAAACAAGTATGGTTGCAAACCTGGGTGGACGCGACCTCAAATGGTTGGTCAAGAGTGTCCAAGTGACCACACGTGATTGGTGGACCTCTTAGGCTAGAGCGCTATAGCGACATAAACATCTCAGTGTCCTGCTAGACGTTCACGTAAGCAGGTGCTTCACGTGGGTTAAACAATAATAGCACGTGTTTTGATCTGACATGTGTGTCAGGCAAAGTGATTTTCGTAAGTAATTACATTAAAATGCATAAAATTATATGAACAAAAATGAAAAATTAAAACAATATCCTATCAGTAGTATAATAAACCTCTCAAAAAAATTATATTGTTACTGTGTTTTTTAATTTCGTAACATAAAACTAAATAAACCTTAAGGTGTCGGAATTTGGTACAGTTACGTTATTCTTGGCACAGTATTTTTACGGTCTTGTTATTATTAATGTCTCTTTGCTCACCATAAACCTGGACGAGCCAACCCTTAAACGTCCTTGTGTGCAAGTAAGAGAGTTACGTCTGTCGCGGGGACCCTCGAACCATTCGGAACAGCATCAGACCCGTGTACTCGAGACTCGGTCGCTCATTCTCTGGTCAAGGTTTCTACCTCAACCGTACGCATCAAAATTATCAGGTCTATTTTGATGCACGAATGTAATTCGGTAGAATATTTCTCGTTTAAACTATAATTTCTCTCTTTAATAAAATCCATGAACTGTCTCCATATATACTGGTGGTTTAGTAATGTATTTTTAGGTTTACTTTCGGTAACTTTCTCTAAAATTAAACTTAATGAATCACTTCCAAATCGCGACATTTTTACGACTTTTTAAATTTGATTTATGTATGTCAAAATGACAAATACATAATATCAACACAATAATACACCTAAAAGGTGCTATTGTAAATATTAATTATTGTTACTTAGATACGGACCTATAGGGAAATTTTCGACGGTACATTTTCGCACCTACTGGGCAATTCTCGTCAAAAATTTCCCGCTTCATATGGTAGTTTTTACACATGAGAGAAATATTCGAATGTAACAGTAATTGATATTTTGGGGACGTGTGCCCGGTAACAGAGGTTGCCATTCTTTTAAACGTACGGTAAAAGCACCGCGAATTTCGCAGTTAAATAGACTACATTCTTTGTGTTTTGTTAAGATCTGTACGAAGCTGCACCTCAGGGTTTTGCAGCTCGCATAAATACGTGAAATATTTTATTATATTCTAGTTCTGATTCATTTTCTACGGTAAAAAACAAATAAATCCTAACGGTATCTCGGTGTAGTGCTCTAGGATTATTAAGATAATGTATTCGTGTTTATCAATATAAGAATTGTAATATTGTAAGGGTGGTGAAAAGTGGAAGAATAAAAAAAAAATAGCAAAATAAGTTGTGTTTAATTGATCTAGCAACAATAAAATGAACCAACCTTATACTGTGGGTAATACAGTGTCTATGTGAGGCCAGGACGAATCCCTGTCTAAAACAATAGTATTCAAATTTACTTAAATATGTAATAAAAAAAATATCATAAAATTAAAGAACAACTTTTAATGCTATTATGAAGCATTCTGCCGAGTTAATATTCTGAAGCGCAGTTGTTACCCTAAATATATTAAATATGTCGAAAATAATTTTAACGATAACATAAAGGAATTTGGGAACTTTGTTAACTCGCGAAAAGGGAACAATTGTGTTCCGAATTACATACATTTCGATGGGCAAACAGGAACGGATGGGCAATCTATAATGGATGTTTTCAGACGCACTTTCAAATTGTTTACAAGCCTGATATTGATCGCAACATTTTTCTTATGTGGCAATTCTTTGCATTAAGTCATTGTTTCAGTCACCTTTAATACTAAACAAAATAAAGGACCTGGTACTGATCGTATAACCAATAATTTCTTAGTAAATTTAGCTTATTCCTTAAGAGTGGTATTTTTCCAGATCAATTAAAATACAGTTTTGCCACTTCTATATTTAAGTCCCGAAGCCAGCCAGATGCTAGAAATTATAGACCCATTTCTATTTTGAGAAAAATTCCTAAAGGATTTGAATATCATATGAAAGACTTAGTAAGGTCTGGCATTCGTCAGGAGCAGCTCGGTTTTTGTAAGGGTAGATAGAACTGCCACAAATATAATGATATTTAAGCAGACTGTTGCGAGCATCGCAAGTTCCCTCGTATAATCGATTGTTTACTTTAAATTTTCAACCCGGATAGTTCTGTCTATTATAAATTCAAGTGACTCATTTTTTGTCGCCTACCTACTTTACACACCGAAGCAAAAATCAATATTCGGGGGTGGGTGCGGCAGACGGGCGGCCAGGGGTAGAAAGAGATGTTGATCTAAGAGTCGACTAGTAAGAAGAAAACCCGGCGTCCAGCGTGCTCCAACGCATATTAAATTCGAAAAATCTTCTATTCCGCACCAGGAAATTTACTTCTTATTTACCTATTACTCCGAGCCAAGAGGTAATTATATTTTGGCATCCATTCCGAAGATATTCACTAGGTAGTAATGCCACTGGCGTGTACGCGCGCACACATTTTTAAAGGAATTCGGCTCTTGGCATCTCCAGTACTGCCTTTCTGTCGTCATTCGTTACTTTGTGTGTGCAGTGCGTGCATAGCGTGAAATAATAACACTACGCCATAATTTATCGTTCGTTTTCTTTGTTTAGTTAGGTACTTGTGTTGATTGTCAAAATACTTTGGTGAGTAAATACATATATTTACTTTGATCACACTGAGATAATAATTGCATAAATTAGAGCCTTCTTATATTCAAAACAGTTCTGAGAATACCTGGTTTGCTTTTCGCATGTTTTTACACAAATATTTCAGAGTTTTTGTCTTAATTAGGTCAGAGCATGGGGAAATCGAAAAGGAGGGATAGAAGCCCTTCTAGAGAAGAGGAAAATTTGCGGAAACGCATTAAAAAGTTGGAAAAAGAGTTAAATAATCGAGATTCATACCGAAAAGATAATAACCGGGGCCGAAACCAAAGCTATTCTTCTAGTCGGTCTCGGTCGAGATCGCGGTCGCCATTGAGAGACGATGCCGGTAGTGGGGACCGCTTCGGGGAACGCCGACGTCACAGTTCTCACAGTCGTAGTGGCAGTCGTAGCGTAAGTCCGAGAGGTTCGGTGTACAGAGCTACTTGTCGTCATCGCTTTAGCGCAGACCGAGGCTTACACAGCCCGGCGGACGCCAGGAAAAGTAGTAACCGTTGCTTGGACAGCGCGGCATCTACCAGTGGCGTAGGCCAACAAATGATGAGCGACAATAATGTTGAGTTGAATATTTGCAATACAGACGAAATTCTTACATTAACTGATCCTGACTTACATATGGAACCTGATCTTCCCGAGGACATCTTGCAGATCCTTGGCGATGATCCAAATCTCACTAAGGAAAATTCTTTTACTCTGCATAAAGCAGTACAGTCAAGATGGTCACATATCTTGTGCCAAGGCCTTGACAAGGAAAATATAAAGGAATTAATTTCCCTTCATTCCATTCCAGATAACTGTAAAAGTTTGGAGCCTCCAAAAATTAATCCAGAAATTCTTCCTATTTTATCGCAAGCTTACAAGAAAAGAGATTATTGTCATAGCAATTTTCAGGATCAAGCAGCCAGAGGTTTGTCTGCCTTGGGAAAAGCAATAAATGTCGTTTTAGAAAATAGCAAGGATCCAGTTAAAAACCAGAATAATTCAATATTACCTTACCTAATAGACGCAGGTCGCCCCTTTACTAATCTCTTTTACAACATTTCATCAACTAGAAGAGTTCTTATCACACAGAATCTTAATAAAACTATTAAAGATACAGTGGAAAAGATATCTCCCGGGGAGTTTCTTTTTGGTCCTGAACTTGGAGAAAAAATTAAAACCGCAAAAAATATAGAAAGAGCTGATAAAGATATACAATCTTCTCTCGGCGGTACATCTAAACCGCAATTTTATTCAAATAAAAGAGGGGGGGAAGCAGGTCTTATAACCCGTCCTACCCTCCAACTCAGTCAGTCAGACAACAACCTCAGATGTCTGGGAATTCAAGCCAGGTCCATTTAAACAGTCAACGCCCGGCTTACCGCAGGCAGGAGGTGAGGCCACTCAAAGGGCAGTACTCCCGTGCATCCAAGGGCCATTGTCCTTACAAGCGCTAATGGTAAGTAAACCCGCTGGACGGCTGGCACTTTTTTACACTGCCTGGACAAAAATAACCCAAAATAAATCTGTTTTGTCTTGGATTTGCGGCTACAGGATTCCTTTTATAAGAAAACCATGTCAACAGGACATCCCAAAAAATCGACCTTTATCAAGTCAAGAATTTCTACTTACGGAAAAGTCTATAAGTGACCTTTTGGACATCGGTGCGGTGGTTCCATGTATACCTCAAAAGGACCAATATACTTCAAAATTTTTTTTGGCCGACAAGAGTAATGGCAAGAAACGTTTTATATTAAATTTAAAAGATTTAAATAAATCCTTAGAGTGTCCTCATTTTGAAATGGAGGACTTTCGTACAGCTCTGAAATTAATACAACCGGGATGTTTTATGAGCCAAATATGACGTCAAAGATGGATGCCGTCTAAAAAGGGCGCGTTTGTTTAAAAAAGTCGGGAACGGTAATTTCGGAAACGTCCTCGAAATGATGATGACGTTCCCGAGATGACTATTTAATCACCAAAGTGATATCTGTTATAGCATTGGTTAATTAATTTAGTGTATGTTAAGCTGACATAGTTTTTAATAAATGTTTTATTTTCTTTTAGCAATATGGAGTCTCATGAGGCTGAAAAAATACAAAAAGACCGAAAAAGCAACTTAAAAAAAAATAGTTCAGCTTATTTGCGCCAACCAGAAAAAGCTAATGCCAAAAAAAAGAAATTTTTAGGTAAGATGACAGAGGAAGAGAGAGAGAATAAAAGGGCTAAGGATAGAAGCGTTCTATCAGAAAAAAAAAGCTGAAAAGAAAGTTAAAAACATTGCTGAGATGATTGAGAGAGAAAGGCCAAAGCAGAAAAAAATTTGGAAAGAAGCATCAAAAAAATACCGAGAAAAGAAGAAGGCATTATCAATAGTAATATGTTAAGTGCATGTAAAATTGCTGAAAATCATGCATGAAGGTTTGTTGCCCTAGAAACAGCTTGAATGCATTTTTATTGTTATTTACCAAAAAGTGCCCGACCGAAGGGAGTTGCTAAAATTAAACGTAAGTATAAAACTTTATTGAATAGACTAAAAAAAAAAGAAAAACGAGAACAGGAGAAAACTCAGGTACCAACTACTCCTAACAGCAGTTGACACATGGATAAAAAATGTCGACGTAGCTCCTAAAGTGCGCAAGAATCTTTTATTTACCGAAGTACTGACTACGCAATTAAAAGAAAAAGCCAGTACATTAAAAAAAAATTCAAGAAGAGGGAAGTCTTCCAAAAATGTGTTAGCGGTAATATGGTAGGGAAATAAAAATTGCTTCATATGGCTAAGATTTTTTTGCCAGAAGAGAGAACCAGTACATCGATTCTGAAGTCTAATACCAAAATTCGTGAGGTTGTTTTGAAGCCTGAAGTTCATCAAAAAGTTAAAGATTTCTTCAAAAGAAATATCAGTAGGATGTGCCCAGCCAAGAGAGATTTTGTGAAGAAAAGCGGTATTAAGAAACAAAAACTCCTCCCTTTTTTCTCAGTTAAAGAACTGACGTCAAAATTCGTTAGCGAAACTGGAATAAATTTGCCTTATGCGACATTATTAAGAGCAAAACCATTTTGGGTGGTAGCTCCAAAATTAAGGCACAAAAAAAAATACAAAAATTTTGAATTTAAACTGAACAAATTGAAAAATTACAACAGAAAAATCAGGGGAGTGTAGAGAAAAATATCGAGGATTATAGTTGCGACATAACTTCTTATAACTGCATAAATGGTTTGTGTGATAAATGTAAAAAGCCGATGATACATTTACTATGCCAAAGAAAAAAGTCATACGACTAGAAATGAAAAAAATATTAGAAACAGTTATTCAAGATGATAGCTCTAATGAAAACGCAGATAATATTGAAGAAAACAACTCAGATTCATAGCTATTGAAAAATTATTTGACATTACAGAAAGGATTACAAACGTAAATGCAAGAAGCGAAAACCTATAACATAAACATCAGAAAAGTGAAAGATTTTGACTAAGTACTAAACAAGAAAAGGACTGCATATGTGTGAAAGAAGTTCGAGGAAAATTCTTGTATTCTATTCATGACTATTTTTTGACAGTAAAACCGACAAGTGTAGAAGCTGAAAGGGCCCTTTCGGCCGCTGGCTATATCTGTAACTCTCTGAGAAGTCGAGAAGATGACACAATTACCACTATTTGTTTCCTACGAGACTTTTTTCAAAACCAAAATTGATTTTTTTATAATTGTTATACTTGTTGCTTAATTATGTATAACAGCGTAAATAAAGCTGACTTCATTAGAAATAAACGTTTTTTTATTATTTCTTTATAATTCACTCACTTAATCATCTTTCATACCGTTAATTTTAAAAACGACAAGGAAAAATCGTTTTTGATGTGACTAACCCGGCTGGATCCGACCGGATTAGAATGAGTGCCGGATTGCAATCCCTATCTGCAATCAGAGTAATTTTATTATTCAGATACTGGATTTTACTCTCTGTCATAGCGTGTTTAATTTGCAATGTTTTTTTCCTATTTGATGCATTTTCTTTTTTGTACTCATTTTTGTCCTCTTGATTTTATGCAAACGTCAGTTTTAGGGTCTTCATTGACCAATATTTGTGATTTAGACTTTCTTTTAGTTAATGAATAATTGGGTCTCGATTAATCCATAAGAAATCCCTCCTTCGCAACTGTCTGGTAGTCTCTCTTTGTGATAATGAGCATGATGGTCTGATATAACAAATAAGTTTTCATTTCTAGAAAAAAGAGTTCACTTGAGAATGTTAAGTTAAAATGTGTTTAATCAATGTTAAATGCAAAACTCCCTATTCCCTTAAGTTATTGCACGGTAAACTGTCTTAGGTTTAATAAAGCTAGATCATAAATCTCACTGCCATAATAATAATCATTTTCAACAGTGGGCACCACGGCTTTGTCTAGATTAATAATGTGTATAATGCTCGACCGTTTAAAGCAAAAACTATTATTAAGGGTAGATTTTAAAACCGACATGAGAAATGTAGTGGGGCTACTTTTTGTTACAGATTAATGACTAGCCATAAGCAGCGACGTAGAGAGATATTCTGACCTATGATGTATCATTTAGCCCTATAATACACCATATGTTAACTTTTTACTGTTCTAACCTATGTTTGAAAGTTCTCATCCTAATTTGCGACCTGAATAAGTTTGTTTTCCTAATGTATTTTGGGGTTACCTTTTGTTCGTTATTCTAACTGAGGCATACTAGGTATCCCGAATAAAGATTGCTAATAACTTATCGGAGAAATTTAAAGTCACGAAGGGTCTCCGTCAGAGCTGCTGTCTTCCCCCTACTACTCTAATATTTAAAATAAATATACCTATGAAGCGCTGAAAAAATTATGAGAGGGCTCTAGCAAAATGGGAATGAAGCTGAACAAAAAATCAAATAAATATACTCTGTATTGTACAGAATCATCCAACCAGGACTGAACAGGGGCCTATTTTTTGAGTTTCCCCGTATTCTTGCTAAAACCGATATAGCCATATTGTTTATGTTTTACCGTAGAATCTAATATTGACATTTAAAAAGCAACTTGATTTAAAACAAAGGAACTGTGTCGTAGAGTTGTTGTTTTTTTAATGGAATACCCTGTATATTTTTTAATTTTAGGAAAGGTCTTTCTTTCCTGACTCCAAAAATATAGTTTGTCTCTATTAGCTTAAACAGTTTTTAAGATATGAGCGATCAAATTTTTAATAAGCTCTATTCATTTTAGTTTAATATGTCTAGAATGCCTTGGAAAAGAAAAGCCCCGTAATGGCGATGCATTAAAATAACGTCTTGGAGGTGTTGGAAAATGGAGTTTCGATATGTCTAGAATGCCTTGGAAAAGAAAACCATTTAAATATTAATAATATGTCAAAGTCTATCATTTTTATTACTTAAAATGAAATATTCCCTTAAAGAAAGATTTCTTATTATCATACTTTTCTATAAAAGTGGGGAAAATGCAAGGGAAACTTAGCGGAGATATCTCGCAAAAGTAAATAGAATCATATCAGTAAACATATTTTTGACTTTAAAACGTTTATTTGAGGAGACAAAGTCATTTGTAAGACTGGGGATTCTTATTTTTCCGTGTGTTTGCATCTATCAGTGCCTTGTTTATATCAGATCAAACATTGACATGCAACGCATGAAAATATCCATAGTTACTCCACTCAGAACAACAGAAATGTTGTTGTTGAAATTATTTTCTGTATGGTCCAAGAAGAAACAGAGCGAGTTTTGGTACCGTTCAAAGAACTTTAAATCAACATAGATTAATTAATTAATTGTTTCGAATTCACCCTATGCAACACCTGACGGCAAACCAGAAGGAATTTTGGTTTCAATGTGTTGCACAAATGATTCTAGGAGAACAAGACAAACTTGACTTGTTCAAAAAAGTTCTGTGGACAGACGAAGCAACATTCCCAAGATCAGGAATGTATAATCGACACAACGTGCGCTATTGGTTTCAAGTAAACCAATACAAATATCAAACTATTAAATATTAAGGTAGAACAATAATTTGTTAAATATATGGTGTGGTATAGTTAACAATAGAATAATTGGGTAAATTTTTTTAAATGGGTCAACGACATCTACAATTTCTTCAAAATGAAATTGAAAATCCCTTGGACGAAAACGGCTAATGAGACATAAAAATCTTATTTGGTTGGTCGTAATGGCCATCAAATAGCCCCGATATCACACACAATAATGGACACATTTCTATGGGGACATTAAAAAACTGTTGTTTACCGCCATAGATGCCAAAATATTTAAAAAAATAAAGATCCACATTAGCAATGAAATTAATAGACTTAAGAGAGAAAACCATATTTTAACAGGAATTCTTAACCGCATGAAAAAGGGCTATCGGGCCTGCTTTGAAAATAATGGGGGTCACATTGAACATTTCAATTGTTAATTATTATAAATTTTATAACCTGCAGTTTTCATTATCATTGTTATACACATTATTAATATTATAAATATTTAAATTATTTTCTTTCCAATGCATTCTAGACGTTTTAAACCGAAATGAATAGAGCTTTTTAAAAATTTGATCGCTCATATCCTAAAAACTGTTTGAGCTAATAGAGACAAACTATATATTTCTAGACTTATTAGCGACAATATAATTCTCCAAAAACAATACATAGGTACATAATAATTAAGCTATTGTTTTTCTTTTGTTTCAGATCCGTTGCCGCTTTCTTTTCCTAAATATAGAGACATAGAAAAGCTGTCTAAATTTTGTGGACGTGAAGCACAAAACTACTTGAGAAGCTTGCCACATTAAACGACATGTAATTTTGTCTTTGTTCGATTTTTTGTAACTAATATAAAACGCATATACATATATATGTAAACTATATATTTCTGGAATCACGAGAGAAAAACCTTTTCTAAAAATAAAAAATATACAGGGTGTTCCATTAAAAAAACAACAACTCTACGCCACAGTTCCTTTGTTTTAAGCCAAGTCGTTTTTTAAACGGTAATTTTAGATTCTACGGTAAAACATCAAAAAAATGGCTATATTGGTTTTAATTAAAATACAGGGAAACCCAAAAAATAAGCCACTGTTCAGTCCTGGTTGAATGACCCTGTACAAGTGATAAGGTAATAATCTGGCAGAACAAAAAAATCTCCTAAATCCTGTTTCTATATTTCTGTACAAAGAGAGATGCTGGTCAGTTGCTTTACCTTAAGCCATAAAACTAAGAAAAAAAATCTGGGAGAAATGGGAGCTATGGGTATACTGCAGCAAAACCAAATACATGTGTGACGGCAGAGAATGACAGGATCTGGATATCGACATATTAATGTAGTGAATATAAATACCTAAAAAAAAAATAACAGCAGAGGAAATGTAGTAGAAACCCGAATAGTGAAGGGAAATCAGCTAAACCTAAAGTGAATACTTTGGTCAATTGATACATTCCAGAAAAAGAAACACCTAACTGTTAAATATAACTTAATGTTCAAAAGCGTACCTAGTCCTCTATGGCGGCGAATCTTATGCCAACTTTCGTAATAGGTGACCTTTTAATACCGGAATCTTACGAGAGAGGAAATACTTTCAATGCTGACGTATTCTGATTTTATTATCTAGCAATGCGAAACGACTATAGAAAACATTTTCAAAAAGCCGAATTAGTGAAAACAATCCAAGATCGACAGAGTGAGACTAAGCCAGTTATTTCCTGTTTTAAAATATACTCCAGGTAATGCAGTTCTGTAGAAATATATTTTAATCGACTGCTACCTTAACAAAGAATCTATTAAATATGCGGGAAATAAGAGATTCACTGACAGAGAAAGCAAAACTGAATACTCTTACTTCTAGGAGTTACTCAACTGTTATAAATAAATAAAAATAATTTATTGGAATTACTGGTAGTGAGCGCCATAGGGGTTAGAAATCCTCCATCGTAGAGGGCAACCTAGAAGATTTTATCCAGAAAAATGTCTAGTTCGTCAAAAAATGATTTCGTTTTCATTATCCAGGACAATGAACTCCAGTTGTCCAATCCTCGAAAAACGATTTCATTTTCATTTAATGTAAATGTAATGATACACAAATAAAAATGAAAAATGTGAAGGGTTAATTTTTTTTCGGCAAATAGCGAGTCATACATCATATCCTATCAGTGCGTTATCATTTTATAACTCACCAGTGTGTTATTAACTAGCTTACTTATCTGCAATCACATAAAATAATCACTCTATAACTGACATGTTGGATATAACAATTGTGTCGAGAAAATGTCACTAAAAAAAGTTGTCTTCTCTCAAAATGTATAAATTAACTAGTTTGATAAACGCTTCAGATTTTATAAAGAACTTTAGCCTTATCATTTATTTTTGGTTCTTTCTGGGCTGGTTAAATTAACCTCTTATTTTAAACATTTATTTATAAAACAAATATTATGCATTTACTGATATGAACTTATATAAATAAACCCATCCTATAAACGCATTAACGGGTACAACGTTGAAGCATCATATCAGTAACATTAAACTAGAACTTCACAAGTTCCATTTAATATTAATTAAAATATCAGTCTAATTAGTCGCTGGCCAGTGTGGCAAGTGTTACTAATTTGATGTATTTCGCTAGAGGCTAAATTAAATTTCACAGAGAAGAGCTCCTCCATAAATAATCAAGCAAATTTCTCTAGACTGCTAGAATTTTCACTCGTCTGTATTCTTTTCAGAAAGAGTTTAAATGGTCAAGTTAAAGAGGCTTGTGTCAAGTTAAATGTGCTGGTATTAAACTAGTAATATACTTTGTTTAAAAGAGCTAATTGCACATTAATAGTATATTACGTTACAAGGCCGGAAAGTACTCCTTTATTGGAAGTATGCGAGTCTTGTTAACGTACTTTCGATGTGTAACGTACAATTGTTTTTTTTTCTAATCGATACCAGGCCAGTGGCGTACGACAAAATTTTGATATTGGCTTACTATACTGGTATAGTTTTAGACAGTTAAAAAGCTGTATAGCCAGGAAAATATTTAATAAACTGAAATATTTAGACAAAACAAATAAAATTTTAATGCTTCCGGTCTAGACCGGTAAAGCGATATTTTCCGGTTAAAATAATAATCTAGAAAGTGCTTGCTTTCCGGTCGATTGAATGACAAACTAATTTTTATGAAGTTTGTGCTATTATGAGAATTTAACATTTTAAAATCTTTGTTGTTTCTTATTACAGTTAAACAATACCTCTTTTCCATCCTGAACAAATCCTAGGAAGTTTGACTACACATATTTTACTAACCTGAAAATCTTAACCATTTCAAACAAAAAGGTTCTATCTAACCTGTATTAAATACCTGAAAAAAAATTTTCATTCTTAGTTATGTTCGGCAAATTATATAATATCATGAAGCAAGTAAGTTTAAAAATATTATTTTAAGGAAAAATAAATTAGAATTTGTGTAAAAATATTTGGCAACATTGTAGGCGTAGCACTAACCTCGGCAAAAATTCAATTAACGTATTGACCGTTAAAGTCATCTGTCGTCGTATTAAATCCGGCCACCGTTTGCGCTGTATCATATTCTTCCAATAATATCCCTAAAAGAATAGTTGAGAGGATCAGGGATTATCATTCCAAATATAAAAATCTTTTGAAGCTGTACAAAGAACAATCTAATGTCCCAAGTTACATAAAAAAAACCGAAGAGTTCAAAAAGAATTCTGAGGCATTATTTGACATTGAATTATGTTAATGCAATTCGAAAACTGTACCTATGAGAAAAATAAGAAAGTATCTATAACATCACAGAAGTGACTGGAAAATGATAATCGTAAATATTGACAACAAAATAACAAACAGACCGAAGAAAGGGAAACAAGAAAATTACGACCAGAAAATAGACTACAAGAAGCTAGCAGTTCTAAAATACAGAAATTTAATAAACCCAATAAAGAAGTCGAGATTACAGAAAATCCCTAGAATTAAGGTATAGTTGGGCGGAGGTCTCGTCCTTATATCAATATTTATCTTAACTGTAAAGGTGTCAATTAAAAAAGAAAAAAGTTAATTTTTTCCTTTATAAATATACAGGGTGTTTCCTAACTACGAAACGAAATTTCCGAGGGTGATACGTAAGGTCGATTTAAGAAAAAAAGTTCCTATGACCATATGTTCGTTTCTGAGATACAAAAAAAAAACGGTCATAAATGTCCTTAAACCGATTTGGTTGAAATTTGGTTCAGTTATTTAAAGTAATAAGGCGCTTATTTAGCCCTAACTAGATTGAAATTATTAGGTCCAGTGGCGTCTCAGTGGGCACCACAGCCAATTATTATTGAGAAGAAAAAGTACGCCACTGCCTTTTTTAAAGTTGTTTTATTATTTTTATTATTTATTATTTGTTTTATTTAAGCAGCCACAAACACAACTTTTCGACTTAAAATGATGACAGTAAATGAGCAAAATGTCCACCTTCTGATAAAATGCACGACTGCAATCGATTTGTTATTTACTATCTGACACGTTCAAAAATACCTGGAGTATTCCTTATGACATTGCAATTGTCAATTATCCGATTTCTCAAGTCATTCACATCTAGTACAGGAGTTTTATAAACAAGAGCCTTCAGATGAGCCCATAAATGGATATCTAGAGGATTATTATCAGGACTGCGGGCTGGCCAATTTTGAGGTCCTGCACGTCTAATCCAGGGATTAGCAAGAACACTAAAATGAGCTGGAGCCCCGTCATACATAAACCACATGTTAACGGTTACATGTAGGGGTTCTTCTTCTAACAAAATGGGTAAATGATGTCGCAAAACGTCCCTGTAGGATTCACCTTTTAATCTTGGCGGTAAAAAAATGGGCCAATTAGGTAGTCACCAAAAATTCCTACCCAAACGTTGAGCGAAAATTGTTGCTGAAAATGACTTTCTCTAATAACGTGAAGATTCTTGTCGGCCCAAAACTGGTCATTGTGAAAGTTCATAATAGCATCTTGTGAAAAACTTGCCTCGTCCGTAACTAAAATATTTGGTAAAAAATTATTATTGTGTGCCATCCTATGAATCAGCCACCTGCAAAACATTGGGGGCGGGGGGGGGGGGGGTGATATGGGTACAGAAGGTTTCTTTTTATAACTTTCCAAACGGTTTTTTGGGGGGCTGATTTCAAGCTGCAGTGCAATCTTACTGGTACTATTTGAAGGATCTGCTTCTATCGCATCAAGTATTCGCTTCTTCTAGTTCAGGCGTTGTTACAGTTTCGGGTCTTCCACCACCTGTATTTTTATTAAAACTCCCAGTTTCACATAATCTTGCATGTAGCGTTCTAAATGTTTTAGCACATGGGATTACTCTGTTAGGATACCTGTCCTGGTAAATTATCCGTGCTTCCACCGCTTTCCATTTGCTAATCCATAAATAAAGTGCAAGCCAGCCATTTCAGTGCGTTAGTACAATTGTTCATGATGGAATCTCTGCTAATTGACAACTCTGAATTTTACTGATAATATGACAAAACTATCACTGTTAGCTGCTCTTCAAAGCAGGTAGGTAGGTACTTCATTTGGCCTTGGCAATAAATTGTTATAAATAGAAGATATGGTAAGCCAAAAATGTGATAATAAAAGTAAACCTATTGAAACCAGTCGTGCATTTTATCAGATTTCGCTCATTTACTGTAAGGTCGAAATTGTTTATTTTTTATTTTTGGTTGTTGTTTTATGTTGTCCCTGGATAGCTCTTAGAATGGGTTAAAGTGATTTTTTTTTGTCACAAACGAAGCCAGATATGAAAAAAACACAGGAGACCAAAAAGTTGTATTTGTAGTTGCTTAATCTGGACAAATGAAAAAACTAGAAAAAAGGGCAGTGGCGTACTTTTTCTTCTCAATAATGATTGGCTGTGGTGCCCACTGAGACGCCACTGGACCTAATAATTTTAATCTAGTTAGGGCCAAATAAGCGCCTTATTATTTTAAATAACTGAACTGAAATTTCAACCAAATCGGTCTAAGGATATTTATGACCGTTTGTTTTTCTAAATTTCAACGCCCTGTATCTCAGAAACGAAGCAACTCTGGACATATGTTCATAGGAACTTTTTTTCTTAAAACGACCCTACGTATCACCCTCTGAAGTTTCGTACCGTAGTTAGGAAACACCCTGTATACATAGATAATAAATTGTATTCAATCGAAATTATCCCACCGATGAGAAATAGTTGTTTGGTGGGCAGTTACGTTTATTTACCAAATATATTATAAAATTAATTAACAATTCCACTTTTCCTTGACTTAAGCAAAACATGTATATTTAGGATAAATTGAAGGGTTGATTCCAAAAACCAGACAAGTCCAAAAATTCGTTTTTTGTAAATACGCCGCATAAATATATAGTAAAATCCCGCTAATATTTCACTCTAAAATGATTCTCCAAAATCTCGACCAGTCCGCAAATATAACGAATCAAAATATGCTGTATTCCACAAAAAAAAAGACAAGTCCCTATCGTTTCTTGCAAAAACCAAACTAGTCCGGTGTTTATTGCAAACGTTTTCGGACGGCATATGCCGCATGGTCATGAGCCATTGCTTGTGCAAATTTCAACAAGGTTGTTACAGTTATACAAATAAGTTCTTATTAGAGAGAAAAAGCAGTTGTTTTTATTTGTCCGTATCAGTATCAGTATTGAACTGCGCTTGCGCAGAAGCGATACGGAACTTCCAATACCCTACGTTGAACGTATAGTTGCGACACCCGTAGCGTATCGCTCGTATCGTTTTTTTTCCACGCACCCCGGCATCCACATAACATAACCCCACTTTTTGGCTTATCTGAAGTTCTGTTGTGGTGTGAATTTAGAGCTTGCCCGGAAGGCTGCTAAATGTCAGAAGTTTGTAGTTGCATTTTAAAATGGCTTTTACCTTATCCACACCTACACTAAAACGAAAAAGGTTGTATTATAGCCCAGAAGACGATTTAGTCCTGTTGCGTGAGGTAGCGGGACACAATCCGTATGAAGACGGGGGAAGGTGGTATACCATTAAAAAGAATGTTCAAGAGACAACAGGGAAGGCCTTCAAAAAAAGAAGTTTACAAGACCGTGTAACTAATTTAACTGAAAAACACCAAAAGAGGATGGAAGAAGATCAGTTCAAGTAAGTATTTTTAGAGAAAGTTAGTTTTTACACAATATAGAGTCAAACAACCTGGTATTCCTTATCTGAAACAAAAAGTAAAAAGATAGACTAGAATGTGATAGCATGGAGTGCTTCGACCAAGTTTTGGCTACAAATAGGTACTTAATTTTATTTTTAGATCTGGAATAGAAGAAAATGTCACAGAAATTAATGACCCTCTTATTTCTATAATACTCTTAATAAAAGAGTTTAAAGGTAAAACTCCAAAGGCTACTCCCTACCAAATTGGATACAAAAGGAGGGAGGCAGCAGCCAATCTGGCTTCTGCTAATCTTTTTGAAGGTATTTGATTAAAATAAATTATGTGTTTTATATTGTCCATTGAAAAATTTATCTTTGGAATAACCATACCTATTACCTATGTATTAAATCCAAATATCTATAGCTTCCTGTGGGAAAGTTTTTAAATTTTTAAAAAGAAGGTTCTGCAGTTGATCTATATCGTCGCCCTTCTCACGAAGTGACCTAACTAACATATTTGTAAAAATTGAGATATTTTGGGGTCTAACTGTTCTCATGTAACTCTTTTGTCTCACGAAGTGGCATATCTCCATGTCTGATGGTAGGGCCTGCACAAATTATAATTTATATGGACTATCTGCAGAAACCCAACAGGTCTATTCCTGAGAAAAACTATTCACTTATAGGTTCAGTTGTCGAGAGTTATTAAGTAAGAGAGCAGTGTTTGTTTTATTTCTGCAGTGTTTAATTATTGGTATTGGTATTTGTTTTTATTTTGGGGTGTACCGGAATCCAAAGGTATGTACCTATGTATAATGTTACTTGATGTTTCTATTCTATTACGTGTTCCAGAGTGTGTTAGTTAAATAAAGAGGTTAGGCCTGTATAGTAACGCATTAAAGGTACCTTTATAAAACAATATGTTTACCTATTATATTAATAATAATAATAATATTTTTTTTTTAATTTTTACAGACGCCTTATAAGCGTTACGTCATAAAGTGTTTTTTAACAAAATATGAAAATGGCTCCTTTGTTTTCAGATTTTGCCATAAAAATGGATGTTTTGGTTATGTGGGAGGAAGGAACAAAAAATATTGTTGATTCGAGAGAACTAAAACTGATTGGAAGTAAATCTTTTTCTGTTGGTTGTCACGTAAAGATGCTTTATGATGGAATATGGTATAAGGGAAAGGTAATCGCTGTGGAAGACGAGGAAAGCCAAAACGTAAAAGATGACTATACTACTGATTCTGACGACCATCCATTAGGCAAACTTAATGAAATACATAATAATCGACTAGACAGTGACGTAGAATGCGATTCTACAAGTTCAGATGATGTGCCAATAGCTAAGTATATTAAACCAACCTCTACTGCAGCTCCCTATACCAATAAAAAGCTGGAAGATCGGGATCCTACTGTAGATCCTTTCTTTGGTCAATGTGAATTACCTTTTTGCAAGGACGACGTATGGAGTGCTTATCATAAATGTGAAAAATTGTTATGTTACGATCATTTTTTGAAGATGTGATGTTTTGTTCTCAACATGGAGTTAATAAAAAACATATTACTGCTGAATATCGGATAGAAAAGGACGTCGATGGACAACATCACACTCCGGAAGAGTATGTGGTTGAAGGAGGAGAAAAGGAAAGTGAAAAAAGACAGAGAAAAGTTAACAAACAAAAAATAGCCAAAATATTAAGAGACAAAGGTAAGGAGTACATAAGCCCTAAAACTAAGAAAATCGTCCCTCCACGATGTGTAAAACAAAGATGCAATAGCGTTATATGCAAAAAATACGGTAAACGATGCGACCAGATTAGTGAAGAGAATAGGAAAGATGTTTTTGAGAAATATTATGCATTAGAAAGTTTAATGCGACAACGGGAATTTTTATTGAGGCATATGGAACGAGAATCTACACACAGAAAAACTACCGGAAAGCCTAATTCACGCCGAAGTTACACGGTGAACTATTTTCTCACAAAAGATCAAAACCGTTATGCTATTTGTAAAAAATTATTTCTCAACACATTGTCATTATCAGCTCGCACTTGTAGAACAGTTTTTGACAAGCTGGCGCCTAGTGGAATTTTGGAGAAGGACAATCGAGGGGGAAGACAACGAAGCGCAGAAGAAAAGCAAAAGGAGGGATTCATTCGAAGAGAGATTGAACTACATATTGGAAGATTTCCACGAGTAGAGAGCCATTATTGCCGGTCAAGTTCTTCAAGACAATATTTACACCCCGATTTATCTCTGCCCAAAATGTATCACATGTTTTTAGACCACCTTGAAGCAACGGGTTGTGGATATAAAACCAGTTATTATACTTACCGCAGGGTATTCAAGACGCAAAATTTGTCATTTCACAATCCTAAAAAAGACCAATGTTCTCTTTGTATGACGTACAACCAGGGAGATGAAGATGTAAAACTACAATTAGACGAAAAGTATAAGAAACATGAGAAAGAAAAGAAGAAAGTTCGAGAGCTAAAATCAGTAGACAAGGAGAGAGCTAAAGAAGATGAACATTTTTTGTGTGCAGTTTTCGATTTGCAACAGGTTCTTTACGTACCTATTAGCAAAGAAAATGCCATCTATTACAAGAGCAGGTTATCAACTTTCAACTTTACGTATTACAATATTGGCAACAGGGACTGTATTTGTTTTCCGTGGCATGAGTGTCTGAGTAAAAGGGGTTCTTCTGAAATCGCCACTTGCATATTCAAAGCGTTGTAGTATTATGCTAGGAAGGGCACTACTCTAGTTTCGTTATATTCAGATGGGTGCTACGGTCAAAACAAGAACTCGATCGTTGCAGCGATGCTACTCTATGATGTCAATACCTTTGATGCTCTTAGAGGAATTTCTTTAAGATTTCTTGAGTCAAATCACGGACAAAGTGAAGGAGACTCTGTCCACAGCGCGATCCATACGGCAATATCTGGAGCTGGGGATATCTTTCAACCCTTACAGTTACATCCCATAATGAAATTAGCAAGACGAAAGCAGCCTTATTTAGTAGAGCCCATGAATTCATTAGACTTCATCGATTTTAAGAAACTCTCGCAAGAATTAAGAATACTCTCTGTTAGAATGAGTGAAAGAGGTCAACATGTCAAATGGACGGAAATGAGAGAGTTTATGGTTACAAAAGACGAACCCACGAAACTTTTTTTTAAGTACAGTCACTGGGATGATAATTATGATGCCATAGAACTTAAAAGACTTAAAATAAACATCAAGGAATCAAAGCTTTAACCATTAAATAAAGGGCCTGTTAAACTTTCAAAAAAAAAATACAATGATTTAGTTTCCCTATGTGAAGGCCTTACGCCGGTGATTCGTCTGCCCGAAATTCCACAGTTTTATAAAAACTTACCCCATGAAGTAGATTAGTTACGATCGTTTTTTTTAAATTATAAAATTAAACCTAATAAATAAAAGAGCTCTTGGTTTTGTAAACCCAACGTTTTATGGTTTTGTTTATTTTAATTAAAGTTTAATACAATATGACTGTTGTTTTATTATTAAATATAATGTAATTTTCTTGCTTCACTGCAAGCCACTATATATACTAAATACAAATATTTCTCACGTAGTGGCATATCTACAAACATAACCAAAAATACAAACTATGTGTAACTTCTTATAGGTGACACTGTCATTGACTTATTGTAAGCTATATTAGCTAACTAAATACAAAAAAAGAAATTCATAGCTTCAAAGCTAAATTGACTGCGTTGTCTTAAACCCAACTCATTTTCGTTTTTTAGCTCTCCTGCAAAATTTGCCAAATGCTAGTTAGGCCCCTTCGTGAGAAAGGCGACGATATGTATGTATGTATGTATGTATGTATGTATGTATGTATGTATGTATGTATGTATGTATGTATGTATGTATGTATGTATGTATGTATGTATGTATGTATGTATGTATGTATGTATGTATGTATGTATGTATGTATGTATGTATGTATGTATGTATGTATGTATGTATGTATGTATGTATGTATGTATGTATGTATGTATGTATGTATGTATGTATGTATGTATGTATGTATGTATGTATGTATGTATGTATGTATGTATGTATGTATGTATGTATGTATGTATGTATGTATGTATGTATGTATGTATGTATGTATGTATGTATGTATGTATGTATGTATGTATGTATGTATGTATGTATGTATGTATGTATGTATGTATGTATGTATGTATGTATGTATGTATGTATGTATGTATGTATGTATGTATGTATGTATGTATGTATGTATGTATGTATGTATGTATGTATGTATGTATGTATGTATGTATGTATGTATGTATGTATGTATGTATGTATGTATGTATGTATGTATGTATGTATGTATGTATGTATGTATGTATGTATGTATGTATGTATGTATGTATGTATGTATGTATGTATGTATGTATGTATGTATGTATGTATGTATGTATGTATGTATGTATGTATGTATGTATGTATGTATGTATGTATGTATGTATGTATGTATGTATGTATGTATGTATGTATGTATGTATGTATGTATGTATGTATGTATGTATGTATGTATGTATGTATGTATGTATGTATGTATGTATGTATGTATGTATGTATGTATGTATGTATGTATGTATGTATGTATGTATGTATGTATGTATGTATGTATGTATGTATGTATGTATGTATGTATGTATGTATGTATGTATGTATGTATGTATGTATGTATGTATGTATGTATGTATGTATGTATGTATGTATGTATGTATGTATGTATGTATGTATGTATGTATGTATGTATGTATGTATGTATGTATGTATGTATGTATGTATGTATGTATGTATGTATGTATGTATGTATGTATGTATGTATGTATGTATGTATGTATGTATGTATGTATGTATGTATGTATGTATGTATGTATGTATGTATGTATGTATGTATGTATGTATGTATGTATGTATGTATGTATGTATGTATGTATGTATGTATGTATGTATGTATGTATGTATGTATGTATGTATGTATGTATGTATTTGAGTTTTGACAATGTTAATCGTCTTCTCCCAGGACTAGCCCTACATACGCATTCAAATTATAACAATCATCAGCACAACTGAGCATAAAAAGAAACAGGTTATTATAAGGATTTCTGTTTTGCTGACTAGGCATCCATACTGGTATGGTATGGTGCCAAATTCAAAGAGATGTAAGACAGTTTTATGTCTCAGCTTATTTGATAGTTCTTAGTACTTTTTTGGATTACCAGGAAAACCCAAACATAATAGTTGTGACTGATATGGATACAGTTGAAAATCTACAAGAAGAAGAATATGATATACAAGACAACAATAAGGAACAAGGACATGACTTAAATAACAAAAATAAGGAAAAAGAACAGGAGATAATCAATAAAAATAAGGAAGAGATAGTCATAAGAGGAAAGGGTCGTGGAAGAGTTCGAGGCAGAGAGAGAGGGGGTTTAATTGGAAGTAAGTACCTAATTAATTCTGGTAGTTTAATATATCATGCACCCTACAATATGTTTCATCTGAGTTTGGTGCTCATTGATAATTTCATTTAAAACTGATGTTGATACTGAGACAAAGTATAATCTCAAAAATAACTGAACGTCAAAAAATTAGAGCTAGCGTCAAAAAATTAGAGCTTGTTAAAAATTTCTTTTACAGTCCTTTCTTACAGTGTGCCACACAATCTTGTTTAACCTCGACTGGACGTTTTAGAAATTTAAAAAAATGCTAAATATCTATTCATTTTAAGCCTCTCTAAGCCATCCATGTTCAAAATTTCAGGATGGAGTACAAAAAGGTTATTTTTATAACCTATTTGTAAAATGATTTAAAAATAAAATTGATCATCGGGCACAATAAAAAAACTGTCTAAAAAAATATTTAAAATAATATATTATCTACTTATATCTTTTTACTGTAAGTTGTTTTTGATTATTTTCAATTTTGCATTTTAGCAGCCTCAAAACCAAGATGCAGCTTAAAATATTCGTCAATCAAATTTTTAGAAAAGAAAAATGATAGATGGTGCGAGCTAAGAAAAAGAGAGTTAGATTTAGAAGAAAAAAGGTTTTTGTTGGAAAAAGCTGATCGGGAAAACAAAATTGAAATAGAAAGAAAAAGGATTAAAATGGATGAAAAAAGATTACAAGCAGAGCTGGCCATATTTGCAAATCAACAAAAACTTATGGAAATTGCTTTTGGTGTAAAAAATAGGAATGAGTATGGTCAATCTAGTTTGTCCCCATTATAAGTGCATATATACCTACCTAGTGCTTAGAAGTTTAGTTTATAATCAAATCTTCAGTATTTTTTATTTGTAAGCAAATCATAAGTTTATTTTCTTTGTTACCACTAACATTTTTATATTAGTAGGTACATTTGTATTTTTATGGTTAAAATGATTTTTGATTCATGACTGATCAGCTCTGTTTATTAATAGTTTTCTTAAATTTGAATTACAAAGAATTTTAACAGGATTGAAAATGTATTCATCATAGAAATATATTTCTTGTTTTAGTTTAACTTTAAGTGATATTTTTTAAAGTTAGATGTTGATTAAATAAGACTTAAGAGTATTCATTTGTTAGTTACCTACTTAATTTTGTTTTGACGCCGCGACATTAGGCAAAAAGCTTCCAACTCTCATTTATAAGAGACTGTGCTTTTAAGTTTTCTTTTAATGAAAAAAATCAGCTGATGGGTTTGTGGCAATTTTTCAATAAATTATTTTTATGTCATTTTTTAAGGGTTGGTAGGTTTTTGCAAAATGAGGAATACGTGTTTGTTAAACAAAATTATTCTAACCCCAAAGCAGACATTTTGTGGATTGGTAGCTTTTTACATAACACTGTCCATTTCTTATTCGATTTTTCTAGAGTCTATTTAAATTTGGTTAGTAATATGTTGGTTAAAAAGACTTCAAGTATTATTATTAGTTACCTACTTAGTTATGTTATTAGATCCTTTTGAAGTCTATTTAGATTTTTTTTGTTTTTATACTCATTTGATAGAATTTACTTGGTGCCTTGACAAATTAAAACGAACTTTTTATTAAAATACTTAATAGTTTTATTGGAAACCTAATTATAATAAAGTGAGAGAATATTTTTATTTGGAGGGCTCCAAACTTTACAATAGTTCTAAATATTCTTCTAACTGTGGGGGATCAAGACCAAAATACTGATTAATGTTTCCTCCATAAAGGCAAGTATGACAGTTTGTTAATATAGTTGCAACTTTGTACATTTGGCCAACTTCCTGCCATAAAAGTTTTTGGTTTTTTTTGAAGTTCAGAAAGGCAAATATTTGGATAACTTTTCCAAAGCCCCACTCAGCAGTAACTCTCATGGCTCTCATCATGTTGCTAAAAATTTGCCTTTCTGCATTCTGATTAATCTGATGCCGTGTAAAGGGAAGTGGTAGTAATGCATGCAAAGCATAGCCTTGATCCCCGTACAAAACAAAAATCTTCATTTGGGAAAACAACATGATTCTGGAGTTCGTCTAGGAACCCCGATTCTCTCAAAATAGCAGCATCATGGCGCCTTCCAATGTATGGTCCTTTGAGGCTTATTATTAAGCCATCAGGGCACTGGGTACTTTGGTACTTTAAACAATGCACTTTTTTGTGTCCTGAATAATAATCCTCCTGGTTGATGCTTGGGCGGCAAATGGCAAGTACCATCTATGAACCCCCAACAATTTCTAAGTGGGCATCCTTTGTGTGAAACTGCCTGAAAAAGAAAGGCACAGGTTTATCATAGAAGTAAGTATCTTTGAATGCACAAAACCAAAGTAAAAATAAACTTACTTGTGCATATTGCCTTAACCTATTTTGGTTAAAAAAATGATTGTTTCCTAAATTGTCAAGTTTGTGCCCCCATTGTTCCTCAATATTCATAAAAACAAAGTTGCATACTCCTCCAATAACAGTTGACGAATATCCAAATATTGATTCTAGGTCAAACAATCTGTTTGGATATGCTAGCCTTCGCAGAGCCATACACAGTCCAGTATTTGCTGAAAAGTAGAAACATTTAAACTTTAATGAATAGAAAGTTACTACTTAGTAAAGCTATATCATTCGTGCACAGTAATTAAGCCTTAACGTAAACACTTACTCGACACAGAAACCCTGTTTACCACAATGTTATCAGGCAGCCTTAATGCTCTTGCCAATCTCGGAATGTCTCTTTGATCAAATCTGAACATCTTCCGATAAAGAGTGTTGTTGAAATCTTCTAAATTATATTGTCCGTAAAACTCGACTCGGTTTCCAACCAGTTGCAAAATATGCATGACCAGGAGATCATCTATGTCATCATCATTGTCACCCTCATCTAACAAAAGAGGATCTAGAATAGCATCCATAATTCACGAAATCTTTATAAACAAAAACAACAAAATACGAAAACAAACAATATAGGTTATGTTATAGCAGTAAAGTTGGTTGCCTATCCTCACTGCGTTACGTTACGTTCATTTAATTTGCTTTTAACTCTTATTTAACTAATCACGTATAACGATACGTTCCGGATACTGATATTGATAAGTATGCAAATGTGTGGTGCTGCTTTGTCTCTCTATTATTTCTCATTTTACATAATTCAGGACAATATAAATCCTAA
Organism: Polydrusus tereticollis; assembly: GCA_963920685.1. Taxonomy (NCBI): domain Eukaryota; kingdom Metazoa; phylum Arthropoda; class Insecta; order Coleoptera; family Curculionidae; genus Polydrusus; species Polydrusus tereticollis. The sequence continues at coordinate 60,682,877 of OY987328.1, forward strand.
CAAAAAAACGAAGAAGAAGAAGTCAAAACAAGAAAGTGTAATAAGAAATGCAAAAGTGAGAGGTAAAGAGCACGTACATCATGTTGGAAAATTGGTTTGACAGAGACAAACCGGTGAAGACTGTAGGTAAGAAAAATACAATAAACAGTATTTATTTGCTACATTGTGGCTTTAATATTGGTCCACAAATAGATAGAACTTTGTCATTTTCTGCGACTTTCGTGCTTCTTGCTTCTACCAATTTCAGCTTAAAAATTAGGTAATACCTAGTGTTTTGTTTTAGATGTAAAAGGTTTCACTGTTTCATTACAGTAGGCGTTGAAACACGACAGGAAATTTTGAATGGCTTTAATAACCTGGCGACATAAGAAGAGCAATATTCACACCTCTGTGGACTTATCGGTATTTGTTTAATTGCAAGAAAATGACCAAGAAAAGCAGACTCGGATTCAAGAAAAGATCACGGTGCAGCCTACATATACAAAGTCCGTAATAAGGGTAAGGATGTCTCAGTCTGTCAAAAAGCATTTTTAAGCTATCATGGAATTAACAAAAATATACTTAGTAGATTACAGCAGAGCTTATTAACCAGTGGAATGTCACCCAGAGGCAAGCAAGGCCGCTATACATCTATTCCTAAGAAAATTCCTGACCATGTAAACCATCTTATAGAAAACCACATTAACTCTGACCAATGTAGGAAATCTCACTATTCACTTAGAGATAACCCTCACCGTAGGTACCTTCCTGAAGAACTGTTGCTGATATGCATAGACATTTTCTCCAACTTTATCAGATAAACATTCCTTACTTTTTATTTTTAATATCTTTAATATTCACTTTGGGTATCCAAGATCTGACACCTGTGCAGTATGCGATTATTTACAACAAAAAAATCAATGCAGCTACTGATACTGAAAAACCAATATTGGAACGAAAAGGCTCTTCACTTAAACATAGCGGAAGCGTTTTGGAAAGAAAAAAGAAAATTTATTATGAAAGCTAAAAAGAGAAAGATTACGTGTTTATCCTTTAACTTTATGCAGAATCTTTCGCTCCCACATATACCAAGTGGCCCTGTTTACTACTCTCGGCAGATATGGTATAATGTTTTTGATGTGCATGATTTGTCAAATGATAATGTGATAATATACAGACACTTAGAGTCGGAGAGTAAAAAAGGACCAAATGAAGTTATAACCATGCTTTTAGATGTGATAAATAACATTCCTCACGAAAAAAGACATTCCGAATTAGTTCTGACCTCGGACGGCTGTCCAGGACAGAATAAAAACAAAACAATGATGAAGTTTCTTTACTGTCTAGTTCGTATTTTAGAGCTTTTCGAGAAAGTAACGTATCTATTCCCAATGACCAAGACTGTGGTTTAATTGGTAATAAAAAGAAGTTAACACAAAAAGCAGAGATTCCGGAAACATGAGACAAAGTAATCAAGACTGCAAGAAAGCATACATCTCCTTTCAATCTTAAGGTACTTAATCATGATGATTTCTTTAACATGATGCAAACAGTGGAACCTTTCTTTTTGAAGACAGCTAAACCTCCGTTAAAACTTGAACAAACAAGAATTATGATATTTGATCAAGATGAGCGTGATGTTAAACTAAGGAACTCATATTATGGACCGTGGGAACGACATATAATAGTAAATAAAATATTTAAGGATACTATTCATACCCTTGATATGCCAAAGCTTTACAAATCAGCTCCTGGACTCCAACCAGTCAAAATAAAGAACCTAATGATATTGGTACAATACTTAGAAAACCCTGAATAATATAAATAATAAAAGAATTAACATTTTATTCCGACACATCTGCAGGTCAAACAAGAACTGCTTTTCATCTATAATATTAATGCTTGATCTACAAGAATTTTCCAACATTGAAAAAATTAACTACACATTTCTTACACCCAGTAATACACACATGTAGTGTGATAATGATCACTCTGTCATTGAAAAAAGAAAAAAAAAATATCCATGTCCGATTGAACACCCAAGAGACTGGGTAAACCTTGTGCGCATGTGTGGTATAAAAAAAGCCCTTCGCAGTAGTTAAAATGGCTCGTAATGATTTTTATGAATTCTCTGCGCTTCTAAAACGTTCCTTTAACAACTTAATGACGTTTTCTGACCTGATCTAACCTAACAAAGAAAAATAAATAAAGATGGCCAAAAGTAATTATATAAAATGGTTGTAATACTAAAGAAACGAGCGTAATAAATAATAAAACATCTCTGAATGAAGGTGAACCGTTTCAGAAATTAAGTTTTTGGGAAAAAGAAAAATTTGGCCAAAAACGTTAAAATTTCCTGAAAAGGGCAAATCCTATAAGTAAGGAAAACAAAAGAATCTTATTGAAATGCTGCCTTATGTTAGAGAAACGTTCCACGATTTTTATAATAATTTAATTACAACAGATGATGTCAGAAACGTTCTACCAAATAAATCTGATGAGTCTGAAGAGGATTAACAAAACTTGTTTAGAACAGGCATCTTTCTTTATTAAATTTCTTTTTGTAAAGCTAACTTGTTACATAACAAAAAAGTTGCTAATTTTTTAAATACAATTTTGTGGAAAGGGTTATATGTACCTTTCTTTCTAAAACAATCCATAGTAATCAAAAACTAGATATATTTTTGCAAAAATAAAATCCGCATGCAAAAAAATAAAAGCAGTTTTTTTATTAAGAACATGAACAAAATCATTAAATCTAAATTATGGAATTTTTAAAACCTAATTATTTTAAAATCAATATTTCTTTGATATTCTCCATTTCACATTCATGCACCAATTATACGTAAGAATATGTTTGAACCGATCCCGGTAATCGATTAATTATTAACAATTACCAGAGATATTTATCAATCCCGTACGAAACCGCAACAGTAATGAGTTGCCGGCGCGGCGTAATATGCCGCGCATCTCGATAGTACCATGTCATAATACTATAACCTAAAGATAAACCCACGCGCCGATACGACCATCGCTCATGGACCGTCGGTGACGTCACATAGAGACCTGATTTTGCACGGCCGTCGATCGAACAGCGAATAGTTTATGCGCGTGGACAATGAATCAAAATAGTGGATTGTTTACTATTTTCATGATACTATAACCGTTTTTAAAGCAGTATAAATATTCTTTGGCAGTATTCTAAGTTCTAACAGATCGTTTTAGTTCAACCGCAATTTATTGAGCTATATTTGGTTGTTGTAGTTCCAACAAAAAGACGAGCAAAAGCTAAATAAAATGTCGGTTTTTTACATTTTCCAAGGAAAAGAAAATGTGTAACAAGTGGATTCAAAAATTCTGCCAACTACACAAATTTAATATTAAGACTTTCAGACTTTCAGATGATTAATTTTTATTTATTAAGAGAAAAGTTATTGGAATTACCAAAAGCTAAATTGAAACTAAAACCAGATACGCTTCCTTCTTTGCACCTGGCTTCGAAGATTAAAGTACATATTGAACCTCCAACAGGAACAAAAGAATGATAAAAAGAAAATATTAAAAAAATTGCAGGTAAATATTTATCGAACACATGTAATAAATTTAATATGCGTGACAATTGTTATCCATAAGTTAGCAATAAAAAAAAGGGATTCCTTTTTACTTTACAAATATGGACGTCCATTGTTTAGTTGCAGCCAAAATGAACTAAGAAACTGTAAAGTACAACACGAGGCTCAACATGAAACTGAAAACCAATTAAAAACTGAAGATGCAGAGGAAACCATGTCGGTGACATTGACCGAAGAAAAAAAAAAGCATTTCGACACAAACTAAAAGGTAAGAAAATTAGCAAAATGTTTTATAGGCTATATACTGGTTATATTACTGGCCTACTAATTTTAGCTCTACTGAACTTTTGGAAGATATTAGGTCACTCCAAAATAGTAACGCCCATTTGAAAGAATGTTTACAAAAGGATAGACGAGACCTAAAGTCAGTGGAAAAGTATTTACGAAATGCCAAATCCGAAAGTTAAAAACAGGAAAACAGATTCAGTAGTCTGTTGACGATGTTGCTTTGGCAATTTCAATTTATGCGGGAGGCTCAAGAGCATATAAATTATTAAGGAAGCGAGGTTCCCTCTTCTGAGGGTGCCAACCATACGGAGATGGGCGAGCAAACTTAAGATGCAGCCAAGTATAATACTGTTAAAAAAAAAAAAAATGCCATTCCACAAATAAAATCATTTTCAGGTACCGTAACTTGGGGATACTTTAAATTCCGGGTATATTTTGATCGAAACGTCGTTATAATTTTGAATCCCAATAGCGCCGCCATCTTTCCTGCCATGCGCGCGGCGTGGCTTCTATCAGCTGCATCATTGTTCTCGGCGGTCAGTCAAGTCGCTCCTAAGGTCGAGACAACACGTACCTCCTCCAGAAAAATTAGTTTGTGTACCCACGTGATTTGCTTACATTATTTTAGCTGGAAAACTTCATATCCACAGCGGTGAGTAATTAAATTTATATTATGGCTATACTTGTGTTGTCTCAGACATGTATTTAGCAATGGTATTAACAAGTATTTGTCGTGAATTGGTATAAATATATTTACTGTGAAAGATTTTATTTTAAAAGGGTTAACTTTGATCAGCACCTGGGGCAACATTGATCGAGTGATCAATGTCATCCCATCGATCAATGTTATCCCAACACATAGGAAATATATAACCCAAACTAAATTAATAAATTGTTGTTATTCAGAAATGCCTCGTGCGCACAAGCGATTACTCGGCAGTCGATCATACATGGACTATAGCTCAGAAAAGTTAGAACAAGCAGTGGAAGCAGTTGTTGAAGGTACATTGTCAATTCGCGAGGCCTCAAGACGATTTAAAATTCTATTTGGAACCGTCTACAAGTAATACAAGGAAAAGTATGGAAGAAAACCAGGCCGCCCAACTGTTTTTACTGAACAAGAAGAACTGCCCATCCTTCAGTCAGCAGCCAAGTGTTCGTATTGGGGGTTTCCATTGAATCTTATGGATATACGGATAATGGCAAAGTATTTTTATTTATTATTTAGACAGAAACGGGAGAACGGCAAATAGGTTTAAGAATAATATTCCTGGAGTGGACTGGACATATAGTCTTCTTAAAAGGCATAAAGACTCATTTGGACAAAGACTAGCGACTAATATAAAGCGAGCGAGAGCAGAAGTATCAAGAGAAACTCTAGGAGCATTTTATGACAACTTGGAAAATACAATAAGAAACCTACCACCTTCCAATATATTTAATTATGATGAATCTAATTTATCTGACAACCCTGGCAAAAAAAGAGGAATTTACAGACGTGGCGTAAAATACCCGGAGAAGGTTATGAACCACTCAAAGAGTTGCACAACAGTTATGATATGCGGTTCGGCCGACGGTACTTTGTTACCTCCCTACGTTATTTTTAAGAGTATCCACCTTTATGACTCGTGTAAAGAAAATGGCCCACGAGGTCTTCCTTGTTGCGACAAACCATGTTGCAATTTAGGTACAAGGTACAATCGAACAATAAGCGGATGGATGGATGCTGTTACTTTCCGTGATTGGTTTAAAATCACTTTTCTACCACACGCCAACCGTTTAGAAGGCCGAAAGGCTTTAATAGGTGATAACCTATCATCACATATGGATGATGACGTATTAATGATGTGTGCAGAATATGACATTGATTTTATTTGCTTAGTACCAAACTCTACGCACCTCTGTCAGTCGTTGGACGTTGGGTTTTTCCGTCCAATGAAAGAAGCTTGGCGTGCCACTTTATCGGAATGGAAACTACAAAATATAAAGTTAACAACTGTTCCCAAAGATATTTTTTCCAGCCTTTTAAAGAAAACTTTAAATAACATGGATGCCAAACCTGCAAGATATAGTTCTCAACCAAGAAATGAATTTGACCATATAACATCAGCAATCAAACGGAACTTAATAATCTCATTTCGTTCTTCTGAAATTTATTCACTGGACCGCCAAGAAGTTTTTAAAAAATTGCCACATGATGAAAGTGCACTTACTACTTTGTTAAAAGAACAAATATTTGGCGTCTCAACTCGGCTACAAAGAAAAAAGAAACGGCTCGACGTTGCACCTGGTTGTAGCATATCTACAGCTACGGCGGCAGCTGCTTATAAGTCCACTGCCAATTATGACAACGAAGAAAATTCTGACAGTGAAGCTGATATTCCTCTGATACAGCTTATACCAATGCAAGAAGAAGTTGATCACTCCCCCATAATATCAACGTCATACGCTGAAGAAGAACTTCAAATTGAGCAAGAACTCGATAATATTCTAAACCATGACGATGATCAGGTACCTACAAGAATCTTCGAAGTTGGTCAGTATGTTTTGGCAAAGTTTCCTTCCCAACGAGGAAAGAAAACATACAAATACTTGTGTAAGGTGTTAGAAGTCGATCCAGAGATTGTAGTCGTGGGTATAAAATCTATTGGCAAAAGTAACAGGGTATTTAAACTTATGACTGATGATGTGTCCGTGATCAAAAAGGAAGAAATAATCGAGATCCAGGGCAATCCTTCAGAGGAATTGGACTCTGATATGAGTTTACATTATGCATTTAAAACAGACATTTTTTTTTCTCAAAAAATACTGGATTAGAAAATTGCATATTTTCACGGTGTGTTTGTAAGCAAAAACCGATATATTATCATGTTTTTTTTGCTCCATCTGTATTGGAAAAGAAAAACGAGATATTCGTATTTGAAAAAAAAAATATTGATCAAAGTATCCCCATGTTACGGTATATTAAACATTGTGTTAACTTTATTTAAAAATAACACATTTTCCAAAATGGACAGAGCATGCGTTTTGTTATTTTATGAAATGAAAATTCAAAGTTCTTACGATTATGACAAAAAAAAATGATACCACTTTAGGCCCTACTAAATATGTACAGGTTGTTATGGCTAAAAGGATTTGTGAAAAATGAAAACAGCCTGTTTTTTAATGATTATGACCGTAAGTGAAAGAGAAGAAAGTATGTCTGACATAGATAACATTATAATAAACAGACGTCAAAAGAAGCAAAATATTTACACTAATTCGTACACTTATACCACTCGTCCAGGCTCTTCGCAAAGTTCAGATCCACCTAAATGGTCATACACAACTTCACCATACAGCCCTCCTCCATTAGCAGATGTAAACCGTTCAACTTATACCCCTTATGAAGCACCAACTCAACGGCTTGAAATACTTTCAAATGAAAGTTTACCTGTCCAAATCATACAATCAGGTCCATCATCAAATATACAGCCACAATCTCTTGTCTATACTCAACTACCAGCAATATCCCCACAATCTCATGAAATGTATAATAATTCTTTGCAATGTCAACCACGCAAGTTTCAAAATATTATGTATGAGGCATATAAGCATGCATAAAAAAATTAAAGAAAAAATGTATGTACCTGGTAATAAATGAGTGATAAAAAATATAAAGCTTTATTTACCTAATCATATCTTTCAGAACTTCATTCAGTGCCAAACAGACTTCAATTATTATGCGTGAGATAAGTGGACTCGATATTTTAAACAGATAGTGTAAAGTTCTGAAGCTGTCACCAGTAGCTAAAAACCTTTACGTCACTGCGAGTCGTATTTTTACTGGTATAGCCTCTTTCCAGTCAGTGTCTTGTTTTGCAACCATCGGAGAAATTTGTTGTAAAAGATTCTCAAAATCGGCATATGACATCCGAATGAAATTATCGATGGTTCTGCAAGAAGCTCAGCAAGTTGGTTGTTCATGGAACATGCAAACTGGATGTACTTTTAAAATCACCTTGTCCTGTTTCGATGAATAGTCAGCATCCAGCACCTTTTTGCGCCATTTTTTTTAAATCACTTTCGTTTGGTACACCTTTCTACAAAAACTAAAAGCGCTGTATAAATAAATTGCTGCGGCTGCGATGGTTTTCACATCCATCATCCTCGTCAAATGGTCAATGCAGATTGAGCCACTACACCAACGTGTAATCACTGTACTTGTTTTTTGCCCAACTCATTGGCCCAACTAGTTGACCAGACGTGTACTGGGGCCTTTAGGCTATAAGGACAGAAATAAGTAGTTTTCTATTTTACTGCCACATCGGGGCAGGGTGATTCTTGGTTAGGAGTCACACTGCTGAACTAGAAATTTATATTCGCGACTGAATTGGCTAATTCGAATAGGTTCTGTGCTCATATTCATATATATCTCTTCCGCTAAGACCCACCCCTATTGTTTCCTACCATTCATTAAATAGAGATTTTTGTGATGTATTTTCTGCAGATCCCTGCAATGTACTTGACTTATAATTCCAAACTTTTTGTCTTAGTAATTTATTGTTTAATACTTTGGTGATTGTGAATTAAAAGTATTTTCTATGTATTGTCTTTGTCAGCAAATGTACAACTGTACAGCTTCTTTAAGAGGCTGAAATCAGGTTAACTAACCTGTCTTCGATGTTCTAAGCTTTCGAAGTGGTGTTTCACATAATGATCGCCGATCAAGTGAATGGCTCTTCTTTGGATGGAATCAGTGGCGACTTTTTAATAAGAGCTGCAGCACTACTTCAAATTTTCAACAAAAATAATTACTTTATTATTATTGTTTTCATTCTTGATCTTAATTAATATTCCAGAGTAATATGTACCTATTTGGATTTCGTTTTTAATTAATACTTCTTTTTGTATGAACGAATTCGTCGGCTATGTTAATTCGCACACCCCGTTGTCGCTGTTGAAAGCACCGCCATGCACGTCACCCGATCATTCGCAGTCGAAACTTTAACGTCATCCCTAATAAAACTCAGCGGCGCGCGGCGGTATGGAAATTTTTCCTTGAGCTGACCAATCAGAGTGCCATAACTTCTTGACATTAGTACTGTACTTGTTCCCGCCGCGTTGGGTAAATGTATTCTTGAACCGAGATTACTATATTTGATGATTTACCATATAAAAGTAGTTTATCTAGGAATAATTTTGCCCATTGAGGAATTCACCCCCAAAAATATTTTGTTTATGTTAGATGAGACGCGAATAGGTTATGGTGCAAGAGATTAGTAATTTTGCTTGTTAAAAAATTGAAAATGGACGTTAATTATATTATATTAAAATAAAATTTTTCGCGTTTTAAGCAATTTGGTAAGTAATGTTTGCAAAACATAAAAACTGTTGCTTTCCATAGTAACTTTAAAAAAATTGTGGTTCACTTTTGACTGGATTTATATTGCCTAGTTCTAACATTACTGGATGGAATCCAGCACTCTGAAAGTGTGTTTGGAAGCAGAACCCCAAATGTGTGAAAAATAGTCCACCGCTTAACGAACTTGGGCTTTATACAGCGTCAAAGTTATTGAGATCTACAGAGATTCTTGGTTCCGGAATCTAATCTAAGTGTCTGCGGGCTGCCTTAGGTATCACGCAACGTGACTACGCCAAAATTAAATATGACCGTCCTAAATCTAAAATTGGAAAAATGTACCACATACGAAAGTGAATAAATATTCTGAACAATAATTTAGAATCTGATTTCAAAGACTTTTAGAAAGACATGCCCTTCATTTTGGTTATTAGAAGAAATGCAGATATATTATATTAATTCTTATTCAAGGACAATGCACAGCAATGCGAATGATATTTACCAATTATAATAATCTATTGATATTTAAAAGGCAACACAGTTTTATTTTGATATATTCTACGGATTCTTAAGAACACCCTATTTTTAATTTAAAATAATGGAGCACACAGCCCTATTCTAACTTTTTAGCAAACTTCGTGATTTGTTATACGAAATTAGGCTAGAATATGAAAAAAGTTTGTTTTTAGCAGTTTAACGGCTTGACGAGCGACCCTTAAACACGTAAATCCTGATATTTCTGCGCGACTCTTTATTTACCAAAACCTAATAAATGTTCGGTGATTTCTCGTGATTCACTAAAATTAAATTTGCTTTCTGTTTCGTGCTCCGGGCCCCTTTATTAAAAATACGTTTATTTAACACCCGAAGGAAACTTAAATTTGTGTCGGTCTTTAAGCTCTATAAAATGAAGGTATTTGCATTGCTTAATCTTATTCCGTTGTGAAAAGGATAGCCGTCTAATTAAATTTAAGTTTTCCTGTTCTGTATTTCGAAAAATTTGTTACTGCAGGTACTAGGCGAAATTTAATAAATAATGTAAAAGACATTATTTATAACACAGTCCCATAAAAAAGTTAACGTGGGTTCCAAACCACAATACAACCGACAGATGTTATTCTCGGCACAGTATTTGTACGGTGTTGTTATTATTTACGTCTCTTGATCAACACAAACCTCGATGAGCCAGCCCTTAAACGTCCTTGTGTGCAGCTTAGAGAGTTATGTATGTCGAAAGAACCCTCGAACCATCTGAAACAGCATCAGACCCGTGCACTCGAGACTACGCCGCCAACTCTCTGGTCAAAGTTTTTACCTCAACCATACGAACATCAGGCAGTGTCCGAGATACACCATCCGCACCACTGATCATCCTTCATTTGGTTCAAGGGTCCCTCCTTCTATTCGGTAGCTAATCTTTGTTTGAGAACAAAACTAAAGGTTTGCTCATATTCGGCCTACTTTATTTAGACCACACCCCTTTACTTCTCTGTAAGATTATATTGACAACCTTCTAGCGCTAAGAAATCGCAGTACTTATAACATCCCTGAAAATGTAATCAAGTTCGCTTTGGAATATTGACAATAACTCAGTTATACACCAAAATCCCGGCACAGTTGGGAGCTTTGTCATTTGTTTTTCTGTTGTGGAAACCGTCCTTACTGCATTGGAGTTTACAAAGCCTTTTTTTGCTCAGTTGTAATGAAACCTTAATAAGCGCTAAGGTTGTTACATAGCTTTGTGAGCCTAAGAGGCCCATATGGTGCTGATTTTCTGCTACTTACTACGTTCAAGTTTTTCTATTCGGATCTAAAAGGCCACTACCACCTTCGGTAAGCTTATTAGTCCTTCTTGTACTAAATCTAAAGTGTTCTTACCTTATGTTAGCCCATAACTTTATTCAAACTGACACTAAGTTTTGTTACAGGCCTTCTAGCTTTACTTTCCTTTAGCTGCGTCTTGTTCGTTTCTTCATTCCGTACCCTATGTGGAAAGCGTTTCTGTCTTTTATTGGAGTGTATTCTTAAAGTAGTCTCTTCTGTACTGTTGGCTTCTTAAGTTAGCCTTTCTTGGCTTTCACTTCTATTTGCTGCAGACTTTTCTTTTCGAATACTTTTTTGACGCTTTTTTGTTTGTTTTTCATTGCTCTTTTCTTTTTTCATTATTTTCTCTCTTGAAAGTAGTTGTTCTTTTTCAGTTTTTTTATGTTAATTTTTTTATATTTTTCATGATAATTTAGCATTCAGGGTGGGAGCCAGTCTTTCGGCATTTTGTATGTGTGTTGTGGCTGTAATCTTATGTGTGAATTTGTTATTAGATTATTTGTTGATACGTCTGTCCGTCTGTGGTAGTTCGTAATTATCTTTGTTATGTATTGTTCAATTATTTCAATTTTCATTTCTTCATGTAGTATTTTAACGGGTACGTGTCTTTGTACGTTTGGTGCGATTCTAATTGTCCTGCTTTGTAAAATTTGTAGATTTTTTAGTCTTGTCTTGTTTGCTGTACACCATGATCAGTGGCGGCCCGTGACGGAAGTTTGTGGAGGTTCACAAGCATCAAGCATGGCAAAAAAAAGAACGAAAAATTTGCGCATATCTCCGCCCACCACTACCCCTTCCTTTTATTTCACCCCTCCGTTCCAACCACAAGATGTTGTGTAGTTAAGTCACGGCAGATATAACAATCTGCCGTGGTTAAGTGTCAAATTTACGAGTAAAAAGCTTTCCTAATTTTTATGTTCTTTTTGTACGTAGATATATGTTAATAAAACAAAATATAAATTTAAATTGAAAACTTATAACTAATATATAGCATACTTGAGAAGCAGTAACTAGAAAACTCAACAACGACAACATAAAAAAACTAAAAATATTTTTAAAAAACCGAACTGATTAAACACAGTGTCTAAAACAAAAAATGCATTATTCTGTCTTTAAGTTTAGCAAATTTCTCAGTAACTAAGTCATTAAAGTTAGGAATATCTTGCAACATTTTTTTCTCTATCGACAACATTGCCAGGGCAGAAAGTCTCTCTTGATTCATAGTACTCCTTAAAAATGTTTTTATTCTTAGTTCTGATATTTTTGTATACATTTATGCATTATGTAGCTTCATTAGCACAATAGAAGTATAAGAATAACAGGACTGAGGGCAAAAGCAGAAGATCTTGCAACACTGCATGACATACACAAGCTATGCCGCGCTTATGGAGGTGGCAGTTATTGCGGTGTCGTCCGCAAACAGATATAGTTCTGTCTGATTGCTGTGCGGAACGTCTGCTGTGTAAATATTATAAAGAATCGCCGCTAGGGGTGACCCTCGTGGGACCCCTGCTTTGATTTTTCTAATCGTTGAAATTGTATTTTCAGACGATACTGCAAAGGTCCTGTCTTCAAGGTACGACAATAATTAGCCTGATAGGGTAATTAGGCATGCCTGCCCTTATTAATTTTAGTACTAGTCCGTCGTGCCAGACTTTGTCAAAAGCTTTAGAAACGTTAAAAAAAAAACTGCTCCTGTTGACATGCGACGATTAAATCCTCCTCAAAAACCAAACTGCTCTGGTGGTAATACGTCGTTGTTTGATACAAAATCGGTAATTCTCTCTCCGAAGAAAGACGTCCAGTTAGACCTGTAGGATCTTCAACAAGTCACAAGTTGGAGCTTTGATGCAGACTAAAAGCAACAAATAAGGGCTGTCTGTGTCATGAATGCCAACCTATAACTGGTATTCCTAACAACAATAACCAAAATAATTGCCAATCCATCCCAAACGCAAAACTTAATGGATCCCAAAAATCAATGAAAAGCCTTGTTGAGCAACTACGCATTATGATAGAAACACTACGTACCGACATAAGAGACCTCAAAAATGACATCAGATTATATGCAGAACAGTATGAGAAATAAAAAGCAAAAAACAAAACATACCAAGAGGAAATCTTATCTCTGCAGAAACAAAATCACTGGTTAACTACTGAAGTAAACAAACTTAATGACTGAGTGGGAGACAAAAATACAGAAATGAGGAAACAGAATGTGGACATAGTAGGTTTAAAATACCAAAACAATTATACTAATTGGCAAAGAAAACTAAATGAAGATACACTGGGCAACCATTCGTAAAAAAGCCGAAATTTTAATCAAACTAACCATAGAACGTACAAGCAACCCCACGAAAAAAAGAGTAAAGTACCCTTCTCCAACTTAAAGAACATATTTGATAATATATATTATATATAAAGTTACAAATAAAATTAATTGAAAGAACAGTGTGGCAAGCCACATGGTCCTCAAAACCAAGATGTCTGCTTCTGACATTTGTATATTAGACTTTCTAGTTCTTAGACAATTCTTCTAAATAGGTGCTTTCTTAAAATTTCAAAAGCTGTCGCCACACGCCTGAATAATCATTTATAATTACTTTTTAGAAAATTTATTTTTTAAAACAAGTCTATCGGCTAACAATTAATTTATTTCTATTTCATGAAGAGTCCCAAAATGTGTATTCCAATGGGAGCCTATCGTCATTGAAAAGTAAACCCTCTTTAGGCATAAAAAACGAAAGTCCAAAACATGTTTATCAATCATAAAAAATACTGTTTTCAATGGTGCACCGAAAGAGGTATAGAAAATCCTGTAAGTCAAGCTGCCTATAGAAGGGTGTTTTGTCGGGAATATAACATATGACATTTGCTTCCAAAATGTGATACCTGTAAGACATGTGACGAATCCCAGATTAAAACTGATTCAATACGTTTTAAAGGTAAATAAGATGAGCTCAAAATAATTAAGACCTTACTTAGGATTCATCAAAATTGTGACGAAGTCACATTTTAATCAAACATATTTCATAGTTATTCCGCATAATTTATATTAAAGACATCGATTAAATAATTAGACTAGCGAACTAGCTAAGTGCCGGCTCCCGCAGAGCACCCAGTATAGCTCAACCAAAACCATTCCGCAGTGCGACCATGCACAGCCAATCAAAAGGCGCAATCCCCCAGAGTACCGTAGTACTGGTGGGAGAACGCGAACCTGGCTCCGGACGTTGAGAACGTCGTGGAGGACACTTCTCACCGAGACCCGGCTTAACCGAGACGTTTCACTGAGCCCTTGCCTAAATAATTTAAATATCCACCGTCGTGTAAATTTTCCGCCACGAGCCACCGATTTGACTGTACAAGTAAGTATACCTGTTAGCACCGTGGAGGGATGTAATTGTCTCCTCGCCAGAGAAAAGAGTGTTAGGTTCTGTTGAAAAAGGGACGTATATGGTCATGTGTTCTCACGCTGATCCTGTACCAACTTAAAAGTTTTTCCGAAGAACGTTCAGCATTCTTCGGAAAGCCAACAGGGAAGACCGAAACCGAGTGACCGAAGGGCTGCCGACTATCGGAAGGGTATATATGTGTTTTCACGCTGTATACACTTTCGATATTCAACAAAACCCGTTTCGGGAGACCGGCTACTTTGAAGTGTGTTTACGCTCATTGTAATCGCCTCCCGTAATAGAGCGAAAGGGAATGAACCGCAGGATGAATGTTGTGGGGACTAGCCGCCGACTGACTGCACTATAGTGTTTTCACGCGTAGTGTAGCCTGTCGGGGGTAACTACCCTGTGTCGATCACCGGAGCATCTTGGTGTGTTTTTACGCCCATTACTGCCCCGGTTACCGATTCGCCGAAACTAAGATTGACCGAATGTGTGAGGAATGTGGTGTTCTCTGGCGAGCGAAGTTATTCCGTTTCCTTGCCACGATGGTAGCAGTCCGTATGTCTGTGACAGCCCCTTATGACCGCTGGAGCCTTTTTCCTTTTTAACCCGTTGCTTTAATCCCGCTAAACACCCTGCTTTCTTGCACGCATAGTTTGCTCTATCGTACCTGTCTGCTTTACACCCTCCCGTAGTAGCTTGTTCACATAAAATGTGGAACCGCCGCACCCCCTCTAAAAACCGTATATTTTAAAGAGCATAGTCCTAGCTTCTGTATAGTAAATGTCAGCCCGAAAATAATAAATTCTATTAGTTAATAAATTGTTTAGAACAAACCCGTATTCTGCGTTATTATTTATTAAATAGGCAAAACGGCTATAGTAGGCGCATAGACCCCTGGAGTACCGTTTCTCCAACTGTGTAAAAGCTACCTATAGGTCTGGTGGTTCTCTGTTACACCCAAAAGCAACAGAGTGGCGCTCGAGAATTATCCGTCTCAAGGAAGTACAGGCCGACAAGACTGTTTGGCATTACGAACCACAGCAGGAGCGTTACAAATTGGCGCCCGAGCAGATTTTCTTTGCGCTTGCGTAGCCTAGGGCCGTTGGAAATTTTCGCCTATGCATATTTTCTTTGCGCATGCGTAGTCTAGAACCCGTGTGATAGCTTGTTTCCTGATAAAACAGGGATTTTAAAACCGATTATCGAACCCGTTTCTCTAAAAATATGAAATTACCGAAGGAAATTTTCTAGACCGGAAAAGGCATTTAAATTGCAAGAAACAAGATTTGCTTAAAATTTGGAATATTGTTAACATCCGAGACGCGAACAAAAGATAAGAAACCGATATGAATAGTTTTTTTTTAATAAAAAAAAAATCCGTGTAAATATATTCCAAATGACCGTGTAGAAGATAAGAGCTTTAGTATTAGGATATAGTGTATATATTAATTGATTTAGTTTTATTTTTATGATTTAGGATAAATACCGTTAGGCATTTTGTTTACTGTAATACAGGATAGTCCGGTGAAATTTGAAATAGGATTTAAATTAATTAGAGAATTAACCGAAGGTTTAAGTACCACCAGTTAGTAAGCAGACCGTTAAGAGAATATAATTGTGAAATTATATTTTGTTTGAGATAACCAAAGGAAGAAGTACCAGTTAAATAAACTGTAGCTAGATTTATTTAAATACCGGGGTATAGGAAAGTATTAAGAAGTTTTTTTAATAATAGGCAATAGTTGTAGATATATTTTATTAGGCATTAAGTACCAGTGAAACAAACCATTAGATAATTTTTTTTTAAATATACGATACTAAAAGGTTTAGATACCGGGTTGAAGGAAAGTTTTAGGAATTTTCTTTTTAGGTAATAAACCGTAAACATTTTTTTGATTGGGCAGTAAGCACCAGTTAAGTTAAATAAACCGTTATATATAGCTAGAATATTAAGGTGCAAATACAGGGTTATAAAAAAAAAGTTTTAGGTATTTTTTTGTAATTATTCACAATAATGGCAAACGTGAAAGCGACACAAGCTACACTGATGCTGACCGTACCCCCCACGTCGCCGTTACACCTCGCACCACCGATACCACCCGCACCACCCTTACCCCCGTCACCAAGCATTGGAAATACCGACTCACGAACAAGCTGGATCTACCTTTTAAAAAAAAGTGGATCTGGTGGCTGAAGTACAGAAATTTGGTCTGGATGACACCGGGCCTGTGGACACACTACGCAAACGCTTAGTTAAGTTTATCCGAAAGGGCCACGCCACCCCGCAACCGTCCACCCTCCCCTTTATTTTTCCTGCACCCAATGCAGCCAGCATAAGCGCGACAAGCAGCGCAACAACAACTCCGCCCTCCGTTAGCCACAGTATAGTAACAATTTCCAGTTACACCCCCGCCCAGGCAACAGTGTTGTCGACAGTAACGGCGACTAATACTAAACCTACCCCTATCATACATGTGACATCTGCCGTAGCACCTATAAGCTACATACCGACGCAGTTAGTGCAAAATCCCGTGACATACACCATACCCCCCGTATACTATAGCACCTCTCCGTCTAACACTGGTGTATATAGCACTTTAGTGACCAACCCTTGTGTACATAGCACCCTAGTAAACAACCCTTGTATATATAGCACCCCGTTTAGTAATCCGTGTGTAAATACCAACCCTTTAATATATATGCCCCCCGCTGCAACACAGCACGTACCAACTAGTATAATACACACACCGTCAGCCGTCAGACCAGTAATAAATACAATACAGCCGACTACAGTACAGGGAGGCATACCACCCCCTGCTACCACAATGACAAGCAATCACCCAGAACTTCAGGTGCACAAATGGAATGTGCACTTTGATGACCGAAATGACCCAGCAACTTTTCTAGAAAGAATAGATGAGATTTGCCTGGCTAACAAGATAAACCCTGACGTATTACTACCCCACCTACCCGAATTACTACGTGGTAATGCGGCCCTGTGGTGTAGAAATAACAAGCAAACTTGGCAAAACTGGGACGATTTCAAACGAGATTTCCGTATATTTTTCTTTCCGGTCAACTATGAAATAGAGTTGGAGGTCGAAATTAGCCGTAGAGTACAGCGTTGTAACGAACCGGTCAATTGTTACGTAACTGACCTACAAACGCTAGTACGCCGACACGGAAAGATGAACAGCGATCAAGAACTACAATGGTTATACCGAAATTTACTTCCCGATTACCGACGAAACATAAGAAAAACCGATTTCCAGGACGTTATGTCATTTTCTGCAGCGGTTAGGGAGTACGAAATCCTACTGCAGGAATTAGAAAAGGATAAACCGAGAGCAGAAGGCTCGCACCGGTTTACAACACCATCAGTACAAGCACCGATACAGCAACGAACATCACAGCCCAGGTATTTTCAAACCACATCTCATGAAAACACTGCCGGACCGAATATTGGTAAGCCGGACCGAATATTGGTAAACCGGGACCGAATATTGGTAAACCGGGACCGACGTCGACGCCCGCCACATGCTGGCGCTGCGGACAGGCTGGACATTTGCGAAGTAACTGCCCCCGCTAGATTATACTGTTCAAGATGTGGCAAAACAGATGTCATGCCTCGAGATTGTCCCTGTCCGAGGTCGGAAAACTAGGAAGGCGCTGCTCCATGACGAGGCAAGGACAGCACCACGACTCACCCGCCTCGACTGCATTAAACACGACCGACCTGACCGAAAATCGACCACATGTGACTATACATATTAATGAAAAACCAGTTTTAGCATTAATAGATACCGGAGCCGCAAAATCTTATATAGGAGACCGGCTAGCAAAAAGAAAACCGTTCTACGCACTACAACCGGTGGAAAAAACTACTAACCTAGCCCGGCTTGCGAATGGAGAATTAATGGAAATTCCCGAAGCCTACCGAACCACCTTCCGAATAGGTCCGAAGAAATTTACGGAGATAATGCACTACCTACCTGGACTTTCCACGGATATGGTTCTAGGAATGGACATTTTACAAAAAGGAAAGTTCAAACTAGAATTAGGCACAGGCACCATCGTGATTGACGACTTTACTTCGCACTCAAATAGGACAGTTGCACCCTGCAGTCCAGTAGGGAAAATCGGCAATCAACTACCGTTAACATTGTCTACCACCGAAGAGAACCGGCTGCATTCCTTTCTAAGCTACGAACTACCGTCTTTTGAATGCATTAAAGGAACAACGCCGCTTATTAAGCACAAAATTAGATTGACAAGTCACGAACCGATTAAACAAAGATACCGCCCACAAAATCCCCGTATGCAGGAAATCATTAATAATGAAGTTGACCAGATGCTGCAAGATGGGATCATTGAACAATCGAATAGTGCATGGAGCTCACCGGTAGTCATTGTCCGAAAGAAAGACGGAAAACCAAGGTTCTGCATTGATTTTCAAAAAATCAATGATATTTCTCAAAAAGATGCATATCCACTACCGTTTATAAATGCGATTCTCGACAAACTTCGAAAGGCGAAGTACATCTCCAGTATAGACCTCAAACAAGGATACTGGCAGGTACCACTGACCGAAGAAAGCAAACCAATTACGGCATTTACAGTACCAGGACGGGGTTTGTTTCAATTCCGAGTAATGCCGTTTGGATTACACTCTGCACCAGCGACGTTCCAAAGACTAATGGACCGCATCATAGGACCCGAACTAGACCCGTACTGTTTTGCCTATCTAGACGATATCATTATCCTAGGCGAAACATTTAAAGAACACCTGCAAAATATAAGAACCGTATTTCAAAAACTAAGAGCCGCAAACCTAAGAATAAATCCCGATAAATGTCAGTTTGGGCGTAGATCTTTGAAATATTTGGGACACCAGGTTACTGCTACCGGAATACACACCGACCCAGAAAAAGTAACATCCATCACGCAGTACGCAGCTCCGTCAAATGTAAGAGGGGTACGACGCTTTTTGGGAATGGTCTCATGGTACCGACGTTTTGTACCTGCATTTTCGCAAATAGCAGCACCGTTAAACATGCTACTAAAAAAGGGCCGACGCTGGAATTGGGGAGCCGAACAGCAACTGCCATTTGAAAAACTAAAAACCGCCCTTACCATCGCACCGGTATTAGCATGCCCCAACTTTAGTCGCCCTTTTACCCTACAGACCGATGCCTCAGAAAGTGGTTTAGGAGTAGCCCTGACTCAAAACAATACCGATGGGGGGGATAATATTATCGCCTATGCTAGCCGAACTTTGACTTCGGCTGAGAAAGCGTACTCCACGACCGAAAAAGAGTGCTTAGCGATAGTTTATGGAATAGAGAAAATGAGACCCTACCTGGAAGGATACCACTTTACCGTCCTGACCGACCATCAGTCCTTACGATGGCTAAAAACAATTAAATCACCGTCCGGACGTTTAGCACGATGGCAGATGTATCTGCAACAGTTCGATTTTGAAATAAAATACCGACGAGGCGTATTAAACCGAGTGGCTGATGCACTATCTCGCCAACCGAACCCCGGTGCACCAGAGGAAGCAGAAACCAATGAGTTAGCTGCTATAACCCTAATAACAGAGGACGAACAGTGTTCCTGGTATGCGAATAAAATAAGGGAGGTGAAAAATCACCCCGAAGCACACCCGACGTATTGTATACGAGATAGAAACCTGTACCGACACTTTTGGAGCTCATCAGACATGACCGAATCGGACATGATGGATCCATGGAAACTCTGTATACCGAAAACCGTAAGAACCATAATTCTGCAACCGCCGGACACATGGGAATAGCAAAAACTACAGCCCGTATCACGTTAAGATACTACTGGCCTGGTATGTCTCGCGACATAGCCCAGTATGTTAGACAATGTATCTGCTGCCAGCAATATAAACCGTCGCAACAACAGATACCCGGAAAAATGCAGCCGTCAAGAAACCATACACCGTGGGAAACTGTTAGTACAGATTTAGTAGGACCATTACCGAGGTCCTCTAAGGGTAACGCATACGTAGTGATGTTCCAAGACCGCTTTACTAAGTGGATTCAATGCTGTGCTATACGGAAAGCAACGTCACGCGCCGTTAGTCAAGCCCTGTATGAACTAGTACTAACACAATTTGGCCGTCCGAAAACCGTTATTTCCGACAACGGCACACAGTATACCGGAAAAACTTTTAGAGACCTGCTAAAAGAATACGGTATAGACCACCGACTAACACCACCGTATACCCCGCAAGCGAACCCCGTAGAAAGAGCAAACCGAACCATGAAAACCATGATTGCTCAGTTTTGTGGTGACAACCATAAAAATTGGGACGCTGACTTACCTGACCTGACTTTTGCTTTTAATACCACCCGTAGTGATTCGGACGGATTTTCACCCGCTTTTTTAAATTTTGGCCGAGAATTAGAACCCCCGAGATCCTATTATCAGGAACAGCAACCAAAACCAGGCAGTTCTACCGAACCTGACGATGATCAGCTTATTCAACAGACCGACCGAGTGAATAAGCCGACTGAGGTGTATGAGTTGGTCAGAATTAATCAGGCCAAAGCGTTCACCACACAAAGCCATCACTACAATCTCCGACGTAGAGAGTGGCGATGCCATGTCGGCGATAGTGTGATGAAGCGTGAACACGTCCTGTCGTCCGCTGAAAAAGGTTTTGCCGCGAAATTAGCCCCGAAATATTCCGGCCCGTATACTGTTACAAAAGTAATCTCACCCGTGGTTTATGAACTAAAAAGCATAAAAGGAAAAAAGCCCTACCGAGTTCATATTAAAGATATGACCCATGACATAGACCCTGTATTTACCGTAATCACTCCTAATTTTCAGAATGCCGAGACTATCAGGAGAACCGCCACTGGGATCGGCTATTCCGGATCTTACCCGCCCAGTGAACGACTTGCAGGAAAGAATCGAGGCCACCCGGCAAAGGTTGGCAAAGGTGAAACGCCTGCTGCCAGGATTTCAAGTGCCGGGCCCAAGAATCAAGATCCTGCAGAACATCGTGGTAGTGCCAGCCCGAACCGACGTCATCGGACCTGCAGCTCCAGGCAATACAAACAACATTAATGTAGTAACCAGCAACCTGGACCACGATCTGTTCCGTTGGTTGGATGCAGAACAGGCAATCAGGGAACCAACCGACAGCATGGCAATAACGGCCAAAAATTGCAATGCTCCGGCCCTGTACCGCCGATGGCCGGAAGCCTCCTTGGCTGAAAAATTGTTGGCGGAATCTCGCCCGGATTACTGGACGAACGAGGTCCGCCAAGCTCTAGCCCGATACCGGCCACCGAGTATACCAGACTCGCGGCGCGTTCGACGCACTTTCCGTACAAAGGATGGGCGGAAGATCACAATAAACATCCCGCCCGTGGACCGCCTCTAAGAAAAAAAAATCTTACAAATTGGCAGCATGCAAATGAGCTGTATATAATGTAAATAACTAGGATAAGCTGTGTATAAATAGATAGTGATATATAGGATAGAATTAGCTGTAAATATGTATACACCACCAGTAAGACACCCACCGTGTTTGCAACCCTCCAATTGGTCATAAGACTTATAAAAAGCAAGTTACCGTATGTTTATTGCTTTTTTTTTTTGATTTGCAGAACATGACCAGTCCCGTACTAAGTTTGTGTACGTCACCGTTACCGCCGATAAAGGAGGAAGCCGCTCCAGGGTCAGAATATGGCCCTGAGGAGCCAACACCTCTGCAATTAGGAAGAGATCCTCTAATGCATACACCGTTTGACGGTCCGTTTGTGCCGCCGTATACCGGTCCAAAGCCATGGACCCTAATAAAAGCTGAAGCTCGGGAAAAGCACCGCCCATATCCTGACTACATTATTATAACCAACAACCTATGTTGGCGTTGTGGTGTTTCAGGGCACAAGAGAGAAAAGTGCCACCGCCGCCCGATTCTATTTTGCTCCCGTTGTGGTAAAACAGGAACAATGTCCAGAAACTGCATGTGTTCCAAAGAGGTACGACATCAAAAGTACTTAGCTCTGGCTAGTATCCCATGCCGCCATTGCGGGTGTCCAATGGCCGGGCAGAAGGGATCCCACTACCTGTAAACTGGTATAGATAAAGAAACCGAGAAGATGATATTCGGCATAGGCAGGTTATCCCCTATGCGCAACGGGAGACCGGATTAAGGAAGCCTATCAGGATACCGGATGTTACAAAACATAATATAGTAAAATATTTAAGTAGTAGGGAAAGTATAGTACTGTGAAAATATTTTTTTTTGGAATTTGTTTATATAAATAGGACAGGCTAGCTGTCATTTAAGATAGTCATTAGGTAAATATAGTAAAATATTTAAGTAGTAGGGAAAGTATAAATACTTTGAAAATATTTTTTTTTTGTATATAAATAAGACAGGCTAGCTGTTATTAGGTAAATCTGATTTAAGTGGGCACTAAGAAAAAAAATTAATTTGGATAAAGAAAAAATTAATTTTTTTTTATCGAAGTAAGGGGGGTGTGTGACGAAGTCACATTTTAATCAAACATATTTCATAGTTATTCCGCATAATTTATATTAAAGACATCGATTAAATAATTAGACTAGCGAACTAGCTAAGTACCGGCTCCCGCAGAGCACCCAGTATAGCTCAACCAAAACCATTCCGCAGTGCGACCATGCACAGCCAATCAAAAGGCGCAATCCCCCAGAGTACCGTAGTACTGGTGGGAGAACGCGAACCTGGCTCCGGACGTTGAGAACGTCGTGGAGGACACTTCTCACCGAGACCCGGCTTAACCGAGACGTTTCACTGAGCCCTTGCCTAAATAATTTAAATATCCACCGTCCTTACTGCATTGGAGTTTACAAAGCCTTTTTTTGCTCAGTTGTAATGAAACCTTAATAAGCGCTAAGGTTGTTACATAGCTTTGTGAGCCTAAGAGGCCCATATGGTGCTGATTTTCTGCTACTTACTACGTTCAAGTTTTTCTATTCGGATCTAAAAGGCCACTACCACCTTCGGTAAGCTTATTAGTCCTTCTTGTACTAAATCTAAAGTGTTCTTACCTTATGTTAGCCCATAACTTTATTCAAACTGACACTAAGTTTTGTTACAGGCCTTCTAGCTTTACTTTCCTTTAGCTGCGTCTTGTTCGTTTCTTCATTCCGTACCCTATGTGGAAAGCGTTTCTGTCTTTTATTGGAGTGTATTCTTAAAGTAGTCTCTTCTGTACTGTTGGCTTCTTAAGTTAGCCTTTCTTGGCTTTCACTTCTATTTGCTGCAGACTTTTCTTTTCGAATACTTTTTTGACGCTTTTTTGTTTGTTTTTCATTGCTCTTTTCTTTTTTCATTATTTTCTCTCTTGAAAGTAGTTGTTCTTTTCCAGTTTTTTTATGTTAATTTTTTTATATTTTTCATGATAATTTAGCATTCAGGGTGGGAGCCAGTCTTTCGGCATTTTGTATGTGTGTTGTGGCTGTAATCTTATGTGTGAATTTGTTATTAGATTATTTGTTGATACGTCTGTCCGTCTGTGGTAGTTCGTAATTATCTTTGTTATGTATTGTTCAATTATTTCAATTTTCATTTCTTCATGTAGTATTCTAACGGGTACGTGTCTCTGTACGTTTGGTGCGATTCTAATTGTCCTGCTTTGTAAAATTTGTAGATTTTTTAGTCTTGTCTTGTTTGCTGTACACCATGATCAGTGGCGGCCCGTGACGGAAGTTTGTGGAGGTTCACAAGCATCAAGCATGGCAAAAAAAAGAACGAAAAATTTGCGCATATCTCCGCCCACCACTACCCCTTCCTTTTATTTCACCCCTCCGTTCCAACCACAAGATGTTGTGTAGTTAAGTCACGGCAGATATAACAATCTGCCGTGGTTAAGTGTCAAATTTACGAGTAAAAAGCTTTCCTACTTTTTATGTTCTTTTTGTACGTAGATATATGTTAATAAAACAAAATATAAATTTAAATTGAAAACTTATAACTAATATATAGCATACTTGAGAAGCAGTAACTAGAAAACTCAACAACGACAACATAAAAAAACACAACAACAACAAAATAATTAGACTAGCGAACTAGCTAAGTGCCGGCTCCCGCAGAGCACCCAGTATAGCTCAACCAAAACCATTCCGCAGTGCGACCATGCACAGCCAATCAAAAGGCGCAATCCCCCAGAGTACCGTAGTACTGGTGGGAGAACGCGAACCTGGCTCCGGACGTTGAGAACGTCGTGGAGGACACTTCTCACCGAGACCCGGCTTAACCGAGACGTTTCACTGAGCCCTTGCCTAAATAATTTAAATATCCACCGTCGTGTAAATTTTCCGCCACGAGCCACCGATTTGACTGTACAAGTAAGTATACCTGTTAGCACCGTGGAGGGATGTAATTGTCTCCTCGCCAGAGAAAAGAGTGTTAGGTTCTGTTGAAAAAGGGACGTATATGGTCATGTGTTCTCACGCTGATCCTGTACCAACTTAAAAGTTTTTCCGAAGAACGTTCAGCATTCTTCGGAAAGCCAACAGGGAAGACCGAAACCGAGTGACCGAAGGGCTGCCGACTATCGGAAGGGTATATATGTGTTTTCACGCTGTATACACTTTCGATATTCAACAAAACCCGTTTCGGGAGACCGGCTACTTTGAAGTGTGTTTACGCTCATTGTAATCGCCTCCCGTAATAGAGCGAAAGGGAATGAACCGCAGGATGAATGTTGTGGGGACTAGCCGCCGACTGACTGCACTATAGTGTTTTCACGCGTAGTGTAGCCTGTCGGGGGTAACTACCCTGTGTCGATCACCGGAGCATCTTGGTGTGTTTTTACGCCCATTACTGCCCCGGTTACCGATTCGCCGAAACTAAGATTGAACGAGTGTGTGAGGAATGTGGTGTTCTCTGGCGAGCGAAGTTATTCCGTTTCCTTGCCACGATGGTAGCAGTCCGTATGTCTGTGACAGCCCCTTATGACCGCTGGAGCCTTTTTCCTTTTTAACCCGTTGCTTTAATCCCGCTAAACACCCTGCTTTCTTGCACGCATAGTTTGCTCTATCGTACCTGTCTGCCTTACACCCTCCCGTAGTAGCTTGTTCACATAAAATGTGGAACCGCCGCACCCCCTCTAAAAACCGTATATTTTAAAGAGCATAGTCCTAGCTTCTGTATAGTAAATGTCAGCCCGAAAATAATAAATTCTATTAGTTAATAAATTGTTTAGAACAAGCCCGTATTCTGCGTTATTATTTATTAAATAGGCAAAACGGCTATAGTAGGCGCATAGACCCCTGGAGTACCGTTTCTCCAACTTTGTAAAAGCTACCTATAGGTCTGGTGGTTCTCTGTTACACCCAAAAGCAACAGAGTGGCGCTCTAGAATTATCCGTCTCAAGGAAGTACAGGCCGACAAGACTGTTTGGCATTACGAACCACAGCAAGAGCGTTACAAAATCGAGCTCGAGCTATGCAAGAACTTCTTAAAAGTGAATCTAAAAAGAAGCATCCAATGACTGGGACAGTGACTTCGTTCGATCTTCAGTAGACCTTACCTGTACCAAAAATAAAACCTGGGCAAGCATTTTATTGTCGTAAGTTGTGGTTATACAACTTCGGGATGCATGAATGCATAGATGGAAAAGGATACGTTCGTTTGGGGGGAAGAAATTGGAAACAGCGCTGTTCTAAAATTATATAGAAAAACTTCTTGTCTTCACAAATAATTGCCCAGGGCAAAACAAAAATTTGGCGAAAATGACTCTATGGATGCAAATGATTAGATAAAAACGGCTCAAAGAGATCGTTTATTATTTTTTTATAGTTAGACATACCCGTCTACTGTCAGATCGCGACTTCGCACTAATCGAGAAATATAAAAAAAAAACATATTTGTTCTCTTTCTATGTGGTTAGATATTTTAGCCAAGGCCAACAAAAGAATCCATTTGAAGTGACCACCTTGTCGCAACATATCATTTTCCTACGACCACCTATGAAAATGAGAAAAAAAGCACTGTTAACTTACCTAGAAAGTGCTATATATCACACGCGTGCTGAAAACATATTTCAATACGTGTGTTGAAATATAATTTTCAATGGCACACTAGGTATTTTTAATTTAAACAGACTGTGTCAATTGGACAGCAAAACTTATTAATTTTAAAAATAACAAACTTTCGGGACCCGTGGTGCGAACTGGGGTACTGGGTGGGGTAAGTCACACAAAGACATTACTATTAAATATATACATACATTTGTCTATTTCTTTTTATTTTCATGACTATTAGGTTTTTATCACAAATATAATAAATAGGTAAAAAGTAAAGAGCGATAAAACAGAATCCATTAAAACAAAATATGTCAATAATTGTCAACAGAAAAAAAAGGTTTGAATTGTCAAAAAGTGTCCGGCACAGACGAATATAGGTTAGGAGTCGCTGAATGCTTCGTAGACTAGAAATGGAATGAAATAACGATTAGCGTCTTATGTTCGATTTTTAAAATAATTAGGTGCGTGGTATAGAATATCCATGCAATGTTTCAAGGATCTAAAGTAGGTACCTAAATTAAATGTTATTTTTGTAATTATTTAATAACAATGTAAGAAAACTTTCATAATTAACAGGTTATCGATATTGTAAGCAAACTTTTATAATTAACAGGTTATCAATATTTAACATCATCTCTAGTTCCATGAATTGAGGTTATGAGGTTATTTTGTTTAGTTTTGTTTTTTTTTTTTATTTTTAGGTTTTTGTTATGGTATTTTATTCCTTTGTTGAAGAATTGTAAGAAGCTAATAAAACTAAGTTTTATACATAGTACATAAATAGCTGTGATAAATAGTATGTTAGTGAGTGTAAGAAAATAGGAGAACAAGGTAATATTTTTATTTAAAAGTAGGTATATCAAAATATTTAAGCGGGCATTGTTTCTTATTTGTTTTCATTTGTCTTGAAATTTGTTTAAACATCCATTTTGACCCTATACTTTGTCCGCGTTACCGTCGCGTCGTTTGTACCTAAAAACTCTGAGGAAATGGATAGCGATAGTGATGAACTAACTCCCCCAGGAGTTTTGGAAGCAGCTCAAGATGCCCTACATAAACTTTTACCAGAAAAATCAAAAAGAGGTATGAGTATGCTTACGAACAATTTTTGGAATGGCGCAAGACAAAGCAAATTAAAAGCTCGTTTTCAAAGAATGTTCGCATGGCCTATTTTAATGAGACTTCTGAAAAAGTAGCTCTGTCTACATTATGGACTTCGCAGTACCTGGAGTATTAACCATAATGTAGACATTACAAAATATTTGAAATTAAAGGCTTTTTTGAAGAGGAAATCCAGTGGGTACCGACCCTAAAAAGCCAAACCATTTACACCAGAAGAAGTGCAAGAATTTCTTGTAAATGCTCCAAATGAAAAGCATCTTTTAACAAAGGTAATATAGTATTTTTTTAAAATGATTTTTTTCAGAAAAAATCTAAAGTTTTATATTTATTTTGCAGGTAGTACTCATCTTAGGCATCTCAGGAGCTTGCCGGAAACTAGAACTATGCCAACTCACGATAAATGATATAACAGATATGGGTTCCGCAGCGGTAATAAGTAAGTGTGCAAGATTGTACTGAGAGTGTGTGTGATTGGTTTTCAGCTAATAAGCTTAATCTTAACCTAACCAAAACAGAAAATATTATATTCACGCTTAGGCAGACAAACGATATCGATATTGTTAATCCTCCTCAGGTTAAATTCTTGGGAGTTATTTTGGACCCAAAGCTGACCTTTGAGAGCCATATTAGCAGCATCTCTAAAAGGATCAGTACTGCAATCTATGTACTCAGAAACCTTATAAATACTGTAGAACTAAAAGTATGCCTGACCGCTTATCATGCGCTTGTGCCTTCAGTTTGTGTATATGGGTTGCTAGCGTGGGGACACTCATCACATGCATCACGAGTGTTTGGTTTGCAGAGAAGGGCTGTCCGGGTTCTGGCCGGGATCGGGTATAGAGAGGAAGTTAGACCTATTTTTAAAAAATTTGAAATCCTTACATTGCCGTCCCAGTTTATCTATGTATCACTGATTCATATCTACCAAAACTTAAATAAATATGAAATAAACGAAAATCTGCATGAACATGATACGAGGTCCCGCAGGGATCTGAGAATCGAGTTTTTAAGACTGGGAAGATCCTGGAATGCCAATTTGCACTTTGCACCTGCATTCTACAATAAATTGCCTGTCAGCGTCAGGGACCTGCCAATAAAAAAGTATAAAACTGTGATAAAAAAATATTTATTGACAAAAACTTTCTACAATTTTAATGACTTTCTCAATTGTGATGTAAACGAACAGGATTTTTAGTATTGTTGATTCCGTATGTGCTATTTTAAGATTTTTTAGCTTAAGAATTATTTTGTTTTATCCTTTTATATATACAATTGTACTTACATTATGCTTTGACGACTGTAAGAAAACTAAAAACTCAACTCCGTTTGTATTTATAATACACAAATAATGTTAATATAAAAGTTGAAGGAGAGTAAGTGAATTATAACGTAAAATTATTTTTGACTCTATAGGGTGGCTCAACAAAGAGAAACAAGAATTTTTATTTTTTTTTAAATGGAACACCCTATATCTTATCATATTTTTGGTTTCTACATAAAATTACAATTATTTTTGTTTAAGAGCATTATAAGTCTAAACATAGTAGTTTCCTAGATATCGACTTTTGAAAAATGACATTTTTGAAATTTGACAGCGTCTAACTGCATAACGGTACGTCTTTGAGCAAAACGGCTTACATGTCCCTATCTTACTTTTTTATTACCATTCTAAAAGTGTCAACTTCCGGTCAAACCGGAAGTACTATATTTTCGGATTTTGAGTTACATCCGGTTTGACCGGAAGTTGACAGTTTTAGGATGGTAATAAAAAAGTAAGATAGGGACACGTAAGCCGTTTTGCTCTTAGACGTACTGTTATGCAGTTAGAAGCTGTCAAAGTTCAAAAATGTCATTTTCCAAAAGTCGATATCCAGGAAACTATTATATTTAGACTTATAATGCTCTTAAAGAAAAATAATTGTAATTTTATGTAGAATCCAAAAATATGGTAAGATATAGGGTGTTCCATTTAAAAAAAATAAAAATTCTTCTTCCTCTTTGTTGAGCCACCCTGTAGAGTCAAAAATAATTTTACGTTATAACTCACTTACTGTCCTTCAACTTTTATATTAACATTTTTTGTGTATTATAAATACAAACGGAGCTATTCTGCTTTGCCACACTAAACGGCCACCCTGTATGTAGTTATATAAGTAATAATAGGTATATAATAAGAAATATTTAAAACATCTTGGATTTTATTTTGTAAACGTAAAACACAATCTGACATAATTCAGATGTATGAGGGTGTAGTTTGAATCATGTGTGTGAATGTGTAGATTAGAATGGAAAAGTTAAACAAATAATAAAGCATATTGAGAAACTATGGAACCTGATATTAAAGGAATCAAAACCCTATGTAAGTATGGTAATTTCAACCCTAGTGTTGAAATAATGTGGAAATAATTTTTCAACGCTAGTGTTGAAAAAAAATTGTAAATTGTAAAAATTTAGTAGTTGCATACTTACAAAATATAAAATACAATTCAAATGAATAATTTTATGTGGTCATAGGAAAAATGTTGTACATTACTCGTGTGAAAGTGATATTCTAAAACTCGGAGGATTTCCGCACTCGGCTAACGCCTCGTGCTAAATATCTCCTCGTTTGTAATGTACCACTTTCATCACTTGTTATGTAATATGCTATTGCAACTTATTGCAAAATGTAACAAAGGCTACATTTTTCCTCGACAATTGGGTTTAAGTAACCAGTAGAAAAGTAGTCTAGTTGTTTTTATAAAACACGCACTTAATGACGATTTTTATGGAAAAGTTCAGTTTATGAAAGTTGGTCGGCCAATAAATTTTCAACTTAACAAACTGGCTCCAAAATATGTAAGCCCACTTAGAATCAATATAAAAAATTGCAAGATGTCAAGAGTCTATCTTGTCTACACTGTGGCTCAAATTACAGGAGTACACTTTTTAATTGTAAATTTTTTTTTTTCATTTTGCCCTGATTTAATTTATTTTTGGAGTGATGATGAACTAAAATCGTCTCAGTAAAATGTGTAATTTTTATCAAGATATTTTGAGCAGGGCCAGGATTGACAGGTTTTTTTTAACAAACGTGCGCTTATGTTCGTTGCAAACGGAAACTAATTTGTATAAATTTCAGATGATACGTTTTTTTGGTAGTTTAACTATCGAAAACTCCCCAGTATAGGTATCATTGTGAAATATTTTAAAATTCAAGAAATACAATTTATTTTGTTCATTGATGTACTAAAGCATTGCGGTTATCATTTTGGAAATTTGAAGTCGTTTGAACCATGATCGCAGCATACATGACCGTTATTAAAAAT
Organism: Polydrusus tereticollis; assembly: GCA_963920685.1. Classification (NCBI taxonomy): domain Eukaryota; kingdom Metazoa; phylum Arthropoda; class Insecta; order Coleoptera; family Curculionidae; genus Polydrusus; species Polydrusus tereticollis. The sequence continues at coordinate 60,713,773 of OY987328.1, forward strand.
CAGAGTATCCATGACTGTTATTAAAAATCAGAGTATCTGTGACTGTTATTAAAAATCAGAGTATCCATGACTGTTATTAAAATAATAAACAATGTTATTTCTGTTGTTTTGTACGCTTCGTCACAGCTGGTAGATGTTGGCTCACCCGACATCGCCCGGTGAAATACCATCGCATCGGCTTAGGTGGCGTGAAGTTGCTCTTTGAGCTAACGTTTCGTCACTGTGCCGATGTCTCCGGTTTCCAGGGTGGGAAATATACAAAAAATGCTGTGATGATGGTTCCAAGATCAATACATTCCGGAGTTAAAAACGCCCCCCGATCGGATCTCCGGGTGGGGGCGGGTCCTGGCGCCTCATCAAGCGAGATTATCCAATCATCCACCATGTCCAGTAGCCATGCGGGTCCTTCGAACAATATTCTAAATGGAAATGGTGTGAAAACTGGAGTTGTTAAAAGACCCGAGATTAGCAACTTCCAAATTGACTTCTGCAATATAAGAGGACTGAACTCCAACATCAATGCAGTCCATCAACATCTACAATCTACCAAACCTCATGTACTTGCACTAACCGAAACCAAAGTCAGATCATCGATTAGTACGGTCAGCTATTTATATCCTGGGTACGACTTTCATCACCGATTTAGGCGGAATTCTGGCCTTTGTCTCTTTGTCCGGAGTGATATTTCTTGTCAACGAGAGGAGACACTCGAGCCTAACGACTTTGATGTAATGTGGTTTAAAATATCAACGCAGAGAATTACTAAATTCATCTGCTGCCTTTACCGGCCGCCAAGCGATACCCATTATAGAGACTTGTTCTCCTCTCTTGCTAATACTATCGACTTTTTGCAAACCCACCATCCCAATTCCGAAGTTGTCATCCTTGGCGACTTCAACATTCATAATGTCAACGGGCTCAAATACTCAAACATGACTGACGAACAAGGTCGTGAAGCCGAATCCTTTGCCATCAGCTCTGGCCTCACCCAGCTGGTGGGTGAACCAACTCGGATTCCAGACCGAGATGGTGATTTTGCTAGTTTGTTGGATCTTTTCTTAACTTCAAACCCCGACTTGTACACTGTCACCGTGAAGCCGCCGTTAGGAACATCTGACCACAACCTTATTTCGGCACTGAACAAACTACCAATTAGTGCTGAAGAGCCTCCTAAACCACGCAAAATATGGCATTATACATCAGCTAAGTGGGAGGACCTAAGGGACCATTTTCGAACCTTTCCTTGGCGGGACGTTTGTTTTACCTCTGATGATCCATCCATCTGTGCAACAGAAATATCGGAGGTTATCCTTACTGGTATGGAAGCCTTCATCCCTTTCTCAAAAAAGTGCCCTTCTAACGGCAAGCCTTGGTTTACCAAAAATTGCGAACGAGCTGTTCAATCAAAAAATTATTTCTACCGACAATGGCGTAAAAATCCTACCGCCGAAAATCGTACCATCTTTGTTAACGCTCGAAACCAATGCAAGCAAACGATAAACCAAAGCAAAGAAGCACACAACCAGAGGATCAGAGACAAACTTCTTGAATGTCCTAGCGGCTCAAAAACATTTTGGTCGGTAGCTAAGGCCGTCAGTCAGAACTTTACCAAGTCAACCATTCCACCTCTAACACGTTCTGATGGCACCATTGCGACCAAAGCACAGGAAAAAGCAAACTTACTGGCGGAACTATTCTCTTCACATTCAACGGTAAATTTTCAGGGAAGTACTCCACCGAACATTACCCCTGTAGAATCGAGAATGTCCGAGATTGTCTTTCGCCACCGCCATGTTAAGCGAATCTTGGGGAGTCTCGACACTAAAAAGGCTTCTGGTCCTGACGATATTCCAGTCATTGTAATTAAGAAATGCGCTGACGAACTGACACCGGTATTTTGTAGGCTTTTTAACTTATCCTATAAAAAAGGAATATTTCCTTCTTGCTGGAAAACTGCGAGAGTCCAGCCCATACCCAAAAAAGGCAAGAAGACTTTGCCAAACAACTATCGTCCAGTCGCATTGCTCTCGGTTATATCAAAAGTTATGGAGAAGGCTATCAACGAAAAATTACTAAAATACCTGGAAGGCTTCAACATTATTAGTGACCGCCAGTATGGATTTCGTAAGTCTAGATCAACAGGAGACCTTCTCGCTTATGTTACTCATGTTTGGAACAACGCAATAGAACACCATGGGGAGTCCCGGGCGGTAGCACTGGACATTTCCAAGGCTTTTGACCGAGTTTGGCATGAGGGGCTCCTAACTAAAGTGAGAGCATACGGAATGTCGGTTCAATTTTGTTCATGGCTGTCGAGCTTTCTTAAAGACCGTTCTCTGCGAGTGGCGATGGACGGATTTCTTTCAGACACATTTAACATCAACGCAGGAGTCCCTCAAGGTTCTATATTGTCGCCCACCCTTTTCTTGCTATACATTAACGATCTTTTGGAAAAAACTAAAAATCCTATATATAGCTTCGCTGATGACAGCACACTTGTTTCAACTTTTACTTTGGATGCTCGGACATCGGCTGCTAATGCACATCTCTATAGGCAGCAAGAGGTCTCACATCTCAACAAAGACCTGGAAGAAATTTTGTCTTGGGGTGACAGTAACCAAGTAGAATTTAACGCTAAAAAGACCCAGGCGGCAGTTTTTTCTAAATAAGTTAATGTTGAAGAACCGGATATAGTTATGGCGGGACACTCAATTCCCTTGGCTTCATCAATTCATTTATTGGGCGTTAATTTGGATAGTCATATGTCTTGGCATGGCCACGTTGCGGCCATTGCTAAGGCAGCCTCGCAGAAGCTTGGAGTACTTTTCCGAACAAAGAACCTCTATACACCCCAACAACTTTTGATGCTCTATAAAGCCCAAATTCGACCATCACTGGAGTACTGTTCGCATATTTGGGGCTCTGCTCCTAAACATACCCTGAGATTGCTAGATTCCATTCAAAGAAGAGCCATTCGCTTGATCGGTGACCATAGTCTGACAAACAACCTGGAAAGCCTTGAACATCGAAGGCAGGTTGGCGACTTGAGTCTATTTTACAAATATTTTCATGGCAAGTGTTCAACTGAGGTTGCCCGCTTAATACCACCCAGAGCGGTGCATGGTAGAAATACACGACGAGCCACTGCAGCCCACCAGTACGTGGTTCAGCTTAGTGTCCCTCGAACGACACTGTTTCAAAATTCTTTTATCTGGAGGACGTCATCACTCTGGAACGACCTCCCTGAGATCGTCTTCCCCAACGAGTATAGTCTCCAAAGATTCAAGACCAACGTGAATCGTTTCCTGCGCACACGCACCGCTCCTAGAGCGCCATAAAGGATTTATCCTGTAGTGCCGTGCCTTATCATAAAAAAAAAAAAAAAAAAAAAAGCTAATCCGTACACAATGGCCGTCTTAAGTGAAGAGGATCGAACTCTTATCAAATATTTTCAACAAAAACATAATTATGGCGCAAGAAAAATTGCAAAAAAGTTTCCGGAAAAAAATTGGTATGTTGGAACAGTAGGAAAGTTTTTAAAACATCTTAAAAAAATAACGGATCCATAAAAATAAAAGTTGGAAGGGAAAGGAAGAAAACTTTAAGAACTCGAGGAAATATTACCATTGTAAGAAATATTATAGAAAATGTACGACCTGAAGAATCTGCAGGTACTAGAAAAATAGCGAAAAGAACAAGAATTCACCGTTCTACAGTTCAAAGAATTATAAAAAATGATTGCCAACTTAAAGTCTTTAAAAAAGTTTACTGTCAAAAACTTAATGCCAATGTGAAGGAGAAACGACTAGAAAGATGTAATATATTACTACGAAGATTCCGTTCTCGGGAGAATATCGCAAAGATATGGTTTTTAGATAAGAAGATGTTTTACTTGAGGCCGCCAAAGAATACACAAAATAATCGGGTATACGCAAATGTACGAGTAAAGAGGGAAACTCCTTTGGAAAATCTTTTAATTGAGAGAAGTCACTTTTCGCCCGGCGTAATGGTCTCTGTGGTAGTTTCCAAATTGGGGAAGTCAAGTCTCATTGTTGTAGATGCCGGAGTAAAACTTAGCTCGGACGCGTATCAACAACAAATTTTACATCACTTGCTTCCTGAAATTGAAGCAATCTGCGACGATTACGTGTTCCAACAAGACGGTGCTCCTTCCCATACCTCTCGGAGTACAAGAATGTTTTTGTTTGAGCAATGCCCCCGCGATTACCATATGGGGAATCTGAGAGGCAAATGTTAACAATGGTCAAAGGTTTAACACCTTCGAAGAGCTAAAGAAAAGGTTACAGTTCTGATGGAATAATTTTAACTAGGACATAATCAATGCAGCATTGACCTATGGCGAATGGTGGTCATATTCATAATGTTATCCTGTAAATATTTAGACTACTTTCGATTTTAAGTGATAGTTAGTCTTGATATCATTAATTGTGAATATTATTAAATTTGTTAATTAAGATTGAAGACCTATACAGGAGAATTTTCGATAGTTAAACTACCAAAAAAACGTATTATCTGAAATTTAAATAAATCAGTTTCCGTTTGCAACGAACATAAGCGCACGTGTCTTGAAAAAAACCTGTCAATCCAACCCTGTTTAAAATATTTTGACAAAAATTACACATTTTACTGAGACGATTTCAGTTCATCATCACTCCAAAAATAAATTAAATCAGTGCAAAATGAAAAAAAATATTCACAATTAAAAAGTGTACTCCTTTAATTTGAGCCACAGTGTATAGTCTGTACAGTCTATCTACCCTTTGTTCTGCCACTTTACCACGAGTATACTAATACATTGTTCCCTGCTGAAGACGGTTCCAACAGTGAAGTTTAGATCGTTTAATATTGTTGTTGTAAAAAATATGTTTTAAGTTTTTTTTTTCTTCACAGTTCCGATTTCGCTCCGCTATCAAGCGTGTGTTAAAGGGGCATAAAGTGTGTGTGGTTTTTCTTGGGGCGGATTGGAAACTCACGCTAGTTGGAAGAAGCGACCCAGGGGCTCGTCTCACTCAGAAAGTTTCCTACTAAGCGGGGACTTGCACGTTGAAAGCGGCGTAAAAAGGCGACGAGGAGGTTAACTGCATGCGACGAAAATCGAATTTCTGACAGAAACCGGTTATATCTGGGGGGCCACCTAGTCGTGAATGTACTAGCTGTTCCTCTAAGTGAAACATTTTCCGCTCATTAGTTATCTACGCCAGTTAAAGGCCGGATAGCAACGGATTTGCTAGAGCTGGATTGTCAGCAGTTTATGAGATAATAGATATTTATACGAAAACTCGGTGGTCGTGAAAGGGTCTAGAGCCCGACAACTCGCGAAAGCTCCTGAATAAGATGGCAAATTGCCCCTAGGGAGCAGAGCCATATTCAATAGAAGTTAATTTTTTTCTTACAATATACTTTTTCTAATGATAAGTACTTTCATTTCCAAAACAATAAAATTTTAAGTTCCTTTTGAGTAATATTGTGACAAGCCACAAAAATTCAGTACCTGACCAAAAGAAAGTATTGTTTTTTAAAATTCATAAGTTGTACAGAATGTGAAGCTTTGTAAATATACATACTTATTGCAACGTACCAGAAACTAAAAAATTACGAAGTTAATTAAAAAAGTTGAAAATTGTCCTCCTGAACAATTTTCAAAATGTGGCTTGTCCTACTATTACGCCAAGCCCTTATATAGTATTAGATTTTGCCTGAATACGTGAACAGTATTATAGTTATCTGGAACATGTGCAAGTAACGTTAAATTTATTTCCCTTATTATTCTCTACTCCATTCTCAGCGATATATTTTACGATTAGTTAAGATTGTGACAGTTTTTTTTACGAATGAGCAATTTGACAAACCATTGACAGCATATACATCAATATTTACGGCACACAACCAATTCCATTATTAACCGGAATTTATCTATTTCATTTACAAAACGACCAATGCCCTAAAACTGTCATAAAGTAGAATATATGTTAAGAAAAATCATTGGGCAGAAATGGGAGTAACAAAGCAAAAAGACAGAACACGGCAAAAAATAGCATGTTATCAATATTTTTGAACATATTCCTATATCACATATTGCAATATCCGAAATGGCCTGTCCATTTTAAGGATCAGTTTCCAGTAGCGCTGCTGAAATTTTATTTTCTTTAGGCTTTCTTTTTATGGTTTGTATGAGTGAACACGTGTTTTACTTTATTTCATTTTTAACCCGAAGAAGTAAGTTTATTTACATCTTGTAAATAGTAATCAATAAAATTGTATGAAACAAATTAATTTATTAAAGATTATAACCTGTGACTAACCTCAAGAGTAACTCAAATATTCTATTGGGGTACAGGCCAACTAGGCACCGAACCCTCGCGGAAATAAAAGTTTGCACCTTGGTGCCCGCCCTTCTATTAGACTAGGTCACAGAGCTGTCAATAAATAAGTGATTATAAAGCCTCGAGATGGGTAAAGCTAAAGTAGTTGTCAACAGATTGCTCTAGTTTTTGATTGTTCTTGACCACAACGGCGACGATTTAAACATATGTGAAGCAGTGTGACGAAGATATTTCGAACCAGTAGAAATTAGGCGAAGATAAAAAGCAGCTAAACGACATCTGGAATTGAGTAAGAAAACCTGAAATTCCAGAAAATGAAGACAGAAAAACAGTACGTTCTAGACATAGATCAAAAAGTAACCTATTAGAAAGAAATCAACATTCCGAAATCAAATTTTCTACTTCAGTATCATTTATACAAAACTGGATTATTTGGATTGAAACCCAACTAATTCTCAATCATCGACCCGCAGTTCACCATGTAAAGCCTATTGAACAAATACCTGAGACATATAATACAAATAATACTCAGAGCTTGTGTAACGTACTTAAATCTGTTACCTCTACACGGTTCTTGTTCTCGAATTTTTTAGAAGCTTACCTCAAATGGAACACATTTAAGTCAAAAATCGTTGAAAAAAGCATTTAAAAAATTATAATATATGTATAGTGTGTGTATAAAGTCTGGAAACGGCTTAATAACATAACAATTTATTGGCCGATTTAAACAAATATTAATAAATAAAACACCATGATGTAAAGTCATAAAAGCTGTCATTTTTACATGCAAAAATGTCTTAAAAAATTACAACTCTTATGATGAGAGGATATGGCGATTGGGTCAGGTCTTACGAAGAGGTTAAAAATCTATTTAATGACGCATTTCCAAACCGAAATACAAATTTCAAAAGCAACTGTTCTAAAAACTGTCCGACGGTTCAAAGAAACTGGAAATTGTAGAGATAGGCGACGATCAGGACGACCAGCAGTAGTAGATGAAGAGAAAAGCTTAGAAATTTTACAACATGTTGTTGAAATCTCTGTTCTTCACTAAGAAAAATTTCTCAAGTAAATGAAGTCTGCTTCAAATCCGTCCATAATGTTTTATTAAAACATAAATATCACCCTTTCAAAATGCATGTATTTCAAGAGTTATCAGAAGATGATTATGAGCGAAGAATTCAATTTTGTGATATTATGATGTCAAGGCTTGACCAAAATAACCAGTTTTTCAAATTTATACTATTTTCGAACGAAGCAACATTTATGTTAAATGGTAAAGTCAATAGACACAACTGTAGGTTTTGGGCAAATGAAAATCCCCACTGGATGAAATACACAACGCCCTGGAAAATTGAATGTGTGGGCCGGGCTTCTGGGTAACCACAAGATCGGTCCAATTTTTATTGATGGAAATTTGACATCACAAACTTTACCTTGAGCCCTTGGAAACGCAAATAATGCCTACTATACGAAATGTGATGAGTTCAAATTATGCAAGTACATTCTTCCAACAGGACGGAGCTCCTCCCCATTTTGGTCGAAACGTGCGCGAATTTTTGAACCACACTTTTCCGAATAAGTGGTTCGGTAGAGGGGGTACAATCGAGTGGCCACCTGATTTGTCGCCTAACGACTACTTTTTATGGGGACACTTAAAGAACGCAGTTTATACCACAAAACCTCAAGATTTGGCCGATTTGCAGCGTCGAATTTTGGACGAATTTGAATTAATAACGCCAGAAATGATTTGCAACACAATTAAAAAATTTTATTTTTAAAAAAAACACTGTCAAGCTGTACAGGGAAAACAGTTTGAATATTTAATATAAAAAATATATTTTTTCTAAATTGTAGGGTAATTTCGGGAGAGATGCCGGCATGGTAGAGATGCCGATTGAACATATGTATTTCCGAACGTACTTATCTGCGAGACATAAGTTACGCGCCTACGCATTCACGTGTCAGTGCCTATCGAAGTCTGTAGTCGGTATTGTGCAATCTCCAATCATTTTTAATTTAACTGAGATTTTCAATTTGTCAACAGTCAAAAATTTTTCGGAGTATAAGGTTAGTGTACTGTGCTTACTTTATAAATGTTCTAGTATAAAATTTGCATGAATATAGTGAAACATCATAGAATGAGGTTATACCTCTGCGTATTTATGTTATCTTTATCTCAGTTGCAACTTTTCAGGGGCATTCCGCATCTCTCCCGGAAATTCGGGAGAGATGCCGATTTTTAATAGGGTGTTATGGCTACCCTAGAAAAATATTTAAATTTCAGAAATGCCGAGCAAAAACGAAAGAAAGTGTCCTAATAGGGGTAAATGGACCGAAGAAGCTTTAGAAGCTGCTCTGCAAAGTATAGCAGAAGGTATGGATGTAAACGAAGCTGCTAGAGTTTTTGAAATTCCACCAAGAACTTTAAAACGCAGAGTTGCATCCGGCAATTTCAGAAAAGGACGAATGGGACCTGACAGTTTGCTTGGTAAAGACGCTGAAAAGAAAATTGTTATACACATAAACAAACTGCAGGTTAGAGGATTTACTCCTACAAGATTAGAAGTTAGACGAATGGCGTTTTACCTAGCAGAGCAGTTGAAAATACAGCACAAATTTAATAGACTAGCTGAACTCGCAGGTTATGACTGGCTTTCGTCCTTTTTACGACGACATCCTGAATTGTCCATAAGGAAGGCTGAAGCCTTGTCCCGCAATAGAAGTGTCGGCATGGATCGAGACGTAGTTGCCAAATATTTTGAACTACTCTCTTTTATATTGGAGGAACATCAGCTACTCGGCAAACCCGCTTGTCTATATAATATGGATGAGACTGGACTCCAACTGAACAACCGTCCAGGAGAGGTCTTTGCCAAGAGAGGGTCAAAAGTCGTGTCTGCGTTGACAGCAGCAGAACCGGGAGAAACGATAACAGTTATAGGCTGTTGCAACGCAGAAGGAAATTTTTTGCCATCCGCGTGCATTTTCAAGGGTAAAAATAAAAAACCCGAATTTGAGGATGGGATGCCACCAGGCTCTGTAGTGTACATGAACCAGAAGTCGGCGTACATCAACACACATATTTTTCTAGAGTGGCTAAAGTTTCATTTTGTCCCAAGGAAAACTGCAGGTAAAGTAGTATTAATACTTGACGGTCATGGATCACACTGCAGTTCAGTCGAAACACTAATATTTGCCGATGAAAATGAAATAATTCTTCTTTGCCTTCCCCCACATACCACACACTACCTCCAACCGCTGAACCGGTCGTTTTTCAAGTCTTTAAAAGCATCATTTTTTCAAGCCTGTGATACGTGGGTGAAATCGAACGTCGACAGACGAATTAGTAGGCTGCAGTTCGGGACGACTCCTAGGTGTCGCTTGGGGAAAATCTGCAAATGTTCAAACCGCCACATCTGGTTTTAGGGCGTCAGGAATTTATCCGCTTAACCCGCAAAACATTCCGGACTACGCTTATGGATGCACTGACGTGGGAACAAATGAAACGCCTGCGGAAGTGCCGTGTCAAGAAGAAGGAAGATTTTCTCCACAGCCGTCAAGTTCACACGTTGCTGAATCGGCTAAACTACCAGCAGCCCAAACCACACACGTTTCGACTCCTCCAAAAATTACGCCTGGCAAAGCCCTGGACATTGTATCACCTGTTCCAGGTACTGCTGTACTAGACGTTAGGAGAAAAGCTAAGAAAATCGCAGAATATTTAAATAGTGCAGAAGGCATAGAAAAGCACAAGAACAACCAGGAGCGCAAAGAAGAGATGGAACTAAAGAAACTTAAACGTGCTAAAACACGCATCGTATCTAAAAAAAGGAAATTTACTGCGAAGACGATACCCAAAGGGAACCAGAAAAACCATGAACTGGAGGAATCTACTGATGAAGATTTGGACATTTCTATTCATGACAGCAGCTCGGACATGGAAACTAGCAATGACGCAACCTGTACTGGGTGTGGTGAAGAGTATACCAAGACAACCAAAACCGATGACTGGATTCAGTGCATCCATTGTCAACAGTGGCTGCATGAGGGGTGTACCAAATACGTGCGAAATCTGTGTAAAATTGCTTATTAAAAAGAAAAAAGTGTAGAGGCATCTCTACCTTAAGCTTGCGGCATCTCTCCCGTAATATTAGGTAGAGATGCCGATTTACAGAGTGTGCCGAAATGGTTTTTTATTGTTTATTGCATTTAGTTTAAGGAATAATACTTATGTGCCTTTTTTACCAAATAGTCTGTCAACAATTAACAAACAGAACATTTTTTTATATGCTTTTAACAATCAAAATTGGGAACGGACATTTTGCATGGACGGTTCTCCGGCCGACATTTCACTCTAATCTAACCGTCAAATCGCTCAGAAAACGAAATTTCCATGAGGTGAAACCAACTCTAAACATCGTAGCAACATTGCAATTGCAACTAATGTGCATAGACTCCTTATGGTGGAAAAGTGGGAAAAGAGAAAACTAAATTTACAAGAAGTTTACCCAACTGCGTTATTTTAAATTTTAGTATTGCGTCGAGAAATATGACCTCGCTAACGTGCTCGAAATGTCAAAAGGCATGTACTATGAAATACAAGCCCGAAGAAGATGAGCTCTTTGGAACCTCGTGTGACTCATGTAACGAAACCTTATGCAAGAAGTGTGCCATACTATCCACTACTGAAACACGTGCAATAGCTCTTGCCCAGAGAACAATAATTTACTTTTGTCCTAATTGCAAACGACGAACAAAGGACTTACCAAATATAAAAAAATTGACGAATTCTCTGGAAAAATACAAAACTGAATCAACAATAAAGTACGAGCAAATGTCGAAACTGAAGCGCCAATATAGGGATAAAATTGATGAATTGGAGAATCATATAAATACTCTCACTAAAGAAAATACGGAGAAAGACAGACACATTAAGCGACTTAATCGTCGTACACAGGACTTCGAAGGAGAGGTAAGCGGGGCCGAAGAAGAATATGTTTCGAAGATAAAAAATCAAGAAGTGTGCATAACGGAACCTAACAAGGACATACAGAAACTTAGAAACCAGAAAACCCAATTGCAGGAGGAAATACAAAACATAGAAGAACTGAAGAAGGTGCTTGAAAATAGGCTTGCGGATCTTATGGGTTCAAACCGGAACATGTTAGCTACTATAGACACATTAGAAAAAGACAACGAAATGTACTTCAAAGAATCGAAAAAATTGAGACAGGAGATTGAGGGAAATTTTTTAGCAGGGAAGAATAGGGAACAAATCGTAAGGGACAATGGCTCAATACCAGCAATGAAGGACGATGAAACCCAAACACCTGAGGAGGACATCTCAACTCATGCTCCGATGACTATGGTCTCTACTGAATCCATCCTACTGCCAAGAAAACGACAAATGCTTATCATTGGTGATAGCTCTGTTAGAGGATGCGGGTCAATTTGTAAAAAACTTTCTAATTCAGAGTTTGACATAAACTGTCAATGGAATGGACATGTTTTGTTCTCTGAGACTGTCAAAACATGTCAATTGCTTACTGGATCGTTTACTGGGGAGGACTGTATTGCGCTATTTGTGGGAATACAGAACGCCATAATAGGAAGGACAATTACAATGGAGGATTTAAATACTCTTGTCAATATAAGCCAACCAACAAACCTTGTTGTGGTTGGTCCTCCTCTTAAATTCAGGAGACCTGTTCTCAATGGTTTTATACAGGAGCAAAATAAACTTCTAAAATCATACTTCCAAGGGAAAAACAATGTATCATTTATACCTCTTATAAGTCTCGACGCTGATAATCTAAATTATGAAACTAAGTTCGAAATAATGAAATATATATATAAATTATATTAAGAGTAGAAACGAGACTGACCAGCATCTTGAGCGTCGAATGTTTCCGATAAAGGCGGCTGCTCCTCAGCCGAATACGACATTGAGAACAGGAAATTTCTAGTGGAAGCCTCGGCACTTCATGAAGTTTTAACACTCGATGATCCCACTCCGGAAAGATTAACATTTTACTATCAAAATGTTAGAGGACTTCGTACAAAAACGACCGAAGTACTGACGGCTACTGGTACCTGCAATTATGAGTGTATAGTGTTTTCGGAATCCTGGTTGTCTAAGGATATTTTGAGCTCTGAATTCTTTGGGAGCAATTATCAGGTGTTCCGTCAGGACAGAGATTACGGTGCGCTTAACTGCAAGAGAGGTGGGGGTACCCTGATCGCCCTTTTATCTGACTTTGACTGCAAACAGATACGGAGTGGTAGTGGTGTCCTATTTGAAGACTTGTGGGTTCAAGTAAGGCTGCAAGGCGAGACACTCATTATTGGAGCAGTTTATACTCCTCCGAACTCATCTCAGCAAGTATATCAGGACCTTGTCGACACTATGGAGGATCTTCGACAAAGCTACAAAAACGCCAAATTTATAATATTTGGAGATTTTAATCTACCCGAGATTACATGGGAGCTTGACGATGAGCACTTGATGCCATCTGGACTGGGTGGCTCGTCTGCGGAGATTGTGATAAACAATGTTTATTATCTAGAACTTGATCAAATTAATAATGTCACTAATTGCAACGGAAAACTTCTGGATTTGGTATTATGTGATGAATTTGAACACGTGAAAGTAACAAGTTGTGACGTTTCTCTTAGCAGAATAGACCCATATCATCCTCCCTTGCAAGTTTCTATGGGTCTTGGAGCCATCCCTTGTTTGGAGGTTAAAACTGAAACAGAGGTTTATATGTTCGACAGGGCCAACTACATGGCACTTAACAGCTACTTCTTTGCTGTAAACTGGGATTTCCTGAATTCAAATGAGGACGTTGACGTTGTGCTACAAAAATTCTACGACGTAATTTTTAGCGGTGTTGATAGATTTGTTCCTAAAAAAAAGATAAAAAAAGACAAATTTCCCAAATGGTACAGCCCTGAGCTCAAAAACATCATCAACTTTAAGAACAAGCTCTATAAGAAATACAGGAAATCTGAATTACAACTCGACTATGACAGATATTCAGAGGTTCGAAGAGAGAGTAAGTACCTGATTGATCTATGTTACCTTATCTTCGTATCCAATACTGAACATACAATTCCATCAAATATTAAGTATTTTTGGTCTTTTGTTAACTACCTAAAGAAAGATCAAGGAATTCCTAAAACCATGGAGTATGGCGGTGTGACAAGGAGTACGCCTGAATCTATAGTAGAAGCGTTTTCCCAACAGTTCGAATCATGTTATACTGATCACCCGAGTATCAAAATATCTCTAACGCACCTTAAGCACTTGGATGCTACACTCACACTACATGGTTTCACCGAGGAAGAGATTTTAACTAAAATTAATTCTGTGGATGTAAACAAGAGTTCAGGACCTGACGGCTTACCACCCGTCTTTGTGAAGGGGTGCGCAGCATCACTGACCAGACCTTTGTGTATTTTCTTCCAAAAGTCTTTCGATGCAGCCCACTTTCCCACACAGTGGAAAAAATATATCCTGTTCCCCATTTTCAAGTCTGGTTTGAAGACCGATGTTGGAAATTATAGAGGTATTTCCTTGTTATCTGTAATATCCAAAATATTTGAGGCCATATTAACAGACGAAATATTTGAATCCTTTAAGCGACTTCTGGTTCCAGAAAACATGGATTTTTTAAGGGGCGCTCAACTGCCACCAACTTGACTCTCTTTCAGGATGACCTCATTCAAAATATAGAAAAGGGATCCCAAATTGACGTCATTTATACCGACATTTCTAAAGCTTTTGACAGTGTTTGTCATGCTCTGTTGTTGGAAAAGCTGAAAACATACGGAATGGAAGGCTGTTACCTGGATTTCATCAAGTCCTACCTGACTGAACGAAAACAATATGTCGGGATTAATGGTATAACATCAAGAGAGATCGGGGTTAAATCCGGAGTACCCCAGGGATCACATTTGGAGCCTATACTATTCTTGCTCTTTGTCAACGATGTTACTATCAATTTTCAAAAATGCAAATGTCTTTTGTACGCGGATGATCTCAAGTTCTATTACGTCGTAAATTCCTTGAAGGATTGCGAGGTGATTAAGTCTGAAATGAACAAGTTGGTCCACTGGTGCGAGGAGAACTACCTTAACCTTAACGTCGGAAAATGTAAAATTATGAGTTTTTATCGTGGTAAGGAACCAATACTTTTCCAATATTTCCTTGATGGGGAAAATCTTCAAAATGTTACCAAGATGAACGATTCGGGAGTTACCTTCGATCGAGAGGTAACCTTCAACGAGCACATTTCTAATGTTGCCCTTAAAAGTTATAGAATGCTGGGTTTTTTGCGTAGAAACTGTAACCATATCTATGATATTTCCGCTATAAAATGTCTTTACAACTCCCTTGTTCGCAGTATCATGGAATATGGTAGTATAGTTTGGTCACCATCTTACCAATGTCATGCAAATCGTCTAGAAGCAGTCCAGAACAAGTTTGCTAAATTTCTTCTATACAAATACAGATTTCCATACAAAAATTTACCGTATAGTACTAGGATACAGCTAGTTGGATTGGACAGTCTCAAAAATCGACGAAAGAATGCCATTGTGCTCTTTTTGCATAAAATTGTTAATGGTAAAATAGACTGCGCCGAATTACTTTGCAATGTTGATTTTCGCGTCCCACAGAGATATACTCGTAGTAGGTAGCTCTTTCAGGAACCACCTCATCGGACTAATTATGGATTTCACAGCTGTGTGGATAGATTAGTAAGGAATTATAACTCCAATTTCCTGGATTACGACCTGTTTCACCAGTCATTCGAAACTTTTAGGAGGAACATTTTAAAATTTTAATCTGTTGTTGTTGTTTTCTTTTCTCTAATCTATTTTGTGTTTTTTCTTTTTTATACTTACAAAATTGCTAATTTAGGAAATTTTATACCATTTGAAGATATTTTCTCTGTAGAGTATTGTGTAGAATAAATAAATAAATATTACATCCCTAGCATTAGTTTAATTACTTAATGATTATTGTGAAATTAGTAAATCAAGAAAATGTTTTTTAAATTAGAGAATGTTTTAAGCATTAAAAGACCTTCAAAATGAGGTGTCATTGGAACCCCCTTTCCATTTAAAAAAATATTCCAAAAGCGGACACAGCTGTCAGTCCGCTTTTGGAAGGATTTAAAGCTATCATTGGTATGTCAAAAAATGCAAGACTTACTTAAATATTATCGTTCAAAATGTCATTAAAATATACCGAACGGTTTAGAAGTTAGAGGGGGGGGGGGGGGACGGACTTTAGGTCCTCACTGTATATCATTTGTGGAGGAAGACAGAAGTTTTGTTTTAATTTTTATTACCTACTCCACTGTAAGTATGGACTACTTATTCAAATTTAAAGACATAAGTATTGCTTGAAACCCCCGTTCAATAACATAACATGTTTTCTAGAATTGTTTATTTATAGCTTTTAGGACAAAAATCTGAAAATACATTATGTCGAGTATCAATCAATTACAAAAAATACTCATAAAATTAAAAATATCTGTAGGGTGCACATTTTAAAAAAAATTATGAATATTATTGCCTACCAACCTGGTGAAGTGATTACATTTTTGTTAACACTAAAATATTCCCTCTAATAAGCAGAGTAATCGCTGAAGGTTTGATACAAAAAAAAATTTATTCCTTTTTTAATTTCACTTTTAAAAAATCAGATAAAAAATTAATACACCCAGTATTTTAGGAAACCGACATTTATTGGACATTATAATATATTAATACAAGATTTTTTAAAATAAAAATACCTTCTTAGCTTCTTAGATGACTTGGTAAACACCCTGGAGAACAAATAAATGCCATTTTATGAGAAACAACGGAAATTTTATTTTAATACAGAAACTTCATACCATACAATTAACTTGATAACTTAAGAACAGTTTGAAATTGTCCTACGACTCTTGTGTTTTCAATTTTTTATGGCATGTAATATGATGGTTTTGTTATTGACTGCTGTGTTGATTGCTTGCAAATCGATAACATTATATAAGTAAACTTAGCCCAGGCGGTAATCGAAAAGGGTTGCTGTCCAACAATGTGGAAAAGCCAAGGTCATCTTAAAACCTAAGCCCGGACTCCTGTTCACATTAACGATAAATGTTCTTGAAACGTAATCTCGCCACTAATTAATCGCCACAGTAGACTTAACATACATACAAATACTAATCTCTACAATACTATAAAGCGATATGCACTGACATACGGGATACAAACCTGGTGTACGTAGCAAAACGCATTTGGAAAACCTGCAGATTTTTCAAAACAAAGCACCCAGGTTTGTACCGCTATGAGTAGTACTCGTACCATCTACAAATTTTGACAATGATAGAACATACAGGGTGTTCATTTGAAAACTTCCCACCACGGATTTATCAAAAACCACTTATTAAAAGAAAAAACGCCGAGACACGTCAAAAGATTTGCCAAAGGGGACAACTTTTTAACCAAAAACTACTTCACCCCCTTTTACCCTCTGCCCCCCGGGGTCATCCCCTTAAAAATTTTAAATGACAAGGGGTATCAAGTAAAAGCTTGTTTGAAAGGTCTTTCAAAGTGCTTTATTTTGACGTTTGATTTTTTAAAATCGGTCAATTCGTTTTCGAGAAAATTAGAAAAATCTTTTTTTATCTTAATTTGTTCAGATAGAAAAAAAAACACAGGAAAATATTACTTTTTATTTCAATAAGTGTTCAAAAACCAACATAAACAGCAATTCGGAAAATTAGACGTGGCAGCAACCAAATAACAACCCGACTTTTTTTCATCCATCTATTTATAAACACAGATAACATGGGCGAACTGTATTTATTCTTATACCTGTTTAGTTTTTTATAGTTGCTAAGGAAAAGAAATAATTTAATTTGCTGTCAGTTACCTTTGTGACAATCTTGGGATAGTGAAAATTAATTTATTGATTCAGATTTTACTTCCAAAATGGTTTACACACTAGCCGAAAGAGTGGAAATGATTCTAATTTATGGTGCCCAAAATCAATTTGCTCGGCAAACTGCCGTCACATTAAACGCCAGACATCCGGAAAAGATAACTTCGCATAGGTATGTTTTGGACCTTGTTATTAAATTTACTCAAACTGGATCTGTTGCAAATAAAAAACGTAATCATCGTAGAGTTTTGGATGAAGCCGCTCAAGTTGAAGTTTTGGGTCATTTTTGCATAAATCCTAATACTTCATTACGCAAAATTGTTGATGCGACTGGTATTTCATTAGGCTCTGTACACACAGTTACTAAATTACATAAATTTCATCCATTCAAAATGAAAATATTGCAAGAGTTAACCGAAGATGATTTCGATAGGCGAGTTGAGTTTTGTGATCAAATGACTGCAGCGATTAATGATAATACCATTCATGTAAAGAATATCTGCTTCAGTGATGAATGCACATTTTATGTAAATGGATTTGTTAATAAGCATAACTGCAGGTATTGGAGCAATGAAAATCCTCATGCTTTTGTAGAAGGGCATACTCAGTACCCCCAAAAAATTAATGTATGGGCAGGCATTTTAGGAAACAAAGTGATTGGGCCATTGTTTATTAATGGGAATTTAAATGGAGGCATTTATTTAGATATGTTGGAAAATACCATCAATCCGCTTATCACTGAAACCATTGAAAACCAAATCGAAGACGATGGAAACCCTATACTTGAAGAGGCTGAAATATATTTCCAGCAAGACGGCGCTCCTCCTCACTATGTTCCTCCGGTTCGGCAATGGCAAGACGACGAGTTTCCAGATAAATGGATAGGGCGAAGAGGGCCTATAGAATGGCCTGCTAGGTCTCCTGACTTGACGCCATTAGACTTTTTTCTATAGGGCCATTTGAAATCTATTGTGTTCACTCCCCAACCTGAAAGTTTGGATGAACTTCGTCAACGCATCATCGAAAGCTGCCATGATATCCTACAACATGTTCTTGAAAATGTCCGTCAGGAATTTGAACATCGCCTATATCATTGTTTGGCCAATAACGGGCAACATTTTGAACACTTATTGAAATAAAAAGTGATATTTTCGTGTGTTTTTTTTCTATCTGAACAAATTAAGGTAAATAAAGATTTTTCTCGAAAACGAATCGACCGATTTTAAAAAATCAAACGTCAAAATAAAGCACTTTGAAAGACCTTTCAAACAAGCTATTACTTGATACCCCTTGTCATTTAAAATTTTTAAGGGGATGACCCCGGGGGGCAGAGGGTAAAAGGGAGTGAAGTAGTTTTCGGTTAAAAAGTTGTCCCCTTTGGCAAATCTTTTGACGTATCTCGGCGTTTTTTCTTTTAATCAGTGGTTTTCGATAAATCCGTGGTGGGATGTTTTCAAATGAACACCCTGTATAGACAAGCTAATCCAAGATAATTACAAATAGACAGACGTTTATTAGAGCACTAAAAGCACTAAAAAAAACCATAATCAGTAAGAAAAGAAAGAAGCACGGCCCAACAGAAAAATCCAAGAATCATCACCAGTATAAGAGCTGCACGATGGAATAAAAGTTTAACTTGAATGATATGTTTGATATTCTCTGTGGTAATGGGTTTATTACTAACTAGCAGCGGCAATGAGCAATGATGACGCGCGGTTTTGGCGTTCAAGCTTTTCTATTGGTCCCGCGGCAATTTAATCTTTGACAAAGCTCGAATACCAAAATCACTAGTCATCATTGTTTATTGCCGCTGCCAGTTGGTAATGAACCGACTTTGCACCAATATAATAATTATCAGAAAATAAAAAAGCATTTAATAAATAAATGAGAAATCAATAAAATCTATAGTTTAATTTAGATTGGAACAATAGTAAGATTTTTTTGTTATAGAAATTATTGTGCTGTATGTGATATGAGTTCTCCTCTATAAAAATACCCACATTAAATATTGTTTTGTATATATCAAATTTCAACCTAAACTAGTGAATCAAAAATAATTTAAAACAAAAAAGGCAAAACTCATATCCAAATATTAAACTTTACTTATAAGATACTGTGAAATTTCTTTCCTACGCCTTTTATTCACCCTTTTTTTTATCTATTGCAGGTTTCCAAATCGGGGGAAAATGTCGTCACTCTCCGGGGAGTTCAGAGACAGCTGACAGGGGATTACAAATGCGAAGTGTCTGCGGATGGACCCCTTTTTCATACCGACATCTTGGTGGCTCACATGATTGTAGCCGGTTAGTCATATTTTAGCAGAGTTTTTGCATGCCTTTTTGCCTTTAAGACTTTTTCTTTCGTGTCAAACTAAATGGAAAAGGACGTAAAGGGATTAACTTTCGTAATGGAAAGAAAACAATATTAAAAAGCCACTGTTATTCAAACGATCACATTTGAATATACAGGATGGCCTTTCTCGACGGATTTATATAGACTCCTAGCGAAATTATATTAGGTGTGTAACAGGAGGAATCCAATTTTAGCATATCTACTGGGTGGCCCACTCTCAACGCAGGATTTCATAGCATCTAAACTACTCAACTTTCGATATTTTTTAAAAACAGGGTCATAGGGAGACATTAGGCCTACAGTTTAAAATTATTTTGAAATATACCGAATGTCCCAAAAAAAATATATCTTACAATATTTTTGGATTCTACATAGAATAACAATTATTTTTTAAGATTTAAGAAGTAGTCCATATTCTGTGGCGAGATTGTAAATAGAAATAAAGGTCCGTCTTTACCACCAAATATTTGGTGGTAAAGACAGACCTTTA
Organism: Polydrusus tereticollis; assembly: GCA_963920685.1. NCBI lineage: Eukaryota > Metazoa > Arthropoda > Insecta > Coleoptera > Curculionidae > Polydrusus > Polydrusus tereticollis. The sequence continues at coordinate 60,733,904 of OY987328.1, forward strand.
TTTCTAATTATTTTTTAGGAAGTGCATTATAAGTCTAAACTTAATAGTTTCTGAGATATCGAGTTTTGAAAAATGGCATTTTTGAACTTTGACAGCTTCTAGCTTTCTAACGGTACGTCTTAGAGCAAAACGGCTTGCATGTCCCTATCTTACTTTTCTACTATCTTTCTAAAAGTATCAACTTCTGGTTAAACCGGATGTAGCTCAAAAGCCGGAAATATAGTACTTCCCGTTTAACCGGCAGTTGGCATTCTTGGAAAGATAATAAAAAAGTAAGATAGGGACATGTAAGCCGTTTTGCTATGGCGTATCGTTAGAAAGCTAGACGCTGTCAAAGTACAAAAATGTAATTTTTCAAAACTCGATATCTCAGAAACTATTAAGTTTAGACTTATAATGCACTTACTAAAAAATACTTGTAATTTTATGTAGAATTCAAAAGTAATGTAAGATATAGGGTGTTCCGTTTAGAAAAAAGTATGTACTGACTATTTGGGAAACCCTGTATAATTTAAAATCATTTTAATTGTAGGCCTAATGCCTCCCTATGACTCTGTTATTAAAAAATATTAAAAAGTTGAGTAGTTTAGATGCTATGGAAGCCTGCGTTAAGAGTAGGCCACCCTGTATATTATCAGCTAGATTTAACACAAAGCGTCATATCATGGCGCTCGACGCATTTGTAGTGGTCTGTTTTTCTTGTCAGATCCTAGCCTCACTGACGAGTCGTGATGCGCCAAAACGCGTCTGGGCATAGATCTGCCGAAAAGAAAAAGATGAATCTTCTAGAAAAGTAATGTATTCAAATACATTTACTCACCAGAAAGTTTACGATGATGACCAAGAAGCCCTAAACGTAGAGCAATTATTACATGGCCAGATAAATCAAAAATCTCAAGAAATGGACGTTAGGTGCGATGATGCCTTAAAGGCTAATGACGAAAGATATAGGGTTAAGTTGCGCATTTCTTTGATGGAGTTTAGCAGTTCTTTTTGTTTGTTCATGCGTTAGAGTACTTCGTCGTTGGTTCAGGTTAGTTCAGGTCGTAACATCCGTCTGTATACGTACATTTCAAAGGCCTCTATTTATTTTTCTGTTTGTGGGTCCATTGTCCAACTCTCGCATCCATATAGTAAGAGAGGGAAGACATAACATATGACCATCCGAGTTCTAAGCCCTAGACTAAGGTCTGATCTTCTAAAAAATGTTTTCATATTCATGAGTGTCTTCCTCGCTTGTTCGATTCTTGATAGCATTTCCTTCCTTGGGTTACACTGGCTGTTGATATTTGTTCCCAAATATTTTATGGAGGTTACCTGTTCTATTGTTTGCCCCTTGACCCGCAGATGTACGTTTAATGGTGTCTTAGAGAAAACTAGTGTTTTGGTTTTGGAGACGTTTAGGTGTAAGCCGAACATTTCGCTGTGACGAACTACGGAATTTACTATATTTTGTGGTTCTTGTGCGTTATTTGCTATTAGCACGGTATCGTCGGCGTATCTAATGTTGTTGATTATTGTCCCGTTGATTTTAATTTCGCCTTGGACTACTTCTAGTGCTTCTCTAAATATATACTCCGAATACAAATTAAACAGGAGCGGAGACAAGACGCAACCTTGTCGGACTCCTCTTTGATCCACATATCTTCCGATGTTGTTTGTTCTATTAGGACTGTTGCTGTTTGGTTCCAATAGAGTCCTGATATCACTCGTAAGTCCTGTTCGTGGACCCCGGCTGTTCTCAGAATTTCGATCATCTTTTGATGGTTACCGCAATCGAACGCTTTTCTGTAATCTATAAAACATGCATAAACGTCTACGTTCATGTCTCTGCATCTTTGTGTCATTGCGTTCAATGAGAAAAGGGACTCTCGGGTTCCCAATCCATTTCTAAATCCGAACTGAGTATTATCCATCTGGTATTCGCACTTGCTATAAATTCGTGTATGGATGATTCTCAGAAAAGTTTTAAGGATATGAGACATCAGACTTATTATCCGGTAGTCATCGCATTGCGAGGAATTGTTTTTTTTGGTAGTGTTACGAATGTCTGCTTTAGCCAGTCTGTTGGTATTTTGCCTGAGTCATATATCCTGTTAAATAGTGATGTCAACAAGTCTAGGCTGTTGCTTTCATTCTCTGCAATTAATTTAAGTAATTCGACGTTGGTTCTGTCGGGACCGGTTGCTTTTCCATTTTTCCATATTTTTATTGCATAGCTGACTTCTTCTTTATTAATTTCTGGACCCCTTTCATTTACTTGATTGTCTGTGGGTGGTGGAACACAAGGTCTATCGTCGTCGAAAAGTGTTTGGATGTGCTCTTTCCATCTCGCCTTCTGTCCCCATAATTATTTCGTTATTGTTATCCTTTAGAATTGCTTCTTGTCGTTTCCTGTGTCTGCCTGTCATTTCTTTTACTTTCTTGTGGACGTTGAACGTGTCATATCTCTTCTGTAGTTCTTCTATTTCTTGACATTTTGTCGACATCCAATGTTCTTTAGCTTCTCTGCACTTTCTTCTAATGATCCTATTGTAATGCTTGTATTCTGTTGGGCTTGTTTTGTACTTTTGTCTTACGTTCATGAGGTCCATGATTTCTGGTGTTATCCATTCTTGTTTTCTGTTGTTTTTTGTCAATCCGATGTCTTCTTCTTGGATCTTTGTTATTTTCATTTTAAAGCATTCCATGTTCCTTCGACGTCCTTACTCCGTACCGAGTTCGCTACCGTTTTAATTTCCTTCTTGATCCTGAGACTTATCTGCTTCTTTCTTTTGGGGTCCTTCAGTTGTGCGATATCTATTTTTCTTACCATTTTTTCTCTTTCGACTTTCAAAAATCTTCTAAAAGTCTAAAGTCCATCATCACTGGATTGTGGTCGCTATGGATGTCTGCTCCAGGGTAGGTTTTTACAGACTTCATATACTTCTTACAGTTAAGGTCGAGTACAATGAAATCAACTTGATTCCTGGCAATTCTTCCTTCCTTGTCTGCAGGTGATTTCCAAGTATATAGCCTTCTGGGATGTTGTTTAAAGAAGGTGTTAGCTATTAAAAGGTTGTTCTTTACGCAGAATTGTGCGAGTCTATCTCCTCTGCTGTTTCTTGTGCCGAGACCGTACGCCCCTATGTTGTCTCCTTCAGCACCACTACCAATTTTGGCATTGAAGTCTCCAATGATCATTGTCATCTCTCCTCTCTTTGTCAGTCGCATACATATCTATAGGTAACATTTCAGAAGTGGTGCCCCCGGGGGGCCGCGCAAGACGCGGTTGCCTGCCTTTCAGGAAAGGAAGAAATCGTCCGAGAACGTAAACCTTTTTGGTCCTGCATTTTTTTTCTACCCCCACCTCTGGATTTCTAATTGAATCTAAAGAAATAAAATCAAACTCCTTTACTTATTGATATATACAGGGTGTTATTTCGTAAGTGTCCGATATTTTACAGGACGATTCCTCAGTTATTTATAAGGTGAAAAGTTTATATAAGCATGGGTTCGCAAGCCCTTCATTTTTAAGATACCGGGTGTTAAGAATTTATTTTTGTTTTAGTTTTTCGTAAATAATTTTTCAAATACTGTCTATATTTGGAAGAAAATTGGTATTGGATTTTTTAATATGAGAAATTCAAATTTGGTCTTAGTTTGGCCCTTAATTGTAGGGGGCGCCACCTACAGGTCTTTTTTTCTTTTGGGGAGTCACAACTTTTTTGTGCATGTATGTATCACATTTTCTAGACGGAAAATCGATTCCTATATCATTTTTACGTGAAAATGGTATGATGTATTTCCGTTAGCAAGTCCGCATGTAAAATGTATGTCAGCATACTCAGCAAACATTTTTTAACAAATAATCACAATAATAATAAATAAAACTATTTAACTAAGCGCCAAGATATTATTTTTGACATGACACAAAATAAACATTGGAATATACTTACTAGCCTACTTGATACTTTTATTTTTAAGTTTTTAAAATTGTTTCACTTTTTGACAAATACATGCATCGATTAATTTAAATCAAAATATCTCGAAAACGGCTGCTTGAAGCGATTTTTGACAAATTTACCATTTTCACGTAAAAATAATAGAGGAATCGATTTTTCTTCTATAAAATGTGATATATACATGCATGAACAAGTTGTGACTTTATAAAAGAGAAAAATAACTGTAGGTAGCGCCAAACTAAGATCAAATTTAAATTTCTCATATTAAAAAATCCCCAAATACCCATTTTTGTCCGAATATAGACATTATTTCGAAAATTATTTACGAAAAACAAAAATAAAAATAAATTCTTAATAACGAGTGATTTTTAATTATTTTGCTCAGGGGAGGCCATGCATTTTAAAAGCATCATGGCCGTACTGCGTAGATAAGATGACATGATCGTTTTATGACATTTACGTCTTATTTGTAAAGTTTAAAAATTGGAGAAATTTTGTAATTTTTGCAGTTATTTGAAGGTAGGTTACTATTGCTTTAACTAATATTTCTCCGGGGAGTCGTCTTTTGACTATTATAAAGTGCTATTTTCAGGATATGATTTAATTTTTTATTTTTTTTTTATTTTTCAGCGTATCAAGTTTTGGTGAAGCTTTGTTGCCGGATTGAAAGTTTTACAGTAAAAATGTTTAGTGAAGCACAAAAAATTTTTATTGTTGAAAGTTTTTTTAGAAATGGAAACAAAATAGGCGGTGTGTGGAATTACTCTATGCATGACTGCTTTGATGAATTTCGAACCGAGTTTCCTGATGTTGCGGTGACCTTTCATAATTTTCGTACTGGGTCACAATACCTAATTGATAAATTTCGTCAGACTGGTTCTGTTCAACATAAAAAAGGGGCTGGAAGACCAACGAAACGATCGAATGAGGTTATTGAAGAAGCGCGACAAATTATGGAAAATAATCCTTCAACTTCTATTAGGCATTTATCTCAACAAATTCAGCAAACGGATTTATGCTACAGTACATGTCAAACACTTGAAAAAGGATTTGCATCTATACCCTTATCGTGTTACGGCTATTCATGAACTCCTTCCCAATGACGTTCTCCAAAGACTTAATTTTTGTGAATGGTTTTTAAACAATTTTCAAGAAGAAAATAGTGGTGCTTTTGAAAAAACATTTTTTACCGATGAGGCTTATTTTTATTTATCAGGCTATGTTAATTCACAAAATATGCGAATGTGGAATACGCAAAATCCGCATGTTTTTGTAGAAAGACCTCTTCATCTTCAAAAAGTTGGTGTGTGGGCAGCAATTAGTTCTAGAAGAATAGTAGGCCCAATTTACTTTGATGGCACAATTACAGCTGAGAGATATCGGATCGAAATTCTGACAACATTTATTAATGAGCTTCATGATGATGAATTGCAGGAAGGTTACTTCCAACAAGATGGCGCTACACCTCATGTAACCAGAGAAAATTAAAATTTTTTAAGTGAATTTTTTGAAAACAGAGTTATAAGCCGAAATACGCAACAAATATGGCCACCACGTTCCTGCGATTTAACACCCTGCGATTTCTTCTTGTGGCCTTTTATAAAAAACTCCATTTATCGAACACCAAATGAGGATATAAATGATCTTAAACGAGGGATTTCAGAAAAAATTGCCGAAATTAATAATTCTCCAAACGTATTGGTTAATGTATCTCTGAGGGTAAGAAGAAACATCAGAAGGTGTCTAGAAGTAGGAGGCGGCCATATAAAGTAGGCGTTCAAAGTAAGATAGCTCAGGATTTTATATTACATACCGTCAAAAAACATTATTTTAGGTTTTCAACGTGACAACGCTGCTTTCTTGCAAATTCGCCCTCTGACTTAATCTACGCGCTACTGCTACACTATGTATACTGGGTCACAGCCGCCCTTGAGCAAAATAATTAATAATCACTCGTTACCCTGTATCCCAAAAATGAAGGGCTTGCAGACCCATGCTTATATGAACTTTTTACCTTATAAATAACTGAGGAATCGTCCTGCAAAATATCGGACACTTATTAAATAACACCCTGTATACTTTGCTAACAATAAATATAGAGATTTAATTTAATCTGCACCCACATTGCATGGGTATTTACACAGGTCACAACATCTTATAGTCTTGCAGCTGCAGTTGCCTTTGCATGCAACTTTGCAGTTACTTTTGTCTATTGTTTAAGACGATTTGAACGATTTTGGTTTAGTTCTCCAAATTGGGATTCCCATCCCATCCCCAAAGTTGCATGCAAGGGCAGCTGTAAAAAAGGTATTTTTTTGGGGTTTCGTGCAAATATTGAATTGATAAGAATTAAACGGTATTTATCATGCAGGAGAATTTAATAAATTCCAAAAAATGGTCCCTTGTGGGTTGTTCTTGGTAGTTGCTGATTAAATTATAAAAGTATCCGAGACTTTTTCATTGCTAGACATAAAAAAGTGAAGTATTGGCAACCTGTTTTTTGAGGTCTGCTCCACAAAATATTTAGGAAGGGAGCAAAATGGATTTAAATACGCAAGCTTTGGACGAGGCTGACAAAATAGTCGCCACAAGAGCTATAGACATTATTAAAAAAAAAACGCTGCTTTGTGAAAGCAGATGGGCATTAATAATTGCCATAATTGGTTTTTTAATTGCCACTGACTAGACTAGACTAGAAGCAAATGCATTATTTTCATCAGGCGAGCAAAATGTAATTTGTAGCGAAGTGCTTATTCCTTTAAAGAATTGCAACAAAAGAGGGACATGAATGAACGATCGCATTTTGCTCTAACCTGCTTCTTCAGAAAATTCATAAAAAAAAATATTACAAATCTTTGTTAATAATAAAACATGAACTGAGTATACCAATTGAGGAAGCGATTTAATAATATACTAGCACTTTTTTACAATATTGAAATTCATTTATTAAAAATCAGCGACCTCCAACCTAAAAAGCTACTTTGATCGGTTCGATAGTACTTAATTTTATGTTGCTGTCAGCGACGAAATTATCAAGTACCCATATTGTCACCCCCTTCCCCCCTCTAACTATTGTAAAGAAATATAATTTTTATACTCTAGTAATAACCCACTGTCATAAACTTTTATAACAGAAGAACAGTTACTAACGTTTTGTAATGTAATCGTGGATGCTATCTCGTTCAACAGAAGGTTGGAGGATGAAACGATTGTCGATTTAGGCGAAAATATGCTACTAATAGGGGCACTCTTCAGAGAACCCACATTAAGTGTAAGTGGTCTCAGTTGCTAAAACCAAGGCTTTTTTTGAATAAGGAGTGTGATTCATGCAAATCGCCATATAATTAACAATTCATTAGAGAGTAGTAGAGGAAATGAATATTTATATACCTTTTACTTTGCACAAAACAAAAAGATTTCAGGATACCGTAAAATTATTAAAATATAAAATTATGCTATTCAAAGCAAATGGCGTCGCTAGATGCTTTGAATAGCATGTTGAATTTAAAATTAAAATTAATTTCTTCACCTGGCAACAGGAAGAAAATTGAAAAATCAACAATCTAATGACTAACCTAAACTCCAATTTTTAATTTTTTAATTTTATTTTATTAATATAACAAGTGAATAATGACCACTTGATGTATTCCCACCCTTTTTTTTATATGAAATGACATAGTCTCATTTCGACAATTTTCAAAGAATAGCAAGTTCATTTAGTTTCATTCAGAAATAATCTAATTCACCATAACATTGAACATGTCCCCTCACTAAGTCGGGTTCATTAAAAAAGAATGAATTGATATGTTAAAATTCTTCTTTTACAACATATTTTGACTTCAACATTGTTTAAATCACTCTACTATGATTAAGGTCCTTAAACCTACTTGCGTATAAATCACCTCCTACCTTTACATGGAGATACACCGTTCTTATACTAAACTCCTGTCGATTCCAATGGTTGCATAATCTGCATTATATTATATTATTGACTCACCTCTCTGCTCCCCCAAGTGTTTTAACTTCTTTTCATATTAAAATCTCTTAAATGGTTAGTTGCTGAGGATGACTTTCTCTAAAGTCGAAACTAGTACAACACATACGTTAACAAATTTAATTTAATTCATCGTCATTTTATGTATTTTCTATAACCCTTGTTTTCTACCCTAGAGGGGCAAATAAAGTTATTTGGTGGTAAAGACAGACCTTTATTTCTATTTACAATCTCGCCACAGAATATGGACTACTTCTTAAATCTTAAAATCTTTTGTGTTTCCTTCCAATCTATTTGGAACAGTTTCTAAACCTCATGCTAAAATTGGAGCAACCTCATTTTACGGTACCCGAAACAAGAATGTAATAAATATTTATATACATTATTACAATTAGCGTAATGTTTTTTAAAAGGTAAGTGCGAGTTGCTAGAAAAAATAGACATGACAAAAGCAGAGACGCAAAAAATAATGATGGCAATGTATAGGGGATCGTCCAACCAGCAATTTTTAAGCAGAGCTCATGTAAGTCCTAATTAAGATAATAAGGAACCCAATTTTTGTTGTTTTTACTGTTCGGGTAACCATTCCGTTTTTAAATGCGAAAGATTTCAAAAATTCAATTTAGATCGTATGATTAGTGAAATAAAGAAATTAAATTTATGTTTGAACTGTTTCAACTTCTCCCATGATCTATTCTATTACGACAAACCCTCTCGTAAAAAGTGCAATCGAATGCACAATACGTTAATTTGTAGAAGTTTGGGCACTCCGGCCGAAGAGCATAGTAGGATGTATAATAAGAGTGACAGCATGTCGGTTAGAGAACGAGTCGAAAAGTTGGGTGACGAAACATCGAGCACTACCCGCGAAAAATCAACGACAGCTACGGTTTTGGTGACCGGTCCACGGTCGGCGGATGCCATGAACCCGGTGCCGGTTGATGCAAGCCTAGCTATAGGCGCGATCAGTATGCTTATTAAACGTGGACGCACAGAGACTAAACAGGCTGGAGCTTGTCGGCGCGTGTAGCAAGCTGCTTGCATCTTACCGAAATGAATATTTAATTATAAGCAAGCAGACAATGGATACAAAAGCATTAATTTCTGCAGTTTTTAAACAAATCCCTGTATGGGACAAACGTGAAAAAAATTACAGTAACAGAAATGTTGTTGTGAAGTGTTGGAAAAAGATTGCCGAGGAAGTGAACATTCAAGATGGCAAGTTTTTCAGTTTTTATTTGTATTAATATTAATTTATAATTTCATTTAATATAATATAATGAAATAAACACCAAAGGATTATTTATAATAAAAGTTTTGAAGTGATCTCTTATGACCACAGCTGATGTTACTGCTCTTCCAACAAGGCCATGATGATTATTTCTACGTCAGTAAGATGACGTTCGAATCCATCTCTTTTTAAAACGAGGTTATGTAAAATACAGACACATCTTATAATTTTATCTGCAGTATTAACATCAGTTTCAATAGCTTTGGAAATCAGGCGCCATTTTGCATATAGTATTCTAGAGGCACATTCGACTGATTTGCTTGCTCTACTTAACCGATTGTTGAAACATTCTTGGTCCAATGGAATATTCTGTTGGGCTTTATTAAAAAATCAAGGAGCGGATATGCTTCGTCTGCCAAAAATACACAAGGGGCTTTCACGTTCGTGCCTGGTAAAAACGCAGGTTCGGGTAAATGTATTTCATTTGTTATCATCCGTTTATAAAAGTCAGAGGCTTAGAAAGTACCTCAATCACTTTGTTTCCCGTAACCTCCAACATATTTGGCTATAAATTGATAGTTTGCAGCCACTACTCCTTGAAGAACTACCGAAATAGTTATTTATAATATGTTTTAAAGTACATTTTTAAGGCACGCATGGGGAAATTTGTAGAACGAGCGACAATAAAAAGCATACAATAATTGAAAATTAAATGTTTAGAGTCTCTTACATCCAGGGAGTTTCTAATAGCATCGTATATTTATATTAAATTAGTTCACATTTGTCAATAAAACCTAGCAACCATCATTGTTGGCCGATTTGTTTGCAGAAAAATTGAAAATTTGAAAGGTCTTGTCAGTTTTATTAAAACGCTAGCGCTGCCTGTTGTGATTTGCCAAAAATTCAAGAAATACAAGAAATCGATCCACTTAAAGACATAGAAGAAGCTGCTAACAGAGCTAGCTTGGATTTACTGCCACGAAAATTAATTCAATATGAGATTGCTAATAATAAATTTATAAAATGGTGTAAAAACAAAGGCGTTTCTGGAAAGTATTCCGAAAACATATTCCTTGCCTATTTTGAGGAGAAGGCAAAGGTATGGAAGTCATCTTCTCTTTGGTTCCATTATTCAATGATCAAAGCTATGCTAGGTGTAAATAACGACGTAGATATCAGCAAACATTTTAAATTGATTGCCTACTTGAAGAATCAAGGAGAGGGTTACCAGGCCAAAAAATCAAAAATTTTTACTACAGACCAAATTGAACAGTTTCTGAAGTGCGCACCTGATGAAAGAACTACGATTGTAGGAGTATTTGGTGCCTGCCGCAGGGAGGAGCTTTGTCAGTTGACTCTTGACAATGTAGAAGATATGGAGACTTCATTAGTTATTAAAATATCATTATATCAAAACCAAGGTACCACGAAATTTCACTATCGTTGAAAAATTTTATTTGGATTTTTATTGAAAATATACTGATCTTCGTCCGCAGATGTCGTACATCGGCGGCTCTTCTTAAAATATGTAAAAGGTAAATGTACCAGAAATCCGGTCGGAATTAATACGTTCGGAAAAATTCCTGCTGCTATAGCAAGATTTCTGCAACTTCCAAATTCAACACTTTATACGGGACATTGCTTTCGCCGTTCCTCTGCGAGCTTACTTGCCGATTCTGGAGTAAATTTGCCGAAAATTAAGCGGCATGGGGAATGGAAATCCTCAACCGTTGCGGAAGGGTACACCGTGGATTCCTTGGAAAATAAAAATTCTATTGCTCGAAAATTGCTTAGAGTACAAACGACATCAGCCGATGATGCTTCAACATCAACTGGACATGCTGCTGTTTCTGTTCAATCCTCCTCAATCGCGAAGAACAGCAGAACTGAGGAAGGAATTCATTTTTCAAATTGTACTATTAATATAAGTGCAAATAAATAAAATAGAAATGTCTTTTGACGTTTTTTTGAAAAAATTGACATTTTACTTTTAACACTAGTGCCTTAAAGTAACATTTTTAAGGCTAATACACAGTGTTAAAAGCTCCATTTTTAACACGTATGTAGAAAAAATACTTTTTATTAATAAAAAACATCGATCCAGAGTTTTTAGGACATAATATTCGTACATGTTTTCCATCAATTGTTCCAATGACGTTTGGAAAATTCCATATTTTATAAAAATCCTCAGATACAGCTTTAAACTGGTTTCTTGTTGGTTGAGGCATATATTCTGACTGTAGTTCTTGCCAAATAATTTCCATCGTCTCTCTTACAATTTCTCCCACCGTTGAAGCTCCTACACGAAATGAAAATGAAAGAATTTTAAATGAGCATCCAGTTGCCAAATATGTAATATTTTTGAGTTTTTTCGCTAAAAAGAAAATGGAAATATGTCAGGGACCAACTTGCCGTTTAACTTGGTAAAATAAAACCTCCTCGATCAGGCGATCCTGCGGACTGTATTTGCAAGTCAAAGTGGCCATATTTTCATCAGCTGTTATTCCTAAAAGATACTGTAAAACCCAGGACCTCGAAAGACAATTGTTCAGATGTACACCAGGTCAAAACGCAGCCTTTCAAAATGATTTCTCAATGGGTGAAAATGAAAATAGCGGATTAATAGCAGAAGAAAATGAGAATCAGTTGGAAAGCGAAAATGAACCTGAAATAAATGCCACAAATTCAAACGACACTGACGTTGTACTGCCTTCAACTTCGACCGCAATTCCAAAACGACAGCGATCATTAACCGAGTCTTTCAATGCTGCGATGGTAAATATTGAGAAGCAAAAATTGGAATTATTGAAGGCGAAAAAAGAAAAATCACAAAACGACGATGAAGACATGTTGCTTTTCAAAAGCTTGCTTCCCCATGTGCATAAAATTCCGCCCAATTTGAAACTGCAATTCCGAAATCGCATGCAGGATATTGTTAGTTCTTTTGCGTATCCTCAAGCAGCTTCACTGCCGCAGATTTCACCTGCTCCTTTTTCCGCTTTCTCATACACATCCTCAATCTTTGACTGTCCTGCACAAAGTTATAATATTGAAAATTCCATCCATTCACATATAACCTTTTATAATACTTAAAATATGTTAAGAAAGAAATAAAGAAATTCCGAAAACTTTATTGTGTTTTTAAGCAGATTTTAATTACTCTTACCTTATATTTACTACAAGTCTCTCCTCAGGTAAAATAGGTTGCTTATGCCAGTTGCATCATGTTTTTATTAGCCTATGTTTAATCTTGTTCAATAGGTAGGTAAACGTATCTAGATTCATTCGCATATAGAAAAAAAGCGATCTGGATATCCTTTTAATTCTTTAAATAACTTGTGATATTCTACAAATGGTGTTCTCTTTTGATTAATAGGATGAATAACTATTTTCTGTCTTCTCAATCTTAAAAACGGATTGTTTAATAAAATTTCTTCGTCGGATGAAGAAGACATTTTTGCACCACTTTCAACTAGGTACTAAAATAATAATTGCGAAAACAGTACCAGGTTTCGTTTTCTTTCTGGGCGCTAACCGGTGGACCAAAGCTTGGTTGGTATAACAAACGCGCATATGACAAATGCAAATAAGCAATACGCTCTTCTTTCAACGGCTGTAGTAAATATTCATGACAAATTCGGGAAACCTTTTCGCGCGAGAATGCTTAGACACCGGATTGCAGAGTAATTTCGTTACCGAAAGCTCTTGTAAGAAACTTAGTTTGGAAACGAAAGGGTGAATTATCAAATCTCCGGCGTGGGAAATAATAATACGTTAGCTCAATATAAAACCAAGTTTGAGATTTCTTCACGATTTGAACATTTTTCAAAAGATATTTTTTGCTATGCCGATATGCGATTTTGATAACAGTTTAATGCATATTCTAAGTGATAATAGATTAGCGGATCCTGAGTATAATCTTAAATCGGATATTGATATTTCATGCGACGTCACTTTGTTTTACGATATCTTATTGATGAGTCAAATAAAAATTCAATCTATGATACACAAAATTAGGATGGATTGTCGGTGAACTCGATTTTTTAATGTGCTCAGGTAAAAGTTCAGTCACACCATTCAATGTCCTTCGAAGACTTGGCATTTAGTAAAGGTTTTTTAAAGTTTTGGGAACTCGAAGATTACAAGAACCCCCGAGAAGCGACCATTATTGCGATCAGCATTTGGAAAGCTACGACACTTAAAAGACATGGCAATTAGAAGTTTCTTGAGTTTAGAAAAACGGTTAGAACGAAATAAAGAATTAAGGCTAGGATATAGTGAAGTCATTAACGACTATATACGAATTAGTCATATGACCAAACTCAATATGAGCTTGAAAAATTGATAGAAGTACTGTTAAGCGAAGATCAAAGAAAATATCAAAGGATTGGAGCGAAAACCCTGACAAAAACCTAGAGTGTTTTCAGCTTAATACGGTGACTTTCGATATGATCTCTTCACAGTACTTAGCCATTCGCTGCATATTATTATATGATTATTCGTGATTACTAATTAGTTCTATGGTTTGTAAAAATTTGTAATGAGCTCTTTGCTTGGATGTTTGTGATTCTTACGGATTTAATTTAGAAGTTATGTTGAAAAAATTTTGGCGCCTTTTTGTTAAATATATAATATTTGTGCATGTCAATTTAAGTGCTTCTCTGCTATTGTGGAATGGGATTTGGATCAACAGGGAGCCAGTCTTTAGGTAACTTGTATGTCCCGATTTGTCTTGATCTTGTATGTGAGTCGGTAATAAGTTGTTTTGTCGATACGTCCGTACGTCCGTAATAATTTCTAATAATTTCCAAAAAATAACTCGTCAAAGTTATCAACATCCTAAAGTCATTATGTAACAGTACAATTATAATGTATCTGGGCGCGTTCGCGATGATTTTCAGCGCTTTGTTCTGAATTACCTGGAACTTATTAAGCTCCGTTCTGCTTATGTTGCACCACGTAGGTGCACCATATGTTAGAACCGGCCTGACCAATACCTTGTAGAGGATGACCTTACCCAACAACCATTTATAGACACAAATTTGACACAAATTCTTTGCTGAGAAACGTTTCAAAACATTTTCGAATAAAATGATAAGATTGTGTGGATATACATGTGTTTCGAAGTTTTTGCGACACATTTTCGAATTCATTTACTAGAAACAATTAAGAACTGTTAGTTTCAAAATATTTTCCAAACAGTGATATCTATTTAATTAAGAAACTTGTGACGAAAACAATTTTCGAAACTGCCAGAAACATTTAAATCCCGAAACAATTAATTATTATAACCTATAATTTCTACATTGGAGTTATTTTAGTTTTTGATACTTTAAATCTTGTTGAATCATTTTACGTTTTTTATTTGTTATAATATGGATAGAAAACAACAGTTTAAACATTCCTCGCGGTTTTACAAAACACTAAAAAGGAAAAAGAAAAAATTTGAAATTCAAAAGAAAAAAATTAGGCCACAACCATTCTATTGAATGTAAATTAATAAGGTTAAAATATAAAAGTAATTTTGTATTTATTCCCCTTTTGCAAACTGTGCCGGATTTATAAAAATAAAGACCATTTGAATCTGTACATTTAACTTTTATTGTATTTAAATTGTTAACAAACTAATAATGATCAAAATCTTGGAAACAAAATAAAGTATTTTAGATTATTGTGGCCACCCAAAAAACTTAACCAACAAAAAATGCTGTTAAAAGCATTCTTGCAGCTTGGTGTGGTTTGTCCAAAAACTCTGATATAATACCTTCGTAGCAAATTCTTAAATATATTAGTAACAAATGAGAGAATAAAAGTCTCCTCGTAGTACTTATAAATCATAACACTAAAAAAAAATATCAAAAACAAACAACAATATAGGAACATTGGTAGGTAGGTAGGTACTTGTTTAATCTTATCACAAAAAAAAACTCCTAAATTATTTACACATTATCTTCATTGTCTGTGATAACTTCCTTAAGAACGGTAGCTTGGTTTTCCACCTGACTATCAATACGAGACTTATTTTTCAGCCTAAAAATAAACATTCAGTATTACTATTCTGCAACAATAACCTTTAGGCGCTAATCCATAAAAAAGCAAATGATTCGGTACATCCTTCTAGCTAAAAAAATCTATGAAATTAAAAAAATACATTCCCATTTTACTCTCATGTCATAAAAAATCTTAAAAATTTAAATAATAAAATTATAATAACTATACTCTAGTACTCACTCGGTACGCCGAATTGTCTGGTTTAAGCGTTTAAACCATCTATCCTGTAAAAAGTCAGAAGACTTTTGTTCATTGTAGGTAGAATCGGCTCTGTAGAACCTCTCTGGTTCAAACAATTTTTGTAGCTTCTGATTAAGGACTGATGTCCCCGAGAATGGTAATGGTTTTTCCATAATTTCTTTTAGTGTACTAAAAAAAAAACACATTAAACGGTTTCCAAATACAGCAATATTTTTATACTTACATTTGTTCGTCATCTGTATCACTACAGTTTATAAAAGCTTTTTCCACTGCCAGAGCTAGGACATAATTTTCTATGTTGCTGGCCCTAACGGAGCACTTTTGGGATCTCCATGCTCCGTCAGGGACAGAACATGGATTTCTTAAGAGCTCGTCAAGCTCGACTTTGTTTTTTACCTGATCAGGCCAAAGTAAGTGGTCCCCAACTATCCAGCTGGTCGGCACAGCTGTTAGTAGGACCAACCTACCTTTTTCTTTCTCTCGACGATTGAGTACATGTTTTATGTTAGATTCGTTATTATCTACTTTTATAGGCTGACCAGACGTACTCTTTTTAAGAGAACAGTTCTCTATTTATCACTCCAGTACTCTTTGCTCTTTTTTTGTTAAAATTTAGGTAAAAGTTCTCTTTTTCCGCTTTACAACTAAATGTATTGTTTTCGAGCCTTGCGAAATCTTTTCGAGGTGCCTTTAGTGATTAACTTTCGCTTTTCACTAGTAGATGCCGCCACTAGTATTGAATGCCGTTTCGAGATTACCGGTTACAGCCCTGAAAATTCTGGTTGAGCGTGAGCGCCTTTTTAATTTTAACGAAATTGCCTACGATTTGACATTTGACAGAAGAGATTTCATGAGAAGCATGGCGCATGTGTGTCTGTGTGTAATATTTTACTGTGGAGCGCGAATTTTAATGTTTTTATGTAGTGTCTATGTGGTCTATTCTATGTGGTTTTTAAAAATTAAACTTTAGTTATTTAGTGATAGTTGTTTACAATGTCGTCGAGAAGAAAATGTAAATACAATGATGCATTTGAAGATATGTACCCCTGCATCAAAAAGTCAAAATTCCAAGATGAAAGTAAAGCTTATTGCGCGATTTGTCGAAAAGACTTCTCCATTAAAAATAAAGGAAAATATAATATTGAGCAGCACTTATTAACAAAAACTCATACTGACTATGCAAGTGCTTCTACAAGCCAAAAAATTGATCATTTTTTTACACGTAAGCATTCTACTGAGGAGTATGATGTTATTCGTATGAAGCTACTCTGGTCATATCATAATATAAAACACAATCTTTCGTTCAGAAATATGGATTGTACAAGTGGATTAATTAGAACCTCAATGATAAATAAGAAATTTTCCTGCGGTCGAACCAAGTCCGAAGCCCTAATTAAAAATGTTGTGGGCGAGTGGGCTGAGGAAGAATTGAAAAATAATTTAGATAAGGCTAGATTTATCGTGATCTCGTGCGATGCGTCAAACAGAAAGTCAACAAAACTTTTACCAGTTTTGGTACGTTATTGTAATTTTGATCAAGAGGCGTTCTCAGTGAAGACGGATATTCTTAGAATTCACTCTATAAGCAATGAAACGGCCGCGACTGTATCCACTGTTCTAACGGAATGTGTATCTCATAATGGATTGAATGATAAAATTGTTGGTTATTCTGCTGATAATGCTGCCCTCAATTTTGGCAGTATTCAGAAAAAAACTGAAAAAAACGTCCTTTCGATTCTAGAGAAACAATACGAGAGAAATATTTTATCAATTGGCTGTGGAGCTCATATTATACATAATGCCATATCTACTGCAGTCTCAAAAGTGATACCAATTGACATTGAAAATATTGTTTTTAAAATATACAACTTCTTTTCCATTTATACTGTGAGGTGCGAAAAGCTGAAGGAGTTCTGTCAGTTTATAGGATGTGAATATATAGGACTCCTATATCACTCTAAAACACGTTTTCTTTCATTGCTGCCATGTGTTGAAAAAATTTTGAAAATGTACGAAGCGCTGAAAAGTTATTTTTTAAGTGAAGAAAATACTCCACCCATACTTCACAATTTTTTTAAGGATGAAGCCAGTGAACTGTGGTTGTTTTTCTTACAAGCTCAACTTCAAGTGTTTAACGAAGTAATATCCAAAGTTGAAAGTGAAACAATTACTGGCATTGAAGTTTCATCCAAATACTTTGAGCTTCTTCAAAAATATGAAGAAAGATACCAGCATAATTTCTTTCCATTTTCTGCAAAATCCCTCCTGAGCCAACTCGACCATAAAGGAACGGTCACAGAACAATCTGCTTTGTCGGTATCAAAAAGATTTTATTATGAAAATGTTCAATATCTTAAAACTTGGTCGAATAGATTCTTCAAAGATATATGTCAAATGAAACATTTTTTATTGAGAACACAGATATCATATGAAGAATTCCAGGAATCATATTCCTTCTTTCATGAAAACATGAAAATCGAAAATGTACAGCTAAATGACAACCACATTTTTGACTTGTATTGTGCATTGTCGAAATGCATTGAACAACACATGGGTGAGTGGAATGAAAAAAACGCCGACATGTTAACCAGATGGAGAATGGTCTTCAATGACTTGGTTGAAATTAATTTTGATCATCTAGAATTGTTGAAATCCCTAATGAGCTATATATTTTGTATACCTGGATCGAATGCAAATTGTGAAAGATATTTTAGTATCATAAACAGTTTTTGGACTGAAGAAAAGAGTCGGTTAAGTATACAAACATTAGAAGCTGTTATGAAAGTGCGAATAAATGTAAATTTAACTTGCGAACAATTTAGAATTGCCATCAGAGATGACACGAAATTGTTGGAAAAAGCAAAGTCTTCTAAGAAATACCAATAAGTAATGGTAAGTTTATCTGATTTGACCGAATCAATTTGATTTTTAATATTAAAAATCTATTTCCAGGTCCTCGAATTGATTCAAATCGAAACTGTCCTTTCTTTTATTTTTAAGTAGGTACCTACTCTCCTAAAAGCTTATACGCAATATTAATATTTTGAGTGTTAAATACGATTTTGTCGCCACAAATACATAGGTAGATCAGTTTTTTTTTTTTAATCATCTTTGCATGTTTGCATTGTCGTTGATCCATATTTCAAAATTTCTCTATATCTACGTTTTTTCGGTTTTATCGAAACGTAAAATTTCTAGGTTTTGATAGTCCAAAAAAGGGCGTGGCACCTAAAAAAAATTTCCCTGCGGCGCATTTTTCAAGAAAGAGAGAAAGAAAATGTGTACTCTTTTGGTTTCAAAAATTTCTGGTCAGCCTAACTTTTAGGAAAAAGTTTTAATACAAATCAATTTTGTAGGTTTTGTATATCACAGATGACAGAATGTAAGTATTTAACAAGTGGCAGTGTATAACGTGACGGTATACAGAAGTTTTATGCTTCTAAAGTTACCCTTCCGCTTGACGGGACCGTAATATTTTTACTTTAGCGACGTTTGTTCCGCGTAGTTTCGATACAATATCGAAACATTCTTCATGTTTCGACACATTTTCTATTAATTCAAGCTACATGATTTTCGAAACATTATAGAACCCAAATACTAGAAATTGTGTGTCGACTCCATTTTGGACCAGAATAATTCTCGCTTTCTGGTGGCCATTTTGACAAATGCATCTTTATATTATTAAAATGGACTTTAATTAACTTCCTGCTTCATATGAAGTGTAAAAAAGTGGCCATATTAGTTCCATTTTGCTAGCTTAATCAATTGAAAAAAAAATTAAGTAAAATTTTAAAAATTTTAAAAATTTTATTTTTTAACAAAGTATTTATTTTATGTGTAGATGTCAATAAACTGGGAGCGTCTTAAGAATATAAAGCTAAATTACTAAATTACACGATAAAATTTATTTCGTCATTGATTTTTGGACCTCCTTTGCAATAAACTATACAAAATAAATCTATCACTTATTGAAAATACCCTTTGTTTACCTTGTTTTATTTTATTACAACCTACAGGTATAATATCTAATTATTTGTTTCCCTAATGTTTCCATTTTGACAATTTACATTTCCAATACTCAGCGCCCTTTTTATAAAATGAACTGTCACTCTAGACACATTTATAGAAACTTGTTCGATAAAAGTTTCGATTTTGCGTCGAAACAGCGAAAGTCACAGCCTGTACCAACCACTTGGAAACACGTGCTAATGCGCCATTTAAAATGTATACGTTTCGAAAATATTTCCATACTTGTCGCCAACAATTTCCAATTTGTTTCGGAAACAGAAACAATAGTTTAGAGACATTTACCATAATGTGTCTAAAAATGCTACTTGGGTAGTCCTACTAGCAAGTCTACTCCGTCTATGAAGCAGGGGGTAGATAAAGCCTAACTGTCGCATTGCAAGTTTTATTCTATTAACTGAGTTTGGCCTCCAATTCAGCCTTTGGTCGAAAATAAGTCCCAGGTATTTCACCTCCTGGCACCAGTTCACTTGGACTCCATTGACCCGTAGCCTTGTTTCAGGCCTGCCGAATGCCATTTTTCCAGCTCGATTATATGACGCTGTATCCGACTGACTACAATTCGCGGTGATTTAGTAGTCGAAGTAATTGCTGTATCGTCAACGAAAAGATAGAGCTGAGTAAATCTATTTCGCAGAATATCGTGAGTATAAATGTTATACAACATCGGAAAGAGGTGAGCCTTGCGGCACTTTCGCCCTGATGTGTTTATTCAAAGACAGTGCGTTTTCTGATGAGACTGCAAAACTTCTATTATCCAAAAAAGAAGCTACCACCTTGATTAAATAGTTCGAAGCACCGAGCCTTATCAATTTTAACAAGAGGCCATTGTGCCAGACCTTATCGAATGCTTTGCTTACGTTAAAGAAGACCATTGTCGTATGCGCCCTCTTGTTAAAGACTTTAATAATGTTTGCAGTGAGTCGCGTGGTCTGCCTGACTGTGCAATGTTCGGGCCGGAACCCAAACTGTTCGGCAGGCAGAACATTGCACGTGAAAACAAAGTCCTGAGCCTACTCAAGATAATCTTTTCGGCAATCTTCCCTAGGGTCGACAGCAGGCTGATCGGCCTATAGCTAGCCGGCACCGTAGGGTCTTCGCCTTTCTTATGAATAAAAATTACTTTAGCGCGTTTCCAGACAGTTAGAAAGTGGCCTTCTCAGATTATCGCCTGGGATAAGCTTACTATGTTCCCCAAAGCTCGGTCTTGTAGATTTCGGAACGCCACATTCTTTAAACCGTCAAAACCGGGGGCTTTTATAACATTTAACATGGTTATTAGGGACTTAACCTCGTTTAAGATGACTTGTGGAAAAGCCTGAAACGGGTGATTAATGGTTTTGTAAATCTGTATCGTCCTTGAGAGTCTCTCATCTCTCAACACGTCATTGGTCGGGTTTTCACTGAACTGGCCATAAAGTTTATCTGCGAGCAATTCAGCTTTATCCTTGGCATCGGTTAGAACTGCATCTGTTTCCTGGTTTTTCAGGTGAAACATGGGTGCTCGTGCGCCTCTGGTCAAGGCTCTAGTCATTCTATAAATGGAACTATCCGCTATAGATAGACCTTGGACCTTGTTGTCCCACAGGTTCGATTGCCTTCCGCTCAACAAATCCCTAACTACCTGGGCTTCCCGATTCGCCTCCGCCTTGATACGAGGGTCACCAGTACGATATGCCCTATTCTTTAACCGGTTTTTAATTCTAATGCGGTTCTTAATTTCATCGCTTAAAGTCCCGTATTTTGAAAATCTGGACACTTTTGTGACAGATGCTTGCTTACTGCGTTATCAATGTCCAATGGACTATGCGGGGGTTGTAATACCTCCACATTCTCACGATTCTGAAACTGAAATATTAAAGGTACAAAATGGCTTCAGCAATTTTGAACCAAGGCGGTTTTGAACTGAGGAAGTTGACAGATAACAACCATTTTTTGGAATCCGACAAGCGACAATATTCAATAAATATCAGGCTGATATCATAACCCAAACTTTCAAGGTCACCAAACGGGCCATATTATCAATTATTAGTCAAAAGCTCGGCTTGGTAGGCGCGGGTGTGATAGTAGCAAAGGTTATTTTACAAGATTTGTGGCGACAAAAAACTTCATGGGATCAAATAGTATCAGAGGATTTAAGCCAGAAATGGAGTAATTTTTGTGTTGACCTAAAAAACATTTCAAGTATTGATATACCAAGATTAGTACCTAATTATAATGTAATAGAACTACTGATGTTTGCGGACACATCTTTAAAGGGGATGTGACCCAAAAATTAAAGTTTTAGTACAAAAAATTCTAAGAAAAAAAGTTGGAACCGCACTTGGCTGCGATAAACCGTTACCGAAATATAGCCATTTAAGGTCTCACACTCCTCGGCTGTGACGTCACACCGGCTTTTTAGCCAGCCGATGCGACGCAGGGTGTTGTAGTTCGTGTGATTCGCAGGATGATATTAAAATAATTGTGTGCATTCGCGTGTGTATTATTAATTTATTGTACTTTTAACTGGTATGTTTGCTTATTCAGGGTTTGTGAATTATGGCCCTTGGTTTTGAACCTAAATATAGTAAAGAAGCTTAAAAAGTTAACAGAAAAGGTTGCAAAACAATCTAGCGTATAGAAGGCAGCAAAAAACTAATCTCATTAAACTGGTGTAAATGTTTCAACTGTGGAATTATGTTCACCACGGAAATGGAGTGTGTTTGTTGCTTACGGAACGATAAAATTACTATTGTCGTAGACAAAAATAATTGCATTACATTACACGACAATTTTGACTCGCTCAACTTTGTAAGATATATTAAAATACGGCAATGTAAAAGTGAAACAGAAAAAGATAGGTACAAAGTTGTTTATAACAAACTTTGGCGCCATATGTCCTATACAAATTTTGTTTTATGGATAAATAGTTGGACCACAATTGGATGACACAACAGGATTGTAATACCATCTTGCGTGGTTAAGCAGGTGAAATAAAGGTTTCCGGATGAAAATGAAGAATACACAGGGTTCAAGGAATTTGAAGAACTGGAATAAAATGTCCTTAATATTTTTAAGTAGGTCAAAAAATACTTAATAAAATATAAGTAGCAATTGCTTACTATTTAAATAATAAAGTATGGAGCTTATAAAAAATAATTAACATCTTTTATTTCCTTTTTGAAGCAATCGTGAAATATGTTTCTGTTAAGCTTCTCTCAAACTAGGTTTTGTAATTTGTAAATGTTTTTGGAAAGTTTAAATCTTACTTCGGGCAACTTCACAGTTTTAGTGTCATAGTTCATTATTTTTCTTAAAAGACCGGTCCTCAAAAGTAACTCTTTATTTGGTATTTCTGTTTAAAATGCCAACGCTTAGACGATTGTGAAAAGTGTACGTCTCCACCAATAACTTCCCTGTCTGTGTTGAAACTATGATCTAATATTGCAAGAATTAAACGTATGTACATGCCATTGTAAGAAAACTGCATTCTTTTAGGTACATACTTTAGACGAATATTATGGTAGCTTTCCAAGCTGCTCGAGTGACAGTAATTTTTTGTATGTTCCAAATCATTAAAAAACATTTTATTCATAATTTCGGTCTGCAACGTTTGATAAGCAGTAGAACCTAAGCGAATTCACTTAACTTATAAATAACTTCAGGATAAACTGGCGAGATAATATTAAATACTTGGGTCTCTGCTTCGATAAGCGGATGGTTTGGAACACAAACGCGAACCAGCGCTTGAAAAAAGCGAATGGTCAGCTTGGTGCTATTTATTCACTGTTAAACAGGAATAGCAGGATAGACATACGGACAAAGACAAACTTGTACAAAATAATAATAAGACCGGTACTGACATACGGTATCCCGACATAATACACTATTAACAAGACTCAAATGAAAAGACTGCAAGCTTTTCAAAACAAAGTTTTAAGAGTTATTGCGGACGAACTCAGACATACGATGACTTACGTACTGTACAATGACTTACAAATGCCGACGTTACAGGAATTTTTTGATAAAGTCATAACGAATTATTTTAGACGGACAGACGTGTCGCAAAATGAATTCATTGTAAGCTCGCATATTCATTCTCTACCAAACAGTAGGGGAAGGGGGGGGGGCACAGTGTTATAATCGGATTTATAAAATTACGAGAAGGAACTCGGCGGTGGAATATTTGCCACTTCCACTTAAGCCTATGACCTTCTTATATCCGGACGTGTCGTGAAATGTGAAGTGTTTATACAGCCAAAGTAAGTTTTTTTCTATTTTGGTAGTTCGAAAGTAAATTATTTATACATATTTAAAATTGTCGACTGCTTTCTTAGAGTAATATATCGTGAATTTTATAATATGAGGTTTGAGGGGCATATTTTCAGATAAGCATGCCGGATGAAACATAACCTCAATGATTCTTCTTTTCATGAAAACTGGCATCTTTTCGACAAAATCACGACTGGGACACAGAGTTACACTTCACTAAGAGAAAGAGTGTTACATGTAACACTGTGCCTCTTATTGAAAAAATTATTTTAAATTCTTAAATTGATTATATTGTTCCAGAAATGGTGCGAAATAGAAAAGAAAAGAGAACTGGCTGGGTTAACAGTTTGTTATTTATTGACATTTTAAAGCATTTTCACAAATTCGTAAAAAGTACAGCTGAGTCACCGGTTCTCCTGATATTTGATAATTACGAATCTCATATTTCAATTGGCTCTCTTGAATTTTGCAAAAGTCATGGAATTATGCTTCTAACACTTCCTCCGCATACCAGTAGAAAACTCCAGCCACTCGATAAGACTGTTTACAAATCTCTTAAAACCAATTTCAACATTGCTGTAATGATTGGATGATTATGCACCCAGCTAAAGTAATAACTATATATGAAATAGCTGCCCCACTGGGAATTGCTTATCCAAAAGCTTTCACATCGAATACCATCATTAATGGGTTTAAGTCAACAGGCATTTGGCCTTTAAATAGAGACATTTTCGATGAAGATGATTTTTTGTGTTCTGCAGTAACAGATAGACCAGAAACGAAAACGCAACATTCACCAAAGCCTTCGACTTCACAAGAGCCTTCAACTCCACAACATTCACCAAAGCCCTCAACTTCCCAAAATTCACCACAGTCTTCAACTTCACAACATTCACCTAAAACTTCAACTGCACATCCTTCACTAAGGCGTTCACCTATACTAAGAACACCTGAATATTCGCCACACCATTTGTCTCAGCCATCACAACAACCGGAGAAGACTCTCCCACATCTTATGAATGAATCCATGGCGCCTACCAAAACAATGATAACACCAGTTGAAATTCGGCCTTTTCCAAAGGCTCCCCCCCAAAAAAAGCAACGTTCAGAAGAACAAGAAAAAGTCAGATTCTCACAGAAACTCCAATTAAGGATCAGATTATAGAAGATCTACAGAATAAACAAACCGTCAAACGCAACGTATTTAAAGGAATAGGAAAGCAGAAATTAGCAAAACGCATTAAACAGGACACTAGTTCAGAATCGGAAAATGAGTCGGTGTCTGTGGCAGACAGTTGTGACAGCGTTGGACCTATGAGTGATGAAGATATAGATATAAATTTTCATGACATTGATATTGGAGACTATGTTCTGATAAACGAAGGTAAAACTAAGGGTCACAATATTATGTCAATAGGAAAAATCCTGTCAAAATTTGACTCCGAAATTAATGTTCAGTACGTTAAAAGCCTGTATCCCGCCTTCAAATTCATTTATACCAATGAAGAATACAGTTTTGATATGACAAAAGTTATTGCCAAATTACCTTCTCCAAAACCATCTGGTGGCACAAATAGACGAGCAGAAATGTTAGTTTTTCCTGTAGATTTCCGGATATATTATAATGAACTTAAATAATTTTTATAGTGCTTATACTAAATTTTTGATGAAACATTGATTTGTATGAATATTCTCCTTAGAATTGAGATTTGTGTTTTAGTTTTGACTTGTTTTTCGTTTGGAAGGGTTTTGTTTTACTTGGGTTCTTTTTATTTACCGAAGTTATGGATGAATAAAGCATTAATAAAAAAAATAATGTTGATTTATTTGAAGCGTAACATTGTTCCCCACCCAAAGTAACACTGTGCCCCGCTAGAGGGGTACAGTGTTGCATTCAACATGCATGCTGATAATATTTATTTATAAGAAAACTAATTTAGTTGGGGAAGCAAATATTTCAGAAATATGTTTTCGAATATCACGAATCATATACGAAATGAAATTGTTATTAAAACTTGATAAATGAAAAAATTAGGAGCCGAAATGTTTTTTGTGTAACACTGTGCCCCCCCTTTCCCTACATATAAATTACCAAAAGACTGGCTTCTACCAAGACCCGATTAATTTCGTTAAAGCAACCTTCCAAATTCAATCAATCAATGCGTCGATGTGTGCAAGCATTTAAGGCTCAAAAAATACCCTAGGATCAGAGAAAAAATATTTATATAATTTTAATATTTCATCGAGAAAGGTGCATAACTTCGTTGTCTAAAAATCGGACACCTATCAAGTGTCAAGGACGATTAGAATGCGTAGTTTCTGGCAAGTCACATGCACCTCTGATGTGTCCGGAACTGTAAGAAAGACAACTAAAACATGAAAAGTCTGAGCAAAGTGACGGTGGTAATGCTAGGCCGGGAGCCCACCAAGTCATTTTAAATAATTCAAACCCAAATGTTTTCCAGCAAACATCACGTGTACCCATGGAAAATTCCGAGAGGTCGCGATTGGTGCACGCTTCGATAGATTCTGCGTCTTAAAAGACATATGGATTAAGATCTACTGCTGAACTTTTAAACTATAATTTTATACAATAAGCGAACATTATTCATGGCTTGTTTGATGGAAGTCGGTTGTCGCAGAAACAAGATTGTTAAGAAGTTGAATTAAGTCATAACAACTACAGCTGTACTTTTGAAGCTTTGCACCAGAAAGTCATTTGGAGTGATGTTCTTCAACATTTTACGGCCCCTGGATGGAATGTGACTCAACCCCCATAGAACTATTGATAAGGGCAGATATTGCCCCGAAGCTGTACACTGTAGGACGACATGTTTTAAAATGTGGACTGGTGGCTGCAGAAACACTACTGGGCTGGACCTTGATGGGCAAGATACCTCTGGAGAAACCTTACAGCCTGTCAATGCCTTCTTTTTCACTTTTCGTTAAGAATACGGTAATTAGCAATCTTTAGGAACTTGACCCCCTAGGAATAAGTTACCAAACTGAAAGATAGAACCATGAGGAAAGAGCTTTGGCAGAAACCGTTACAATTGACTCCGATGGTCGCTGTGACGTTTAACTGCCGTGGTTGGAGGGTCATTATGCATTGCCTAGCAACTGCCAGTTAGCTAAGAAGAGATTAGACAGTACTTTAAAAAAAAATTACGAATGGCGGATATCACGAAGCTTATGACCACATTTTTAAAAATTATCTAGATGAAAATATTATAGAAGAGGTTTTTGATGAACAACTCAGTGGAAAGATACACTACCTACCTCACAGGCCAGTAATCAAACTAAGCAGCGCGTTTACCAAAATAAGACGCCTCAGCTAAGGAGAGATATTTCTTCTTTAGGCCAGTGCCTTGAGAAGGGATTAAACTTCAATGAATTAATTCCTGCAATTTTGCTGTCATCCAGACGACAGAAATTGGCATAGTGTCTGACATTCGCAAAGCATTTTTACAGATGAGTGTACATGGAGCCGATAGAGGTTTTCTTCGTTTTCTATGGTTCAATATAGAAGGCCATTCAAAGGTGTATCGACATCGTCGTGTAGTGCTTGGAGTTAGCAACAACCCATTCTTGTTGGAAGCTACACTAGACGCTTTTAAAAGAAATAATCATAAAATTGAATTAATTTAGCCAGCGGTGGATGGAATAAGAACTACATTTTTTAGTCGGGCGATTTAAACTATGTAAAGTATATTGTCGACAAAATGGCGATCTCGGGGCACTGTGCCACCCAATGTCAAGTTTGCACAAATAGACATTAGCACTTTCGGTGTATAAATACTTGAACATTGGGTGGGCAAAGTACCTTGGTCTTACGACTGAGTCACATACTATATACACAGGAGTTGTTCTGTCCGTTCTGAGTCTAGCCTGCCTGACATTGTCAGGGGTTGTTTTGTCCGCTTGGAGCATCGACTTAAAAAAAAAAACAAAGACTATTATTTACATTTAGGCTGGATTTATAAACTCGAAGCCGGTGTCGGCACTCGCGCTGGCGTGGGCGCTAAAAGTTAAACAAGTGAATCGTAGTAGCGACATCTTTATCTTTTCAGCGCCAGCGCTCGTAGAAAATCCGTAGTACCGCGTCATAACCAATGGGATTTTAGCATTTGTATCACGTAATCGTTGGCATCTTTCAAACTGTCAACGGCCAACCGTCATTTTAATTATTGTGTTGATGTCAGCTTGGTGTTTCTATATTATTTGTTTTTGGGGTTTCTATCCTGATCTTGTTTCTGAATAGAATTGCTCCTAAATACTTTTAAACATGAGTGAAATGAAGACTGATACACTTGGTAAGTACAAACATACATTCAAGTTAATTTGACCTGCTAATTTTATTTGCATTTGATTTTAGGTGAATCTAAAGTTTCCCAAGAAAAAAGAAATTGATTTGGGGCTTCTGATAGATATGATAAAAATTACAGAGATGCTAAAAAAAGAATCTTGCGTGGGAAGAAATTGTAATGATTCTAAATACAAGTGGTGAGTATAAAATTATACCAAAATAGAAAATGCATGAAAACATAAGTAAAAAAGTTAGCTGTTTTAATTATAATTATCTAGAATACTATGTTTATCAATTCGTATATTTCGTTTTTAGTTGAAAAATGCCAAAAGCATTAGAAGTCCCTTCGTGACAAATTTGTTAGGGAGAAGAAAAGCAAATCTGGGGCTGGCGCCCCAGAATTTGAGTGGATATACTTGAAAAACATGTTGTTTTATATAAAGTATACGAAACCCAGAAAGTAAGTTTTTCATTTAAAATATAACTGTTTAGTTTTAAAAATATTTCATATTCTAGAACTTACTGTACCACGGTACAACCATCAATTGAAAGTCGACCTCCAACTGCAGCTTTTGTCTTGTCCACAATGGAGTCCATTTTATCTCCAACGACTTCTGTTGAGGAAGGAGAGATATATGGCACAACACCTACCGTTACACCAAGCACCTCTAAAGGTTTGCTTCATTTGTGGCACAGAATTAATAATAGTTTATTCATTGATATAATTCTTTTGCTATTATGAGTATTACTATTTACAGGGAAAGCAGGAGGAGAAGAACTGATTCAGAAATAGAAGGAGTCATGGAAGTGCAAAAAAAATGTGTGCTAGTTTAACTGCAGATGCAAATAAAGCGCCTATAAACACAAAATTTGGCAAATATGTGAGTGCAAGGCTCGAGGAAGAGGCAAAAGAGAAACGAAGACAAATGTTGCTAATTTTGGAGCAATAAGATAATTTCTGTATTGGTAACGGGTTTCGAAAAAACTTCTCTACTAGCACAGCTGCCTGCGACCTCTTGGAATATATTTATAAAACGATGTACTATAGCTATATATTATAGCTCTATTTTTCGATTTAACTCGAGCGTTTGACTGCGTAATATATGTGGTAATATCTCTGATCGGCTAGAATCATTTCTCTCCAATCGCCAAGTAAAAGTAAAACTTCATATGGCGTCCCTCAAGAAAGCGTAATCTCTGCATTGCTCTCTGCATTATTTATAAACGATTTGGAAAACTATTTAATTCCAAATATCAACTCTGCAAAGCTAATATTATATGCAGATGATGCAACAGTAGTCATATCTGCTTCCACACTTAATCAACTACTTGAAATAATGTATGGGGCATTCCACACAAAATTTGCAACTCAAAATTTTTTTCCCACAAACAATTTTTTTTACGGTTCAGCTGTCAAAAATATTTGACACGTATTTTTTTATATTTTTGTTTGTAATGAATGCAAAAGGCATTACTTGTTCGTCCTAAAATAAAAAGCAATTTACATTTTTTAATTTTCATTTTGTCACCATGAATATGAAAAAAATTTTATATTTTGTCGGTTTAAAGGTAAAAGTCACTAAGTACCGATTTTCCGAAAAATGAGTTAAACATACCTAGGTAACATGCGGTAAAAGTTCTATCATATAAAAACTCATTAAGTACGTCTATCACTTCTATACCGCGTTAATAAAATAATAAATTTCATTAGGTGCAAGAAAATACTTTTCTGGTAACCTATATGGCACTTAGTGATTTTTTGCTGCATGACAAGTCAAGGCAGGAAAATTAGCATTGATGCATTGAACCGCATTATTAGAATTAGTTGAATTGAAAGTGTCGTGAGGTAACGATTTATCCTGGTGCAGTGTGGAACACTATTATTATTTACTTAGAATTTAGTTTAGTGATTGGAGGTGCATTTTGTTAACTTTGTCAGGATGTCTTCAAGAATCAAAAGAATAATGAATATGTGCAAAAATATGCCGGTAAGTAAATTATGGCTATACTATACTATATTATAAATATATTTTTAAATCCCGGGATTTTTCAATAAACAGTTACTTCACTTAACGGTTTATTTAAAAAACGGTAAAAAAATATTATTTTTTACCTTAAGGGTGAATCTATTGAAAAAATAAAACTGAAGTTAAGTATGTTTTAAAATTTATATTTTATATTATGGGCTTTTGACAGAAGTCTAATATTTTGTTTATAACTTTGGCTCGTACGGAATATACTTTAAAATTAAAATTTACAGGGTGGTCACCTTAAAATTTAAATTATTCTAATTATGTTTAGAACATTAGGACCCAATAGTTTGGGTGTACTAATAAAGTAAATAAATGATTTGGGTCCAGTATACAGGTGTGTTTAAGTTAAAAAGTCAAATTATACATTTTTTATTTGAAGTTCAGTATCTACCTATGTGGGGGTGTTTTTTTTCTGTATGTTAGGCAAAGACCAAAATATATTTTAATTTGGACAATAAAATAGTTATTTATGTACCAAGGGTATTACGTAAATGTTTATGTCCTGAGGGCGACGACCGTACAAAACCCTGCATACAAGCTTTCATGTCATACTAACATACTACGTAATAATTGTGTACTTTGTGCCCGCACAGGCATAAAGTACACAATTATGTAGTGGGTAACCAAGCAATAAAAATACAATAATAAAGTAGTAAGAAAAAAAAATTATTACGTACAGCAAGGAAGTTTCGAGTAAAGAACTTTACCACTTTTAAACATCTTTATTTTTCACATGGTATTATAATGTCACATGATTTTATTTCAGGAGACATCGCAAACCGATAATGCTACGAATGAGAATATTCCTTCAACTTCTGGGATGGTGTCTAAACCCTACCTTGAACTAGAGGCCTCCAAATCACTAGTAAGCTATGAACTAACTTTAAAAATGTTTTTTTAGCCGTAAGGATGCATATATTTAAAGAAATAAGTTGGGGTATTTAATTTCTATTTTATATTAAAGGTTTTTGGCGGTATTTTAATATTTTGTTTCTAATATTGGCTCGTTGTGTACAGGGTATTTAAGTTAAAAAATAAAGCCAAATTATAAATTTTTTATTTAAAATTTAGTATATGGGGGGGATTTTTGTTGTATTTTTTTCTATTTGTTAGGCAATGACCAAAATATATTTTTATTTGGACATTAAAGAATATTTTTACGTATACCATTTTATTTCAAATATAGAACTTCACCGATTTGTTTCAGGAGACATCGCAAATCGATGAAGCTCCGAATGAGGATATTGGTTCAACTTCTAGAATGGTGTCTAAACCCTACCTTAAACGAGAGGCATCTAAATCGCTAGTAAGCTACGAACTATCTTCCGATGAATACGATTCTGATGCCGATCCAGAGTTTGTCGTGTCTGAAACTGAATCCATTCAAAATGATTCGCCCAACATAGAGACTCCAAGAGCTCGATGGAAGAATGTCAACATGAAAAACTGGAAATCCAAAAAGCCCAAAAAAATTAGATCTGTAGCCGTATACAACGAAGGCAGGAATAAAACCTGCAAAAACTCCAAAGCCCATTGACTGCAGTAAATGTCGTTTTAAATGTACTCAAAACTTTTCAGACGATGACCGGTTTGTATTATGTAAAACTTATTGGGCACTGGTAGATTATAAACGCAAAAAAGATTTTATTATTCAACATGTTAAAACAGAAACACCCAAACGGCGGAGAGTAGGGGCAAAAAAACAACGAGTTATAACCAAACAATACTATCTTAAGAATGCCAATGGGACTTTCAGGGTTTGTGCGCAATATTTTGAAAAAACTCTGTGTATATCTAACGGGCCTATAAATACCGCTCTGGCATACACAACTGAAAGTGGTACTTTTTCAGGTTCAGATAACAGAGGGCACAAAACTCCAGGAAATGCAACAAGTGAAGAACAAATTAATTTCGTAAAACAGCATATTGAAAGTTTTCCCCGAATGCTACCTCATTATGTAAGAAAATCCTCCAGCAGGCAATATTTAGATCCAAAACTAAGCATTCTTAAAATGTATGCATTATATTTGGATTTTTGTAAGGAAAAGGGTATCCCCTGTGTAAAAAGTCCGGTATATAGAAAAATTATGTGTACCCAGTATAATCTTTCTTTTTTCACACCAAAAAAGGACCAATGTAGTACTTGTGCAAAATACTATTCTAACCAAACTGATCCAGTTCTAAAGCAAATTTATGACGATCATATTGCCAGAAAAGAAGATTGCTACAGAGCAAAAGATGAAGACAAAATACGATCCAACGAAGATGAAACCTTCCAAACGATAACTTTCGATTTGCAGAGTGTCCTTCAAATACCTTCATCAGATGTTGGACAATTTTACTACAGCAGAAAATTACGCGTTTATAATTTAACTATTTATGAAGGAGGAAAACAAAATAAAGCATACTGTTTGTGTTGGAATGAACTTAACGGAAAGAGGGGTTCAAATGAAATAGCATCGGTGCTTCTAAGGTACATAAATGGTATTCCTGAAAATATAAACCATTTAACAATGTTCTCAGATACCTGTGGTGGACAAAACCGTAACCAGTATGTCGCTGCAGCTCTTCTCTAATGCGTTAAGAATCATCCAACGAATAAAATTATAGAACACAAATTTCTAGAGTCGGGACATTCCTACATGGAATGCGACTCAATGCATTCGGCCATAGAACATGCCAAAAAAAATAAGTCAGTTTTTCTAATGAACGATTGGAAAGAAATTTTCAGACAGGCAAGATCGAAAAATAAAACAAAAAAAGAACCCTATGAAGTTGTTGAATTAAAATATGGCGACATTTTTGATTTCCAGGAGCTTGCAAAAAAAAATTAATAAAAAATAGAAACAAGGACGAAGAAGGAAATAAAGTTGAAAGGCTTAAAATAAAATGCCTTAAATATGAAAAAAACAACCCAAATTTTATTTTCTATAAGTACTGTCACAATTCAGATTTCAAAAAAATCCCAGTGGCAGGTAGAGGTAGACCTCATGTGCAACCGCATATTCTTAAACCCGCTTATTCTCAACAACTGCAAATTCTTGAACAGAAAAAAAAAGATCTCATCAAACTTTGTGACACCGGTCTTATTCCTGAAGAGTTACAAAACTGGTACCGAAATATACCTTCAAGATCCAATCCACAGGAAGAAGAACGAGCTCCTGAGCCAGAAGCCGATGAAGATTCGGATTTTGAAGAAAATTAATTTTGTTTTTTATTAATATTTGATTTATATTTAAGGTTGTTTAAAAAAAAATGGCATAAAAAAGATTGCTTTAATTATTTATTAATTCACTATGTGGTAAAATTACGGATGTATAATAAAGGTAAAATTCACTAAGTACGAAAACTGTTATTCCTGACGTTCTACAGATATTTTTCTGTTGTATAATAAAGACAACTGTTAAAGAAAACCATTACTTTCGATCACATGAAAAATTTTGATAATAACGGCTTTTATTTTTTTTTATCGCAACTTTTTTATAAAAACGCTACACAAAAAATTGTTACTTAGTGACTTTTACCTTTAAACCGACTCCGAATAGTCGCTGAATACAGAAAAACAATCATCATCAGTCTCGGAAAAGTCAGAATCTGAGAATGAAGTTTCATCAGCAGAATTTTGTGCCACGGCTGAATGGTAAAAGTTGAATTATTTTCACTATTTTTTCGAAATTGTGTAGCATCATTATTTAAAAACTTACTAAAACTATTTTTCTGCATTTTACTTGCTCTCTGCCTACATGTTGCACACAAAATATCACTCGGTTTCAAAAAATCAAATTATTCAAGATGGGAATCAGAACCTCGACGCAAACTTTTTCTTTGACTTCGCCCATTATGATTTTTTAAATCAAACGGATTGCAACAGCGATTTTTAAATTTTAAATACATTTCTGACGACATTTCAACCCTTCTTCATCACCAGAACATAGCAAATAATAAACTATTAGTGTTAGCGCCTGATGTCCAGCGCGACAAGTTTAGACAAGTCAAGCCGAGTCCGAGCAAGTGCAAGCCGTGCTCGAAAAATTTATTGTTTCGTAAGTATTCAACTCTCCACTCTAACATTTTAACAGTATTTTAAAAAAGGTTTGAATTGATTTTTTCAATAAAAAAAAGGAAAAAAATCATGTCCAAATTTCAAAAAATTGCATTTGTTTATAAGTTTTCAATTTTGGTCATTTAACAAATAACAAGATTGAGTTTTATTATACTCCATTCGAAAGATGAGAAAAAGGCGAACATTTTATGTATGTGATAAATTTTTATATCTTTATTCGATATTGCTGTATAAGCGATCGGAAAAAGGTGCTTTTTTACAAACGTGAAATTTCAAAAAAAAATTTTTCGAAAAATCTGGGCATTACATTAAAATAAAAAAAAAATGCGTGTCAAATATTTTTGACTGCTGAACCGTAAAAAAAATTGTTCGTTTTATTCTGCTTAGATTTTCTGTTTGGTGTCAAACAAATCACCTAGTTGTTAACACAAATAAAACGGATTACATGGCTTCCTATAAAAAGCGACAATTCCCTGATATACTTAAACTTAAAATTAGATAACTCTATTACAAGAGCAGAAACACTGCAATTTTCTGGGGCTTTACATAGGCTCACATTTTTGGACAGCCCATGTAGACAATGTTGCTGCAAAACTAAAGTCCGCTTATTATGACATTGTCAACTTAAAAATCTTTATGAACCCCAAACAATTATTAAATATATATTATGCTTTGGCCTACAGCTACTTAATAAGCTTTCTTGTGCTTTACTGAGGACAAACAACGGAACTTTAAAGATTATCTATTCTACAAAAAAGAATTATTCGTAGAATCTACTCCTTGAACCCACTTGAGTCATGCAGAGAAACTTTTTGACAGCATAAGATTATCACACTTCCTGGTATTCTGATTCTTAGTGCAGTGATGTTTGTTAAAAACACTTCTACAAGTTTCAATATACTTTAGATATTATACATGACCGTAACACTAGAAACTTAAATAAAATTTATAGTTCAGGCTACATAACATCATCATATCGGAAAAGCCCTTTCTGCTTTTGCAGCAGATTAC
Source organism: Polydrusus tereticollis (assembly GCA_963920685.1). Lineage (NCBI taxonomy): Eukaryota > Metazoa > Arthropoda > Insecta > Coleoptera > Curculionidae > Polydrusus > Polydrusus tereticollis. The sequence goes on from OY987328.1 coordinate 60,769,018, forward strand.
ATAGGGTGTTACTTAATCATACTTAATGATAGGCCGTAATTCCTGAACTAAATTTAAGTAGAAAAGTTCACATACACATGTGTCCAAAAAAGTCAGTTTAAAAAAAATTGATTTTTTATTAATATCTCAAAGATCCTTTTGCCGATTTTGGTGATATTTGGCAGTGTTGTTCGTTGTGATAAGACGCTAAGTTAGTACTGACTAGCTAATAATTATGAGTTATGAGTGGCGTCCCGGGGGTCAGTCTCACGAATGATATTGACAAGAAAATGTACGTTACTGACTTGTTTAAAAATTTAATATTGTTTTTAGGTTAAGCAGCTAAAAATAAAACTTTCTTTGTCTCTTAATATTTTTTCGTATCCTCGTTTTCGAGAAGAAAAATAAAAGCCACTTCACTGCATGTCGAAAAATGAACAAAAAAACTGTAGCAATTTTCTACTGCTAACTGCACTGGGTTTACTAAAAAGCATACATACTGTAATGTTATTATCACTCTTTCCTTGGACGATATTCCATCGGATCTCGTGCCTCTCTGGATTCGTAGTGAAGCAAAGTTCACTAGTTTATCAAAGTACAAAACAGTCATTCGTGTGTGCTTAAAAAACTGCTGCTTATCCATCGTCTTAATCTTCTGATAATATTTATAACCACCTTCACTGCGTCTGGCTCTATTTATGAATCTCGTTTTAAAGCGGCATGTGCGTTGCATTCGTAACGCTACATATAAGCATAAAACTACTCCTAAGACACCAAGTAGCTTCTTCTTCCTTGCTAAATCCACTTAATTCTTTTTTTTTTGTTCTTATAACTGGATTAGAGAAAACACCACTAGGAAGAGTACGCTGTTACTACGTATTCATTTTGCTTCGTAGCAAAGCGTTGCTGTCGAAATATCGACTCGAAAGTTTAAGAGGTTTTTATGGGTGTTGTTGTAATTCGTGCATTGTTTGTATTTAATTTATATTTTTGGAGATTTAAATATAGTTCGGCTGTACCAAAATTATAAAAAATTGGACTAATTAAGTCCTGAGGCAACTTTCCACCGGTAAGTAATAGTAAAATAATAAAATATTACGCAATTTTTCTGCCACGCCATACAAATTTTAAACAATAACTGATCGCTTTCGCTAAACGTTTATCAATGGGCTTCTTAGTATTTTTTGTTTCTAAATCTATGGTTTGGTGTCTAGCCTGCCTGAGATCCTCTCAAGTGTAAATTAGTGCTTGTAAGATATTATGGTCTTTTTACAGCTGCCGAGTTTTGTTATTCACCCCCCCGAAAGTACCCGTATAGGACAACACAATCCTAAGTTGTGTCAATATACTTACATAATATTGTCTCGACTTAAGCCAGAAACACACAAGTCTCAAATTAATGTGTTTCAATATCCCGGAAAACCTGATTTTACAGACCTTAAAAAAATAGTAACCTAAAATAATATCTCCTATGCTGCAGAAGCTACTTGTAAAATATTTTCGTTAACACAAAAATCTGCACTCATACGTTAACCCAATCAGATGCAGAGAACTAACGTTTATCAATAGAGATGATATATGTGCTTGTATCTGGCACCAGGTGACTATATTCTTTATATTACACCGACACACTAACCAAATATGAGCCCATCAAGATATTATTAATAAGAACACATTAATACGTTTAGGTGATTTCAACTTCTTACTTCATAATAATAATCATCCGGCTCGGCTAACACCAGTGCTAGTATGCATGTTTACCAGTAACGTACCAGTCACTGACTGGTTCATCCGTGTACGAGGTACACTTTAAACGCATGTGTAATAAGGATCGAGTGACTGCAAAGTGACTTTAGTTTATTGCCGGTCACAAACGAGTAGCTCAGTGCAAGGTACTTTATACATGTATTAACCCACTACATTGTTTTAATAGGATATATAAAAATGCATCGTTTTAATTCTATTAAATGTAAACTATGCTACACAAAAACACAATGTTAATTAGTGCAAGGGTCAACTCCGTAAATTCTGCCTAATATATTATTGCAATTTATTTGCTTACATTCGGAACCGTAATTACAGCGAAACAACAATACTCAGTCATAAATTATTCCAAAGCGGGCTTATAAGCTTATTTTTTAAATAAAGTGTATAAAATGTACTAAGGACAAAAAACGTTGGTAAATTACTGTTTACACAATTTTGTATTTTGGAAGAGAATTAAAATTTATAAGCAATAAATCTATATGTATAAAGTTCAAATAAAAATTACTGAAAGGGAAAACACGTTTACTGAATAGTTACTGGTGATAACAGTAGAGATCAAAATTTTTGTATTTTGAAAGAGTAATAGGTACAAAGTTTAGAGGCACCAATTGTCAGATAAAATTATTAATACAATTGAAGGGTCGAGTGGATAAAGGGGGTAACTAACATTTGGATAAAAAATGACTTACTGCTGTGGATAAAGGTTATAAGTGACGTTCTTTGACATGCAATCATAGGAATGTAAAATATCGCATATACTTGGAAAATAGCACTGGATGAAGGAGGTAAATTAACTTGTTTTTTAAATTATTTATGCATAAAAGAGGTAAGTAACAAAACTTACCTCCTTTAAGTGGTGTAAGTATTTACCTCCTTTATCCATAAATGTTTCCAAGGTTAATAAATTTACTGTTTGAATGTAGTGAATGAAGGAGGCAAGTGGCATCATTTACCTCCTTCTTCCGTAAACTTTTTATTTATTTTGCGCAGACTCTACTTTTAAAACATAACCTGCAATACTTTAGTAGTTCTCCGACATTTGCTTTGCCGTTTGTTTAGGTTAGTTTAGTTAAAAATGACTTCAAGAGCTAAACTAATAGTAGCGCTAGCTACGAAAAACGCCGATCAGCCCCATAATACTACAGGTAATAACATTTTATATTAATATTTAGCTGTAATTTATGTTACCGATTTATTATTGTTTGCTTTTTGTAGAACCACAGCCCGGCTGCAGCGGAATAAACGATTCAAAAAACATCAGAAAAGTTACTCCTCGAAGCTCAGTGAATGGTTTGTTTATACCTACTGAAATATTATAAATTTAATATATTTTCGTATTCTATAATATTTTAGATTCCCTATACAGCAGTGAAGAGGAGCCATTCCCTCATTCAGAAAGCGAATACTCTCCGCAAAGTAGTAGTAGTGGCAGCAGCAATATAAGCAATAATAGCTTAGTTAAGAAGCGCAAGCAAGCAGTCACAAAGAAACTGGTTTTTGATGATCTCAGAGAAACGTCGAATACAGTACCTGCATCAACAAGTAGTATTTTTTTTTGAAAATAAAAGTCAAAGTAAGAGTAGTCCTCCTAAAGAAATTATTATTAGCAATCCGAAACCAAAGAAAAAAGTTTTCTCTAAGATTGAAAAAAAAGCCAGAAAAAGGGTGTCAGATCCTGACAAGTGGAAAAGGCGTGCAGCCGCTGTAGCAAGGGAAAAGGGGGAAAGCTACATAAGTCAGAAAGGGAAAACGGTTGCAAGTAAGACTATAAATGAAGGAAGTCTGTGTACAATAAAGTGTAGAAAAAAGTGTAGCAACAATATTACTTTGGAAATAAGAGAAAAAATATTTGCTCGTTTTTACAAATTGGATGTGAATGCAAAAAATATGTTTTTGTTTAAAAGCATGACAGCTCGATCTCCAAAACGTCCGCAAAATACAGCAAACCGTCATAAAGCTGTCTCGTATAAGTACTTTTTGGAAATAGATAAAAAAACTTTTTTTATTTGCAAGAAAGCCTTCTCTTCCATATTTCAAATAGGAAAGAAGAAAATTGAGTATCTTCAAAAAAAGAATCGATCATTATGTGAACCAGCTCCCACGCCCGATAAAAGAGGAAAACACACCAATAGACCAAACAAAGTGAGTGACGATGCTAGAAAATATATTAAAGATCATATAAGTAGTTTTCCAGCTGAACTCTCTCACTACTCCCGTAACATAAACCCACACAAAAAGTACCTGTCGCCCACACTAAATATTTCGAAAATGTATCAGCTATATGTGGAACTGTGTAACGAAAATACCAAACCGGCAGCATATTTTGTAAAATACTGCACCTACGCAAAAATATTTTCCACAGAGTTTAATTTATCTTTTGGAACTCCAAGAAGCGATACTTGTACTACATGTGATAGCGGTCAAAGCAACGAACAACATAAAATCAACTATGAGGCGGCGTTTTCATGCCAACGCGAAGACAGGAACATAGCGAAAATGAATCCAGAAATTTGTTATATCACAATGGATCTGCAGCAGACATTACCCTTACCAAAGCTTACTACTTCTAAGGCATTTTACCTCCGCCAAATGTGGATGTACAACCTGGGAATTCACTCCATAACGAAGGACCAAGAGAGGGCAAATTTTTTTACGTGGACGGAGGATGTCGCTCATCGGGGCAGTGTAGAAATCTGCAGCTCCTTGTTAACATTTTTAGAATATAGTATCCTTTTACAAGAAAAAGGCATCTCTCATCTGGTTATATGGACAGATTCTTGTGCTGGCCAGAACAAAAATTTTTTAATTATTTGTCTCTATCAATATTTGATTTTGAAAGGGATAGTGAAAGAGATAGACCACAAATTTCCCGAGGTAGGGCATAGTTTCCTAGATTCCGATCGCGACTTCGGACGAATCGAGAAGAATCTCAGAAAACATGATACCATATACTTACCGGACGAGTATCGTACTATTATTACGAAATCGAGCAAAATGAATCATGTTACTGACATGTCAATTCACTTTCGAAATTTTGAACATTTCGCTGAAGATCTTAATCTCATAAACAGAAAAAAAAATTTACTGAATGAGACAGTCCATTTTAGAGATGGAATCAAATGGATTAAAGTGGACGAATATGGCTCATATTTGTATAAAGAGAGCTATGATCCCAACACTCCTTTTAAAAAGGTCAATATTATAAAGAATTCCCGTTTGACGCCACCTAAAAATGTTGAAATTCAAAGGATTGGAAGAAAATATGGAAAACTGGCTCCGGTAAAAATAGATAATTTGAAAACTCAAGTACCTTTTGTAAAGGAACCATGCCGTTGGTACTATGTGGAAATAATCAGGAACCAGGAAAATAGTTAGGTTTACATATTATAATGTTAAATGAAGAAAATATATATTTTAAGACAAAAATATTCACTTCTTGTAACCTTCTTCTATTCTTAACTACCCTATTCTTTATATCATTTTTGTGCATGAAGGAGGTAACTTCAGTTTTTTGAAAAATTAGAAGGTATGTGAAACTTTTAATGTATGAATGCTACAGTAAATCAATATTTGGTGTTTAAACGATGACTCACTTTTAACAACAACCTATTATATTAACAATTTTCTTTGTTCTAGTAAAGAAACTTTGAAGCTAATTTTCTCAGTTTTATAATTTTGCTAGTTACCTCCTTTATCCACTCGACCCTTCAATTATAAATATGGCCAAGTTGCAATAATAGATATTTGGGATAGAACCTTACAACTGAGTTAGGCATCATGCCTTTAACTTATTTTCAATCTTCTACGACTTTATGAGCCAATCTTCATATCGAGATTTGATTTGGGCATAATCCTACTTGGCTGGGCAATTCAAGAGAGCAATATTTCGTCGCCATTCTTGCTAAACCTCGTATCTCACAAAAATTCAAAATTGAGATACGTCGTCTATAAATTAATCAGTTGTTGCCCGATCAATTCCTACAACTCGTATCTTAATAAGATTTAAATTTCCCGCCAAACAACAAATAATCTAAAACGCGTATCTGTGCCCTCTAGTTTTTAAACTTGATATAACTTGTATGAAATTATGGCGGGAACGTGTATCTAAGAATGGTATATTTTAATGCATGCTAAACCGCGTATCTAATAGTATTTATGTTATTGTGCGAAACGGTCTAGACATAAGCTTATTTCTTGCAATAAACTGGATGTATATTAGTGATCATATACTTTAATAAAAAGGTAAGTAATTATTTCATAGTTCTTTTATAACTAAACGTATTAAAATGCTTTACTTTACGGTTTCGATAAGAAGCAACACTACTATCGTAATATTTTGAGGTTATGTTGAAGTTTTTTTGCTTTAAACACTCGTTAAATGTATTAAAGCTAATCATAATGGAACTTGTTTGTTGTTTAGCTTATAATTTTAAATGTTATAATTACACTTTAAACATAATTCTATCGCATTTATCAAAAATACATTGAGTTACGAGGTTTAACATTTTATGAACTATATAAAAAATAATATTAATATTCAGAGTTAAGCGTTTTAGCACAAACATTTTTTTGATAAACGTGACGAAACTGAGCGTCAGACTTTAGATGTACAGTAGATATTACGTTGAATTTTACCAATATTATTCATATACGGTAGGTGCGTAAATCTCTTGCTAAATGGGAAACCCTTTTATTTTAAACTTAATCGAAAAAACTTACCCTATATAAAAAATTTTGCTTAATCTAGAAAGAGGAATGCGTTAAAAAAATTATGATATATACAGGGGGTCGTAAAACTGCAAAAAAAAATCTTTCAAAATAACTCCTTAAACTTTAACTGTTATTCTTTTACAGGCAAAATGAGCAGTAAAAGTCGAAGTGCCAAAATATTATCACTATGCAATATACGTGATAATCAAGAAGCACGTACATCATCAGGGTGTGATCATATATTGGTAAACAGTGAACAGCTGTCTAACTCCATAGATTATGTTGAACTTCAGAATGAAAATCACGTAGGAAAGATGGATCTGGAAATCATAGAAAGCGTAAACCCGATCTTTGCAGTAGAAGACAATGAAAAGCATCTGGAAGCAGTAAATTATGTAGATTTATTGCCCGTTCAACCCCCTTTTCGCTCTAGTGATTTAATTTTATCTAAGGACGATCCGCTTATGGTAAACGTCAGTTGTGAGCAAAACTTGGATGGCCCTCTATTAAGTAAATCTTTACTCAAAATACATAATACGGCATTTGAAATAAGTTCAAATAATCTAAGCAACTTTGAGGACTATCAAGAATCAAAATCCAGCTACAGACCTAGTGATGATAGTTCTTCTTCTGGAAGTGACATAAAAACCAAAAGAAATAGTAAAGGAATGGAACTTAATAATAACAAAAGTGATACTACAGAAGAGAGCAATATAAAAAGAAATAGAGCCAGAAAAGGTCAAGCCAATAAAGAATTGTGGACCAGACAAAAGAATCAAATACTCCGAGAGAAGGGAAAAGAGTATGTCAGTCAAACGAAACGAAGTATGAGTGAGCGTGCAATCGGACCACGATGTGATTCAAAAATGTGTGCTAAAAGTAAATTAAGAAGCTGCCACTTATTAAAGGATGAAGACCGACATAAATTATTCGGCTATTTTTGGAACCAACTTGATTGGAATAGCCGGAAAGCTTACATAAAGAATCTCGTTTCCTGCACCTCTGTCAATCAAAAAACAGTTAAAAAGTCTAAATCTAGAAGGAAAAATACCCTGAAATATTCAGTTAAGATTGATGATGCATTTTTACCCGTCTGCAAAAAGATGTTTCTCTCTACTTTTGATATAAAAGAATGGACAGTGCGGTCTACTATTAATAAATGTTTTTTTCAATATATAGTGTTTTTTTTTTATCAGACAGGTAATTTAAAAAACAATGTAAAACTGCGGCAAACTCACCCGTGTGAAAGCGTTAAGACGCTTAGAAATGTATTTTAAATGCAATGGCAAATTGACACCGATTTGCAGGTGGCTTTGCCAAATTTTTAAACAAATAAAAAGTATACTCTTAGAGGTTTTCTAAGCATTGCGTTAAGTAAAAGTAATAGGTAAGACACTGAAATATAACATATATTTTAGTCAGTTTTCTTGGTGAGAAAACTAAAGAAATATATTGAAAAAACTGACAAAATCGTGGCAAAGTAACACGACTCTACGGTAACTTGTGAATTTTACGCCGTATTATATCTTAATCACTTCCATCTACCTTCGAGAAAATGTCACTATCGGTTCTTTTCTTCCTCGCTAAAATGGGATTATTCACAATTTTCCATACAGTTGATGTTGGAATTTTTGTTAATGTGGCCGTTTCTTGTAACGCTGCTTGCTTGCTGACCGCACGTTCAATGAGAGTTAAATAAACATTGTTTATAACTTCCTTAGTTTCCACAGAAAAGCGTTTTCTGCTTTTCGACGGGGTTATCTCCTGATATACATTGGGCTCGCACATATTTTCCATGACTCACACATGATTAAACAAACGCTGTATTATACACGAAGTAAGAATAATTACTAAGCTTAAAACTAACTGGAGTGGCTATATATATTGCATTCTTCTATCAAGAGGCACGTCTTCCAATAAACTATTAAAATTTTGCTGCAAAAATTGTAAATAAATCTCAACATTGAGCCTTTCTCCCAAAACAAATGGGCCGATAAGGTAATTTCCGATAATGCCAGCCCACCCATTTGCCATTAACCTTTGTTGGTGTTTATTATGGCATGCAGATTTTCATCAGCCCAAAAATGTAAATTGTGTAAGTTTATTACGCCATCTCTTCTAAAACCGACTTTATCGGTAAACAAAATAAGGTTAGACAAATTTATATTTACGTTATGTTGCTGTATAAACCAGTTAGAGTATTGAAGTTCAGCTGGATAATCATCCGGAGATATAGCGTGTACTTTTTGAACATGGTACGGGTGAAGTAATTGTTCCTTTAGCGTTTCATGTACAACAGATTTTGTAACATTATTTTGTGTCACGATCTTTCTTATGCTGTTTGAAGGGTTGTCTACATGAGGGTCTTATGCTATCCGGGCGGTCCCTCACCGCCACGTGCGTCGCGGCAAAAATAACCCTGAATAAAAAATTTCAAAAATTAATTCGCTAACTCTAATAATTACTTTCTAATCATCTTTTACCTGTTTTCCTTATGCTCCGATCAATGTGGTTTTTTGACTTGGCAATGTTCGGGCTGGAAATCTTTCAGAATAAAGTCTTCTTACCTTCGAAGAGTTGGACAGCGCTTCACCATATTCAGCTTATATACATATAGAATAATTTTCCATTTTTTAAAATTATTTTTACTTGAAGGCGGTTTTGACAAGTTCCGTCAATAATAATTCATTATGTAAGTATTAACAATAACAACCTGATTTTTACCTGTTTGTGTTTAGCAGTAGTAACTCTTGAGTGTTTCGCGTAAAAACCGATTTATTCCGAGAACCGCCAGTTCGTATAGAATAAATTAAGAGTACCTTTTTGAAGAAAAATGACCCGAGTATTTAAAATATCAGTTTTTAGCTCTGTCAAATGACACCGGTCAAAGTTTTGGACCAACGAGTATGGTGGCAAGTCCGTTCCTGACTTCCCTGATGATGTAAAACATTTACTGTAGTATGGTTTAACCTTCGTCGTACCAGAGCGATAATTCTAAAAAAATTCCACAGAAAAATAGAAAATGTCGCCTGGGGTACGTTTGTACCCCGCATGGTATTTTAAGTCACACTTTTTAACACGTATTGCACTTGCCTAATTTAATTATTGGTGGTATAATAATTCTAGTGTTACCTATCGTACCAAGCAAAACATCAATCATATTACGAGGTTATTTGCAAGTTGGTAACATTGCCGTCCTATTCTCGTTTCTACTATAGGTTTTGCTTCGCTTGTCATACAGGAAGGAGGCTTCATTTGTTTTATTCCGTTTATTGCTACAAATTCGCTTGGCAAATATAAAAGTGCGTACTCCTAAAGAACTGACCGACAAGGAGTTACAGCAGTTTTTGAATATTAGTCTGGATGAAGTTGACGTCAACTGTGACAGTGAAGACAATAATTGTAAGCCAGAAGTGATCGAACATGTTGACGACATTCTTACGAAGGAAAATAATGCTGATGGAACTGAGGAGACAACTGATTTGGACAGGACTAAAAGTAATATCAATTGAAATAAATTTTCATTTAGATCGACTCGTCTCCGAAATGAAAATATCATAAGAAAAAAAACAGGACTAAATCAGTATAGCTGCAATATTTCCTCAGAGTAGGAAGTGTTTCGTCTTTAGATATAGATGCTGTCGAAATAAAAGTTTATAATTGTCTTCTTATGATTTATCATTATCAATAATTATGATTTACCAAAAATACAAAGAATCACTGGAAACAGAGATTCACTCCTTTATTTCCGTTAGTTTAGTCTGAGTTTGTATTTTAGTACTAACAGTGTTAGTCAAAATACGCCAAATTTTGCTTTATAATTCAGCGCTCGTTGGGGTATATAACCCAGAGAATAGCTGTTTTAGCATAATCTGGTTAATCCTTATTGTAGAAGGTATCAGCAAGTGTCTAGAGAACGAAGTTCTCACATATACATATTTATATGTCATATTATGATTACCACTTGCCAAGTAGTAGCGATATATAAAAAATATTCTAGACCTTGCTACAAGACCTCGCCGCGAACATCGCAATATTAGTGCGTTCCAGCAGTTACCAGTTTATTATGTGGTTAACACTTTTATAAAAATATTAGGTCTGATTGTGATGGAATTGGTACACGAAAATATTCTGAATCTCATTGAGATGTACAGAGAAAATGCACTTGGGCCAACAAGACATTACAGGTATTACAACAAAATCTTAAAAAATTATGCCTGGAGCGAAATAGGTAGAGAAACTGGGATAAACTAAAATAGTGCCATTCTGCTAAAGAAGTTTTCCACGTATAACCAAGTTTGTGCCAAAAAGTCGACTATAGTAAACTTTCTATCTTTTTAGCATTGTTTTTGTTCTATTAATGTAATCTCGATCAAAACGAAATTCAATAATCCCAGAAAACTCGTTTTTGTGAAACTTTTTCAAATAAATTCCATAACAATGGCTTTTTTATAGTTTTATTTTTGAAAGGTTTATCTGCAGATGTTTGTGTGCTTTATTTTATGAGACAAAATGGTTTTAAAATTCCATTTATATTTTAATGTATACAGGGTGTTATGGAAATGACTTATTATATTTTAAGGGGCCACTCCTGGGGTGGCCTAGAGTTACACTTGATAGTTTTTTTTTCTAAAATCGGAAGTATTTTGAATTTTGTAAAATACCTTAAAACCGGACCATCTGTGCCTCTATGAAAGTTCATTACCCCTAAACACGTGTTTTTGACATGACAAATTGGCGGAATTTCTACAGACAGCTGATTACCTTGCGACGTTGCCAAGTATTCGGGAAAATCTTTTTTTTAGGTTTTTTAAAAAAGATTAAATCAAAAACTATACTGCGATTTCAATTAAACAAGCCTTATTCAATAGGTATAGTTTTTACTCACCCCATGAAATTGTATTGCTATCATAATACTTCGCTGAGTAAAAATCGTAGATACCAACAACAAGCCCTATGTCTGGAAATTTACACAGATAAATTATCACATCACAAAACATTCCCATCACATGTGTATCACATTATTCAACAACTATACACTCCAGCAGCAAAACGCAAACAAATTTTATGCCGTTGCAAGTAAATGAATAATAAGAAATGATATTAAAAACAAATTTATGAAGCCACATATGAAGCCATTGGGCGCATTCGAGAGACGAAACTGCTCCGCAGTGGTTACCGGTTATGATCCAACCGCTACCGATTCGTCGGCTTCCATGGATTTCGACTATTTCGACCAAAAGATCATCACGTTTGGTTCAAATGTCAAATCCATATCAGCTGTGCGTAACAAACATTAACCTTTCTTGTTTTGTGAAGCTTACCAATATACTCATCCCTTGGTTGAAACTCTTTGGTGGCAGTTAAAAAGTACGTTTTCCTGTTTAATGTATATGTTTTGTTCCTCCATTCTATTTACTACGTTCTTCGTAACCAAACTTTTGTTGCATACGTCATTTCCCCATTGACATAACGAACCGCTCTCTCCAAGCAGCGGAAGTGAAAGATGCTACCCAAAATGGCGACCGTTCCGTAACATGTTGGAAAGTGTCGTAAAAGTAGCGGTCGACACAACAAGACGATTTAGGAACTGCTCCGGAGCAGTTTCGTCTCCCGAATGCGCTCATTGACTTTGAACTGCTCAGTACCCAATCACAGAACAGCAACAAATCACATTTCCCGCCCCCTGGACTATCGTGTTTAAATGTTGTGTGTCCAGTTAAGAGTACTGGATTGGATACCGTAATTATTATTCTTAATTGCAATGGCCACCTGTCTTGACGACAATGAGCCAGCTATTATCATTACCAAGAAGAACAGAAGTCACAGAAGAAGAGAAAGAACATAACCGTATCAAACGTGTGTCGCGTTGTTTTCAATCCGGATTTTGTTATAAAGTATTTCTAAGTCTATAACTATTAATTTCTTGTATTAATAACACAGAATTAAAGAGCTAATAACTTGATAATGTCCCGAACAGTTAATGTGTTGTTAAAGTGAATAAATGTCCCGCTAGAATCATTTGAAATGGTAACGGTATAACGTGGATTTCTTGCCGATATGTTTTTTATTTCAAGGTATGTACAAATAAAACTAGAGCAATACGTAGACAATTTTTCGTGTAATAGGGTAGAAACTAAAGCATATTAAAGTTAAGTAGAAAAAATTAAATATTCAAAAAAGGTTATCTGATGAAACTGATGTAGTAAATGTGGCAACACTGCTCAAAACACATGTTTTGGGCTGACGATATCTAAAGACAATATCTGACAGTAACTGTCAGATTTTTGTCAACAATATTTTTTTTGACAAGTAGTACGAATCAGCTGTTTGATCATTGGCGCGTAGGTGTTTTGAGCTAAATTTTTGAAGGCATTTTTCTCGAATTTCTAGCTTCGAGCGCCATTTAACGCAATTTTTCCCCAATTCGGCTCGACCTATAGATTTACGGGTTAAAAAATAATAAGTCATTTCCATAACACCCTGTATATCGACACTGTTTTGTATGGATTATAATGTTTTAGAAACTCTCTTGTGTATAATTAAACTAGGGTTTTAATTTATTGGTTGCGTTTTGTTTTCTGTAACAAACAAACTAACAAATATCGTTGATTTTGGATTGAAAAGAGAAACGGACTTTTGTCTACATAATCATTGAAAATATGATAAATGTAAACGAGAAAATTTCTTACTGTAGAGGGTGTCCAGTTTTCGATGGTTTTACGGAGTATCTCTGTTATTAGTAAAGATAGAAGGATACGGTTCTCGCAGCACTGTGCTACTCTTTTGTGAAACAAAAGATGCCGCAATCAGAATTTTTCTAGTCCTCCTTGTTTTTGATATACGGGATGTTTTTGAAAATTTTACATTTTGGGACACCTCCGTATTTAGGTTACCCTGTGGCTTATCAACGAGAAAACAAATGTTCTTTTTGTAGTTTTTTACGTAGAATCCAGTGACGTACTCAGATTTTTTTCTATGGTCAATTGTTTCCAAGGAAAAAAACAAACTTGCTTTTTTTAAATGGGTCACCCAATATATTTGTTAATATAATTTAGTTTATAACAAGCTTCTCCGCAATATATAATACCTTATTTTTAGTTTTAATAGTAAGCACCAAATTTACGTTTTATTAAAAAATATACATTTTTTGTTAGTTGGCCATGACGGGTATTTAAAAAAAGGAAAGAATACAGTCATTTATGTCATATTAAAAACTTCTTTAGCTTCTGTCAGAGTATTCAGGTTCTCTAAGTTGTTTTAAAATATCTAATCAATAGTAAAAAATTAGTTTTCCTAATTATGGCAGAAAATTTGAACTTTAAAATAATGAAAAATACGACATGCTCGTTAGTTATGTCCATTGTAACGAAAATGCAGATAAAGCATTAGAAGTGTATTTCAATAGGTAAATATATGCCTTCATATTCAGTCACCTACATTTTCAATTCGGCCATCTCAATTGCATGGGGAAACCAAATTATTTTGAAGATCATAATAGCCTCAGATTACTTATTTTACGCTGGCAGGTTATAAATTCCACTTTAACGGCGCTTGATTATTCAAGGTAGGTTAGTTCTATTACAAAATATTAATTTTATAACATAAAAAAATTACTTTTTCTCCAATAGTGTTGGAAAAAGTATAGTCTATAACTCGTATGGAATGGCATTTCCACCCTCGCGAAACCGTAGGCGAGTTCGTACGAATCTTATCCATTCCATACCTGTTATAGAATATACTATTCTAAGGATGAAATCAAATTTAATTGAACACGGTTCATTTTCTAAACCTCGGCCTAAAATCTAGAACAAGAAAAACCGCGAGAGTGATGAAATAAATGTTTTAGCTTCAATTGAAACAAATCCAACTAGTTCTTGCAGAACGGTTGAAGGTTTGGTCGGAGTAGTTAAATCAAGAGTTCAAATAATCCTTAAAAAAAAACACAATTTTAAGCCATTTAAATTCCACCTAGTACAAAACTTACATCCTATTGATGCACAGCGCCGTATAGAGCTCCGTAATTGGTATTTACAAAATATCAACATGGAAAATAATTTAATCCGCACAATACGAGGTTTTGGTCTCAAGAAAATCAGCATGTAACATTTCCACTTGACCAGCAAGGCATGTTTGGCTTTAGTGTTTCATGTTTTATACTAGGAAGCAAAATAATTTATAATATATTTGAAGGCAGCCTTAATGCAAATAAATATTTGAAAATTCTGGAAAACGTTGTGGCGGAAATAATAGAGCCCTGCCCTTAGCGGGTCTCAATAGCCTGCATCTGCAACAAGATGGAGCACAGAAGATGAACTATGAATTTAAAACTTACCTTATTGTACTCTGACCTACCACCTAAAAAAATGCAAAATACGAAAACCTCCTTCAGCTCCTTGAGTTTGTTCCCCCCGTCTACCATAACTCTTATTCTTCACTAAAGTACCACGGAGGTAAAAGAAATGTAGCATTAACGTCACAGAACGAAAACAGAGGAGATGTCAAGACCATCCAAAGACCCTAAGATATTATGTTAGCTGAATGGGAATCTGATGATGAGTGAAACGGCATGTTATTTTTCTTACTTTTAATATTAAACTATTTGGTGCAATTTTATGAATAAAATCTGTATTTTGATGCAATTTTTTTGTAATTTGCAACTATGGGCCTAGACCAATAGAAAGTATAATGATTTTTAAAAATTATCTAAGTTGTTTGCAGCCCATAAGGGAAATTTTGAAGTAGATGTCAGAGTTATAATAAAACAAATGTGTTTTATCATTAAGTGAAAAAGAGGTGTAAGGGATAACGTAGCGAAGCTTGATGCCCTGTATTTTTAAAACTAGTAAGTCAAATGAATCATCAAAATGTCTAAGAAAGTAAATTATTTTCATTCCACTAGTTTTAAATTGTCCGTGATTTTCTTGTAGGTCTTTAACTTAGAACCTCTGACTCCTAAAATCGCAAAAGTTGCACTTATACCCTTTTACTTTTAACCGTATCAATTAAGAATCGTTTGAGCCCTAAATTTTGCGTTTTATAACTCTCCATTTACAATAATCAGGTCTTTTGGAGAATAATAATGGATGATATCTTTCGGTCAGTTACTATTTGTAATTTGGATAAAATATTAATAATAACGAATTTCATAAAGCCAGATTTGAATTGTTTGCATACTTGATACAATTTATTAATATCGATTTATCGGGTTATACAGCGTGTCCAGAAAAATTTTAGACATATGGAAATTTTCTTTATTGTTGATTTTATGAAAAAATGTTATTCTTTATTTAGACCAAAATCTATGGAATTGTAGCACACACGTCAATCTGTCGTATATTGCGTTTTTAAGTGTTTTTCTTTTATAGTAGTATAAGTGCGTCTGGTGTCATAATGTGGAGAAAACTAAGATCTATCTAGTTGTGTTATTTGTTTTCTTAAAAGTTGAAATATATGGACGGAAAAGTGAAAAACAATATAAACTCCATTTGTGGAATGGAAGGAAAAAAATCTACAGAAACAAATTGGTATCTTCTTATCAGTAAATTGCCTTTTTTTATGTGTGTGGAGTTATTGCAGTATACAACATTAACAATTTACCGGTAGCCTGGGGGAGTTTTTGTAGTGTAGAACGTTACTAACGATTTTTTTTTTCCTTTTAACATTGCCAACGTTTGTTAATTAACAATTAGTGCATTTTCTTCGGGTGCTCACAACAATTTATAATAAGGAGTTCTTTGCGTATATCACTACTATAATAATAAATCGCAATTTTATATGTTGTAAGAATAAAGACTTCTCAAACTTTATCTGTGTAACCTGTAATTCGGTATTTCATCCTAGCTGTATGGAAAGAATTCCAGATATAGTAAAATTGAGTGGATTTAAGATACTATGCTCAGAAAGCTGTCAAAATATTTTCAATGAAAGGGAAAGTAAGGATGATGAAAACTTATCAAGGACCTGAAGGAAAAAGATATTTACATCAAAAGACTAAAAAGAAGCAGCCAATCATGTGAGATTGACGTCTTAGAGGATGAAAAAAAGTTTTCGTCGATTATTGATAATCTAAATAAACAAAACAATGCATTATATAAGAAAATTCAGGATTTTAAAGTCAAGGAAAAAGAGCTTGTGTTACAAATAAGTTCGCTTGATACAGCTAATTATGAATCAGGTTGCAAGATTAAGGAGCTTAGTGCTCTAAACAAGGACTTGATCAAACAATAAGTGGTCTTGAAAAAGAAATTGTCACACAAAGTGAGCAGGCAATGGCATTGAAGAAAGATATTGATGATATAAGTAATTTGAATAAAGGTATGCTTACATCAATAAAAGTACTTGAAGAAGAAAAGAAGAGCTATTGTCTTGACATTAATGACATAAAAGAAGAGCTGCTAACCATGAAGAACCTGAAAGGAAAAGAAACCGTGTTACTAAATCATCCAAGTAAGAACGAGGAGGTGGTGGAATCGCAGCAGGTTTACATAAGAACAAAGTGATATTTTTAACTGATGATTATGGTAGAAATATGTATAATTATTTGTACATTTTTTTTAAAAGAATTTTCTATTCAAATCATATGCAAACCATTTGCCAGTTTTAATGAGGTAGTTAAAAGCATAGATTTATTTGCAGGACAGTTAACTAAATCAGATTTTGTCGTAGTTTTAGCGGGAGTTAACAATGTAGACATTTCTATGAGAACTATATCTGCATTAGCGGAAAAATGTTTGTTTACTAATTTAGATTTGTGTAATATACCCATTTATTTACAAAATAAGAAAGATAAGTTTTATCATATAAATAATAAGATTTTTGATTTTATGTCAAATTTATGTTATTACTCAAACAATATTAAGTTCCTTGATTTACAAAATAAATTTATGTCTAATTGTTATATTAAAAACAGTATCAATTTGAATTCCAGAGGCAGGCGGATGTTGGCTCAACTTATTTATGACAAGATTTTTGGTTTCTGTTGCATTGATATATTTATAACTTTAACTGATGTAAAGACTGCGGTCAATTATAGCCTTTCTTCCGAGGATTCAGATGTTTCAGATTGCTGCTCTGGGTCAGTTTCCTCTATACCGCATCATTCGGAGGTGTCTTTTTTAGACACTCAGTGCCTTCAGTGCCCGCCGCACATAATATTGTAAATGCTGTAAGTAGTATATCATTTTTTGTGCTGAATGTTCAGTCGATTCGCAATAAGGTTGATGAATTGACTGTGCTTCTTGAACAATATAATAAACCGGGTTTTTTATGTATAACAGAACACTGGTTAAGGGTTGATAAACCTTTGTTTATACCGAACTATCTGATGTTGTCCTGTTTTCGCAGATCTATTTCAAAGGGGGGTGGTACTGCCATATTTATTAGAGAGGATCTTTGTGAATACTTTAAATTTGTTAATATTTCTAATTTTGATTATATGCTGATAGAGGATGAATTTGATTATACTTAACAAAACCCTTAATATTTATCTTCTATGCTTATATAGGCCTAGTACAAGTATTGATGTACGTCAGTTTTTAAATAACTTGGAAACTTTACTCTCACGTTTTTCACATTACTCAAAAATTGTGTTAACCGGTGATCTAAATATAGATTATTCTGATAGAGGTTGTGTGCATACTCAGAGTATGCTGGATCTGCTTAAGTCATTCAATCTTAAACCCTTAATTGGTTGCCCTACTCGTATCACCTCAACTTCAAATACTTTAATTGACTACTTTTGCTTAAATTTTTATGACGATCACGATTGTGAGGCAAATGTGGTACCTTCGGGCTTGTCAAATCATGAAGCTATAATAGCACATGTAGCCATAACAATCAAAAAGACTAAAAAAAAACCAATGAGAATATATAGTCAGCGTAATTTTAAAAGATTTTTAAGTCAATGCCAGGGAATAAATTGGGATTCAATAATTGGAACATCGGACCCTTTGCACTATTTTAACAGAGTGATTGCTCTTTTTAACAAAAATTTTCCACTAAAAACTATAAAACACAAAAATAATAAAAAACCTTGAGTAACCAAGGGATTAAAGATATCCTCAAAGAATTTACGATCTTTACATACTCTTAGAAAGTTTTATCGTTCATCATTCCTAATCACATATTTCAATAAATACAAAATGATATATCGAAAGGTTATAAAAATGCAAAAAAAAAATTATTATTATAGTAGAATTGATCAGGCAAAAAATAAACCCAAAGAAATATGGCATATAGTGAATAATTTGAGGGGCGTCAATGGCGATTCTATTGAAAAAAATGAGGTTGATGTCAATGGCTTTAATAATTTTTATTGCTCGGTTGCAGAAAAGTTAACATCTCAAATTTCATCTGATGTTGATCCCATCAGCTGCTTAAAGAATATTTCTGTTAAAGACTTCTTCAGCTTGTTTCACACCGATATAAATGAATTAAAAAGTATATTCAAACAAATAAAGAATAAAAATGCTTCGGGTATTGTAAATATTTAACAGGTTGCCTGACTGCGTGTTGAAGATTCTTGTTATAGCAATAAACTTTTCTTTTGATAGGGGTGTTTTAACAGATAGTTTAAAGTCAGCTGTGGTGAGGCCCCTGTTTAAGGGTGGGAATACTAAAGATCCCTCGTGTTATCGTCCTATTTCTCTACTTCCAACGTTGGCTAAATTAGTGGAAAAAATTGTAAAGGTTGGAATGATGGACTTTCTTCGGAAACATGGGTTGTTGAATGTTTCCCAATTAGGATTCCAAATAATAAAAATACCTGTGATGCAGTGTATAACTTTCTAGAGAGACTGTATCTTGGCCTGAATCAGGGAGAAGTGGCCGCGGCAGTGTTCTGCGATTGATCGAATGCATCAGACTGCGTGGATCGCGGAATACTGCTGCGGAAACTTTCCCATTATGGTTTTAGGGGGGGTCGCTTTGAGCTGGCTAGAATCATATTTAACTAATAGGAAACAATTTGTTGGGGGTCTGAATGGTATATCAACGGGGCAGATCATTAAGCATGGGGTTCCTCAAGGTTCAGTGCTGGGCCCACTCTTATTTCTTATATATATTAATGACCTGGCTTCCATCAGCATTAATGGGTCCTTTACATTATTTGCTGATGAAACATCAATATTATGGCTAGGAACAGATAATAACATTTTAGGGAATACCATTGATCGTGATATTAAAGCGATAATAGACTCGTGCAATAGCAATGGTTGATTTTTAACATTGCAAAAACCAATATTTTGACTTTTAAGTACTCTGTAACAGACGTAACCCTAAACAATGTCCCAATAAGTATTAGAGATACTTATAAGTTTCTGGGACTGTATATTGATACTAGGCTGAAATTTAAGGATCATACACAAATCATGCGAAAAAAGTTGGCATCGGCATGCTATGCTGCAAGGGTGGCAAGAATCGAATTAGGCCAGGATGTTGCCAGGGGAATATATTTTGCTTTAGTAGAATCACATTTAAGGTACGGTATTCAATTTTGGGGTTTTGCCAACAAACAGCTTATGCAGTCCGTCTTTGTACTACAAAAGCGCGCTTGTGTAGGGTTGGTCCTGGGGAGCACTGCGGGCCGCTGTTTGCTCGGGAGAGGATCCTGACTTTGACCTCCATTTTTATTCTATTGACTGTGGATATGGTTCATAATAAATATAAAGTTTCGGACAATAATGCAGCAAGAACAACAAGATTTAATAACAATAATTTGAGATTGCTCATCCCAAGGACTGCCTCGACAAAGAACTCAATTATATACGAAGGGGTAAAAATGTTTAACCACCTGCCCCTGGAACTTAAAAACTTAGGCATTTTGATAAGCAGGTTAAAAGGCTGCTGTTGAGTAAGGCTTATTACTCTCTTATGGAGTTTTATAGTGATAGATTGTATTATATTATATTCTATTGTTTCTGTTTTTTTTTGGTTCTTTGGGTGTATTTTGACAACTCTCATTACTGTTGATGTGTTAAATTGATTTTTCTTTTCACGTCTACATACATATTTATTTGAATGTTTTTATTTCTTAATGTTTTCGAATGTTTTTATCACTTATATAGATACAGTCAAATCTGGTCTTATCTGGCGGGTTTACGATTTAACAAAGACATACTTTCAATTTTTCTTTTCTTTTATTGCGTTTAATCATACTAACCAAATAAAATCCGTCAGACAAATATGACAGACTTATGCAATTTTGGCATGAAAGAAAAGAATAGGTATTTTATTTACTTTTCAGCGATTCACAAAAGTTTGTACATGCCCAAGTACCTGCCACCTTCGTCTTGATTTAAAGATATCAGTTTTGTGACTTTGACAGTTTGTGACAAAATGAAAAAATTTTCTGGGTTTTTGCATCCCCAAGCAAAAAAAATGGTACTTAATCTAATAAGCTATTTCGAAAATGCAAGAAAAAGTGGAAATTCGCCAACCAATATTCAGGAAACAGCAGCCAAAGCACTGGGAATTAGTTTAAGGGCTGTGCAGAGAATTGCGCATGAAAAAAAACATAACATAATACCCAAGAATACTAAAAAATGTGAACGAAGAAAGCCAAAAACTGAGGATTTAAGCGAAAATATTAAAATGGGAGTTCGAAATGTGATTTACGATTTATACAGATCAAAAACCAATGTAACTCTTCCAGTTTTACAAGAAACATTAAAAATTCGGGGTGTTTTGGAAATTGGACTTGAAGCGCTATCAAAATTAATAAAAAAGTTAGGTTTTTGCTATAAAAAAGACTGTAACCGAAGATTTTTATGTGAGCAGCCACAGATAGTAAGTCAGCGTGTTCAGTTTTTAAAAAATTATACGGAGAATTACAAATCGAAATTTAGAAAAGTGGTATTTTTAGACGAAACGTGGATATTTTCAAATGGAAGTGGTTCAAAATCTTGGCAAGATGATTCTGTGAAAAGCGTGAAAAGGAAAAAGGGATGTGGCACGGGAAAGCGGTTCATTATTTAACATGCTGGTTCTGTAACAGGATATGTTCCAGGTGCAAGCTTAATTTTTTCTTCAACATCAAAAAGTGCTGACTATCATGATAATATGAATTGCGAAATGTTTGAAAAATGGTTAAAAGTTCAATTGATACCAAATTTGGATTCTCCGTCTTTAATTGTATTAGATAATGCATCATATCATTCAAGAATTTTAAATAAACAGCCTACTTCATCTTGGAGGAAAAATTATATTTATGAGTGGCTTGAAAAACACAACCAAAATCCTTCATCAAATATGCTTAAATCGGAACTCCTATCAATGGCAAAGTCTCTTAAAAAACCAAGAATATACGCGGTAGATGAAATATTGCGTGAATATGGCCATGAGGTTCTACGACTGCCGCCATATCATTGCCAGTTTAACGCAATAGAATTAATATGGGCCGGGGCAAAGTCCTATTATGAAAAACATGTAGGTGATGGTTTTAAATCCGACCAAGTACAAATAGTTTGGCAAGATTCTTTGGATCATATTACATAAGAGTACTGGAAGAAAGCAGTGGAACATACAGAAATATTAATAAGGGATTGGTGGGATCGAGAACAAGTACTAGATGTCGAAGTAGCGCCAATGATAATTGCTCCATTCGAAGACGACGAGGACTTTTCAGATTTTATAAGTGACGATGACAGTTTTTAGTCCATAATTAGTTTATAAACGGTTTTCTTTGTTTACATTTTTTAGTATTCTTCGGTATTATATTACGCTTTCTTTCATGCACGTTATTCTGCACAGTCCTTAAACTAATTCCCAGTGCTTTCGCTACGGTTTCCTGCATATTGGTTGGCCAATTTCCACTTTTTCTTTCATTTTCAAAATGGTTTATCAGACTAAATGCCATTAAATTTTTAGGTTTTAGTAGTAAAATTGTTAAAATAAATTACACTGTTTATTATTGCCGTTTTTAATAAATACATTTAAGGTATACTATTTACAGGGATGGCGAACCAATGGCACGCGACATAAAATTTTGGCTCGCCACCGATCACAAAGTTTACTATAAATTATTATATTACGAATTGCGACGGCACGTCTATGGCCTCATTAAACATTTCTTTAGAAAAAATGCACGTTAATACATAAAGATTCGCCACCCCTGTACTATTATGTACATAATTTTTGCAAAAATAATAATATTATATCTGGCTATCTTCACGACTTCACGACAGTTAAAATAATAAAACTATGTATCTTTTCTCCGGGTATATTGATACCTACATAGTCTCACAGCATTTTGATATAAGCTGTGGAATTTTCGAATTGATTGATATGATCCGTGACCTTTGGACCCGCATTTTGAGACCGGTTTAGACTTTATACGTTTATTTCTCCCACGCGGGGCGCTTATTGGCTTAACAGGGGCAAAATACGTATAAAATAAATTTGGGATTTGATACCTCACCGGCTCTAGTAGCTTTTTCTCGTTGACTTTTGAAGTAGGTAACCTATTAAATTGGAAATATTTTTTTAGCCTGATATCACACAACAAAAATTTAGCCAATGTGTAATTTGATTTTTTTTATATTTAATTTATTATTATCTGCTGAAATAAACTAAAATGTGTTTAATTTATTTAACATTTTATCGACATTTTTGGTGGTCGCTAGTCAGGGGTTTTACTGTATATTGTTTATCTAATTTTCCACCATCATTTTGGTTATTAAATTTGTTAAATGTAAAACTATTGTCTTAACCGTCTGCAATAATACGAACGCACCCCTGAGAAATTAATTTTGGAACGAGACCCGTCATTTTTATTATGACTGATAGTTTCAAGTTAACGGTTAACCTATTAACATTCAATTTTATGGAAAATCAGCTGTCCATATACGGCCATATTGGTTTTTATTTACAACATTTTGATGAGCTCTGGAATTTTCGAATTGATTCATATAATCGGTGACCTTTGGACCCGCCAGATAAGACCAGATTTGACTATATTATGTAATTTAAGTATGATTTTTCTTCCAGCTTTGTAAATGAGAGTGCTGAGCTCTTTATACAATAAAGCATATTTTGATTTTGATTTTGATTTTTATAAAAAGTTCTGCTTGATGCGCAAATAATATTGACATATCAAAACTTAAGATATCATGTACAGGGCGGAAAAAAATATAGAAACACAGAATTACGTTAAGAGGGAAGTACCCTCAATTTTTATTTTAGAGCAAATTGTTATGAGGAAACTTTACTAAGGACTACAAAATGTGGTAAGATACAATTTTTCGTTAAAATATTTTAATTTACAGGGTACCATCAAAAACACGTTGAGCATTCATTACCTCTTGTTGGAAACCAATTGCGTAAAAAAATAATGCCAGATTAGTTCATGTTCTAAAATCAACCTATTAACTAAAAACATTTAATTTCCTTAGAGCAAAAATAAATTGTGAATGTAAATAATAAGCAATATTTTAGCAATTACATGATAAAAGTGATCCAAAAACAGATAGTTTAAAGTAAAAAATTATGTCTCCCCTTCTTTTTCCATGCAAACTATAGTACGCCTTGTAATTTCTCTTACTGTCGCCCGTATCATATTGGGAGTGATTTCTTGGACACAGTTTGTTATTACTGCTTTAAGATGGTCAATATCCTGAAAAGGTCTATGCCCATACACCATTTCTTTTAATCGGCCCCATAAAGAGCAGTCCAGGGGTGTGATGTCAGGCGACCTCGCTGGCCAAGGAATATTTGAACGGAATGCGGAAATACTTCATTCAAATACCCAGTTACTGTGTTAGTACTATGGCATAGGGCTCCATCATGTTGATACCAAATTGTACGTCTTATTATATTATTTAGTGGCAGTTCGTCAAGAAATTGAGACAACTGCTTCCTTAAGAAGTCCAAGTAAATGACAGCATTTATATTTTGTCGGAAAAAGTATGGTCCAACGATCCGATCATTAAAAATGCCACACCAAACATTGGTTTTAAATAAATATTGACTACGGCATTCGATTATAAAATTTGGATTGTTGTCACTCTACCACCGATAATTTTGGGAGCATACACGCCGTTGGAAGTAAACATGGCTTCATCCGTAAATAATATTTTTCTTGCAAAAAAAGGATCAACTTGCCACTCGCCTTGGAAGACAATTTCCTTAAAGAAATTTTCGGGTCTTCGATAACCGCTTGCATTACATTGAGTTACTTTTCTTCTTTTGTGGACCATTTGTTGTGTTGTATTTTAAATACATTTTCGGAACCAGTAGCTCTAAATTTATTCATTACTTGCTATAGTGGCGCTACATACCATTTTTTCAGGGTGTCTAGTATTAAATATGAGTGCGGCTTCCCTAATAGATTTATAGTGATCTCCGACGATAAGTACAATTTCTATTTTCTCCTGCAGCGTTAACTTTACAACCATGACGAAAATTTCTTGTTAATAAGTCAAAAAATGATAAATAATTTTTGACTAACATGTCAATATTCGTTACTATAGTATGGCAGATAGTTGTTGCAAAATTGTTGCAGGTAACTCTTAAAGAAATAAAGTAAGAAAATATTTTTCAAATGCTTTCTGATGGTACCCTGTAAATTAAAATATTTTAACGAAAAATTGTATCTGACCACCTTTTGTAGTCCTTAGTAAAGTTTTCTTAAAATAATTTGCTCTGAAATAAAAAATTGTGGGTACTTCCCTCTTAACGTTATTCTGTGTTTCTATATTTTTTTGCCGCCCTGTACATGATATCTTAAGTTTTGATATGTCAATATTATTTCCGCATCAAGCAGAACTTTTTATAAAGAATAACTTTTTTTCGTAAAATCAACAATAAAGAAAATTCCCATATGTCTAGAACTTTTCTGGACACGCTGAATAAATAACAATGACAATTATGAAATTGATATACAAATCGAATAAAAATTAATTTAAAACATTAAATCATATCAAAAAGAAGTAAGATATCATGGGTGGATAATTAATTGATCTTTTACTGTATACCTATGGTGCACAAATTATATTTACAATATATTATTTCCAACTTTTCTACAAACAGCACCTCAACATCGTTCAAAATCGATTTTCAATAAATACTTAAAATTTGATAGTCGTATTTTTATCGGCAAATTCATGAAATATGTATAAGGTTACGGTAAAATACCTACTCGATTACACTTGGAGCGCGAGGGTCGTTTATGGGTTTAGAGTTGCCTAATTTTATAATAAAATATGCTATATTTAGATACCAATGGTTATTTGTTGTATTGCTACGCTTTTATTTGCCCAAAGATTAAAAAAAAGAATTTAATTTTTAATTAAAAAAAAAAAAAAAAAAAGGAATTAACAGCAACAAAGTTCAGCCGAGGGTGAGAGGCCTTGAGAGAGCGAGCAAATGCCCTAGCTCAAATGCCGAAGAGTAGGGGGGGTAATAAGGGGCGCCACCGTTTTGTAGCCAGGCCAAAACGGAAGCCTCCGCGATCTCGGTGGGTGCTCACTCTCCACTGAACTTAATAATGAATAATAAAAAAAATTAAAAAGAAGAAAAGCAAATTACGAAGGGGTGTTGTGGGACGTCTCAAATAAAACTAAAAATTTTTAAAAACACACTTAGTACATTTATTAAAAAAAAAAAATTAATAATTGGGCTCGACCCTCAAAAAAAATGAATTCACTTGAATTAAATTGGGAAATTACAGAACCATACACTTGTATATCCGCCCTATGGTTATGATCACAACTATTACCTTCTACTAATAACGATAGATAAAGTAAATGATACGGTTGACACCTCAAAATTAAAACCTGTATTACTTTATCGGGATGGTATCACCGATACTGCCGTGGCTGCTTGGTACTATGCCTGGTGGGCAACTCTAGGTACACCCTAGTATAAAAGGCTGGTAGCGCCTCTAGGTCAAACTGATGGCCTTGGTGTACCCCAGCATAGCAACTGCCAGGTGGACCCCAGATAAAAGAAGCTCACGTAATAGGAGCTGGGTGGAAGCACCCCGGTATAAGGACCCTAGGAAGTAAAACAGGCGCATCAGCACAACGGCAATATTTGCGAAAAATTTACATTTAATAAATGGCTGAAGGCCCAAATGATTAGATAAATGGACCAACACTGTGCAACCACCCTAATAATACCGAAAACCCAAAATTTAGAAAAATTATTACTGCGCATGCGCCACGCGCATGCGTCTAAAATTGTCTGCGCACCTCACTGGGTGTCCAATAACCCCTCTGCAGACATGAATTAACAAAAATATCGACGTGAGGGCACTGCGCATGCTCAGGATGGCGAATAAAATTAAAAGAACTTCATCTAAGCCAAGCAGGAAACTCACTAAATTAAAACCACTGGTTTGTAGAAAAGTAGTTAGTGCGCATGCGCCACGCGCATGATCAAAATTGAAATCCCAACTTTCAGATTAATAAAAAAAAAATAATTGCAAAGTAATTTCCTACTTGAACTTAGAGATATATATGCTGAATCGCAATATAGTAACTGCGCATGCGCCGCCCACACGCCGATATGGGGTGCTAATGACTCCAAATAAAATCCCCTTTTAAACCCTGAATAAGCGACCCATAAAAATATTATTCCCACATAATTACAAAAATCCCAGAAAATAATGTTATTTAATTATCAAACCTATTCGACAATAATTTTACAATTTTACAACCCTGAACAAATTCCCCAGAAAATATTAACACGACGTAATCCCGAAAAACCCGAAAACTACAGTTATTTACTTCAATTCAGCAATACCAAAAAAAAAAACAGCTGCACAATGTCGGCCATTTAAATCAATTAAAGGAAAGAATACATAATTATCAATCAAATAAAAATTAATTAAACCATATCCACCAATTGCAGTAAACACATGTAAGACTTAGCAATTAACCAGAAAAATTACAAAATTATATTCGGCTAATTAAGCACATAAATTATTGAAATTAGATTACATTAATAGCGACACAAAGAAATAAAACCCTAGGCATTAACGTACAACATGCAGGCTTAAGGCCACGCGGTTCGGTTCGGATGAGTTCCTTTTTTTTTTGACAATAAAATAACAATGACAATAGAATAAAAAAAGATAGGCTTGAAAAACGTGCATTTTGTAAGTACAATGGGCAATACGGTATTGTAAAATTCTAGCGACATAAATAGATATCGATAACAGGAAGCATAAAAAAAAATACATGAGTTTTGACCAAAAATTTAAGGTTTTAAATATTAACGTAAGATAATATTATATTTTATTTACGAATAAAAGCAAAATTAAAGTGACTGCAATTGATTTCAAACATAAAATGGTTAGACTTACCCGATGACGATGGGGTCTCACACGTTTTTTACGTTTCCTGACTTGCACTCCGTCGCTTTAAAATCCGGCTATGCCGTAAAAAAGCTTTCAATCCAACACTATACTAAAGCAATTTAAAAGCTTTAATAAGAAAACGGTGTCCAAAATCCACTCACGTGAAAAAAAAATTGGCTGGACACACGCTTTCACGACGGAGACAAGTCAGTAAGTAAGTAAGCAAGGCCGTAAGAATCGCGCACGACCTCCCGGAAGAGCTGCAATCCTACCAACAAAATAGAAAGCTTCCTGTCAATAAAAAGAGCGCTAGAATTCAAGACCTCGTACCTACACAAAAACCTAATGAACTAACCTAGCCGAAGCGAACCCGTACAAATAATAAAGTAACCAAAGAGCGGAGACAATAGAATCCTGGGTTACCCTTGTACCCCCCCCTGCGCGACGGTGAAACTAAAGAAATTTGCTTTTAATTAACTAATACATGGGCAATATAAATTATTACCAAACACGGTCACCCGTATACAACCAACGGTACATCAGATAAATATTTCCCACATCTAAGGAATAAGCGATATAATCGATCTCGCAAAGGTCGATAGATGTCAACCTAGAAACTAAATGACTTTACACCAATTACCAGCTTTAAATAAACACCCAAGTGGCTCCTACATTACATAACGATAAACAGATTTCAATACAATGCAATTGGCTGGTAACAATCACCCGATAGCAGTCAATACAATATCAATAAGTTAGGTCGATCGAAGGGATTAAAATCGATATTGACGCCCACTTCTATTCATATAAATTAAAGGAACAGGGTTTATTTATAACCTACAAAGTGAAATGTCCCTAACGATCAGATTGTCACACCATTCTAGAACCAAACAAAGGAAAATATAATACGGAAAATCCACTGTATTTCCCACGAAAATGTATTTGACACGGCCATAGCGGTAAGTCCTATAACTTACTCTATTTACACCGTCTGTAGCTGACTGTTTTTAGGCTACTAACTTAGGACACGGTCTGCCATTTAACAAGGGAGAAAAATCGACTTTCAACCCCTAAGCCAAGGGAGATATGGAATCAAGATGAAAGATAAGGTAAGGATCTGCTTTATTAACCAGGCATTCGCAGCCAGAGACCGTTTTAACAACTCTTACATACCTATATAACCTTACGTACCATCGAAGGCAAAATTACCTAAGATCTTAGTCTGCAGTCATAGAATTCAAATAGTTATCTTTATTTTAGGTACAACACAAGCTGGATCAGCCACTCGAGGTAACGGCATTGCCAGAAAAATAAAGGAGGAACCAGATAATCAACAAATGTCATAAGAAAGGAAAGCAACCTCTAAACACCGAGAGAGAGAGTTATGTAACAGTACAATGATACGAGTAATATATATATATGTATAGCCTTATTTTTACTAGTAAAATGTTCTATAAATATCTATGTACATTTAATAAACAGCAAAACAAATATGTTGAAAGGTTCTTGACAAAAAGGTGAAGGCGACATAATAATAAACTTTAAATAAAATTTTGGTTTGTTTCAATTCATCACATACTAATGGTTTTTCATAGAGCACATTGTACTACCTTAATGATTATTTCTCACACCTTAGCAAAAATAGGCTTTAACCCCTAGTACTAAAAATAAACCGTTACAACTCCCCTCTTCTTCGGCAGGAGAAAAACTTCCACTAAGAAGTTTTACGACGATAATTCAACTAGGTAATAACCAAACAAAAAAAAAAATTTTCACTCGCGCCAGCACAAGAGAACACAAGGTACCCAGTTATGTATAATCCAATGAAGTTAACAGAAATATTCAGATAGGTAAGCTAACTCTAAATACGGAATCATATATCAGTTATATGTACAAAATAATCACACGAGTTATCAATCAACTCCTAGACCAAAAAAAAAAATTTGACGCTACCGACGTAGCCATTAAAATATAGCAGTCAATCACTAAAAGCAATAAAATAAAAATAATAGAAACCTAAAATCATTTCAAGCACTGTTGCGCAGCCGTCGACCCACGGAGACTCCGAGAGAGGAAAGGATGCAACCCCGAGCTGTTTGTATGGTATAGAGGTCACAAAAGCGAACTTGATGGATATCGGACTTAAGTTAGCATTGCGTTGCAACCAAATGTGACTTGGCGAACCTCGTGTACTAACCTCATGCAAACGAACTCGCGGCACAACCTCGCACCCACAAGAAAGACCCAAGGAAAGCAAATACACAGCAGTACTTGAAAGGTGGAAAACTAAAGATAATCAATATCAACAAAAAAAAATAGCAGTTGTAACCCAGATGTTCCACCAATCAAAGGGAGTATGTTTTAGTACACACTAAACTAAAAGATACAAACGTGTCGATGACAACTAAATGTATCACAGCCTTCAACGGAAAATTTAATTAGGGTGTTCCGAAAGGCGGCTCTGCTCCTGGCCTGGCGTATCACACGAGACCCGCGGACGAGGTCATACGCAGTAGTTTCGCCCTCCCCTGTGCTGCATCGATGTACAGACTGAATCAGGGGTCAGACAGCCACCCCCCACAATACAACTCTGCCCGCAAATCTGCCTTCAGCAGAACGAACATTCCACAAAAGACGGCAAAGCGCCACCCAGGGGCACCAACGGCCCCTCAGCCTTTTCTATAGCAAAAAAAAAAGAAGGCTGTATATAAATAGGACAAAATCGGTAAATATAAAGTCAGGCTATACCCGAACCAAGACAAAATCGGTAAGTATAAAGCGTCTAAATGACGAAGTCAAAACCAATCAATAATCAATAAATCGCATCTGAGCGACATCAATAACGAAATTACTCCGTTACTTGCAATTCAGTTCCAACAGCGGCTTAAATCCCCAAATGGGTTATCTCACTCTATCTATAAAGCAACGAAAATCAATCAAAAATAACTCAAAGTCCAACAAAGTAAATCAAGCAAATGTATCAACAACGCAAATCAAGCAAAAACAGAGAGAGAAATTACGTTCTCGTTGCAAATATCCCGTACTCAACACGGTTTACAAAAAAATTACAACGAAAACCTACCACTAAAACTAAAAGGAAGAACGAAGCAAAAAAAAAAACAAGTCATCATGAATAAATAACGTCTTCAAGACGAGCGACAGCAAAGATCAACCGGCGTTAGCCAATCCATCCAAGCTAACCAAATAACTAAAGAGACAAATCAAGGTAAAAGTAAAATACTAAGTCCAAATCAGGGTAATCACTAAAGAAAATCCGGCAAAGCCAAATTTCCAAGGAATCAAGTCAAAATCGGTAGGTACTGAAATCGAAAGTAAAGATAGAATGAAAGGAAGAGAAATAACGAAAAGTAAAACCTAAAAGACGAAAAGAAAGTCAACTCCTAGAGAAGATAAAGTCGTACCCACTCCTGTCTTGTTTCACGCCAGGACAACAGCGTACACGACCACAGACTGAATTGAGTGACTTTCAGTAATAAAGTAAATAAAAACATTAGGGAAGAAACAAGCAAGAATAAAGGTTCTACTAAATGAACGTCATAAAACTAATACTATAAAATGTTAAATGCTGAAGTGGCAACCTAAAGACATAATCGATAAGCAAGAAACTATTGTACCAAAAAAAAAATTTACGGAAAAGCTAATAATACACCGAAGATACTGAAGGCGAAGATTCATATAACAGGTTTGCCACAACATTTACAAGTGAAGTGAGAAGCCAACTGAAGGTTAACAACTCAGATACCCATTGTAGTAAACCGCTGAGGGCCTGATTCACTACTAACGACACAAACCGGCTGAAGGCGATTGGTCTGTCTCCGTACTCTTGATATGATTTCTACTATCACGGGTACGCCGTGCGGAGTATTTCTAACCAACTACATTCGGCCTGTCAAGTTTCACGCCGAGACAAAAACCGAACTTCATTAGAACTCCACGTCCGCTGGAGGTGATATAAAAATATTTGGAACAAAAAAAAAGAAAGAAGCGAACCTTTATTCGTTACTCACACACAAAAGAAATTAATAAAGTTTAAAGTAATGAAGTAAAAGAAAAGATAAGTAAAGATAAATAACTCAATTTATTCATTGTCCGAACTCTCACTTGCAATCGACGGATTGTACAACTTGAGGTCCTGTACATGCCAAACACCTTTATTTTGACCGGTCTGATCTTGAAGCTCATATGTGCAAGTACCAGTCTTTCTTTTAATAATAAAAGGTCCTAAATATGTTGGTGCTAATTTGGCACTGTAGTATTTCGTGGCATCCGAGAGACTTTTATTTTTACGCCAAACTCTCTGTCCAGGTGTATATTCGACTGGTCGCCTACGTAAATTGTAACGTCGTTGGCTGATAAGGCGAGAAGCCTTGATCTTTTCCTGGACTTCCACATAGAGTTTTGAAAATGCGGCTTGTCTCTTTTTGACATAATCTTGAGGATCCAAATCGATCTTGTGAATATCTTCGACGAAGTCTTGTCCATAAAGTTTATGCTCTCTTCCAAAATTCAGATAGTAAGGACTAAATCCAGTTGTTTCGTGTCGTGAAGTTCTCATAGCACAACCAATAGCGGCTAAATTTTCGTCCCATGTACGGTGATTATTGTTCTGAATGTATGAACGAATCATAGTTTTTGCCACTCGGTTTGCACGTTCAGTAGGATCAGCCTGAGGATGGTAAGAAGCTGTATAGAAAATTTTGCTTTTATAACGCTGACAAAGTCCTTGGAACTCTTTAGATTTCATTTGAGCTCCTTGATCGCACATTAAAAATTGCGGAGATCCAAACATCAAGAAAATGCCTTCTTCGACTTGCTTAGTAAGCGATTTGGCTGTCGCAGAACGCGATGGGAACATGACGGTGCACTTGGTGAAATAATCATTAACCACAAGAACATACTGATTTCCTGATCTTGAGCGAGGAAACGGGCCGATAAAATCCAAGCTGATACATTGCCAAGGTTGATTAATATTTGGTCGATCTCCCATTAGACCTGCCGGTGC
This sequence comes from Polydrusus tereticollis, assembly GCA_963920685.1. Taxonomy (NCBI): domain Eukaryota; kingdom Metazoa; phylum Arthropoda; class Insecta; order Coleoptera; family Curculionidae; genus Polydrusus; species Polydrusus tereticollis. Next base: position 60,801,795 of record OY987328.1, read on the forward strand.
TCTTTGTTCCACTTTGTTCTGGGCACAAATCCTACATGCTTTCACATATCTGGTTACATCACTCCTCATTTTAGGCCAATAGTAACGTTGACATACTTTCCAATAGGTTTTAAATATGCCTACATGACCTGCAGCTGGTATATCATGGCAACGGAAAAGTACTTCGCGCCTCTTATCTTTAGGAACGACGAGTTTCCAGCAGCTGGATGGAATTGCTAATTCAGAAGGACTGGATTTCACATATTTGTACAGCATTTTATTCTCTACACGCCACGTGGGAAATTTGTGAGGATGCTCTTCGAGTCTGGAGAACATGTTTTTATACCATTTGTCGGTGGTGGATGAGAATGCGTCTTCTTTGACTTCGGCATCTATAGTGTCAACAGAAACAGGAACTGATCTCGAGAGAAAATCGGGAACTACGTGGTCTTTTCCAGGTCGATGAATTAATGTAAAGTCGTACGGTTGAAGACGAAGTGCCCATCGTGCTAGTCTCCCTTGTGGGTCTTTTAATCGATGTAGCCACAGCAACGAGTGATGATCGGTTATCACGGTGAAGTGAACTCCTTCCAGGTAATGACGCAATTTCTCAACGCTCCAAATCACTGCCAAACATTCTTTCTCAGTCACAGTCAATTTCATTTCCTGCCTAGATAGTGAGCGCGATAGGAAACATATTACTTTCTCACCTTCATCAAAGGTTTGAGACAAAACGGCTCCAAGGCCAAAGCCACTCGCATCAGTTTGAAGAACGAATGGACGACTGAAATCGGGGCAAGTAAGAATGGGTGCTGTAATCAGGGCTTCTTTGATGGTTCTAAAAGCAGCGTCGCAATCGAATGTCCATGACCACTTAACGTTTTTCTTGGTCAGGTTGGTTAGCGGAGATATTTTGGAGGAGAAATTCGGTACAAATCGTCGGTACCAAGACGCTGTTCCTATAAATCGACGAATCTCTGTCACATTTTTCGGCGGTGGTATATTTACAATAGCCTCTACTTTCGATGGATCGGGCCGAAGTCCTTGACGGTCCACTACATAGCCTAGATATTTTAATTCAGGTCGGCAAAATTGACACTTTTCCAATGAAACAACTAGTCCTGCTTCGAGAAGGCGGTCGAACACTAAATCTAGTAGTCGCAAATGCTCATCAAAGTCCTGAGAGATTAGGATAATGTCGTCTAGGTAAACCATTACTGAAGGCTGAAGGTCAGCTCCAAGCACGGTATCGACAATTCGCTGCCACGTGGCCGGAGAATTGGTCAATCCGAACGGCATTCGGCGAAACTGAAACAATCCTCTTCCAGGAACAGTAAAAGCGGTGTATTCACGCGAAGACTCTGACAAAGGGACGGTCCAAAAAGCAGACTTAATATCGATAGAGCTGAGGTATTTAGCATCTCTTAAGCGGTCCAGGATTGAAGAGATATATGGAATGGGGTACGCATCCTTGTTGGTTACCTCGTTCAGCAGCCTATAATCGACGCAGAAGCGATAGGAATCATCCTTTTTACGAACTAGACATATTGGGCTAGACCAAGCACTTTTGGAAGGTTCTATCACACCGTCTTTTAACATTGTCTTTAACTCCTCATCTATGATCTTTTGTTTAAAAGGAGACACGGGGTAGTATCGTTGTTTGACGGGTTTTGTACCTGGTTTAACTTCAATAGTATGTTCTGCTACGTTACAACATCCCAATCCAGAACTCATAGTTGAAAGCTTTATTTTTATTAAATTGTCAAGTTGTATTCGCTGATCTCTTGTGAGCGTGCTTTCGTCTTGAATGCTATTAATGAACATCGGATCGGTGCTATCTGCAAAATGCCAAATATCTTGTCTCAGATCGGGGACTATTTCCATATTTTTCCAAAAATCTATTCCTAGGATAAGGGTATGAGTAAGTTCTGGTAAGACGAGCACATCAATGATTCTGGTTTTGCCCATTAAACAGAATGGAACCTGCATACAACCGATGCTGGAACAGCTCTGTCCATTGGCGACTGTGCATTTTGTTTCTTTCGCCAAAAGTTTTAATCCTAACCGTTGTAATAGTTCGTATCCAGGAAGACCGACGATGGTTCTTGTAGCGCCAGAATCTAATAATCCTCGAATTGGAGTGCCTAAGATAGTAACTTCTAAATATGGACGTTGATCACCATGAGCGTGACTAATAATGTAGTCTAAGAGAAATTTTGCAGGAAAGCCAGTATCGTTGTTGGTCGAAGTGGTATCGATTTTGGGAGACATCTCACGACCTATTGATTCCCCCGGGAAGCGTTTCCCGAATTCGTGCATTTGGGGCAATTTCTGGTAGTAACGTCAGGTGTTCCGCAGCGATAACAGTGCATTTTCCGAGGACTAGTGCAATCTCGGTTATAATGCCCGGCCTTTTGACAATTAAAGCAGACCACTTCTCTGGGACGTCGATCGTTCGTAGGCATTTCTCTAGGACGTCTGTCATTTATAGGCATTTCTCTAGGGCGTCTATCGTTCATAGGCATTTCCCTGGGACGTCTATCGTTCGTAGTAGGGTTGAAGTGACGAATTTCCTGTACGTACTCGTCCGAATGATTGCTAGGAAGGGCTTCTTGCATGTCTGACACAAAGGCGAAATCAGGCTCGACAAATCCTTGCCTTCTTCTAGAAGGTGGCACGTAGTGCTCTGCACGGTATTTCTTGGCTTCCAAAGATAAGCAGCACTCCTCCAATTCTTCCAATGTATTGACTAGTGGAAGTTGAGTTGTGTAAAAGGGAGCTAAGTTTCGGGAAATAATGTCCAGCTTCACATCATCGGACATTCCACCGTAACGTCTACATAAAGCATGCATACTTGATAGGTAATCTACAATGCTTTCGGACGGATCTTGCGTTCTATCTAAAATCTCCCTAAAGAGTCGAGCTCTGTAATCTGGCGGTTCGAAATGTCGGCGAAGTAGGTCTGATAGTTCTCTCCAGTCAGTAAATCTGGATCGGTTCGATCTAAACCAATTAAGAGCCTTTCCCTCAAACAGGTCTATGGCGGACTCAAATACTTCTCGTTCAGTCACGTGACGGGCTACTCTAAGTTCTGAAACTCGCTCTAAAAAGCCGTGAACTGACATACTCTTGGTGTCTCCAGTGAATTTAATTCCCCATTTATCCATTTTAGGACCCTTGAAGTATGAAGGTTGTCTATTTGGGGTAGAAACAGGTAGCGAGGCACCTTGAACGCCGGACGAATCATCGGAATCCGAATCTTCAGTCTGAGCAGCAGCTAACATAGCACTAAGGTTGGGATCTTGCCTTGACACGGTTTCTAAGTGGTCAAGAGTGGCCAAAATATCGACCATAAGCTTCGCTCTCGTATCCACATTCTCAGCAGTCAAGCTACTAGGTGGTGCGCGATCTACGCGATTGAGTAGGTGTACTAGACGGGATTGATAGCGCTCAAATCTGGCCCTAGCATTTCCTCCAGTCACTGATTTCAGTGCAGATTTAATTCTCTGCAGCGCATCATGCACGAGAACTTTCTCGTCGTCGAAGTCGAGAGAATAGGGTGGATGACTCAAAGATTTGTTCCTCTTCTCCAGTTGGAGTAACGGACGCAGTGTCGCTCTCAGCGAATCGACGGTTTTGGAATCGTCAGAGGGAATTCCACGGACAGTCAGTTCATGTATTAGCATGTCCTTCTTCAGGTAGTTGATCCTCATATTGTAATCCATTTTTTTTTCTCTTCAAGTCAGACAATGACAGAATAAAGTAATAATAACACTATTCACTGTAAAGCAACACAAACTCACTCACTTACAGTAACACTATGCAAATAAAATCACTAGATTTCACTTCACTTACGTAAGCAATAACAAATTCAAATTCAAAATATCAAGTGAGTAGCAGTGGTAGTATTTTAAATAGACAATTTTAATGAAAGTCAAGTAATTAACGTAGTAAACCAATCAATTAGGTAATACTAAAAGGTCACCAATATCGCAAAACAAAGTAAGCCAAAAATAAAAAAAAGAAATCAGTACCAAATCAATACGCTCTGCGAGCACGAGAATAAAAAAAGTATAACCACCGAAGGCCACGATTGATTCAAAGCAATTGCAGGTAAAATCAGGGCAAGGTATAATACTGTAAATTTAAGGTCAACCAATATAAATATGTAACAAGGTATGCAAAATCAATTCAAAATTCAATAAAGTTATTACAGTCCTTAAGGGTAGGCGCAATACAATGAAATTAATAATCAAAATATATACTTAAGTAAATTGCTCTACTTGAGAACGCCCAACAACACTTTTTTAAAAAAAATTTACCAAAACATGGCCCCACGTTGGGCGCCAAAATTTGCTACGCTTTTATTTGCCCAAAGATTAAAAAAAAGAATTTAATTTTTAATTAAAAAAAAAAAAAAAAAAAGGAATTAACAGCAACAAAGTTCAGCCGAGGGTGAGAGGCCTTGAGAGAGCGAGCAAATGCCCTAGCTCAAATGCCGAAGAGTAGGGGGGGTAATAAGGGGCGCCACCGTTTTGTAGCCAGGCCAAAACGGAAGCCTCCGCGATCTCGGTGGGTGCTCACTCTCCACTGAACTTAATAATGAATAATAAAAAAAATTAAAAAGAAGAAAAGCAAATTACGAAGGGGTGTTGTGGGACGTCTCAAATAAAACTAAAAATTTTTAAAAACACACTTAGTACATTTATTAAAAAAAAAAAATTAATAATTGGGCTCGACCCTCAAAAAAAATGAATTCACTTGAATTAAATTGGGAAATTACAGAACCATACACTTGTATATCCGCCCTATGGTTATGATCACAACTATTACCTTCTACTAATAACGATAGATAAAGTAAATGATACGGTTGACACCTCAAAATTAAAACCTGTATTACTTTATCGGGATGGTATCACCGATACTGCCGTGGCTGCTTGGTACTATGCCTGGTGGGCAACTCTAGGTACACCCTAGTATAAAAGGCTGGTAGCGCCTCTAGGTCAAACTGATGGCCTTGATGTACCCCAGCATAGCAACTGCCAGGTGGACCCCAGATAAAAGAAGCTCACGTAATAGGAGCTGGGTGGAAGCACCCCGGTATAAGGACCCTAGGAAGTAAAACAGGCGCATCAGCACAACGGCAATATTTGCGAAAAATTTACATTTAATAAATGGCTGAAGGCCCAAATGATTAGATAAATGGACCAACACTGTGCAACCACCCTAATAATACCGAAAACCCAAAATTTAGAAAAATTATTACTGCGCATGCGCCACGCGCATGCGTCTAAAATTGTCTGCGCACCTCACTGGGTGTCCAATAACCCCTCTGCAGACATGAATTAACAAAAATATCGACGTGAGGGCACTGCGCATGCTCAGGATGGCGAATAAAATTAAAAGAACTTCATCTAAGCCAAGCAGGAAACTCACTAAATTAAAACCACTGGTTTGTAGAAAAGTAGTTAGTGCGCATGCGCCACGCGCATGATCAAAATTGAAATCCCAACTTTCAGATTAATAAAAAAAAAATAATTGCAAAGTAATTTCCTACTTGAACTTAGAGATATATATGCTGAATCGCAATATAGTAACTGCGCATGCGCCGCCCACACGCCGATATGGGGTGCTAATGACTCCAAATAAAATCCCCTTTTAAACCCTGAATAAGCGACCCATAAAAATATTATTCCCACATAATTACAAAAATCCCAGAAAATAATGTTATTTAATTATCAAACCTATTCGACAATAATTTTACAATTTTACAACCCTGAACAAATTCCCCAGAAAATATTAACACGACGTAATCCCGAAAAACCCGAAAACTACAGTTATTTACTTCAATTCAGCAATACCAAAAAAAAAAACAGCTGCACAATGTCGGCCATTTAAATCAATTAAAGGAAAGAATACATAATTATCAATCAAATAAAAATTAATTAAACCATATCCACCAATTGCAGTAAACACATGTAAGACTTAGCAATTAACCAGAAAAATTACAAAATTATATTCGGCTAATTAAGCACATAAATTATTGAAATTAGATTACATTAATAGCGACACAAAGAAATAAAACCCTAGGCATTAACGTACAACATGCAGGCTTAAGGCCACGCGGTTCGGTTCGGATGAGTTCCTTTTTTTTTGACAATAAAATAACAATGACAATAGAATAAAAAAAGATAGGCTTGAAAAACGTGCATTTTGTAAGTACAATGGGCAATACGGTATTGTAAAATTCTAGCGACATAAATAGATATCGATAACAGGAAGCATAAAAAAAAATACATGAGTTTTGACCAAAAATTTAAGGTTTTAAATATTAACGTAAGATAATATTATATTTTATTTACGAATAAAAGCAAAATTAAAGTGACTGCAATTGATTTCAAACATAAAATGGTTAGACTTACCCGATGACGATGGGGTCTCACACGTTTTTTACGTTTCCTGACTTGCACTCCGTCGCTTTAAAATCCGGCTATGCCGTAAAAAAGCTTTCAATCCAACACTATACTAAAGCAATTTAAAAGCTTTAATAAGAAAACGGTGTCCAAAATCCACTCACGTGAAAAAAAAATTGGCTGGACACACGCTTTCACGACGGAGACAAGTCAGTAAGTAAGTAAGCAAGGCCGTAACAATCGCGCACGACCTCCCGGAAGAGCTGCAATCCTACCAACAAAATAGAAAGCTTCCTGTCAATAAAAAGAGCGCTAGAATTCAAGACCTCGTACCTACACAAAAACCTAATGAACTAACCTAGCCGAAGCGAACCCGTACAAATAATAAAGTAACCAAAGAGCGGAGACAATAGAATCCTGGGTTACCCTTGTACCCCCCCCTGCGCGACGGTGAAACTAAAGAAATTTGCTTTTAATTAACTAATACATGGGCAATATAAATTATTACCAAACACGGTCACCCGTATACAACCAACGGTACATCAGATAAATATTTCCCACATCTAAGGAATAAGCGATATAATCGATCTCGCAAAGGTCGATAGATGTCAACCTAGAAACTAAATGACTTTACACCAATTACCAGCTTTAAATAAACACCCAAGTGGCTCCTACATTACATAACGATAAACAGATTTCAATACAATGCAATTGGCTGGTAACAATCACCCGATAGCAGTCAATACAATATCAATAAGTTAGGTCGATCGAAGGGATTAAAATCGATATTGACGCCCACTTCTATTCATATAAATTAAAGGAACAGGGTTTATTTATAACCTACAAAGTGAAATGTCCCTAACGATCAGATTGTCACACCATTCTAGAACCAAACAAAGGAAAATATAATACGGAAAATCCACTGTATTTCCCACGAAAATGTATTTGACACGACCATAGCGGTAAGTCCTATAACTTACTCTATTTACACCGTCTGTAGCTGACTGTTTTTAGGCTACTAACTTAGGACACGGTCTGCCATTTAACAAGGGAGAAAAATCGACTTTCAACCCCTAAGCCAAGGGAGATATGGAATCAAGATGAAAGATAAGGTAAGGATCTGCTTTATTAACCAGGCATTCGCAGCCAGAGACCGTTTTAACAACTCTTACATACCTATATAACCTTACGTACCATCGAAGGCAAAATTACCTAAGATCTTAGTCTGCAGTCATAGAATTCAAATAGTTATCTTTATTTTAGGTACAACACAAGCTGGATCAGCCACTCGAGGTAACGGCATTGCCAGAAAAATAAAGGAGGAACCAGATAATCAACAAATGTCATAAGAAAGGAAAGCAACCTCTAAACACCGAGAGAGAGAGTTATGTAACAGTACAATGATACGAGTAATATATATATATGTATAGCCTTATTTTTACTAGTAAAATGTTCTATAAATATCTTTTTCTAATTTTGTCTCGAAAAATAGATATTTCGAACGCGCTAGCGAGTTCGAAATATATCCATTTCGAACTCCGAATTTTATTTTTTAAAAGTTGGCATTGGTTATATTTAAATGTTTTATTCTGTTGACGTCTGACGTTTCCTGTTATTGTTATCCATGAGAAAAGAAAGTTTTCGGGATTTCTCTGGTAAAAGTTGATTTATCGTTTTATAAGCAATATCCCTTAACTCAGGGGGAGTTAAACTTAGATTATCATGCTCCATATTTTTTTAATTATAATTATGAACAACTCTATGAAATATTAAATCACAAATTTCGTGACAATGACACAAAGAAAATATTATTTATTGTCAAGGCTACTATGATAAAAAGAAATTTAGAGTATTACCAACATAGAATTTAGACACACAAATTTACAAAATTTGAAGGGTTGATTTTCTTTTTAAATATGTATTTTCTTATTGAAAAAAATACAAAATAGAAAAAATAGTATAAAGTACGTGTTTTATAAAGCAGTTAGAGCACTTGTCCCGTTAAAAAACTCGCCGCAAGCGGCTCGTTTTTTAACATGGACGCGTGCTATAAGATGATGCTTTATAAAACATGTACTTTAATATACTAATGTACATTTAATAAACAGCAAAACAAATATGTTGAAAGGTTCTTGACAAAAAGGTGAAGGCGACATAATAATAAACTTTAAATAAAATTTTGGTTTGTTTCAATTCATCACATACTAATGGTTTTTCATAGAGCACATTGTACTACCTTAATGATTATTTCTCACACCTTAGCAAAAATAGGCTTTAACCCCTAGTACTAAAAATAAACCGTTACAGTATCCGTCAATAGACTTTAAAAAAAATCGTAAACCGTAAAATAGGCAAAGGATTAATCGCCACTGATGTATAATTTTACTGGATTAAATAAATCTCTTAACTGCAATTGGAAAATGCATTGTTCCAAATTTACTTGTCAATAGCAAAAAGTTTTAATTACTTAAATTAGTTGTATGGTTTAATTGGTCAGTACGGGTTAGGTAGTGACAAACTATGATTCAGGTAATATATTAACAGGACAAAATTCTATTAACATAAAAAACATTCTTCCTCTTAGATAATTATTCGACTTAAAGCGATTACTCTTCTTTGATTGTCACACCTCCAGTAAGCAGATATTCGATACTAGTTGTTTTAAAATACTTCTGTTGAACTTTCATCTACGGCACTGACTCTTCCATCTTTTCCTTCAAAAGTCTGAATTATTCTTCCTCTTGGCCAAACATTTCTAGGATTATTTGATTCGCCGAAAGTTACTAGGTCTACTAACCTCACAGCTTCTTAGAGCGAAGAATGGCATATATTCAGCATTTCATCTTCGCCTAAAGATGTTGAGCGAAATGAGATTGATATTCTGCTTGTTTAAGACACATGGTTTAAGGCGAGCCCCTCAAGTTCCCGAATTCCACTATATTCAGGAACGATAGAAGGCAAATGTACCAACTTTGTTGTTGAAAAGAATATTAATGCTCATGTCGTGCCTGGCTCGTACAATTGTCCGTATATTTAAGGCATTTCACGACCTAATATCATATCATCTACCGGTCGGAAAACTCGAAGAAGAGTACATTAATTCAAGCAGGAAAAGAAGTACGGCTTCATCTCCATCACCAACGTTAATTGAAATATGTTTAGGTATCTAAAGGAGAATAAGGAACCGCTGCCGGTAATTCAGGTGGATGCCGACATTAACACTGCACTGACGCCTTGAATCGGGCATAACGTACTCGATATCCATGTATACAGGCAAAAGCGATCAGAGCTATACACGCAAGTTGGCAATCTGCTAAAAGCTCAAGAATCCTATCTATGGGAAAGTCGAGTGGCCGATTTTAGTATCGAGGATAATAGCTTGTTTAAAATTATCAAATCGCTGACAAAAATGACGTAACAGCCATTGCCCTTTTTCTGAAGCTCTTTTAACAATTACGGAAAAGATGAACCTTGAGAGGAATGCGAGGATCTCCATGTGTACGAAGTCAAAAACGTAATTAAAATTATTAAACCAAAAAAGGATCCAGGCTTCGACAGTGTAAATATGCAGCAAACATAGCACAGGCTATTCTCGAAAAAGGTAATTTTGTTGTGTTTTGGCAAGCTTGTTGTGAAACTCATATTTCATTATATCAACAATTTTACAACAACATCCAGAGTTGCTCATTGTACGATTCACGAAAGCGACTAGACTGAGATCTAATACTCGGAATGGTTTTAGCAGACGATTTAGCATGGGAGCGGTAATTTTCGTTGTCAGCAAGGCGTTTGATAAGGTCTGGCATGACGGATTAATTTTGACGTTAATAAGGTCAGGTATGCTGAATGCCTACTAACGGTAATTCATTCGTTTCACATGAACGATAATTATTATAAGTGAGACTCTATTTAAATCATATATTTCTGTCCCTTAATTTTTTATCTTGGATTTGTGGCTTCAATTAAGATATGATTATGCGGTTTTCACCAGAGCTCTCAGCTTTTTAATCTACTTTTTATATAAATAAATATATTTATGTGGTTTGATTTCAATTTTTTTAAAAAAATTGAAGAATCTGTTAATATGCAAATAGTATCCTCTAGTGACAACGAACATTAAGGCAAGCTGAAGTTAAGAGAATTTCTGTCAAAAGAGATTGTCCTCCACCTATAAGCCTATCTTGCGAGTTAAAGGGAAAGGTATGCTTTCAGTATACTCAAATAAAATTAGTGTCTTCATCCACCAAAGTAACAGAAAATTCTAATGTTCTAAATTTAAAAGCCTTATCTACTATGATTCTGTCTGCGTCGCCTTCTACTTGAACCACCTGAATACCAACAGATTTGAAATATTGGCTTAGCTGCAAAATAAAACATCTTCTGTTGTTTCTATTAGAAAAAAATTTAGACAAACGGCAAAAAGTGACAGATACGACGCCACCTTAAATTTTTTTTAAATAGCACCCCTCATAAATAACCACACGAGTGAATTGCATTTGGTGATCTGATTTTAGAAAACTATACTTGTTGATATTTATTTTCAGCGGTTCCGGAAATACGGGGGTTCCTAATTTGCCTTCATCGATTTTGTCTTTTAAGTGTCTCATCATCATCATCATCATCATTAATAGCCGTTTCGAGTCCACTGCTGGACGTAGGCCTCCCGTAAATCATTCCATTGCTTCCGATCTTGAGTACTTTGTATCCAGTGGTGCTGGATGCGCTTAATGTCGCCCGACCATCTTGTTGGGGGACGTCCTCAGTTACGATACGCATCGTATCTAGGTCTCCATTCTAAAATCCTCCTGTTCCATCTTCCATCTCTGACTCTGGCAACATGGCCTGCCCAGTTCCATTTCAGCGTTATAATTCTTTCAACTGCGTCCGTAACACCGGTTCTTTCCCTGATTATATGATTTGGAACTCTGTCTCTGAGGGATATATTCAACATTGACCTCTCCATTGTTCTCTGTGCCACTTGGATTTTGTTTATGACCTTTCTGGTAAGGGTCAGTGTTTCTGCTCCATATACTAGAACCGGAAGCACACACTGATCAAAGAACTTCCTCTTTAAGCACATGGGAATATCTGCTTTAAAGACATACCTCAATTTTCCGTAAGCTGCCCACGTCAATCCTATTATTCTGTTTAATTCTGATTGTCTCTTCCCAATTTAATCTTATGGCTTAAGTATTTATAGGTATACACTTGTTCTATTTGCGTGCCATACGTTGAAATATTTTTGGCCAGTACAAGGTTGGTCATGTATTTTGTTTTAGCGAAGTTAACTTTAAGGCCAACTCGTGCACAAGAACTTTGAAGTGTCTCACCCCTTTAATAAATAGCCCTTCTAAGCTGAAAACCCCAATTTTCTTCACAAATCCATAATTTCCCGTCACCAAGCTATCCATGATATAATCAAATCCGACAAATGTCACAAAGTGACAGATATGACGCTATTTTGAATTTTTTTTAAATCGCAACCATCATAAATAGTCACACAAGTGAATTGCATTTGGCGATCCGATTTCAAAAACCTATGCTTTTGATATTTATTTTAAGTCGGTTTCAAAAATACGGGGGTGCCTATTTTGCCTTCTTCGATTTTGTCTTTTAAGTGTCTCACTCCTTTAATGAATAGCCCTTCTGAGCTGAACACCGTAATTATTTTCACGGTTACATAATTTCCCGTTACCACGCCATCTACGCTATAATCAAATCCGACAGATACGACGCCATTTTGAATTTTTTTAAATAGCAACCCTCATAAATAACCACACGAGTGAATTGCATTTTGCGATCCTATTATTTAATTTCTCATTCTTACAACCTGTATGTTTCAAGATGGATTCAATTTGTGCTCATGAGTAGCCCATATGCAAAACCCGCTATATGCCAAAAAAATTTAAATCGAGATATTGGCAACACTGTCTTCTAAAACGTCAAAGCTAACTATTTGAAAGTATTTTGACTTGCAAAACGCGCTATAACCCATTAAAATCCAACTGGAAAAAATGGGTACATTTGCAAAAGCCGCTATGTGCACGATGTTGACAGGTGCAAAGTCGGCTAAACGTTTGTACACGTGCAAAGTGCGTTATATTTAATAATGGCCGCTATATCTATTGAAAATACGGTTGCAAAAGCAGTTATTTAACTTTACTGTTTCGCGGTATTTTGCAGACACGGCTGTTTCAGTTGATTGTAGAGAGCATTCTTATGGTGTTTGTTTATGTTAATGGAAATTATTATTGCAAAAAAATTGTGCGAAAATGTCTGATACTGAAGAAAATGTTAGCGATAGTGAAATTGTGGTTGAAACCGAGCCTACACGTTTAAGAAGAAGAAAAAGGTGTGCTGAAACATGGAAAAGAAACATTTCGAAAAAAAGGTACATTATTTAGCTGTTGAATGATTTTCTTCTTACAATAAGTCAATAAGTATTAGGAATGCGTAAAGTTCGTTCCACTTATACACACTAAAGGGTTACTTACATTAGACATTTTTAACTTTGCAGATCTACATTTTATTATTTTTTGTGCACCCTGTACTTACAACAAAATAAAAGTTTCTCATGGTGAATTTATCGCAATTTTTTTTGTCAAAAATTATTCTTTTCGAAAAATTAAATAATAAAAAATGAATACTTAAAAAAATCTCTCTTCCGAATACTAGCAGGCAGATGTATTTGATTTCTGTTGATTATGTTTTTTTTTTGTTACAGGCAACTACCTAAAGGGCTACCAAAGATGCCTAATTGCACACATAAGGCATCTACTTTCCAGTGTAATGAACTTTCAATGCAGGATGTGCGAAAAATACATAAAAAATATTATCAAGTTTTAGAGTTAGAGTGGAAAAAGAATTACCTCTTACAACATGTTGACATCAAAACCTCAAAAAAGAAATGCGTCGATAGAGGCTTGGAAAGAAGAAGAAATTTAAGTACCTGGTTTGTTCTTCCGAAAGAAAGAGGTGGGGTTATTGAAAATGTTAGAGTCTGTCGAGCTGCATTTTTAAGTATTCTTCAAGAAAAGCGGGATAGAGTAAATAGATTGTGTCAAAATTTTCTGGAATCTGGTACAACACCTAAAGAAAGAAGGGGAGGCGACCGCAAAACTTTGAAGTATCAACCACGGCGAGAAGCAGCTAACGCATTTATTAAAACATTTAGACCTATTCAAAGTCATTATACTCGTGGAAAAAATACGAAACGACAACACTTGACAAGCGAAGCTCAACACGAGAAAATGATGGACTTTGTATAGTGAAAAGTATCAAACTGAAGATCTTTCTGTTACATATGAATACTTTAGGACCGTGTTTAATGAAGGTTTCAATATAAGTTTTGACAGCCCATGTTCCGATAAATGCTCCGCCTGTTGCAGTCTTAAAAATAAAATTAGCCTGGAGAAGGATAAGAATAAAAGAGATACACTTAAATTGAACTTGAAACACCACAAGGCAGTGGCGGCTCGTGAGGTAGAGCCACAGTGCCATGGCACTACCTACCCTTCTGTCCTGAGCCCTGCCCTTTGCCCTTTACCAAAACCTATAATAATTTATCTATATTCTTATTTCTAAAGAAATTAGCGAAATGATTTAAAAATGGATCGCAGTCGGTTGCAAATTTCTATCCCGTGATTATGGAAGCGATTATGCGTGAATCGGTAACGTAGCTTTCTGGCCAAACAGAGGTGGCCCAGTATCTATGCCGAAATCGTGGAATAACAGTACGAAAAATCATGGGAAATGGCCTTGAGTCAATAGGCTAGCGAGCAAGTGACGAAGTTATTTTGGGCTGTGCGACACCAGGCCCTTAACCAATGAAAATCTTTCACAACACACGTGGTAGTTTCGTTTGATGTTTGAAGTTTCAGTAGGTGGTTTTCGCGGGCGGATGTCGGTTTATTTGTAAACAAAACAATTTTGTTGTCGTGTGTTTTAACGAACTTTCTATTGAATGAATATGAATACTATTAGTTTTTTAAAGGAAACTCCATTTTCTACCATTTCCTTAGAACAAAAGTTAGAAATTAAGGAGTTAGGACGACCGTTACCCGATTTAACGATAGAGAAAACTCAGGGCGGAAGCGGACAGAAAGTGCGTTCGCGGAAATTTAATAGAAATATTTACGGAAAAAATACTTGGGTGTGCGGTTGTGGTGAATCCAATAGACTATATTGTTTTATGTGTGTTTTATTTGGAGGAGAGCAAACGTGGCCCCAAAAAGGTACAGATGGTCTGGTGCATATCTGGGAAAAAATGAAAACACATGAAAAATCGAAGGTACATATAAACAATATATTTAACTTCTGTATGCTTGGTAAAATTAACATTAAAACTCAATTAAATTCTACATATCGTAACGAAATAATTAAGAAAAACGAACAAATTGATAAAAACAGATACATATTAAACCAAATTATAAACTGCGTTCGTTTTTGTGGTGCATTTGAGTTAGCTCTTAGAGGTCATGACGAAAAAGAGGGTTCGGAAAATCGAGGCATATTTCGGGAATTCATAAATTTCAGCTCAGAATTAGACAAAAATCTTAAAGATCATATTGAGAAATCGAAAGTATTCAAAGGAACATCAAAAACCATACAAAATGAGCTTCTGGACTGTATGTTGGATGTATATCATGACGAAGTCATAAAAGAAATAGGGGAATCTCCGTTTCTCGCTGTTATCGCAGATGAAACCACTGACATTGCTTGTGTGTTTCAACTTGTTATAATGTTTAGGTACTTGCGTGCTGGTAAGCCCATTGAAAGATTCTGGAATTTTTACAATCTAAAAGGTCACGATGCTGAAACAATCTTCCAGTGCATACTTCAAGTTTTAGACCCTTTACTTAAAGAAACACCAAATAAATTGATAGCGCAGAGTTACGATGGAGCCTCGGTTATGAGCGGACGTTTGAACGGAGTACAAACAAAAATAAAAGCAAAATATCCTTTGGCAAATTATGTTCATTGCTATGCGCATCAAGTCAATTTGATCATGGCTAGTGCTACCTCCATTAATCCAGAGACCAGAATTTTTTTTGCCAACCTAACGGGGTTGTGTTCTTTTTTTTCTGTTTCCCCCCAAGGAACTAAAATATTAGACGAAGTTATTGAGCGAAGATTGCCGCGCTCATCTCAAACCCGCTGGAATTTTCAATCAAGAGGCATCAATACTGTTTATGAAAATAGAGAGGATTTAATTACTGTAATGGAAAATATCGAAATGACTTCAAACGACAACACGTCAGTTATTCAATCCAGTGGATATAAGTTGCAATAAAAATTTTATTTTTTGGCTGTCAATTTTCCATAAAATTATGCCTCATGTGGAAATAATTTTTAATCAGCTGCAGAAGGAATGTACAGACCCTGTCAAAATAAAACAGGACTTACACAATTTTGAAATAACCATACAAAACATTAGGGATGATATGGATCAGATTATTAGCGAAATTGAAATGGAAATCAGTAAGAAACCACAAGGCGAAGGTGAACCACTGTCAAAGAGACCGCGACCGCGTACTGTAGAAAATAATAAAAAACAGAAAGCATTGGAAATTTGTGATGCTATTTTGATGCTCAAGGACAGTTTTCAATTTATAAAGAGATTTTTCCGGAAAATTATCTAGAAGAAACGTGTAGAGAATTTACTTTCCTAAACAAAAATAGGCTTAAAACGGAATTGCAAGTTCTATATGAAAGAGAAGAATTAAACTCGATTTCAGGATCTGGGGCTGTGCCGCTTTCAGTTTTATTAAATGAAGACCACTACCTAAAATTGACATTTGAAGAGACAATAAAACTATTAAGTGCTCTAATAACAATACCTATGTCTACGTCGGAGGCGGAAAGGTGTTTCTCTATGCTTAAAAGAATTAAGACCCTTCTTAGAAACACAATGAAAGAGGAACGACTTAGTGCTCTAGGTATGTTATCTGCCGAGAAAAACTTTGTTAATTCAATTAGTGACTTTAATAATAAAGTGATTACAAAGTTTGCGAGCCAAAAAGAACGAAGAATGGACTTTATTCATCATGTACTTTAATAATACTTTAGGTAAGTTACTACTGTCTCTCAACCATCAACACATTCCCGAAGCAAAAAATTTCCCCCCTTAATGCACTCTACACCCTGTTTCATTAATCATCCTATATAGTACCTACCGAGGTGCAGTATTTTTTTAAAATTTAAAATGAAAATGATTGTAAATTCATAAATTAGGTATTTTTTGCTTATTTTTCCTACTTAAAAAGCAAGAACTATCAACAAAAAAGGGCGTGGCACCCAAAAATTTTTCGCCTGCGGCGCTAACATTTTGACTGGCCCTGCCACTCTAAAATGTCACGAGCCGCCACTGCCACAAGGTGCGTGCAGATGCCTTCTACAAAAAACGTCTAGATGTTGAAAATTCATTAACTTTATGTTACGATTGTCAAAAGAACTTAGTCCCTCCCAAAGTTCCAGATAAGGCTGCATATTATTCCCGCCAGTTATATTTATATAATTTTACAATCTGTCAAGGCTTATCACTGTCTGCTCAAAACAAGGATAACACGTTTAGCTATTTGTGAACCGAAAATGAATTTTCTAAAGGTTGCAATCAAATTGCATCAGCCTTACACCACAGGCTGTGCAACTCGAACTTAAATGATCTGTCAGTCATAAGATTGTTCTCCGATGGTTGCGGAGGACAGAACAAAAATAAATCTTTATTAGGAATGTTGTGCTCTTGGTTGATATTTGAAGCACCTAAAAATATCGACAAAATTGAGATTTGGTTTCCAATTGTCGGTCATTCATTTCTTCCAGCCGATCGAATTTTTGGCAAATTAGAGAGAGAATTTAAGGTACACAATGTTATTGAAGGCCCCAACGACTACATTGATGTAATGACCAAATATTCCTTTAGTCACACACTTAGGACAAGATCATTGTCCAGTTAAAAACTGGAAATTGTACTCCGAAGATACGATCAAGCAGCCAGGGCAATGGCACTTCAAATTTCAACAGGCCAAGAAAATCTTTATCACTCGAAGTAAATCCAACAAGACTGCATTAGTACAAGGTGATACGTTCTATTTCTGTGAACCTAAATCTGTATGCAAGAGAGGAAAAAACTTTAAAAATAACAGTGATGTTGAAGTTGTTGATAAGGGAGTTGTTATTAAACCAGCAAGGATTAAAGACGTTAGAAAACTGCTCTTTCTACACTTTGGTAAAAACTGGAATGAAAATGAAAATTTGCAGTTCTATAGAGACATATTCTCTACTTTGGAGGAAAATAATACAGCTGCTACGGCTGTCAATAATAATGATGACGATGACAGCATCAATAATAGTGATTTTGAAACCCCTGAAGGTGATGCAGAGTCTAGGACTTAATTTTTTTATTTGAATTTTTTGTATTTAGTTACCTACTTGCTTGAATAATATACCTAATGATTCTACAACCATTTATGTGTTTTAATATTTATTTGGTTAATTGTAATAATAATAATAAATAATAATAATAATAAAAATATTAATAATAATAATATTAATAATAATAATAAATTAATGACAAGCCCGAAATAATCGAAAATAGCGGGTTTTGCAAGTTATTAAAAGCCCTATATTAATGGAAATTTTACGTCAAGAAATATTTAAATGGGGCTTTCTCTCACAATATTCACCTATTAAACCAAAAAACTATGTCAACATACGAAAAAAAATTAAATAAATTATATGGTTCCAGCGTTTTCCTGAAACTTAGTTATTTGGAAGATGTAGCAAAATTGGTTCCATTTTTTTAAAGGTGGCTATGACCATGTCTTACAAATAAATAAATGCATTTGTTAATATTGTTGCTAGGCATTATTCCTTACGATTGATCTCTCACTTTTGCTAGGCGTAAATTTGTCAAAGCAATAAGAATTATTACATTACTATATTTTAATAAGTTTTGATCAGAACGCTGCTCTTTCAAATGAAGATAAATTCGATATGGTACGAATTTTTTTTATGTGGAGAGAACGCTACCGTTGCCAGAAGAAGGTATGGTTTTTCATTTCCTAAAATTACGTATTAAATAATATAACTTTTTTAAAATGCCTCATATTTAAAAAAGAAGAACAAAAAAATAATAATTCTTAAATAATTGTCATCAGTAATTATGCCAATCAAGTTTATACAAGGTCTACCTAAGGTTTTACCAAAAACTAGTCAAGGAAACAAGGATTGACCTATGGCATTGTCAAGTAAAAAACAAATATTTCTTGCGGTATTATTATTATTAAGCTCTTGTTTCGACTTTTGAAAAATATAATAATGGGTGCTGACTATAATAAAACATTTCCCTTTAAAATTTAAGTCAGTTTTGCTTATAAATTAATCTTTTTTCTTTGGCGTCGAATTTCCATCGAAATTTCCGATATTTTGAAATTTAATTATCTTATGTTGTTGAAATATAAAACTTACTAACAAAAATGAGAAGTTGTATTAATGCATTATACTATATTATATTTATTTTCTATGTCTTGCGGATTTTTGTCTCATTTACAAGATATGTGCATAGTAATTAAATAGTAATGCAATTAAATTCTACCAGTATAGTTGGTTGGTCTTACGTATTATTAATATGGTAAACAACAATGTAAAAAATAATATATTATAATATATGAAACATTATAAAAAGTAAAGATACACTGTGTATTATTTAATATAATAAAGGTCGTTGTCAACAATCCGTGTGCTAGTTTTATTATTTATAAAAATAGGAACAGTTGGTGTAAAAAGGTAGAACTAAATAAAAACTTAGAGTGTCTAAAATCCATACATTTCAAATAAGTTACTAGTTGACCATATTTTGTGATAAATGAAAGTTTACCTTATACCTATTATTATACAGGGTTGGGCAAATGTTCCGGAACGGCTTAATTACAAGCGAACGAAAAGTGATATCGAATCGGGGTTTTGGGCAATGTATAGGACAAAAATTTTACTATTTGACTGGTATACCATATGTCAGTAATGTCACCAACTGTCAATTGTCGACGATATTTTTTTATTTTTTTAAATGGAACACCCTGTATATTATCAGATATTCTAGATCTTCAATAAATTACAAATATTTTTCATATAGCATACCATATGATTAAATTCAACTGTTTCGGAAATACGGGCAAATGAATCTAGAAAGCCCATATTACATTTTGTTTAAAAATCAAGCAACATATTTCTTTTATTATGACATTCCAAATAAAAGTCTTAGTTTCCATGACTCCCAAGTGTCACTCTGACACATTTCCTATTTAATTTTTATTTATTTGTATTAAGTGAGTTGTGCGAGTTTTTTATTTATCGACTAAACCTCTGATATAACTGATAAAACTATGGTTCAGCTAACTGAACAAGAACGGATTACTCTGCTTATGATGATAGGATATGGGGATAGACGGAGATCTTTTCAAGAAGCAACCGACCTTTTCAATCAAAGTTTTCCTGTTCGAGATCCCATTTCTAAATCAACTGCTAATAGAATATTCCATAACTTTGAGCATACGGGTACGGTAAAAAACTTGCCAAAAACAGGTCGTCCGAAAACTGCTACAAATGACGAGAAATCCCTGGATGTTTTGCTTGCCCTGCAAGAAGAACCACAGACGTCAGTTCCAAAGCTTGCTCTTGCACATGAAAACAGCGAAAAATCAATTAGAAGAATCCTCAAAAAAAATAAAATGTTTCCTTATAAAGTCAGCTTGCTTCAAGAACTATCAGAGGACGATCCTGATAGGCGTATGCAATTTTGTCAAGAAATAATGGACTACATAGACCTACAACCTAACTTTGTAAGTCGTATTTTATTTTCTGACGAGGCTACATTCTGTCTTAATGGTTTCGTCAATAGGCACAACTGTCGATACTGGTCAGACCATAATCCCCATTGGATGATTGAGCACCGTACGCAACACCCCCAAAAATTAAATGTGTGGGCAGGTATAATTGGAAACCATATTATTGGGCCTTTCTTCCTTGATGGAAACTTGACATCTATTTACTACTTAGATCTGCTTCGAAATAGAATTATACCAAATTTGATTAATTTATATCATGATCAGGTTAACGATCAAATACTAGCGAATGACATTTGGTTTCAGCAAGATGGGGCGCCAGCTCATTTTGGTATACATGTCAGAAATTATTTAGATCAAACTTTTCCTGGAAGGTGGATAGGTAGGAGAGGGTCCATTGAATGGCCTCCTAGATCTCCAGATTTAACACCTCTAGATTTCTACCTCTGGGGTCATTTAAAGACTGTCGTATATCGTACACAACCTAAGACTTTGGAGGATCTTCAAAACAGAATTTTAGATGCTGTGCATGTTATTTCTCGTGAACATTTGCAAAACGTGCGTTCTGAATTTTCCGACAGGATTGGACACTGTCAGGTGGCTGAAGGACGACATTTTGAACATTTAATTAAATAACCATTATTTTATATTATTGTGTTTTAAAGTTATTACCTTGGTTTTGTTTAAATAAAATGTACTACATTCATTTGCCCGTATTTCCGAAACAGTTGAATTTAATCATATGGTATGCTATATGAAAAATATTTGTAATTTATTGAAGATCTAGAATATCTGATAATATACAGGGTGTTCCATTTAAAAAAATAAAAAAATATCGTCGACACTTGACAGTTGGTGACATTACTGACATATGGTATACCAGTCAAATAGTAAAATTTTTGTCCTATAGATTGCCCAAAACCCCGATTCGATATCACTTTTCGTTCGCTTGTAATTAAGCCGTTCCGGAACATTTGCCCAACCCTGTATAGAACATATACTTCAAGATTTACTTGGCAACATGACAAGGTGCGATTTGTACCTAATGTAAGCTTATCCTTTACCTCGGCCAACAAAAAAGAAGTCAGCTGCGTCATCTCATCGTGAGTGTTTTCATGCCTTGAAAGATACTAATGACCGAAAAAAGGAAACTGCGACTTCTATTACTCTAAATTTTGCGTATTGGGTGCCATGATATCAATTTGCACAACGACGCTAGAAAAGATAGAAACGAATTTGCATATCACCAAATTCAATGGATAAATAAATATGAATTATATTTACTAAATGCTATAATATATTTTAGATATGCTGCTGAATACCCAGACCGTCATACGCCACACAGAACAATGTTTCGCTGGGTTGTGGAACAACTGAGGGTTCACCATTCGCTAGCCAGAAAACGAGAGAGGATGGCAACAGTTTTGACCCAGGACAATATTATAATAATTCTAGCATATTTTAAGGCAAATAAACCCGACAAAAGCCATTACTGATGCGGTGGGTAATTTAGGTTTTACTTACGGGTATATCCAAAAAGTATTAAAGAGGAATGGTTTTAAGGCTTTTAAGATTATGCCCGTAATGAATCTGAGGGATGGTGATTTCGAGAATCGCATTGCATTTTGCACGACAATGCTCCGGATTAATGAAGAGGATCCAAATTTCATTTCAAACATCTTATTTACACATGAGTCCCGTTTCTCCACAGCCGGTCGTCACAACAGGCGCAAAACTAATTACTGGTCTAGAGAGAATCCCCATCAAATTGGGCCTGTTGAACGGCAGGGATACCAAACCATGAGTGTTTGATGTGAGGGAACAGAATTTTAGGTCCTCTATTTTATCAAGGAACATTGACTGGAGAACGCTATTTGGTTTTTTTGGAGAACGAAATTGGTAACTTCATGGCCATCATCAGTTACGCGACATAGTATGGCAGCAAGATGGTGCGCCCGCTCATAGAGCTAGAACCGTAACAAATTTTCTGAACCAGAGGTACCCCCAATGAATTGGAAAAAATGGAACGGTTCGCTGGCCTACACGGAGTCCGGATTTAACCGAATTGTATTTTTTTATGGGGACATCTACAGGGCGTTATCTACGACATAACACCCAATACATAAATGTTATTCAAGTCAAAATAGTAAATTAAATTCACCATCTTAATGAAAATCCGGACATTCTTTTCAGTGCCCGTCAAAATTTTAAATTTAGGTTATTTTGTTTAGATAATAATAATTTTAATAACGCTTGCCTTGTTTTTTTTTTTAATATATATTTTGTCTCTTGTTTTTATTTTTGGGCGTTGTTTAGTAGAACATAAAATTCTGATGCTTTCATACCTACAGACAGATAGACAGACAGGGCAGACAGACAAAAGACAGTACGGCCACCTCCTATGGTACAAAAAATATTATAATATAGTAGGAATAACATTAACACAATTTTGTATTATTTGGCAATATCAATGTAGATTGCGATTAATCAATAATAGTTCTGCTGGGTTAATTTCTTCACCCAACGTAGTTCGCTCGCAATGGGCCGCCTTGCCAGCGTTTGAACCTATATGGATTCTCGCTGTCCTGGTTGGGTTGATACGTGTGGTTGCCACGAGATGTAGCCACGTGCTGCAACTCTCATTCGTAAGCTTGCATTTCTGTTGAGGTCCCTTACCTTTCCGTCAGACCCGGAGCCTTGCTGAGGAGCCGTAAACGGCGAAACGCGTCCAAGGATTGGGTCTGACGGAAAGGATAAGGGACAACTCTATACACGAACTTATTTTAAGTTCGTGTTTTTCAATTGTCTTCAATGTTACTTGGTTATTACTGTTATACTTTAAGGAATGATTAATTTTATGCTTTTATATTTGTTGTAATGTCGAAACATTTTTTTAATATAAATTAAAACATAAACCAAGTTAAAGATGAATATAATTTTAACATGCCTAAATCCTTTGCTAACGGATTAGGTTAGTTTTTCTTTAATTGCAGCTGATAGAACTTTAAATATAAACCCTAATGTTTCGTGAATGGTTTATACATGTACAGCAACAGTAGCACAGTTATTTTTATATGTAGTTGCGCAGTTTTCGTTATCGTTAATAACTGTGTCTATTAAATTTAACATAAATATAGGCTCCAGCAGTTTTTAGGCAAGTAATATAAATATTTTGTTTAACCAAATAGCAGCATTTTCAACATGTGGGGCGAACCCCCCTAGAAAAGCGTGATACCTGTAAGCATATCGAAGAAATTAGTTAAGTTACTGAAAGAAATGCGCATTATAAAAAAATGTATCCTGGCATAATGAAAAATAAAATACACGTTCACACTGATATATTACACTTATATATAAGACTGTATCAGTAATGGATAATGTATTTAATATTAATAATTAGCTTCAATTCTGAATTTAAAACAAGTTTAAAAATTCTGGATTTAAGTAATGAAATGCTTAATCTCCATTTCTAGTCATCTGGAGATATTATCAGCACTAACATAGGCAGATGGAAAGTTATGTATACAAAAAAGGCCAACTTTCTAATATCGTTGGTTGCCAGTCTATCAGTATTTTCAATTGAGGCTAATCTCCAAATCAAATAGTAAATCAAAATAACCAAAGGGCACATACCGGATGATGCACCGCCAGACTGGCCATAGGAAATCACATGTAAATTTTGCTACCCTCAAATATTGGCTTCCCTTTTTTTTACCACAAAATTACATTCGACTTTTTTGAACGTTTTCTTATGATAGACTCGAATTTAAGTATTCTATAATTAATAATCAAATTAAAAGTTATTTAGAAAATATTCTTCGTAAGATTCTAAATAATAATGTCAAATTTTACTAGATGTTTAATTTTTTATTAGTTTGAACATGGCGTTATCGATATGGCGAAGAGGAAAACGGGAAAGCAGTAAAATTATAAAGTTTAATTAAATTAAATAATAAAAGTTGAGAAACGCTGGGTTAAAAGTAATTGGATAATGTAAGGGAGAATACCTAAATTTGTATGTAAATTTATACCCTGACCAACAATCATAGAGAAAGATAGGATATTCTATAAGGAAATTTCTTAAACCCAAAGTTTTTGTAATTTTATTTAAATTAATTTTATTATTTACAACTCGCTAATTTCTGAAAGACAACACAAAACAAATAACAACGATTTTTAATTTCTATTTGTTAAATTAATAATTTTTACTTTTTATTTACTTCGACTAGACATACAATAGGAAATCTCAATCAATCTGGTGGCACCCAACATCCTTTTTTTTTCATTTTCCCAATAGTTGGCTTGAATAAACTAAAGTGCATAAAATATGTTAAAGAAAATACTAACATATTTTGCCATTCTAAGTGGCGGTAGTTTCGTTGAAGGGGTAAAAATAAAAACTTTTGTTTAAGGCTAATAACTATAATAATAAATAATTATTCACTTTACTTGTTAGAGCTTGATAATAGAAATGAAATAAAATTTAAAAAAAAAAAGTACTGTTTCTTGTTTTTTAAATTATTTTATATGGGATAACGTTTACCAGCAAAAAAAATTGGGGTTTTCAGCTTAGAATATCTATTTATTAAAGGGGTAGGTTTTTGAAATCGGATCGCCAAGTGCAATTTGCTCGTGTGGTTATTTGTTAGGGTTGCCATATAAAAAAATACGAAATGGCATCGTATCTATTAATTTTTGACATCTGTCGGATTTGACTATAGCGTAGATGGTGTGGTCACGGGAAAATATGTAACTGTGAAAAAAATTAAGGTGTTCAGCTTAGAAGGTCTATTTATTAAAGGGGTTAGACACTTAAAAGACAAAATTGATGAAGGCAAATTAGAAACCCTGCAATGCGTCCTTGTTGTCCTGTTGTTTTTTTTTTGAACTAAAAATAAAATTAAAAAAAAAACTTTAAAAGAAATTTTATTTATTTTATTTTAAAAAAAAGATGGTACTTTTCAGCGATGCTGTGGTGAGTACCGTTAAATAAGCGCTGTAGCATTCATTTTTGCTATAGATGTATATTTAGAGGATGCTACATGGTTTTGTGTAAGATATTTGATTACATTACCTTTCTATATTTTCTGTGGATTTTAGTTAGTTAGTTTAGTGCTTTGGTGCAGAGGTTCATGTTTTACAGGCCACGGTCCTATCATGAATATCTTTTTTGTACATTCTTCATTCCTTTTATTATTAGTTAACTCGAACGAAGTAGATATCTGAATATTTAAATATTTTTATTGTCAAAATTTGGGGTTATGTTCATTTATGATAACCGGTCAGTAGTTCACTTGGCTTATAGTATGTTCGTTGAGTTGTTCCATTTGAACCTTGGTTAGTTCACTCTAGAACATTGACGATATTGCACTTTTCACCATTCGTTAAATTGGTATGCCATTATTTGTTTTTAAATTGCATATTATGCAGGGTAAACTGCTATTAGTTTTCCACATGTCAAGTTGGTTTGGTTTTGTCATTTTATCGAACTGAGATTACTTTCATCAATTGTCTGAACGTACCAATTTATTTTTTGACATGACAGTTGACCTGTCATTTGATCTTTACCTTTTTCGAAGAATTTTGACTTTAGGTCACTTCATTTAAGATCATCCTTGAAGGTAGAAGTCGCGGTTTAAAAGGGGCCCACTATTATGTGATTTGAAAAGGTCCGCCGCCCAACTATAGTTGGCACCTCAAGGATAGTAGAGCGTCCTCATCTCTTTGATGGTAAGATTTCTTTCATTCTTTTCTTTGTGTCCTTAATTTTTTTATAACCTCAATTTTCTCCAACATGTGCAATTTCATTTTTTAGATTTGCACATGAGGCCTCATTCCTTTGTATTTTATTTAAGATGGTAGCACCAGACAACCAATGAGGTAGGATACATTTTCGATTTAATTTAACCATCTATCTGATGCGCTGTTTCGATTTTAGGTTTTTTTAGAGTTTAGTTGCAATTTTCCTTTTGCTTCTATCGAAGCGTTTATTCTTGAATATGTAACAGGCGTTACATATTCATATTCCTTTTGACCACGTGTTAAAATTAGATCTTCGATTGAGAGACCACATGGCCTGTAAGCTGTAAATATGTGCTGTCTTGTACTCTTCGGGTCCACCAGACTGGAGGCAGGGTGCCTATTAATTTGAAGCAGAAACCACATGGGATTTGGAACATCTGGGAAATAAGGCCAGTGTATGGTGATAATTTTTAATTTCTTTATAACCTTAACACCGTAAATTTCACTTTAAAACTAACTTTAAATTTGTAATACCACCTTGGTAACCTTTAGAAAGAATCTAGGTATTATGACCATACAAGTATGAAGGTTCTAGAACATTCTCTTTTCCCCTTTTCATAAACTATATGTGATAACTAGTTACCAGGCGAGTAAAAACCCTTCAGGTCTTCCCATGAGTGTATAATTTTTTACTTTAATATTTAATTTAGTTATTGATTTCAATATTTAATCTCATTGGTGGAATCCAGTTTAGTGATCCTAATAAATTAATCCCAATTGTTGTTTTACATATCTTTGTTTTATTGTTACTCATTGTACTGCAAGACGATTTATTACCATCTTTAGAAGCAAGCGGTTTTCCTATTTTAAAACGCTTTGTAAGTATTAAGTTTTTTAACCATTTAAAATAGGTGGCGTCCAAGACATCAAAAAAAAGTGTACAACTGCTTAAGGCAAGGACTCCGAGCCTCCGACACAAGAGCTGCCGTTCGCACCATGGTACGTAAAGTTGCCTTGTAAAGGTAATTTTACGGCACATAAAGTAGCGCCTTTGAACGTGGGGCATAGTACACTTTTTTGAACATATTTAGCAGACTAGTGCACGAGTAACAATAAAATATTTTTAATAATTGGTAATTTTATCTGGATCCATTATGTTTCAAGTTTTAAATTTCACTGATCAGTACATTCTTATTTAAGTATATTGGTAAAAATATACAGGACGCATATAGTGTTGGCCTAATAAGGATTACTTTTTTATAGACTCACTGTGTCAAAGACACTGAGTTTTTTTATTTCTTAAAAACCCTCATTGGATTATATAGTTATAGACACATTACTTTGAAGTTTTTTAGTGAGATTTTTTACAAACTCATATACAGGGTGTGTCAATATTTATAAAGCTTAGTAAGACCATCTTGTTTCTTACATTTTTATAAGTCGGTTAATTTTAATTAAGTATCTTTTGTTTTTATTTACATTGTCTATTAGACAGTGATACTTTAACACAATCCATAGAAATTATTCAAGGTTGAGGTTGACCAAGACGTCAAAGAGGGGTTCATCAAAACACATTTTCTTTAATTTTCAAAATTTTCATTAAACAGGGGGTAATTTTTTGTCTAAATTTTTACCTGTAAAGACTTTGTCAAATCATACTAGTATGCTGTACTTTAGTAAGTTCTGAATAACTTTGAACTCTGACAAATATTTTCTTTATACAGGGTGGTAGAGTATTTTTGATATACAGTGTGATTACATTTTAAAATATTTTTTTAAATTTTAATACACTTTGATACTTTTGGTTTTGAACTGAAGTATTGATTTGAACTTTGAAAATTTTTATACAGGGTGTATATACCTAGGTGACCTCTTGGACTTTGATGATTTTATGGACTAGTGATTTTAATTTTTTTGGTAAAATTTTACTGCATACATATTCTATAAGAATATAGTACAGTTACATTTTTTGACTTGATATACAGGGTGAAACAAATATTTTGGTTCGGCTTTTGATTAATATTTTTTTATTTACCATCGATAGATAAGCTATTGAATCAAATATCTTGATTTGAATTATTGTTTTTTATAGACATTTTATTTTTAAATTTAAACTTTTATCATCATGGACATTTTTAAATTTCAACCCAATCACTTATTAGAGTACGAGTTAGATTATGAATTAAAGATTCGACTTTTAACTTCACAACGTACAGTTGCGGAGAAGCGAAAAATATTTTCTCGAATTCAAAAAAGGGAACAAGCTCAACCTGGTAGGGATATTAATTTAGAAATTTGCACTTTAACTTTCGATGAAGAGAAACTTGGTATTTAACGAAGTTTAAATTCAATTCAAAAGGTTATAGATGAATTCGAAGGAAATGCTAATGATTCGGCTTTTGGTAGGGTTAAATCGCGTTTAGCTCACGTTTCTGGTAGGGCAAAAAGAATTCCCATACCAGAGGATGAACAACAAGCAGCTGAAATATTTTCTTATATTCAGGATATAAGTGCCAATTGTTTATTGTTGGAGTCGGACTTATTTGATAAAATCGAGCCTGGACAGGATCCGGAACCTTCAGTTCCCACTGCTCCAATTATTAACGTAGCAGCTCCAGTGGTACATTGTGCCAGTCGTAATGTTCCTATAAGTGAATGGCAAGTTAATTTTAATGGCGACTCCAAGAAACTTTATCCTTTTATAATTTTAAATTAAAAAATTAATTTATAATTAAAATTAAAAAAGGATTTTTTGCATGATGATATAGATGATGATTTGTGGGAACAAATTAAAAGAAGGAAACAAAAGAAACATGAGTCAACAGTTGTTTTTATAGCACATTTAGAGGCTCTTTTCGCTAGACTATCAAGACCCCCTGCTGAAGTCTCTAAGGTCAAACATATCAGGAAAAATATTTTACCTGAATTTATCAATCGATTAGCTTTGGTCGATATTGATACTGTTTCTAAGCTTTCAGAACTTTGTCGTAAATTGGAAGAGTCAGATTATATGCAGGATAAGAGTAGAGCTAGAGATGAAGTAGCTGGTATTGATCAGCCTGGAAATTTTCATAAGAATCCTGATATTAGTAGGAATTCTAATAATCATAAATATAAAAGAAATTTTAAGAATAACTCTCAGAGTTCTCTTAATCAGTCAGGTTCTAGACAAGATAATAATACAAATAATAAGAATGATAACAAAGGTAAAAATAATGATAGCGTTAAAGCTTCAGTGATTTGTTGGAGCTGTAGATTACCTAACCATACTTTTTTAAATTGTAGTGCTCCTAGAAGCATATTTTGTTTTAAATGTGGTGAGGCTAACGTTAAGACTTCTACTTGTCCCAAGTGTACAAAAAACTAAAAAGGGAAGTGTCGCTTGGAGGCCGTCTCACTACTCCCAAAACAAACGCCTCTAATAATGGTTTTTACAATTCAAACAGATCATTTTTAAAATCACAAACATTTTATAATTCCAATTCACATTCTTTAAATTTGTTGAGTACTAATAAAGATTTAGTAAAGAAAACATATTTTAACCAGACTGATTGGGATAACTGGTTGAGAAGAGTTTCTGAATTTTTTAAGCATAGTAAAACTTCTTTTAATAAGGTTTCATCTTCAGACAATCATGTTTCACCTCTGTTCGTTAATAAACATTTGGATAACCGACCTTATATTAATGTTAAGTTACTTGATGTGGACATTTCCGTTTTATTAGATTCGGGTGCTACTAGTTCCGTTGTTGGATCGGGAGGTTTAAAGGTTTAAGAACAAACAGGTCTTAAGATATGCCAAACCAAGGTTAAAAATATTTGTACCGCAGATGGTAAGGCACAATGTGTTAAGGGCACAGTTGATTTGCCAATTGTTATTGATAATAATTGTTCAGTTATTAATGCTTTAGTGGTACCTTCTTTGCCACATGCATTTATATTTGGGTGCGACTTTGCAAAAAAATTTAATATTTTGGTAAATTTCAGTGATAATTCATGGCATGTACAATCCATGAATAGTAAATTTGAACTTGATGTGTTGAATAATGAAAATAATCATTCTTTAAGTAAATTTTATCCTCAGTTGAATTCTTTGGACGATCTTTCTAGGTTAGAACGTTTGAGAGCAGATAAAGTCATATCTTCTTTTAATGAGATTTGTTGTAAGGATAAGTTAGGACGTACTAATAGAATTACTTTAACTATTGATACTGGTGACGCGATTCCTTTTAAAAAGAGACCTTTTTCTATGTCTCCCTATATGTCCAAAATTTTGAATGAAGAGCTAGACGAAATGATACAATTAGGTGTAGTTGAGCCATCTAAGAGTCCATGGTGTTCGCCTGTTTTGTTGGTCAAGAAACCAAATGGATCATACCGTCTTTGCTTTGATGGACGTGCTATCAATGATGTCACGAAACCTGATTGTTATCCTATGCCTAACATAGATAGGATTTTGTCTTCACTTCGTCATGCTAAATATATTTCATCTATAGATCTTTGAAAAGCTTTTTGGCAAATTCCTTTAGATGAGTCATCAAAGGAGAAAACCGCTTTTGCTGTAGTGGGCCGAGGTTTATTTCAGTTCGTTACAATGCCTTTTGGTCTTAGAAATGCCGCACAAACGCAACAGCGCCTCGTGGATGCTATATTTGGTCCTCGTTATGAGCCCAATGTTTTTACTTATCTCGATGATATCTTGGTGGTTTCTGAGGGTTTTAATTCACATATAAGGTTGTTGGCAGAAGTTAAAGAAAAACTAAAAGATGCAGGTTTAACCATCAATTTGGAAAAATGTGATTTCTTTAAAACTTCTTTGAAATTCTTGGGTTATATCGTGGGTTCGAATTCTTTGCGTACAGATCCACAAAAGATTGAGTCAATGATAAATTATCCTAGACCAAGGCACACTACTGAAGTAAAGCGTTTTGTTGGACTTTGTTCATGGTACAGAAGATTCATCAAGGATTTTTCTACATTAATGTCTCCTATTAACGATTTGTTGAAAGGTAGGAAAAAAGGACAGCCTATACAGTGGAATAGTGCTGCAGAGGAATCATTTGTCAAAATTAAGCAACTTCTAGTATCTGCTCCTATCTTATCACAGCCAGACTTTACACAACGTTTCTATATTTCTAGCGATGCATCAAATACTGGATTAGGCGGAGTTTTATCGCAAATTATAGATGGGGAAGAGCGAGTAATTGCTTATGCCAGCCGATCTTTATCCAGAGCTGAGCGAAATTATTCTGTGGTAGAAAAAGAATGTCTTGGTGTGCTGTTTAATATTGAGAAGTTCCGAGGATTTATTGAAGGTGTTCCTTTTACGGTCATTACCGACCATTACAGTTTATTATGGCTTAATTCAATTAAAAATCCTAGTGGAAAACTAGCTCGATGGGCAGTTCGTCTTAGACAGCATACATTTGTTTAGTACACAGAAAAGGTGCTCAAAATGTCGTTCCAGACGCGTTGTCGCGTATTCCAGGTAATGAAGCAGCTGAAGATAATTGTTCAAATTGCAGTATTTTAGAGGAAATCGTTGTTGGTGCACTCGATGTTGATCGTATTGATCCATGGTACGATAATTTACGTCAGAAAATTTCAGATACTCCAGAGAGTTACCCGCTATGGAAAGTTGAAAACGGTTTTGTTTATAAATTTATCCCAAATTCTCTTGCTATGAAAATTGATCTTCCAGAATGGAAATACTTGGTTCCTAAGCCGCAAAGAGAAGAAATCATAGATTCTTGTCATAGTCCTCCTAATTGTGGTCATTTTGGCTTTTATAAAACTTTTCATCGTTTACAAGAACAATATTATTGGCCAAAAATGCGTCAAGACGTTCTCAGATTTGTCAGAACTTGTTTAGTATGTGGAGCTCAAAAAACCCCTAACACTTCTCCGATGGGATTAATGGGTAAAGAAAAACAAGTAAGCTATCCTTTTCAAGTCATAGCAGTGGATTTAATTGGACCTCTTCCACGGTCGAAGAAAGGAAATAAATGGCTTTTGGTAGTAGCTTGTTGGTTTACTAAGTATACCATGCTTTTTCCCTTAAGAAGTTCGAAATCTCAATACGTTGAAGATGCATTGGAGAATAAAGTTTTTCAAGTACATGGTCCTCCATCTCTTTTGATAGCAGATAACGGTTCTCAATTTACGTCGAAAACTTTTAAAAATTTAAGTGACATGTACAGTTTTAATATTAGATTCAATCCAGTTTATTCTCCCCAATGTAATTTTGTAGAGCGAAACAATAGGACGATTGGTACAGCTATTAGGAGTTATATAGATACTCATGATAATTGGGATAAACAAATTTCTAAGATTCAACAAGCTATTAATACTTCTAAGCACGAAGTTACAGGTTTTACTCCAGCATTTTTGGTTTTTGGTAGGCACGTTCCGTTGTCAGGAAATTATTATAACGATATGAATTTAGACGTCAGTGTCGACGCTGAAATAATTCCGGGCGATCGGGGTGCTTATGCTGAAAATTTGAAGTGTTTAAAGGATATTTTTGTAGAAGTTAGAAGTAAGATTCATAGAGCGTATGAGCGCAATTCTCGAGCGTATAATCTTAGAAAGCGTGATATTTCTTTTCAAGTCGGCGACCATGTCTGGCGTCGAAATAAAATTCTTTCTAGTACAGTAGATAAGTTCACAGCAAAGTTGGTCCCCAAATATACTCAGTGTATTGTACGTAAAAAGTTTTCTAATCTAGTATATGATTTAGAAAATATTGATGGTTCTAAAGTTGGAAAGTGGCATATCAAAGATCTGAAACCTTTTAACACTCCTATTTCAGGTAGTTCTGATTCTGAAAGTTCAGATCAGAATTAAATTTTATTGAGTCATATTTTTTATAGTTTGCTAACCTCTTGTCAATTTTTTTTGGATTTGATGTGGAGGGTGACGACCCTATCTATCTATCAATCTCTGTACTGTACGGTACTTTGATGTACTGTAAGTACAATGCTATAGTATATAGCTGGATGTATCTATGAATCTATATTTTTTTAGATTATAGATCTTTAGTATGACAAAAGTTATTTTGGATTTATTGATGATACATAGCGTATCTTATGTTTTGAATATTGGCCATATTCAAAATCTACTACCGATCACGGTATGTTTAGGTTTTTGTCGCAGACAAAGTTTTAGTTTAGTATACCTAAAGTGCTAGGTTTATTTGGATTAAATGCACAGTGCGTTGCATATTAAGTTATTTTGGTATCTTTCTTTAGCAAACTATGATCAATACTATAATGAAAACTATAATCAATACTATAATGCATATTATAATTGATTTTTGAGGAACTTCTAAAATATGGATATTTTAGTACGGTTTGTTCAGTTTAGTATTAACTGACAATATATATTTTGGGCCGTATTTGGTTTTTTATAGAGTTGTATTTCCAAGTGCTGGAAATATTTTTGGGTATTTGTCTCTTGGTAGATAAGTACATTTGGGTAATACTTAAGGTATAACGTCCCATAAGTTTTTTGGTTGATTCAATCTTTTGGTTGATAAGTAAGTAGACTAGATGTTGTCTGACAATGACATAAAGATGTCTCGAATACGGCTTTGTTATGACATTTATGTTGATTGTTAGCACGATTAATAAGATTGTCCTTTGATTATTTCTTATGGCATGACAATCTGTCTATTTTCTTTGGTATATCCAAATTAGCTGGATTATTGTATATTTTGTATTATTTCGCATATGGTATTTTTAGACAAGTTTGTAGTATATCTCATCTTGTGGGTAATTTTGGCAACCTTTACCAAGATTGACAGATTTCTACGAGAATCTGGCATCTTTTTACCGATTTTGACGTTTACCGATTTTGACAATTTCCTGAATTGACTTTACCTATATTGTCTTCCGCAAGGACGTGTGATACGCGCAGTTATCAAGCCAAATTTATCTTTTTGATGATGAGAGGGTACAGTTTTACAAATAGCCTATTGGGATAGTCTATTTTTTTTTCGGAGAGGGGTAAATGTAGCATTCATTTTTGCTATAGATGTATATTTAGAGGATGCTACATGGTTTTGTGTAAGATATTTGATTACATTACCTTTCTATATTTTCTGTGGATTTTAAGTTTAGTGCTTTGGTGTAGAGGTTCATGTTTTACAGGCCACGGTCCTATCATGAATATCTTTTTTGTACATTCTTCATTCCTTTTATTATTAGTTAACTCGAACGAAGTAGATATCTGAATATTTAAATATTTTTATTGTCAAAATTTGGGGTTATGTTCATTTATGATAACCGGTCAGTAGTTCACTTGGCTTATAGTATGTTCGTTGAGTTGTTCCATTTGAACCTTGGTTAGTTCACTCTAGAACATTGATGATATTGCACTTTTCACCATTCGTTAAATTGGTATGCCATTATTTGTTTTTAAATTGCATATTATGCAGGGTAAACTGCTATTAGTTTTCCACATGTCAAGTTGGTTTGGTTTTGTCATTTTATCGAACTGAGATTACTTTCATCAATTGTCTGAACGTACCAATTTATTTTTTGACATGACAGTTCACCTGTCATTTGATCTTTACCTTTTTCGAAGAATTTTGACTTTAGGTCACTTCATTTAAGATCATCCTTGAAGGTAGAAGTCGCGGTTTAAAAGGGGCCCACTATTATGTGATTTGAAAAGGTCCGCCGCCCAACTATAGTTGGCACCTCAAGGATAGTAGAGCGTCCTCATCTCTTTGATGGTAAGATTTCTTTAATTCTTTTCTTTGTGTCCTTAATTTTTTTATAACCTCAATTTTCTCCAACATGTGCAATTTCATTTTTTAGATTTGCACATGAGGCCTCATTCCTTTGTATTTTATTTGAGATGGTGGCACCAGACAACCAATGAGGTAGGATATATTTTCGATTTAATTTAACCATCTATCTGATGCGCTGTTTCGATTTTAGGTTTTTTTAGAGTTTAGTTGCAATTTTCCTTTTGCTTCTATCGAAGGGTTTATTCTTAAATATGTAACAGGCGTTACATATTCATATTCCTTTTGACCACGTGTTGAAATTGGATCTTCGATTGAGAGACCACATGGCCTGTAAGCTGTAAATATGTGCTGTCTTGTACTGTTCGGGTCCACCAGACTGGAGGCAGGGTGCCTATTAATTTGAAGCAGAAACCACATGGGATTTGGAACATCTGGGAAATAAGGCCAGTGTATGGTGATAATTTTTAATTTCTTTATAACCTTAACACCGTAAATTTCACTTTAAAACTAACTCTAAAATTTGTAATACCACCTTGGTAACCTTTAGAAAGAATCTAGGTATTATGACCATACAAGTATGAAGGTTCTAGAACATTCTCTTTTCCCCTTTTCATAAACTATATGTGATAACTAGTTACCAGGCGAGTAAAAACCCTTCAGGTCTTCCCATGAGTGTATAATTTTTTACTTTAATATTTAATTTAGTTATTGATTTCAATATTTAATCTCATTGGTGGAATCCAGTTTAGTGATCCTAATAAATTAATCCCAATTATTGTTGTTTTACATATCTGTGTTTTATTGTTACTCATTGTACTGCAAGACGATTTATTACCATCTTTAGAAGCAAGCGGTTTTCCTATTTTAAAACGCTTTGTAAGTATTAAGTTTTTTAACCATTTAAAATAGGTGGCGTCCAAGACATCAAAAAAAAGTGTACAACTGCTTAAGGCAAGGACTCCGAGCCTCCGACACAAGAGCTGCCATTCGCACCATGGTACGTAAAGTTGCCTTGTAAAGGTAATTTTACGGCACAGCGCAACCTAATAAAAGTGGTGGCCAGAGAACACGCACAGAACCAGCCGTGGAGCACACGTGCCAATTGCCCTAGCTCGCGGGAGGGGGTTTAACAAGCGCCACCAGATTTACCACAGGAAAAGCTGGAAACCCCCAAGATGGTCGTAGAGCTAGCTCTGATCGTGCGACCTAACACCACGCAAACACAAGTTAAAAAAACAAGGGAGAGCTGTATAAATAAAACAAGAAATTTAAAAATATGCTGGCTTTATTAAATAAAAAAAATATGGGGGGTTAGTATTTAAACCTGTACAGCAGTAAGTTACTGCAGATCGTGGACTTCTTCCATGGGGAAGGAAGCTGAGACGACAAGAAGATGGTAGGAAAGAAGGGAAGTCAAGAAGATCTTGACGGGGAAGTTAGATAGCATAAAGACCCTATTAAAAAAGAAAACAAAAGTCTGAACTGAGGGCTTACTAATAAAACTGATCTAGCTCCTTTCCCCTTCATACAAGAACTTTATTATAAAGCAGTATAATTTAAATAAAGGCACCAGGTGAATAAGAATAGACAAAAGGGAAAAGGAACTATAAAAATAGTTAAAGCAATTATAGAAAAATGTTAAATTACAAATGAGAATTCAATTTGAATTAAATTTGAAAAATTGAATAAATCATTGAAGCTAATCACTGTAAATTGCAAATAAATTAGAGTCCCAAGTCAAGTTTTGATTTAGGTTTAAGAAAGACAATGAATTTATGATTTAAGTTAAGTACCAAAAGAATAAAGTTTAATTACAAATTAAAATTTTCAAATTAATATCCTGAAGGGAAGTGATTTATTATTTTAAGCAATCAAATACATAAGTGAAATCAAGCAAAGAAATCTTGAAACAAAGTTAAACTATAAAGTCAACAAGTACGCCTATGTACTAGCGTTACACCATCAATTAAAATTTGAACCAATAAGGGCAATATACAATATAGCACAAGTAATATCAACATATTTCTACCAAAACAGCAAACTAAATGCTAAATACAGGGCATAATAAAAAAAAGGGTATTACATAACCATGATATGATGCGATCAAAAAGAAAGATTATTAGACTCTAGTGCTACTTTTTCAAAATAAAACAATACGATTTAAAAATGTCCAATCAGCAAAATTAAGACAACGTAAAAATAAAGAACTTAGAAATGTTCATAACTTACTACAATCAAAGAAAGAATACCATAAACTCTTGACATATTGGTGAACTAACATTAAATTATACTACAATGTAGGCGGTACTGGATTTTATATGCCTCAGTTGAAATTATTGTACAATAGAGTAGCTTAAAATGTCGATCATCATAATTAAAACAATGTACAATGTACAAATAAATGATAAGCTCAATGGTACAATCTTAAACTGTAGGCCGCTGATTTTGACTGAGGTAAACAGAGTCATTAGGTAATAAATAAATCATAACTGTCAACACTACATGGCACTAAACCCCCTTAAATTTGTTCAAATAAGTTATGTAATTCCGTAGAGAATAGTTATATGCAAAACAACATAGTTATTAAATTCATTAAAGAATTATATGTCATATATATACAGGGTGTCCGGAAAATACGTGTACAACGTTTGACGACAGACTTCTGACGTCAAAATAGGTCGATCTAAGCCGACTTAGTTATATCCAAAATTGTCTCGTTTAGCCAGTAAAGGGCGTCAAAAATTTGTAAAAATATTGGTTTTTCCTAAATTACGTGAAAACCTGCTAATCGATTTTAATGGTTTTTAGTATGTAGACTAATACTATAAAATGGCGTTTTCTAGTAGTATAGTCACCGGCTGTAAATAAGTGGAAGTGTTATAAAAGTGATATAATACGTCAACATTTCTCCTGATTTTTTATATCAACGGCGTTATGACAACCCAGATATTTTTGTCGAGTGACAGGATGTATTTATAAGCTATTTTACCTCTTCAATATTTTTAGTTGGATGAGATGTTTTGCCAGAAAAAAAATATTTACAATTACCTGCATATATCAATTAATATTAACATTAGTAATAGAACTAAAATCAAATTACATGTAACAATAATTTTTTAGTGACCTTGTTGCTATGGCATTTAATAATTTGAACTCTAAGAAGGTTGACATGCTCCTGGTATACGGGTTTCACCAAACATTTGCCAATATCGAGCGTCATCTTCGGGAAACGGGCAGCTTTGAGAAAAAATTTGAAGGCAGAGGTCGTATGCGAACAACTCGAACTGTGAAAACAGAAGAGAACATTCTGGAAAGAGTTGAAGAAGAACCAAGTACCAGTACCCGTCACTTAGGACGTGAGTTACATGTTCCTAAAACGATTGTCAATGAGGTTTTAAAAGAACAGTTGTTACATCCATATCATGTGCAAGAAGTCCAGGAACTTTTACCGACTGTTCCCCCATGCGGCTTACATTTTGTCAATTTATTAGAAACAAAAGAATCCGTGATCCAAATTTTTGTAGAAAAATATTGTTTATCTACAAGCGTGTAACTACTTACCGCACTGATTTGAGTGCGGTAAGTATCACTTTACCGCACTAGTGCTGTAATTCAAAAAACACAAACTTATAATAAGTTCGTGCATTGAATTGTCCCTTATCCTTTCCGTCAGACCCAATCCTTGGACGCGTTTCGCCGTTTACGGCTCTTCAGCAAGGCTCCGGGTCTGACGAAAAGGTAAGGGACCTCAAAGTGTTTCACACAGAAATGCAAATAACCAAATGAGAATTGCAGCACGTGGCTACATCTCGTGGCAACCACACGTATCAACCCAACCAGGACAGCGAGTATCCTGTGCTGTTAGTAATTACATACTATAAAAACAAATTTCTATAATTTATTTCCCTAGCAACCTGATGTTAATGCATTGTTGATAACGACTTACGAAGCACCTACGGGGTAAATTAAAACAGTGCTCTTTTAGAGTTTTTAATATTGGTGCCCTAAAACATGCTTGTAGATAAAATATCGTACAATACACTTACGGTAGGTGTCTTTACCGTACTTGTATTGTAATATACTATTACTGGCGAGGCGTGCTTTACAAAATCTGGAGTAACCAATCTGCACAACGAACATATTTATTCCGATGAAAATCAACATGTCATTAAAGTTGCACATCATCAGCATCAGTTTAAATTAAATATTTGGGCAGGTATTATTGATCGCTACCTTATTGGTCCTATTGTTATTCCAGACAGGTTAGATGGAAATATTTATTTAAATATTTTGCAAGACACATTACCAATTCTTCTGGAAAATTTGTCATTTTACTTCAGAGGGAAATGTGGTATATGCATGATGGTGCCCCGCCCCATTTTTCCGTTGCCGTTCGGCAATACTTACACCATCAATATCCATCCCAACCAATGGATTGGAAGGGGCAATGATGCACCAGTAAAATGGCCACAACGTTCTCCGGAATTAAATATGTGTGACTTCTTTTTGTGGGGCGCTATTAAAACAGAAGTTTACAAGACTCCGGTAAACACACGCCATGATTTATTGACGGGGATTTTAAATGCAGGCAGCCATTTTATAGGGTCCAATATCATTTTTTAAGGAGTGTTAATAAGTGTATTCAGCAAGATGGCGGTCATTTTACACATTTGCTTAAGTAATGTTTTCGTTTTACTTAGTTTGTTACAATATTTTTAATACATACTTCCAACTTTGTTGTACTTTGTTTTATTATTACTGTTAATAATTGATGTATGCAGGTAATTGTAAAAATTTTTTTCCTGGCAAAACAGCTCATCCAACGAAAAATAATGAAGAGGTAAAATAGCTTCCAAATACATCCAGTCACTCGACAAAAATATCTGGGTTGTCATAACGCCGTTGATATAAAACATCAGGAGAAATGTTGACGTATTATATCACTTTTATAATACTTCCACTTATTTACAGCCGGTGACTATACTACTAGAAAACGTCATTTTATAGTATTAGTCTACATACTAAAAATCATTAAAATCGATTAGCAGGTTTTCACATAATTTAGGAAAATCCTATATTTTTACAAATTACCGGCTAAACGAGACAATTTTGAATATAACTAAGTTAGCTTAGATCGACCTATTTTGACGTCAGGGGTCTGTCGTCAAACGTTGTACACGTATTTTCCAGACACCCTGTATATAGGTCACCAGGTATTGCATGAATTAAAACGTCATGCAACACTGGACTTTAAGTAAACTTGTGCTATAAAAAACAAAATACATGAAACAAAATGAATGAAGCAAGCTGGACCCTTCATAAAAAAAATTAATAAAACTAAAGCAACGCCACTGGAGCCGTAAACACTCTCAATATAGTTAATTAAAAATTCCAAGGTTATGGCCAAATCCAATATCCAAGCAACTGAAAAGAAAATAGGAAATTTTAA
The DNA here is from genome assembly GCA_963920685.1 of Polydrusus tereticollis. Taxonomy (NCBI): domain Eukaryota; kingdom Metazoa; phylum Arthropoda; class Insecta; order Coleoptera; family Curculionidae; genus Polydrusus; species Polydrusus tereticollis. Next base: position 60,841,973 of record OY987328.1, read on the forward strand.
TTAAATTTAAAGTAAAAATACTTTTAAATAACTGACTGGCAATGTTAAATGGATGAAATGGGGTTCAACTATAATAGGTGGCCAGTTGCTTCATGCAGTAATTAAAAGTTTATAACAAAATTCAATACTTAGCCAATGAGGCCTTTATGCCCTCGGTCATGCATTCGAGAAAACACATTTGCCTGGGAAAAGCATGGGTTGTTTAATTACGGGACTTTGTACCAATTTTCAGGGAAAATGAGGAGATAATAATGAATTGCACTCACCTAGTCGGAGCTTCTAGGGTCCTAAATGTTTGTTTTTGAGGGGGTTCACAACGTGTTGGGTGCTCCTAAATTATTCGGTCCCTTTAGGTCCTGGTGACCGGACTTGACTAAAATAAAGCCCCAGAAGGCACTTTAGGACAAAGTTGACGGGATGACACAGAAAACAGCATGGTATGCAAAAACTCACCTTCTGACAGCGAGGTGTGCAACAAAAAATCCACCGAGGTGATTTTCCTGAAAACCCACGGAACAGCAAACCAAAAATATACACACCACCGCCAAGCTGCGGTGCGGGACACAGGAAATATGACCCTTTAAACCCAAATCCTGAGAGGATGACTGGAATAGTCGTGGATTAAAAGGACCTGTTGCAAGTTCGACTCCCAAAAGTCAAGTGCCACAGAACAATCAGGTTAAGTGTCACCCCGTTCCCGATGCGAGAGAGAAGAAAGCGAAAGCGAGAGGTGGGGAAGATAAAGCAAATTTCAGCAACCCACTCCCGGACAGAAACTGTTGCCAAAGAAAAGGTCGGTTCACATACTAGCGGTTCCATTCTGGATCTCTCTCTTTCAAGTCAGGCATTGCCTTTAACTTTTATTATTCATTGGGACCTTTGTTGGCCAAACTTCAAATAAGAAAATGGAGTTGAGCGAAGCCCTGGATCGATTAAAAGGGGGTATGAGCGTCTTTTTGGACTTATTCTTTCTTCAGCTTAAATAAACGCTTGATTTGTCGAGGCTTCCATCGTTAGTGCCTCTCCACTATTGCTGGAGGCAACCAATCCTTACGAAACTTGTAGGTGGAATTCTAGCGGTTGATAGAAGTAAGTATAGTGGGTCCCGACTACCCAGTTACAGGTATTTAAGTTAAGTGAAGTAAAACAGATGTATTAAAATTTAATTATTGCTGCGTAATCAATCACTATAAATCTTCTTCAAATAATACCTAGCCCAAATATCCTTGCCATTCGTTAAACGGTCCCGTTTGAATTCGGTTGCTGAAATATAGATGCCATTACATCACAGTTTTGGAGCCAAATTAACAGGTGAAAATGAATCACCAAAACAAAAGAAATTTTCACTTATAATCTCACTAGCAGCAGAATTATCGGGAATTAATTCTGCTGCGTGAGAGATTCAGTAAGAAAATTTTATAAATTGGAGTTTCTTTTAATATGATGAGAAGATGAAACCTACGACCTATTCTGCGTAGATGTCAAATATTTTCTGGGTAAAATTTGACACTTAGGTATACTACTACGACATAATTATAATTTAAATGTCAAGTCATTTCGAAGTGACAGGTGAGACAAACCAGCAAGTAACAATCAGTTTTTTAGTCGTACCCGTGATATATGAATAATATTGTGTAAAAAATGATTCGTTTTGGTAATGAATCAGCAAGTTTGATTGCTAAAGAAATTGAGCAGTTAGTACCCAATAATACAAGAAGATCAAAAGTTAGTGTGTGGAAACAATTTATGCAATTCTGTAGTGAAAAATCTTATAACGTGAGCGATCCTTCAATATCCATAGCAAATTTAGCATCAATATTAAAAGATTGGGCTTTCAACATTAAAAAACAAAATTCTGAAGATTACAAAGAAAACGTTATTAACCTAATGTGGAATTCCACAGCGAAACAGCTTCAAGAATATTATTTTACCACATATAAAATTAAGTTTGATCCATTTAAAGATATAGAGTTTTTGGAAGCTAGAGCGGCAAGAGATACAAAACGTCGTAAATTGCAGATGGATGTTTCCAAATGAAAGAAAAGTTCTTCAGCATTATCGACTGCTGATTATAGTAAAATGGTGCATTTATGGGATGAAGATACACCAGAAGGTCTTCAAAAAAGTTTTTCTTTATTGTTGCTCATGAGCTCGCATGGAGAGGCGGTGAAGGAGTAAACTGCTGCATTCATTACTTTATTGAAGAAATGGATAAAGGATACTCTACTGGCCGGATTGAATATAACCCTGTTTTTACAAAAACCACTCAAGGAGGGTATAAAAAACTTGCAGATAGTAAGTTCCTTATAAACAATGTTGCTAATCCTGAAATGTGCCCCGTAAGATTATTTAAGAAGTTGATGGAAAAACATAGTATGTGTTTAATAACAACAGATCGTCTCTTTTTAACACCAAATTTAAAATGGAAGGTGTCCAACAAATGGTACAAAAATTCTCTAATAGGCAAAAAAAATAGCCACAGCAGTCACTAGCCTAGCACAGTCTGGAGTTGAAGAACAATAACTCATTAAAATAACAGGCCATTCTAGTAGTCAATCTATTAAGCCTTACCTGCAAATGAATAGTTATCACCACCAAAAGATTATTGAGTCTATGCGGCAAATTCAGGCAAGTGAAACTACAACGTCTGCCTTTGTAGAGCAATCGAATAATGCCAGTATTTCCGACACTT